>CAMGYJ010000002.1:53531702-54731702 GCA_946122785.1 Linum tenue
GGTCAATAAAGGATACTTTTGACGTGATCAATGCACAAATTAATTCAGATTTCAATAGTGAGAGATTAGCACTAGCTTGATTGAGCAATCCAAAAGGACTTGCCAAGGATCTCTCCTGAAGTGATTAATTTGTAGGCACTGATGAATAGAACAAAGTTAGAGGAGGTATAGAGAGAGATGAGTCGGGACACGCGATTTTAACGTGGTTTGGCCAATATGGCTTTACATCCACGTCCCGGAGATAGTTACCACTATCTCACGAGAGACTCTAACTTTTATTAAAATAAAAGACTCTTAACCTATGAAATTGAAACAACTTTGACACTTCGTGTCAAGAACCAAATAGGTGCAACTCCACACCTATTCAACCCTTAGCTAAATCCAAGCTAAGCTACCCACTCAATCAATCAAGGCAACACTCTTAGTTTGACTTGATTGAAGAGCAATCCACCTAGTGCAACTCCCAAGCAAGAATCCCCTCTTGCTCTTGCACTAGTCCCAATTACAAATACCCTTCTACCCTAAAACCCGACCTAGCTTGAATATCTCAACCCCCGAGATATCAAGCTATTCACACCACGAAATATGATCACACAATTTCGCTATTACAAGGGAGAAGAGAACTTTTGCAAAAGGTATCTTGTCCTGCAAATGACTCTTCTATTTATAGTTGATGTGAGCCTTCATTTCCTTTTATTTGTAGTCCTTTATGCGGCAAGTATCTCCTTGATTTGATTCCCTTATTGCTTGATATGGTAACTCCTTTGAGGGCAAGCAATCACTTTGAATTGTTTCCTTTTTCCTCATCATTGATTGTGATATTTCTGCATAGATTGTTAGTTCCACATAATAACATATATTCAAAACAAAATGTCCCATGGTATTCAATTTGCTTAATCAAGCTTGTTGACTCAACATTCTCCCCTTAAGCTTGATTTAGCATCCTGTTACTGCATATGCTTCATAAAGCTCAAGATTAAAGAATGGCAGTCATTATTAAGAAAACAAATTACTTCATTCATCCTGAGTATAGCTCAGGGCATTATTCAATCAAAACACTCAACAGCGCAAAAAGCAACAATTCAAATAAGCCATTTAAAAACAGCAACAACAACAACTCGAAACCCAAGCTCCCCCTAAACCTAAGCTCCCCCTAAATTAAGGCTTTTAATTGTTTTGCTCGAGATCATGATTCTCATAGAGAACCACTCCTTGAGAAGTTTTTTGATTATTGAGACGCTTGAGAGCTCTGTTAGAAGGACGAGGTCCTTTAGCCTGTCGCTTGAGCTTGAAGGGACGAACAGAAGCCGAAGCAGAGCACCACCATCCGCGGACGCCTCGTCCTCTTCGTCTCTTTCTCTAATAGCAGCATCCGTGGCCCCATGATCAGCTCCCCCTGATGATAAATCAACAATGGGAGGAAGTCCCACCACAGCAAGCACTTCGTCAATGGAGGGATGAACACAACCGTCAGAAATAGTGACAAAGTCAGCCAGAGGAACACCGAGACGATGCAGCAGCAACGTAATCAACCCAGCAAAGGGAAGACCAACACCGGGAGAATCGTTGGCAGAGGCATCCACAATTGCCCCAAACAGCAAATGAGGATAGCTCAACGACATATCAGAGATGGCGTGAGACATGACCCAGCAATCAAGAGGCAAAACAACATCCAAGCGGTCAGCCCGCGGAAAGTACACTCGGGTGATGTAGTAGTGGAGAAGCTTGAGTGAATCATCCAGCGAGTCAAAGGAGCGATTAGTGACCTCCCGACGCAATTCAAACTTGTATGACCAGAACTCCAAAGGGGAAATGAGCTGCTTGCCTCTAGTAGGCAGAACAAGAAATGCAGCAAGGTCATCGACCGAAAGAGTGAGAAAGTGACCATATACCAGGGTGGAGAGTTTGCCCGTTGTGATCCCATCGGTCCGAAGATTAGAATAGAAGGCACGAACCAGCAGCTGGGCAGTAGCTGCGAGGATGGGAATCACCCATAGGATGCCAGCCTAGGTTGTCGATGAGGGTGATAGGATCCACAGAGTCGACAAAGGCGAAAGCATAGGGATCCAAGGTACAGATTGGCAGAATTGGCTTCTCAGCAAAAATCTGTTGATTCAGAATCGACGAGCGGGAAAAGAGAGACAAAAAATGGATAGAATCGATGAGCGGGAAAGGAAGTTGAGAGGGAATTATCGGGGGGAAAGAAGGTCTAGAATTACAGAGGAAAATGATGAGATCGATTGGCAAGAAACGACATGATTTAGCTGATTCGGTTTTTGATCGGAAATCAGGGAGAAAGCGAAGTCGTCGCTGCGAAAGGGAAAGGAAGAATCAGCGATATTATTTGCTGGGAAAAGCGAAGTTGCTGCGCAGCAGGGAAGGTGCCGTTTTGGATTTTCTTTTTTTCTTTTTTTTTAATTATTATTATTATTATTTATTATTACTGTGTTACTGTGCGATTGTGTTTCCTTTTTTTTAAATATTTATTGATTTACTTATATAGAAAAGAGAGTAAAGGATCAAGACAGGTAAGATCACGATCCAAAATTAGCAAGATCGGATTGGAAAATCATTCCTAACTCACTGCGAATAATAAAAATTGATCTATAGGTACTGGTTTAGTGAAAATATCCGCTAGTTGTTCACTCGTAGGTATGAAGGAAATAGACACGGTTTTACTCTGAACTAGCTTCTCTAAGAAAGTGATATTTAATCTCTATATGTTTTGTTCTAGAGTGTTGGACCGGATTTTTGGACATATTGATAGCACTCGTATTATCACATAAAATAGGGACGGTAGGAATTATAATCCCATAGTCTGCTAGTTGAGTGCTTAGCCATAGAATTTGTTGACAACAACTTCCTGTAGCAATATACTCAGCCTCAGAGGTTGAGAGAGCTACGGAGTGTTGTTTCTTACTAAACCACGAGATTAAGGATCGACCATAAAATTGACAGGTTCCAGAGGTACTCTTTCTATCCGTTCTACTACCTGCAAAGTCTGAATCGCTAAATCCCATAAGTTCAGGATTTGTTTCCCTAGGATACCATAGGCCTAAGGTAGGTGTACCTTTCAGGTAACGGAAGATGCGCTTAATGGCACTAAGATGACTTTCCTTAGGCTTGACTGAAAACGAGCACACATACAAACACTAAACATAATGTCTGGCCTACTTGCCGTGAGATAGAGAAGTGAGCCTATCATCCCACGATATTTTACGTTCATCGACATCTATACCACCTTCATCCTTGTCTAGTTGAATATTGGTAGCCATTGGGGTCGGACTAGGATTAAGACTACTAAGATCAAACTTGGTCAACATGGACTGAGTATAGTTTGTCTGGCTAATGAAAATTCCTCTTGAAGTTTGTTGGATTTGAAGTCCTAGGAAGTAGGTAAGCTCACCCAATCATACTCATTTCAAATTTTGTTGCATGGAGGAGGCAAACTCTACACACATAGCTTCATTAGTAGCCCCAAAAACTATGTCATCAACATAAATCTGGACGACCATAAGGTCATTGTTATGTTTCTTTAGAAATAGAGTTGTGTCAACCGAACCCCTGACAAACCCTTCACTCTCTAGGAATTGAGTTAGACGTTCATACCACGCTTGAGGAGCTTGTTTTAAACCATAGAGAGCCTTTTTAAGTTTTGAAAACATGGTTAGGGAACCTATGATCTTCAAAACCAGGAGGTTGTTCTACATAGACCTCTTCATGAAGAACTCCATTCAGAAATGCACTTTTGACGTCCATTTGATATAATTTGAAATTCATTGAGGAAGCAAAGGCACATAAAAGTCTAATTGCCTCAATACGAGCTACGGGAGCAAATGTTTCATCATAATCTATTCCTTCTTCTTGATTATAGCCTTTAGCCACCAATCTAGCCTTATTTCTATTAATTATCCCTTGATCGTCTGTTTATTACGATAGACCCATTTTAGTCCTAGAATAGTTTTACCTATTGGTCTAGGAACCAAATCCCATACTTGAGCTCTAGCAAATTGGAGCATTTCTTCTTGCATAGCAAGAAGCCAACTTTCATCAAGTAAAGCTTCCTTAATGTTTTTAGGTTCAATCAAGGATAGATAGACTGTAGCAAGAAGTGAGAAGTAAGAGGTCTGACCTTGATACAAGTCCTTACTTGATCTTGTTTTGACCCCATCATTAACGTTCCCAATGATTTGATGCGGAGGATGTGCCTTGGCAATATGAGGTGGTGCACTTGGCTTCTTTGGATAAACTCATCATGTGAAAGCTCCGCCTCTTGAGTGACTGAGGTTGTTGTTGTTCGAATTAGTCCCAAATCATCTTTATCATCGTCCTGTTTTCTTTCATGCTCAGAGATATAGTCAGTTTCATCAAAAACAACATGTATTGATTCCTCGACCTTCAAGGATCTCTTGTTGAAGACTCTATAGGCTTTACTACGAGTAGAGTATCCCAGAAGTACTCCTTCATCCGACTTTGAGTCAAATTTTCCTAGTGCATCCTTAATATTAAGTATAAAGCATCTACATCCAAATGGTTTAAGATAACTAATATTTGGCCGCCGATCTTTCCAGATTTCATAAGGTGTTTTTTCTATGATAGCCCTAATCAATGTCCTATTTAGAACATAACAGGCGGTTAGCTACTGCTTCGGCCCAAAAATACTTAGGAAGCCTATAATCACTAAGCATTGTTCTAGCTAGCTCTATAAGAGCTCTATTTTCCTTTCCACCACACCATTTTGTTGAGGTGTCATAGGGGCTGAAAACTCATGGGAGATTCCTAGTTGATCGCAGAAATTTCCAAAGCTCTCTGAATCAAACTCTCCTCCATGATCGCTTCTAATGCTTTTTAACACTAAGGGATTCTCATTTTGAATATTTTTCACAAGAATTTTGAATTTCTCAAGAGGTTCATCCTTGTGAGTCAAAAAGATTACCCATGTATATCTAGAAAAATCATCTACTATGACAAAGGCATAATACTTTCCGCCAAAGCTCATCACATTAGTAGGCCCAAACAGATCTAAATGTAGAAGCTCTAAAGGTTTAGAAGTAGTAAAGTGAGATATACTCTTGAAGGATGCTCGAGTTTGTTTTCCTAGTATACATGCATCACAAAAGAAATCCTTTGATTCTTTTAATTGAGGAAGACCATCTACTAGACCCAATTTAGCTGATTTAGCAATCTCTTTATGCTGACATGTCCTAGTCTTCGATGCATTGAAATTGCTTATTCTTATCTATAGAGAGAAAGCAGGTTTCATTGAATGAAGCCTTTTTACTAAGATCAATGACATAGACATTATTTTTCCTAACTCCTAGGAATAATAGCTTATTGTCTTTGATCCTCTCAATAAGGCATGCCTCAAGTTGAAACACAACTCTATTAGTTGTACCCACATAATTGACTAATAGATAACAGGTTGTGCTTAAGACTATCAATGAATAACACTTGAGTGAAGGTAGGATTTGGAGGCTCTCCAATTGTACCAACTCCAAGTATTCTACCTTTACCATTATCACCAAAGGTTACTTTACCTCCCTTTTTAAGAGTCAATTCTGAAAGAGACTCTTGTTTTCCCGTCATATGATGAGAGCATCCGCTATCTAGATACCATTCATTTGCTCCTGCTCTCTTAATGACCTGCAAGATATTCAAAGTGTTGATTTTGGTACCCAGACTTGCTTGGGTACCTTTTCTTGGGATACGATTGGTGTGAGCTATAAAGGTTATTGTAGTAGCAATTTCTCCTAATGTGTCCTTGTTTATGGCAGCAATAACATACAATTCTTGAATGACATTCTTGTTTAGTGTGTCCTTTTCTAGTACATTTACTACATCTCACATTTTTCTTGCATTCTTTACTATGGTGACTCTTTCCACAATTCATGCACCTAATTTTGTCATAGTCTCCACTGTGAGCCTTACAGTCAGTACATACAATTGATTTATATGAGGTTTTTGCACTTTTTCTTTAGACTTCTTTTCCTTGTCTTCTAATCGTTCTATTTTGATATTTGCTTCAAGAAGTTTAGTCCTAGAGTCTATTATCATTTTTTTCCAGTTCATTATTTCTGGCTCTCATATCTTCTAGTTCCTCAAGAGATCTATTATTCTTGAGTTTTACCCTTTGATTTCTTCAGAACTTGATTTTCGTCACGTAATATTGCAATATCCTCTTTTAATTCCTTAATTTCATTCTTGCTTAGTTTCAAATCCTCTTTTACCTTATAGTATCTATCTTTTAGTTTTTCGAAATGATTTTGCATTTCTTCTTACGCTTCAACTATACTACTACAAAGGTTTGAGCCACAATCACTATCATAAGTAGGAAAGGATGAACATACCTCATCTTCATGTGATCTTGATGAAGAGGATCCATCATCACGATTGGCAAACGCCATATAGCCTTGTATTTCACTTTCGTTATCTTCACTTTCGTCTTCTGATCCACTCCAAGCCACTGCATAAGCCTTTTCTCTACTTTGTCCTTTGTTGGGACATTCAGCCCTTACATGACCACTCTTTCCACATTTGTAGCATTTTGGTAAACCTTGATCTTCACACTCACTTTCCACTTTATTTTTCTTCTTTTGATTATCAAAGGATTTTACCTTACCATTTCTATTATTCTCACGAAAATAGAAAGAACTACCCCTACCCTGTTTTCTTTCTAACTTTAAAAACTTTTTGAAATTTTTTGAAATGAGAGCAAATACTTGATCGAAATCATCTCCTGATCCTTCATCATTTGAGACTTTCTTCTCACAAGCCTTAAATGCTAAATTCCTATTTTTCTTGTCATTATTCTCATCACCTTGAGCTTTTAAGGCAATTTCATGACTAATTAGAGATCCTATCAAATTTTCAATACTGAGAGTAGATAGATTTTTAGCCTCTTCTATGGCAGTTTTCTTAGGCATCCATTCTTTGGGTAGACACCAAAGAATTTTCCTGACCAGTTCAGCATTATCATAAATTTTTCCTAACGCACTAAGTCTACTTACTATTAAGTTAAACCGCACATACATATCAGAGATAGACTCACCTGGGTGCATTTTGAACATTTGATATTCATGCACCAATTGATATATCCTAGACTCTTTTACCTCAGTTGTCCCTTCATGTGATACCTCCAAGGTTTTCCAAATCTGATGTGCCGTCTTGCACCTGTTCACCTTATTGAATTCATCTGGACATATCGCACAATATAAGACATTCGTTGCTTTAGCATCTAACTCCATCTTTTTTAGATCATCGCTAGACCATGTGTTAGGATCATCTTTGATATCACCCACGCCATTCTCAACTACATTCCAAATGTCAAAAACCCATCCCTTTAAAGAAAACAATCATACATGTTTTCCAAAAGGAATAGCTGTATCCATCAAACCATGGTGGTCTAACATATGAAAGACCCTCCATATGAGTAGAATTAGAACCATGATTTGTAGATGACCCACTAGCCATGCTTGGTATATCGGATCTCAGTTTCCTCACAGATCTTTCGATCTTTTTGAGGGAGCCAGGCTCTGATACCACTTGTTAGACCAAGCTAGGTCAATAAAGGATACTTTTGACGTGATCAATGCACAAATTAATTCACATTTCAATAGTGAGAGATTAGCACTAGCTTGATTGAGAAATCCAAAAGGACTTGCCAAGAATCTCTCCTGAAGTGATTAATTTGTAGGCACTGATGAATAGAATGGCATTGCTAGTATAGTGGATACCAAGATCGTATTCCACAGGTTTTGATACCCTAGCTTACTTCTTACTTTCTTTTTATCTAGTCAACCGGTTTAGGTTGAAGGTTGATTGAAAGATACTTGTGGGAACAATGAAAGATAAAGGCAAGGTACTTCGAGGTACCACCCTCGCTCTGAACTAGGTTTATCATGTAAATGGATAACTATGTTGAGTTTATTGGATAGGATGTTGAACTCTCTAATTTGGGATTTCGATGACTACTCTCTCTCTTCCTAACAAGGCCCATAATGACACAATGTCACCTCATTCTAAGTTTACGTGCTAGGGTTGCTCCCATAGTTCCTCTCAATAGGTTTAACCTATCATGTATATTAGAGACGTGCTACGATCAGAATGCATGCGCTTCTCTAGCATTGTTTTAGGAAGATATTCTTATAGCAGGGGTTTGGTCGCCACGTCCACTAAGGAACCCTAAAATCATTCATCTAGTCTTAATATGCCAGTTGGCGCTACCTAGTCGTAGGCTAGTAGGGAAGATTTGGGCGACTTTCCCAAGCATCAATGAAGCATACATTCACTAAAAAAACATATTCATTCACAAACTCTAACATAATTACATCTACATTCAAAACCTAAATCTAGGGCTTGGGGGGTTGAACCCCTAGTACCTTAGAGAACTACACTATAAAGGGGGAAGAAGATACATGGAAGTAAATAGAAGAAGCCTTGATTTGAGAGAGCTCCCTTCCTTCTTCTCCTTCCTTCAGCTTCTCTCTCTAACTTTCTCTCTCTTAAAACATGAATTCTTCAATCAATTTAAGATCCCAAATGTAGGGGAGGAGCCCCCTGTTTATAGATTTCCAGGATCCAGGCAAGTTCATGGTCATGGGGGAAGAGTTCGCGGCCACGATCTGGGAAGGAAGGTCGCAAACTTGAGCTTGTTGTTTTGCGCTTTGGCCTTGGGAAGTTCGTGCCCAAAGTTCACGTCTATGATTCGTTATTCGTGCCAGTGATCTTCTTCGTGAGCTCGGATGAAGAAGGTCGTGAATCGACTATCAAGACTTTCTGCTCCTTCCTTATTGGTTGCTCCAAAGTTCGCGCCTGAGGCCTCCATGTTTGAGGTCTGGATCTTCGCCCTGAAGGCTGCGATCCTCAGCTTCATGTCCTCTGTTCTCGACCATGATCTTTCATGATCTGGCCGTGATCACTAGATTTCTACCAAGATCGTATTCATATCATCCAATACACCCTAATATGCTAATATTTTCTCCAGTGAACAAATAAGGGGTATATATGAAGATAGATTAACCATGAAGAACACAAAATGACTTGAAGCAACCCTAAATATGGGCTCTAAATAACACCATTTTGGGTGTTATCATCCCTTAAGAAGTCAACGCATTTCACCTAATTGATGACCGATTGTGAAGGACTGTCACGTCCTGTCACATCCATCCACAAAGTCAGATTTGAGGATATATCCTTTGAAGATAATCCTCGTCTTATGTACTCAATCGTATTGAAAATAAACCAAACATAGAAATCAAACAATACAAAAAGTGATTAAAAACTAATATGTACCAAGAATCAAAGGTTTACAAAGTCAAATGAACCTCTAGGGTTTTCCAACCTATACTACTCACGAACTAGCCGCTCATCGGGAAAGTTTCTGGTGTGACATCAGTCAAAATGAAATCCTCAAAAAATCTAGAAATCAACGTCTATAAGAGAAATTGGCACCTAGCGCGCCATTTCTGCCACCAATCTGCCCTCTGATTTTGGACTATTTCGGAGTTTGGTGAGTTACTCTGTTGGTAGAGTAAACACCTCCTGTGAAGCTTCCTCCCTAACTTCTACCCCTAAGGTTCTATGTATAGGCTCTTCTATTAGGTTTTCTAGGAGAGAAAGTAGGCTTGAAACACGTATGTCGAGTCTTTGAGGAATTCTCCTAGCTTGGCCACCAAAATTTAGCATATTCTTCAAGATTTTGGATCAATTTGAAGACTCCCGGAATTGGCGCCTAGGCCGCCAATTTGTGCTTAGTTCAACTAAATTGCTCATTAACTTTTGGGCCTCGATTCATTCTTGATTTATGACTTCCAGCACCTGGGCCATGATGTCCCTCACTCGTACAAGATGGTCCACTAGGATTTTTTGCCTGGACGAGACGCGGTAAAGTTATATGATCCCCAAACATATCCTCAAAGGGCATTCTCAATCCGTGAGGATTGGTTGCCTCTCATGTGAGAACCTCATTTTCAAAAGATTTTTCTCTCTTTTCTTTATTTTCTAATATACACAAATTTGTCAAAGCTTCTAGTTCACAAAACAAACAAAAGAGAATCTCGCACACATGTTCTTCCTACAATAGCAAACATTATCGACTCACAAAAGATGAAGAAGATAGTAAAATCACTCATACACCGGTACTCTAATCATGAAACAATCACCTAACGAGCACAACCCATCAATCATATATCAAATCAAAGCATATCGAGTGGGGATTTGCAAAGAACAAGGAGATTTGGAACCCTCAAATTTGAAAATTTTGGGTAATGCATCCAAGGTTCCAAAACACTATCATTTGACCATTAATCACCAAAACACAAACACAATCGCTAGCATACACTCCATACGCATTCATCAACGTCTTACATTCATAAAGAAGGGATGATACTAGCAATTCATGTTCAATCAATCATGATAATCATTAAAACATTCACGCACATCCACCCACACTTGAGCAACACATTGTCCACAATGTGGGAGTTTCGTAAGAGAAGATCATGAAGGTTACCATAGGTTGGGTTGTGGGTTAGTGAAGGTACACAAGTTTAGGTCTTTGTCTTCCTGGTGGTTTTCACAACGATAAAGCTCGTAAGAAAGAGAGGAAGAGGATTGAGAGTTATAGGTACAATATATATATAATATAAGTACGAATACTACTAGTGCTAGAACATTTAAAGTTTAAAAATTAAAAGAAAATAAAGCGATAATTAAACATTTTTTAATTAAAAGAAAAGATAGAACTTAGGCCCTGGATGCCTAATACTCAATCCTCCTCGGAGGGTCCTTCTTCTTCTTCTTCTTCTTCTTCTTCTTCTTCTTCTTGGAATGGTGCAAGGGGAGTGGAGCGATCAAGTTGGGGCGATACAACTTCGATCGGAATGTCCATCTTCATAATATCATGGATGCACACCATGATGTGAAGCTGCGCTTCCTTCTCCCTCCTTTGATTGTGAAGGATCATTGTTATCATTACTTAGACTCGGTATTCCCTTGCGTTGCTGATTGGTGGGGGAACTGGTTGAGAAGTGGGTAGAGGCACCTCTCCTACCTCATATATGCTCTCCACTTGATCTTCCTCGATTGCAAGTCCTCTTCGTTCCCTCGCCACTTTAGCTTCCGGAAGACGGAACACGGTACCCTCCATGTCCAATGTGTTAGTGGTTGGAAATGGAACTCCTCGTATTCCCCAAATGCCATCGTCAATCATATGAAGAACTTTGATTTTCGAATTCAAAACTTCAAAGGATATAGGAGTGGTCCTACTATCCAAAAGAAATTGCACGGCCCCGAAGTCGACACGAAAATACTTGGCTAGACGAGTGAAAAAAACTACTCCATGAAGGGTGGCGATTCGATGGTTCGTTTATAACGCTAGAATATTGACAAATTACCCAAACCGAGATTAAGAGATCCAGGTAGTTGCATACTATGGAAGAAGGTTACATCTCGGGTAGTCAAATTGCTTTTGCTCTGGTGCTTTTCACCCACGGACCTAGCAATCACGTGGTGGATGAGCTGCCACTCTAGTTTCACCTCACTAGCTTTTGATAGCTTGACATCCCACGGTAGACTGTCTGATCTCTTGACTTCGGATTCACAGAAGAACTTGAAACATGGAAAGTCGGATTCCCCTGTCAAGGTAGCAAATGTGTCCGGTGAGTCGACGAAATCTGTCGGGTAAATATCCATGGCTCTTGTAAATTCCCGGATCGCACACCATGATCTCGGTCGTGATCTCCATCTCCAGTCCGCCAATTCGTCCATACTATCGGTATAGTTTGTAAGACCGTGACTGATCCTGACAGGAATGAATGGAAAAAAGAGCATGTCGTATTACGGCCAAGCGGCTAAAGTAGCCAAAGTCGTGATAAATCCTGTCAATAAAATCGGAATAAGAGCTTTGGTTTCAGCCTATCGGGATAGAGATAGACAGAAAAGGAACTTTCGCCGTTTATCATCAGTCTTCTGTCCCTTTTGCTACACTTGTGTCCTTATTTTGTACCTAATTCTCATCATCGCATGTATTGTTTAAAGCACCCTAAATCCCATCGAATTCAAATAAGAACGAAATAGGGATGCAATCGATGTTGCTCAAAAAATTATGCACATGAATTGGCACGAAACAAACCTTAATATGAAGGGTAAATAACACCAATTTATGTGTTATCAGTGGGGTTTCCTTAAAATACTATCAATTACATTTTTTGTCCATATCTCCTTCCTCCTCTAACATCTTCTTAATCATCTCTCTCTTACAGCAATAAGAACATATTCTCAATCTTTCAGCTCCACCAAGGAGATCGCCATTATTTCCACCAAGAGACAATGAGCGATTCGGCCTTCCCCCACCAGCGGTCGATTTGGTTTTGAGCTCCATAACATCTACATCCCACATAATCCAATCTGGGGTGCCTGTTATATGTGAGATGTCATGGGCAACATGATTTTTCCATGGAGGGACGGCACCGTTGGCGAGAAGATACTGGTGGTGGCGGGTGTTAAGGTAAACTTTAACCCCTTCTATAATGGGCTCCCATTCGACGGAGGTATCAAGGCATGCGAGAGTATTCTGAATAACTTTTCCCCTTCTAGTTGTCACTTTTGGGGGGTTTCACATTCTCCTTTTGACTCATGGTTGGCCGATGACAAGAGCCCATAACTCAGAAACATCGACGAGGAGTTGAACCCAGAATCATCAATGAGGATGTGAACCCAATAGTCAACGAGGACTTAAACATTGGGTAGGTTGCTGGGTACAACGACAACATGTAGGGTATCTGATTAGGATCTGTAGGGTCAATTAGAGGAAAGGATTGGGAGGGACAATCGTTGGCGACATGTTGGGCAGAGCAACCGATTGGGATTAGGATGGACAATAAAAGGGAGGGAAATCAAAGAGAAGGATGACATGGGTGCGTTAAAATGGTGGGGAAGAAAGGAAGAAGATTAGTTTTGGATTAAAAAAACCAACCATGTGAGTTTTCAAAATAGCTAATGCAAGATATGGTTATCAGTTGGGTGATTTCCCTGTCAGATACTTAGGTGTTCCCCTCATATCTGGGAAGCTAATTCTGGGGGGGTGTAGGCCTTTAATTGAAAAGCTTGTCTCGCGAATTAGAAGCTGGCAAGCAAAATCGCTTTCTTATGCAGGCAGAATTGAATTAGTAGGGATTGTGCTATATAGTCTCACTCAGTTTTGGAAGTCTTGTGTTTTTGCTCCAAAAAAGAGTGATTAATGAAATTGAAAAGATATGAAGTGATTTTGTTTGGGGGTACAGGCGGGGATTAAACTCAGAGCTAATGTGGTGTGTAATAAAGTTACTTATCCTAAGAGGGACGGAGGATTGGGGTTGAGAGACTTGGGATCTTGGAATAAGGCTTGCATGATCAGAGATATATGGCTGACTGATGCAACAGGGGTCTATTTGGGTTGCATGGATAGACAAGTATAAGCTAAAGGGTCAAGGCTTGTGGGACTACACTAGAAGTGTGAGCTCTAGTTCATGGAACTGGAGGAAGATTCTTAAACTTTGAGCTGCTATTAGACATTTGTTTTCTGTGAGAGATGGGCAAGTGTATTGGAATTATGTTCCTATGCAGAAGTACTCTATCAAACAGGTTTGGGAAGTCCTTAGACCAAGACAACAACGAGTGCCTTGGGCTAAACTAGTATGAAGGGTGTGGCAATACCAAAGAACAGAGTTCTCGCATGGTTGTTCATAAGGGCTAGCAGGTTCACATAGCATGTACCAGGGGGTAGTTGGGAAACTGAGTTGAGCTAGGAATTCCAACAATTTAGTGGCAACGATGAGGCAGCAGAGACAGGTAGAATTATTTGGCAGATGTGGTTAATTCACATTTGGAGGGAAAGATGTTGTCGATTATATGCAGGTAAGAGCAAGGAAGTTGCTAGCTCGCAACACGATATTAATGCTTATGTGGAATGTATCTTGGGGTCTCATAGGGTTCACCGTTTTGGGGGGGTTTAATAGTCTCTTTAGTGATGTCTATAGTAGTAGAATGAGTATAGGAAAGTATTTTTGGACTCATTATGTTTGCAAAACCTAACTAGCAAGGTGTGTTGCTAGTAACTCTTTTGATGAATATAACCCACTCATTCATGGAAAAAAAAATAGCTAATCCAATTAGCTATTTGTAAAACTCACACTATGAACTTCAACAAATTAATTCATTCTAACATTTAGGAAAATGAAGGCTTACACTAGTCGTCTGAAAACTTACACTCATTGGGAAGCTATTCCGCTTGGACAATCCAGTCTCCATAGGAGTAACAACATCTACAGCTGCAAAGTAGAACATAAATCATAGATGGAGGGGATTTAGTCAAGAAATTGCCCCAGGGTCCTTCTCATTCCTTTTGTCTTTCATTTGTTGAATTAGCTCTGGGTTTTGACAGCTATACGAAATGAAATCCCAGTGACAGGGAATCCAATCCTCCTCGTATGGGATGTACAATTAAATTTCTGTCGTAATTTTCCATTTCAGTTGGAGGAAGGTTTTCTGCTCTTACTAGTCTGATTTATAACGGACTAGAAAACAAGCGGTTAGAGTATCGCTTTCATACGGCGAGAGTCATTGGTTCAAATCCAATAGTAGGTAAAACCGGCCGAAACCCCTGCTGAAGATCCAGGTAAGTTGAGGGGCCTAATTGGTATACTGAAATTAGGGTTGTTTATCATGTTAGCGATGTAGCCGGTAACCGACAGTTAACAGTTACACGAAAACCAATTAAAAGTAAAGAATTAGTTACCGATAATCAAATTTAGCTAATTAGTAATTGATGGTTAATTGATTAACCGGCTAACCAATTACTGTCATCCTTTCAGTTAAGGCAAAAAAACAATAGGAATCGATGAGTCGTAGGCATAGGCATAGGCAAAAAATAATTGGATGTTTGAAGGCCTACAAAATCACTTGCCTACCGTAATTCTAATAGTGACTTAGGTTCAAATGAGAATAATTTCTAGCAAAGGCTCTAGAAGAGCTTAGCAGAAAGATGGACTTGCGCACAGTAGCTCGACAACAATCAACAACATTTAAGCTTCCATGTAATTTTGTGGGGGTCTATGAGTAAAGTAATTGTTTTTGGGTCTCTTATTCTTGGTTGCTTCTTTAATCAAATCTGACATTAGAATGGTGTTATTGTGTACTTGTGTTGAATTGAGTTGACTATGGATTGATATCTATGTTAAATTATTTTTTATTCAATGATAAAAACTAAAAAAATACATATAAATGTAGAAAAAAACTACAAAAATGGACAATTGAAAAAAGGATGAGGTCTTCTGTTGTTTAGGTTATTGGTCGATTATTTTGGTTTAACCTTGTGGAATCACTTGATTAATAGTTATCCGGTTAATCGGAAAAAAATGATAGCATTCTATATGGTTACAATTAACCTACTGATAATAAACGTTGGTTAACGGTAAACACAAATTGATTAACGTTTAATCGATAACCAGCTAACTGTTATAGCCGAACTAAATAAGAGCCCTAAAGGAAAAGGTTGTTTTCTTAATATTCTACAACACAGCGGTATAAGAGTGTAAATGAGCCAAATTGCGAATTAGGAAAAAACGCGTTCGGCATTCTGTTTGTTTACTAATGAGTGGAGTTTGGTCTATGTCTTGCTAATCACCCTAGTTGTGGCGAGTTCTACCATATACCAATTGGACCTTCTCACAAGTTCGAGATTGTTTTATTGATTTCAATCATGATTTTTATTTTCTGCTTAAGATCGTGGTATTATCAAGAAGCTTGCTTCTTGTTTGGCTGCGTACTTTGATAACTCGTGAGTCTAGGAGTTCGAGCCTCAATTAATTTCAGGGCTCATGAGTTGGCTCAAAGTGCGGCTAGCGAGCGAGCTTGACTATCGAATTATGATCAAATCGATTTATAACTTTACAAGTTGACTTCTTGATAACTTATAAGTTTGTTATGTTATATATCTCATCACACAATACTTTGAATACATTAGAGACTAGGGTAAATATAATATATTAGCCAGAACTATTAAGCAACAGGGAATTATAGCCAGAACTATGAAAATACAAATTATTAGCCATTTCGTTAAAAACCTTAACGAAAACATTGTAAATGCTTACTGTACAAATGATTTTTTAGTGATGTGGCAATTTTTCCGGCAAATGATTTTCAGTTATGTGGCCGATGACATGACGATCTGCGTCAAAAATTTGATAACGGTAACGGGCTGTTAGCCATATCTTGATCCGCAACAATAGTTATGGCTAATAATTTGTATTTCGATAGTTGTGGCTATAATTCTCCGTTGCTTAATAGTTATGGCTAATATATTATATTTACCCTAGAAACTATGTATAAGATTTTTTAGATACTAATAACTACTAAATGACATCCAATAAACAACTAAAATTTATAGGTCTTGTATAATTTATAGGTTATATATATCATCACATATGATGTTCAGTACTTTGATTAAGATTTTTTTAAATACAAATAACTACTAAATAACATAATAGAAACAATTAAAATTTATAAATTAAAGAATATAATATCTAAGTTCGAGCTCATGACCTGTTAATGAGATAAACTCGAATTAAATCAAAACTCATCTCGTTGGAATTTGGAACCAATTGATTTTGAGGTACTAGTGCGGTCAGCTCGCTTTCTTCTCTTCTCTCCCACTCGCTGTCCTCCCTCTCTGTCTTCTCACTCTTCCTTTTCTCTCACATTCTCTCTGATTGCACTCCGGGATAAACCGTAAAACCGACTAAAAAAAGGAAAACAAAGGTGGGGAAAAGGAGGAAATAAGTGAAAGAAAAAAAAATTAAAAGCGAAACCATTTCTTCAAGTTCCCAAAAGGAACGAAGGGGCAAAGAAGAAGAAGAAAAAAGAGCCCTTTTTCCCCAATATCTTCTTCACTCGGTGTTCGGCTGAGGGCTTGAAGCTTTTTAATTGTCCTTTGCTCTTATGCAAAGTGCGTCCCTGTAGAAGTAAAATCTGGGGGGAGGAGGAGAAGAAACAACCCCAATTCAAGAGAAAAGGGGCTTCGGGCTGCTGGGAGCTGTTGCTGCTTTTGCTTGCTGAATGGTAGGTTATTTCAGGAAATTTAGCAAGGAGATGAACAAAGAGAAGCCTCCTGAGCCGCTCGATTTCTTCATTTGGACTGTCGAGGTAATTAATCAAACTCTGACCTTAAATTGGATCTTATAGATGCTGGATCTTGTTTGTACATGGGGTTTCTGATTGCTCTTCAAATTTGATGTGTAAAGTTCCCATTTTTTTATGGTTTTATTTATTCCGATTGACTGGGGGGGTTCATTTCCCCTTTTCCTGAATCGGGTTCTTCATTTCCTGGAAAAATTTAAAGCCGGGTGGGTGGTCTTCCATTTTCTCTTCTGTAACCAATTGGTCAAGTTGAAAGCTGGGCTTGTTGTTTGGCTGCTTCCTGGCTTCGAATTTGAGGCAGAGAGTGTAGTCAGAAAAGAGACTTTGTGCGATTCCCTCAAGGATTTAGGAAGGTCTTTGTCTATAAGCTACCCAACCAAACTCCTACTTAATTTCTGGTCAGTTTGGCCAGCTTAAAGTTCGTTCAACAGTGACAAACTCCATTCATATTGAGGTTTGATTGCGTAGACTGTATTGATTAGTGTATGAAATGAACTGAACAGAATGAAAGTGTGGTGTCGCCCGTTCAATTTGTCTGTTAGGTTATGTTGATTTGTAGAGAGACTTAGTTGCATTGCTTCGCTACCTAGCACAATGAATATACTAAGAGTGTTCTTTCGCTGAGTCGTCTATATGTTGTCATTCGTTTCAGTTGTTGCTACTTGTTATGGCTTTCGGTGTTCCTATTCTTTTATAGAAGATTTAGGTACTTCATCCAGTTTCTCTCCTTGGACATTCAACTGTTACTTGTAATGGACGCCTGTTGATTTGCAGTTTTCTTGACATAGATGAAAAGTTCTAAGGCGTGGTTTTATTCAAATGAGGTGTATTTTTGTCCTGGATGATTCTCAGTGATTCGTTCCGGTCTTATGAGTTGAAGAAGTCAAATTAGAGAGACTGGTGAATGAAATTGCTTCCTACGTTTGGTCTCTATGGAGCTGTTTTTGTAGATTGAAGAAGCAACGGATGTGGTAGACACCACTGAGCTGTTTTGATGGAATATATTGATAGGTTTCCACTGCATAATAGTTGGACTGGGTTCCACTCAAATGGGCTTTAGACATCTTGAAAACAAAATGTAGGAGTTCCGAGTTGCTTCGTGAAGCTTTACTCATTCGTAGTAAAGCAGGGAATAGGTAGAGCAAGGTAGCACCCGTTCTTTTTAGGAATTTTATGCTTGTGTAATGGTTCACCTTAGTGGGTGACTTTCACTTAATTGCTGATTACATTTTGAAGACAATACCAATAGAGGAGGTTGGACCTTTCGCCCTAGGCCAGGATAGGGCTTTAAGCTTTCTCAATTCAATTGAAGCGAATGATTAAAAAAATATCAAAATTACCTCAAGCTGTGTTGTAACTTCTAGATTGTATCTCCTTTTTTGGACCTTGGCAGGTGAGCGATGAGTGAGTTACTTACCAGTGGTGAACTTAAAGGACTTGCTTTCAAGTTATTGAAAACATGAAATTTGTTGTTGATTCGTTTAGATCTAAGAATCAATTCTCAACGTCATGCAGTACAACTTGACTGTTTACCAACTAGCAATGTGGTGTGATCCATTGATGATGCTTTAGCTTTCAGCTTCAGTATATTCTTATATGTTTTCAAAGACTAACCTTTGTTGTCCCTCTATTTATGGCTCATGCTAGGATGTTGGTTTGTGGCTGGAAGAGATAAATCTGGGTAGCTACCGTCAGATTTTCAAAGAAAATGGTGTCAATGGAGAGTATCTAGAAGGCATGTCCATGTTCACAACAGAACAGATACTAAGGTTTATAAGGCGGTGCCACATGAAATGGGGTGACTTCATAACGCTGTGTAAGGAGCTCAGAAGAATAAAAGGTTCAGATCCCCTTCCCTCCTTTGCTTTATTCATCTCTCTCTTTCTTCTTCTTCTTCTTCTTCTTCTTCTTCTTCTTCTTCTTCTTCTTCTTCTTCTTCTTCTTCTTCACTTCAGCATTGGATCAATGTATTTTTGGGTAGTCTTGGTTGTAAAGACCACCCAAGGATATGATGATCTTCTTCTGTCAAGTTGAAAGTTGAGAGAGCTCCCATTTTGTAAGCTCGTGCTTACTATAACTTGTTCTAGAATATTGGGGAGTGGGGGGGTCAATGATAACAGATGTACGATACAAGTCTTTCCATGATTTATCATCTGAGAATTCCCATGCTATATCATCTGTTCTCATGGCCATCTCCAGTTTCTCATCTGAAGCTTTTGCTGCAGTGGCCTGCCTCAAAGGAGAGCAGAAAGTCCGGCGGCCATGGTGGGTTCCATCCTGCCTTTCAGTAGTGCTTGTGAACGTAGCAAAGCGGAACAGACAATCACGGGTTGTTTCCTTGAAGCTGGAACCATGAATGATGATGGATGGCAAGCAAGCAGGAATCCATAAAATGGGATTCATGATGTATGTATTTTGTAGTAGTTTCTTCTTAAGTCGTCTTTTGGTTTTTTCTCCCTTTTAGGCGGTAGAAGGAAGTAGAGAACTCTCCCAAAACTTTTGGCTCTGGTATTTGGCAAGATGTTTGCTGAAAGTTCTTCCATGGAGAACTTTTGTTTACTTATATATGTACACAAATACAACCACCCCTTGTCTCTCTTGTTCTGTTGTTCTTGTTGTAATTTGCTCTTTTGGCTTTTTGATATGTAGTTGTATCTTAATATACATAAATTTTTATGTATTGTTTTTGTTTAAGCAAAATATACAGTGTACTTGTAATCTTTCAGTGGCATCTGTGAATTATCTGTTTAAGCAATACGTGCAGTTTACTTTCTTCTGACGTGCAACTTTTGGGTAAAGACTGAGAGAGTGAACCAAGGAGGAAGGGAAAGAACAGCTGCTAATGAGAATTTTGAAGTCTTCCGTCATCATAGCTTTTTTGGATTCTATAAGACCTCTTTAATTCTGAGCCGAACAAATGGTTGCCTTGTTATGTATCTTCTGTTCTCTTTTCTCAGCCAAGAGAATAGAGTTTATTAAGTTAAGTTAGTACTTGAGGTGGTTGATGCGTTCCACACTTATTTGAGAGTGTTTTCAGGTTTAAATTCAATGGTCTTCTTTTCCCTTTCTTCCTGATGATATGTTGTGGTCTATCTCGAGTGATCATTGAATGGTATGTATTAAGAATAATTGAAACAAGGTGATGATTGATTCTCTATTTATTTGTTTAAATTTAACAAATCAATTTATTCCTCAAGTATAGTATAACTAACTTGATTTTTGACGATTTATTATGTAATCAAATTCAATCTTTAATATAGCGAGGTACAAAACATCTGACCAAAGTAATAGTTGAATCAAATCCGATTTAGCATGATTTGATGAAACTAAATAAAAATTGAACAGGATTCAAATTTAGCCGGAAGAAATGCTGATCGTATCTCACCAATCTGATCGTTTGGATGCAAAATTTCATTATTGAAGGATTTGGACCTGAAAACACTCTCAGACATGCCCAAAAATCCCACATTTTGAATCTCCCTTTTAAACGAATCAAAATTCTAGATCCAAATCCTCGTCCAAACCACCATGCGTCAATTTGTACTGAAACGGACCTAAGCTAAGCAGACCTCTTCTACCCAAACAAAGTCCCGATATTTCAAAATTCTCCCACGCTCCAGCGCTACTTTTCCTCTTCTTTCATTTCGCGAAGCTCTCAAGTCTTGAGACCTCAACCAGCGTTAAAACCCTAAACCTCTCCCGAATCAAGCTCGTTCAACTCCGGTAATATGTTCTCTCCAGCAGCGAAGAGGTCGAGCTTCAGTGCTCGCAAGGAAGGACAATCCACACCATCAGCAGCAGCAGCAGCAGCAGCTACTGGTTCCCCATTCACTCCCGCGACTGATAATCGCAAGTCGGTCTTGTTCGGCAATAATGCAGTCCCCGAACGTCCCGCCACCGGGACTCCCGCTCCCTGGGCTCCTCCTCGCCTCTCCGTTCTCGCCAGGTGCTTCTCATTCTCACTTCATTTCTATAGCTTATTTGTTCAGATTCTGTAATTTCCTTCCGATGTCGCGCTTTGCAAGTCTGAGCAGTTCCGGGGGTTTTCCGCGCGTCCGATTGTTTCTCGTTGAGCTTCTCGTTGTGGATGCTTGCATTGGCTAACTGGACTGGATTTCTTAGCGCTATTAAACTATTGCTTGGAGAATCTGGGTTGCTTCTTTCTTGCGCTGAAATAAATTACGGAGTAGTGCTTCCGATCACCTGGGGCAATGATTTTGATAGTCACGGTGTGTTCTGTTTGAAAATTGTCTTGCGCTGCTGTTTGTGCAAGTTACGAGCTGTTTCAGAGGTTTTCTACTTTGATTGCTCTCGTCCTGCTTCGTCTCGCCGATCCTTGCCCTCGTAGCTGTCACTCTGCGATATTGTGTGCTTTTAAACTATATTAGTGTCTGTCAAACGTGTTTGGATTGCTTGAAGAATTTAGTGTGCTTACTTACCTCTTGAGTTTTGGCGACGCCTTTTGCTTGATTGTCCACACTGATTCGTCTCTGGTTAGTTTCGTTGTGTGAATTGTGTTGTTTAGTTCGCTGTAACTTGAACAATTTAGAAATGTATTTCTATTGCACACAGGATTCCGCCGACTGGAAAAGTTGAGAAAGGGACTCAAGCGGATCCAATTAAACCTGTGTATGTTGGAGAATTTCCCCAGGTGGTTCGTGATGAACAGGCGAGACTGCAGAAGCATATTACTGGTTTGTACATGATCTCGATCCAGAAATTTTTTACTTCTTTGGTTTCTGCAAATGCCACTGTTGAAGCTGTATCCACTCTTTCTCAGGCGATGTACTAGTGTCTGGTGGTATGGACAAGGAAGCGTGTCTGTCATGGATGATTTGTGGGAGCAACGTTTATGTCTGGAGTTATTTGTCATCTGCAGCTTATAAGAACTGCACTGTTCTAGAACTGCCTTCAGACATTTTGCAGTGTGCAGATATTGGTAAAAGTCCCTATCATGGTAGCAGTTGGTTGCTGTCTGTTGTTGAATGGCATAGAACTAACCAAAGAGGCAATAAAGTTCAACAGAATCCCAGTTCTGTTGGTATCATAATGTGCAACCAAAAAACTAGAGCTGTTATTTACTGGCCAGAGATTTATGGAGAAGAACGATCTGCTCCCGTTAGCACTGTTATATCCTTAGATGAACCCGAGGTCTCTTCTTCCCCAATTGATGCAAGAACACCACCTAGTAAACAGAGACAGCGTAGTAGGTCTGCAAGTAGTTCGACTAGATTGCATTCCTTGAACTCTTTGATTGCTTCTGCTGTACCTGCTTCCAAGCATGTGTGTGTAGCCTTTGCTTGTTGTTCCAACGGTGAGCTCTGGCAATTTACATGTAGCCCTGATGGTATTGAGCATAGAAAAGTGTATCAGAATTCATCGACTTTGTCCTCCCAAGCCAGTGACAGTGGTCAATTTGTTGGGAGTAAGGGCTACCCAAGGTCACTTGTATGGCGCTTCTCTGCTTCATCCATGGAGGATTCTAATAGAGAGTTTTTCATGTTGACTGATCATGAGATACAGTGCTTTAGTGTTTCATTTAATCCTGAGATAAATGTTACAAAGATCTGGGCGCATGAAATTGTCAGCACCGATGGTGACTTGGGTATTAAGAAGGATTTAGCCGGTCAGAAACGAATATGGCCTCTGGATGCACAGGTGGATGAACGTGGTAAAGTGATTACTGTACTTGTTGCCATATTCTGCATGGATCGGGTTACAAGTTCTAGCTATACACAATATTCTCTTTTGACCATGCAATACAAGTCTCAAGTAAGCAGATCTTCTGATTTACACGAGAGAGTGTTGGAGAAGAAGGCTCCAATTCAGGAAATAATTCCTAAAGCAAGACTGGAGGAGGAAGATTTCTTGTTCTCCATGAGACTTAGGGTAGGAGGGAAGCCAGCAGGCTCAGCAATCATACTTTCTGGTGATGGAACTGCCACGGTATCTCACTATTATAGGAGCAAAACCCGTCTGTATCAATTTGATCTTCCTTATGATGCAGGAAAAGTTCTAGATGCATCGGTTCTGCCACCAGCTGATGATGGTGAAGATGGTGCATGGGTTGTATTAACAGAGAAAGCAGGAATATGGGCAATACCAGAAAAAGCTGTTGTACTCGGAGGAGTAGAACCACCTGAGAGAAGTTTGTCACGCAAAGGTAGCTCAAATGAAAGATCTTCACAAGAAGAAAGACGGAATGTTACATTTGCAGGCGCCTTTGCTCCTAGAAGGGTTAATTCTGAAGCATGGGATCTTGGTGATAGGCAAAGGGCAGCTATGACTGGGATTGGACGTTCTACGGCGCAAGATGAAGAATCAGAAGCTTTGCTTGGTCAGCTTTTCCATGATTTCTTGCTAACTGGGCTGGTAGATAGTTCATTTGAAAAGCTTCGCAACTCTGGTGCATTTGAAAGGGATGGGGAGACGAATGTTTTTGCCCGAACAAGCAAGTCGATCGTTGATACCTTAGCCAAACATTGGACAACTACCAGGGGTGCTGAAATTGTCTCTATGTCTATCGTCTCCAGCCAACTCATGGATAAGCAGCAAAAACATGAAAAATTTCTCCAGTTCCTTGCCTTATCAAAATGCCATGAAGAACTTTTGACCAAACAAAGTACGAGTTATTTGTTTAATCTTTTCAGAAAGTATGACATACTATTGAATATTTTACCTTCACTATACTTTCTACACAATGATAGAAGTGCTATTCTTTCTATATTGTCTTGCTTGTTTTTCATTGACTGACTGCATAATTCTTATCTGACACTCCTGATCCTTTTTTGGTATTAGGACAATCTTTACTAACAATATTGGAACATGGTGAGAAACTTGATGGAATGATACACCTGAGAGAAGTACAGAACACAATCAGCCAGAGCCGTGCACCTGCATCTGGTGGGCTGTCGGGTTCAGAATCTCAAGTTTCAGGTGCTCTTTGGGATCTAATTCAGCTAGTTGGCGAGAGAGCCCGTCGGAATACTGTTCTTCTCATGGACAGGGACAATGCTGAAGTCTTTTTCAGCAAGGTTTCCGATCTCGAAGAGTTATTTTATTGCTTGGACCTACACCTGGATTACATTTTAAATGAGGACCAGCCACTTGAATTTCAGATTCAAAGAGCTTCCGAACTTTCAAATGCCATTGCCTCCATCTTTCGGGCCACTGCTTTTTATAGGGATGAGCACCATATGTGGTATCCCCCTCCCGAAGGCTTAACTCCCTGGAATTGTCAACCTGTTGTCCGGAATGGGATGTGGAGAGTGGCGTCATTCATGGTTCAGTTGTTAAATGAGACATCAAGGCTTGGGGAGTCTGCCATATTAGATTTCCATAGTCATTTAGAGGTCCTAGCTGAAGTTCTACTTGAGGCATATGCTGGTGCAATTGAATCTAAGCTTGGGCGTGCCGAGGAATACAAGGGGCTATTAGATGAGTATTGGAAAAGGAGAGATTTTCTTCTTGAATCTCTTTATCACCAAGTCAAATACCTTGTGGAAGGGAAACGCCAAGTAAGTATCTTTTCTTCACTCTTCAGATTGTGTTTTCATCTATTTGTGTGACTGAGGGAGATTCTGGAGTTAGATATGCTTCCACTAATCTGTTCTTGCAGTTTCTTGTTATAGAAACTGGTGACCAGCATGAAGAAATCCTTAGGAAGCTTTCCGCAGGCTTGTTAGCAATTTCTAAAAGGCACGAGGGTTATAGTATCATGTGGGGTATCTGCTGTGATTTTAACGATTCAGAGCTGCTAAAAAAACTTATGGTATGTTCAGGTTGTATTATAGTACATCTAGATTTGCAACATGTATACTGTAGTTTATCTTGGAATCCTTCTTAAGAATTTGGAATGTTTTTGGTTGCACCTATTGTGAAAATCCTTCCGTGCTGGGTTCTTTTATTACTGTTCCCTCTTATGCTATGAATTGTTTTTTACATACCACACTGAAATTGGCTTTGGTGCTTTGATTTTTCCTTCAGCATGAGAGCATGGGGCCCAAAGGAGGATTCAGTTACTTTGTGTTCAAACAACTATACGAGAAGAGGCAGTTCGCCAAGCTTCTCAGGCTTGGTGAAGAATTCCAGCAAGAGCTTGCTATCTTCTTGAAGGATCACCAGGATCTTCTATGGCTTCATGAGTTGTTCCTTCATCAATTTTCCTCCGCTTCGGAAAGTCTTCATACGTTGGCTCTCTTGGAAGATGAGTGTTCCATATCAGAAGCTGAAAATGGCATACATGCTGACCTTCCCACCGTTGCTGTAACTCTTGGAGATCGAAAGCGTCTTTTGAATCTGTCTAAGATTGCTGCCATGGCAGGTACCGATCTACTTGTCCCATGTATAGGCCAACTTTTCCTGATATAGTTCCTGAACTTCCAATTTAAGAACAGTTGACTGTAGCCTAGTTCTTGCACCCAACGGGTTCAAGTAGTGATCGGAGTTAATGATTTTTTCGAATACCAAAATTGGCCGCCTTCAAGATCGCCACAAACATTTTGCCTAGCTTGTGAATTTCCTAAGTTTTTGTTTTGCTCTGCAAGCCTGCATGGGGTTAGTCATGTTTTTTGCTGGCGTGCCCGTCAAGTCACCCATTCGAGTTGGATGGATTCCAAAATTTTCTTTCACACAATTGCCTGACTTTCCAATATCCATTGCGAGCAGATAAAAGTGTAGATCATCAGTCAAAGGTGAAGCGTATTGAAGCAGATTCGAAGATGTTGAAGTTGCAGGTAATGACAACGTTCTTTAAGAAGCACTATCTGCCACTATATTAATGTCGTTATGAATTATATGATTGACAATATGCAAAAACAAAAAAAAAAATCTCTATCGTCTGTCTGTCGCAGGAAGAGATAGTGGGAACCCTAACAGCAGAAGCAGAGCTGACCGGTGGAGAGGACCGTTTATTCCGACCAGAGGAGCTCATCGAGCTCTGCCTCAAATCCGGAACCCGCGACCTTGCGTTGCTTGCATTCGAGGTCTTTGCATGGACCAGCTCGTCGTTCCGCGAGACCCACAGGAGCCTCCTGGAGGAGTGCTGGAGGAACGCTGCCAATCAGGACGACTGGGGAGGGCTCCAGCAAGCATACGCGGACCAAGGGTGGAGCGACGAGGAAATGCTGCGGCAGCTTAGGGAGACCGTCCTCTTCCAGGCTTCCAGCCGGTGCTATGGTGCCAATGCCGAGACCATCGAGGATGAGTTCCACTCGGTGCTACCTCTGAGAAAAGAGGACGTGGATTCTGCTGGGGCGGAATACTCGGTGGAGACATTGCTGATGCAGCACAATGACTTCCCCGAGGCCGGGAAGCTGATGCTTACTGCCGCCGTGTTGGGTGCCGTACAAGAGGATGTAGTGAAAGTAGACGAGAGTTCTCCGATGGAGTGAGTAGTGTCATACGATAATTACTTTACAATTGGCGCTTTGTTTTGTAGGTAGAAATGAGGTCTTCTTGTTTGGGCTGTTTTTGCGGCGGCAGTGAAAATGGTTTCGGATTTGGGCGTCATTGGCAGAAATGTTGCGGCGAAGCTTTTTATCGATGGATTCCTGTTTCGCACTCTGACTTCATTACTTGCTCTTATAGTTAGAGGTGGCAATTAATTCATGGATCAGTGGATTAGATCTATGGATAATTCAAATGACATCTAAGTATTTGATCAATATGTAAATTTTGGAAAGTTTGGGATGTTAAAATGTTATGATTAAAAAATTTTGAAATGTAATTTTTCACAAATATTTTTTGTATAAAAAATTAAATTTTGGGTACCAAAAATGTAAAATATGAAAAGTATAGGTATCAAATTGTAATTTGTTACAACCGACATGAAAAATACCTCAATACTTGTATTAAAACACAACCACACACAAATCATTCAATTCATACAAGTATTCACATAATTCTAGCTAGGGTCTGCAAACACTCAAGTGAAAGAAAGGACTAGTCCGTGCTAAGAAGGATTACACAAAGGAGAAGAGAAGAGACCATCATGAGAGGGTTGCCTTGTTCCTTTGGTGTCGAGATTAACCTTTGAGGATGAGAATCCCAATCTTGGAGTTTGGATGAAACCCTAACCTTCTTCTCTTCTTTTGTTCGTCACTTTCTCTCTCTAAAAATCCGAAGAAGAAAAAGTTTCTCACACTAGGTTCTCCCTCCTTCTCTTTCAGCTCATCCCTCCTCTTATACCCAAATTGACGACTTTTCACAGTCCCAGTTCACGGCCGTGAACTATAGGCCTGGACCGTGATATTCTGCAAAAGCACGTCGTTTCATTAAAGCTCTTCATGGTCTGGAGCTGATTATCACGGTCGAGGGGCCGTGAACTGCTGAATGCTCGCGAGATGGACGAAACTCTCTTGGACTCCTCGCGCTTCACAGCTAGCGCCTTGTCTTCACAGTCTGGCTGGCTTTGATCTTCTGGCCTCCCCCGTGAACTTTTGCTGTTTGCTCCCTTTTGATCCGTTTTCGCCTTTTTTCATCCAACTTTCGTTCCAAAGGTTGATTTCACCTGTTAGGATCTAAAACATGCTAAAAACAAGCACAACCTAGCGTAAAATCGAACCTCACAATGTAAAAGTGCCCCAAACATCTAAGGAAAATAGGGTAAATGTGTACAATTAGACCCGAATCACTCCCTCGCACTTAGACGTTTACTTGTCCCCAAGCAAACCAATTTCAAACAATGTAATATCTCAACCTAACAAGATAACTTGGGGACATTTCAAAAGGGCTCAAAGCGGGGTGAATCTCAATGGCTATTGGGCATCAACACATGAACCGTTACAAGCAATACCGACATCCACCACACCCGGCAATGATGCATAAAAATTGACTCGTCCCGAATATCACAATAAGAATCTCGAACAAGGACCAAGTATAAACCTTAACCGGGTGCAATATAGGGCAAGTATGTTTTAAAAGTCAAATGCGGGCCTGTCCATGTCCCCCTACTTCAACTATTATAAACATTATCTAGCAATCGAGTTTTGGTTGAAACTATGAACTAAAATTGAAAACAATTGGAAAATGTAACTGGTTTTGAAGACTAGTTGAGAAGGCTTCACCTGGGTGTTGCTCCCTCTAGCTAGTAATCACGATTTGTTGGACAGTTTGCAAGTGTGTGGTAAAAGCAGTTGTAAACCGTAGGGAAGCGCAACAAGTGAACAAGCTTCACTCTCTCGGTCACTAGGCCAAGGGATATCAAATCAAGCTACCAAGGTAGCACTCTTGGCCAATCGAATAAGGGTTTCTTAGGGCTTCTCTCTCGAACCGTAGTGCGGACAACCAAAATACGACCTATCTGAGGTGCTAGTACGTAGTTTGAGGTTGTCGTAATTCAACCTAAGTAGGTGACACAGTTTGGCCAAGAAATTCCAGCTTTTACAAGCCTCTTAGCAAGATAGGGATTTCCCTCAACCAACGTAGATTTCTCTCTCTAGAAATCTAAAGAAGAAGAAGAAGAAGAAGAAGAAGAAGAAGAAGAAGAAGAAGAAGAAGTTTCTCACACTAGGTTATCCCCCCTTCTTTTCCAGCTCACACCTTGAAGATTGACAATTCTGCAATTCCGATCTGGGTCAGGCTTTCGGGTCTTCCAGCGGAATTGACTTCGAGAGAAGGTCTGGGTAGACTGATGAGTACCTTAGGTAAACCTTTATGTACTGATTTACCAACTCAAAAGGGGGATAAGGTGGGTTCTGCGTTAGTCTGTGTGGATGTATCGACATCCTCCCCACTGGTTGATCATATCAGTTTCACTCCAAATGACTTGGAGGAAATGTTTGTGTCGGTGGAATATTGTGGAAAAAATCTCAAAGTACATAAGTTCTTAAAAAAAAATCCCAAAATACATAAGTTATAAATTTTTTTCCAAAAGTACACATGTTTCACATTCCCCGTTTTTGACAAATGCAGTGAATACAATAACCGCGTTTGACAAACACGGTGAACATTTCACCGTTTTTTAATAAAACGATGACGTGTTCACCGTCTTTGTTTAAAACGGTGAGTATCGAGTGAGCCATTCACCGCTTTAAACAAAAACGGTGAAAACATCACCATTTTAATTAAACGCGGTGAAGTTCTCCCCATTCTTTACGTCCACGATGAATGCGATGCGGATCGCTGACGTGGACAAACGCGGTGCATTCACCGTTTTAGACAAACACGATGAATGCACAGCGTTTGTCCACGTCAGCGATCCGCGTCGCGGGTCCACTCACCGCAGTTGTCAAATGCGGTGAGGCGCGGATCGTGGTTTTCTTCCCAGATCCGACGCCTCACAGCACGCCACGTCGCTCGATCCCCGTCAATCACCATTCTCGATAAAGGCGGTGAATTCACCGTCTTTGTTAAAGGCGGTGATATCCCCCCAGTAATTTTGCGCATATCCCTCCCCTCCCTCACTATAAATAGAACTCTTCCCTCGTCTTCCAAATCACACCACCACATTTACACTTCTTTCTCCCTCAATCTATCCACTCTAGTCTCGTTCTAAGTATGCTCTGTGGTTGCGGCTAAGTCCGATCTTCCACATCAGAAAGAATTACTAGAGTTATATCATAAGCCCCCGTCCCTTATAAACCCGTCGAACCTCTGTCCGGCTTCCGCCAAAAAATGGATGAAGAGGCTCTTCGGGTAGGTTTTTTGTTTTTCTTTTGTGATTTTTTTTAATCGAAACAATTTGATTTTGTGATTTCTTTTAATCAAAACAATATGATTTCATTACTTTTTTTTATAGATGGGTGCCGAGATATACGATCCTCGATTGTATATCCATTATGACCCAAGAGATACGAGGTATTTAACCGATCAACAAGCACATCGCTCCCGTGCTATTTGGATAACAATCCGGTAAATTGATGATTTATCTTGTTTTATTTTATTATTTTCTAAGATATTATTTTGCTTTCTTTAAACTAATAAATTGATGTTTTTCCTATTTTTTGTAGGAATCACTTATTCCCGTCATTCATAAAGAGACCACAAACTTGCCCGCTTGGCATGTGTAACATCCCTGCCCTCGTACTAATTATTATGACGTGTTTGTGATCGAGTTACAAAATTGGTCTTTCGAACCAAAAAGAAAGTGAATAGTGAAAGTTTTAGACTTAATTGCAAGTGAAGGAAAGTTTAGGGCCAAATAGACAATTTGGAGGGATGGAGGATTCCTCTTATCTCTCATTTCCTTCTCATCCCTTCCCCTCACTCTCTCCCACGTCCCTCTCTTGCTCTCTTTCTTTCACCTGGTTTCACCACCTCAAAAACCACCACCCCCTTTCAGAAACAAAGAGTGAAAGGTAGAAAGAAAAGCGTATCAAGGAGAGGAAGAGGAAGAGGAAGAAGAAGGAAGCAAAGGGGGTGCTGCCAATTTCCGTCCAGCAGCAGGACAGCCTGTGAGAAGGACGATTCCGTACATTCAAGCCGTTGGATCGTCCTGAGATTTGTAGGTTGGTTTCATACTTATTTTTCTACGATTTGACCGTTGGGATCATCGATATGATCTCTGGTTCATCGAGGAAAGTCGCTGGACAGAAGGGGTGCGATACTGTTTTTCTGTAGCAGGACAGTAGATTAGAGGTAAGATCATGTGCTAATCCGTCGTTGGATCATTCTAGAAATTTGGTATGAGGTTAAGTATATGTGTTTCTTCGAATTGACCGTTCAGAATGTAGTTTTGATGTTGGAGTGGTCAGGAACAATTGTTAGAAGAAGGGGAGTTGGTTTTAAAGTGAAAAGAAAGTTGTTGAAAGTTTTGAAATGTCAAGTTAAAATGATTGCTGGGATCAAAAGGCTGATCCAAATGGTCTGAAATTTGGATATGTTGTAGCCCTATGAATCTAGTTTCAGTAGCAACGAGAATCAACGGATTTGGTTAAGTATCAAGGGAGAAATGATCAAAATGAGGAAGCATGGTAAAGTGTACAATCGTATACTTCCCTAGTGGTCTTATTGACATGCATGAATACAACCATGATTATGATGATTGTATACGTGTCTTGGTGCTTGAATAACCTGGAAAATTTGTATATAAAGGTAAGGATCAAGCCGGGGGCTCATCCAAAGGCAAGGGCATAGCCGAGTGAAGACAAACTGTGAGTAGATTCTAATCTTAGATCTACTTCAACATAATCACAGTATTCGGGTCATGAAGCTGCCCGAATACATATCGGGGTCATGAAGAGGCTCCGGTATAATATGGGAATTTATGGGAAATGATATGGCTATGTGATATGGCTTATTTGTGTTTATTCATTATCTGCGTTTGGTATGAAGTTGGAAATGCATGAATTGTGAATGGGATATGGAAAGACATTTTGTTGATTGATTGTGTGGATTATGAGTAAATATTCGAACTTGCGAACCCGTCTTGTCTGTTTAGATTTGGAGTAAGCCATTAGGCTTACTAATCCTGTTCTGCTTGAATAACTCGGAGTCAGCTCCTCAACTTACCTTCCATTATGTGGTGACTGAGGGTGCAAAAGCACTATGAATGCTTTTGAGCCTATAGTGTCTATGTGAACTATTAATAAAAAGGAGGTGAATACATAAGAATAAGTAAAAAGGTTTTATGATACCTCGGTACAGTAGTGTGTCCTGTTTGTATCGATGTGGGTAAACCCCACGATACTCATGTTTGAGCGCTCGTGCTTCACACCGTGCCGATTGGGTGACGACCCACGGTACTCCGGTTCTGTTCAGTTAGCCGGGCTGGGGTAATCCCGTGGCGACTCCTGTTTTTGTATCGGTCCGGGTTGTGTCCCGCGATATTCCTGTTGGTGCGAGCACTCCTGTTTCGTGCCTTGAGCACTCCTGTTTCGTGCCTTGTGCACTCCTGTTTGTACCGGATGGGGTTTTGTCCCGCGGTACTCCAGTTATCTGATGGTTGTACATGGTTATCCTGCAGCCTTCCACTACTGTACTACCCGAGGAGTATATCATTTAGCAAATTTGAAAGTGAAATTGTATAAGCAAAATGCCTCTATCTATCACACGTTGTATGTGTTTGACTGTGATGAGTTGTGAATATGGGAACTTGATTGATTCAGTGGAATGAAAAGTAGAATAAACAGCTTAAGTCCTGTTATGTGCTAGGGTGTTTCTGCCCAATACTGTTTTTGTATTGATGTCGATCTGAGCTTAGAATTTATTCACTGAGCGACGACTCATCCTTCGTCATCATTTTTCCTCAGATCAAGATCAGAAGTAAGGTTTGTACTGTAGATATCGGGACTCAAGCGTGAAGGGAAGCCATGAGGTGGGCGGAGGACTCCGAACTCCTTAAATGTTTTATGTTGTGTGGATTTTGTAATAAAGCGGACTTCCCCGGCTTTCTGTTTTGACTGTGATGAAAATGTAAATTATGGTTTGAAATTTGAAAAAAAAATATAGGTAAAGCTCGGGCCCGAGAATGTTTAAACTCGATGTATTTTACTGTTTCGTTTTGTAATATAAAGTAAGGGTTTCACATTTTTGGTATCAGAGCTGGGATATGATCCCGTGGATACCAAACGTTTTAAACGAGATTTTACTGGGAAAACTTAAATGATTTCACGGGGAAGTGACTAATTATTGATTTTGACTTTGTATTTTGTTTTTGTGGAGTTCAGTCAAGGAGCAGATCCGCAACCTCACGGGAACCCTAATGCTGGAGGTTCTAATTCTAATGGGAATAATGTTGAGTCCCGCAATAGAGCCAATCCTTATGTCAAGGATTTTGAAAGGCTGAGGAATATGGGGGCTGAGTTCTTTAAAGGGGCTATTGACCCTAAAGATGCTCTGGACTGGATCAAGGAGATGGAACGAATCTTTAACCTCCTTGAGTGTCCTGATGAAGCAAGAGTGGAGTATATGTACTACCTGCTTAGGTCTGATGCTTATGACTGGTGGTTGACCGTACCCGGGGCTCAGGATCGTACAATTCGATATACCTGGGCGGAATTTCTTGAGAAATTCCGTAAGCAATATGTGTCTGATCTGTATGTGGATAGGAAGAAGAAAGAGTTTCTGGACCTGAAACAGCAAAGGGGGCAGACTGTTAAAGAGTATGATGCCATTTTTCATCGTTTGATGACCTTCGCGATGGAGTTGGTACCTACTGAACAAGCTAGATGCAACCGCTATGAGCAAGGCCTGAATCCCCAGATCAAGATGATAGTAGCAAAATCAGAGATGACTGATCTTGCCACCTTGAGAGAGGCTGCCATGAGAGCAGAGGATTTGGTGAATGAATTGGGAGCACAGATGGCTGAAGGAACGAAGAGAAAGTGGAAGAACGTGGGTTCCTCGAGTGCTGGGAACTCATTCGGGGGTAGACCTAATCAGAGTTCGAAGGTTTCACGTCCAGTGGCCAGTTACCCCGGACAGGAGCGGAGAAGTGCAGGCCCAACTCCTATTTGCCCACATTGTGGGAATCAGCATATGGGTGTTTGTAGGAGGGTGACTGGTGGGTGTTTCCGATGTGGAGACACCAGCCACTTTCTCCGTGATTGTCCCCACATGTTAGAGTCCAGGCCTGCTGGATCCCAGACCACAATTCAGGGGTCCAGAAGGACTGGAGGTCCAGTGAGAGGATCTGGAAGAGGTGGTAATAATCGTGGCAAAAGTCAGGGTGGACAGAGCAGTCGGGGTGAAGTGCAGCCACGAGCCTTTGCTACGACTAGGAGGGAGGCTGACATCTCTCCAGAGGTCGTTACTGGTACGGTTCTTATCTACGATCTTACCGCTTATGCGTTGATTGATCCTGGTGCCACTCATTCATTCATATCTTCTGCATTCTCACGTGGGTTGCCTGTGCACTCTGAAATGTTGAACAAGAATGTAATAGTTCAAACCCCAGTAGGAGATACCGTAGTGATTGAATATGCCTATTCTAATGCCCCAATAAGTCTAGCTGGAACTATTCTGCCAGCTAACTTATTGAGGTTAATGCTGACTGAATTTGATATAATTCTAGGAATGGATTGGTTAAGCCAACATAAAGCCGTAATGAACTGTTATACTAAGGAAGTAATTTTCGAAAGACCAGATGGTCAGAATGTGATTTTTCGAGGGACTAGACAGGTGGTGCCTAGTTGCCTAGTCTCGGCCACCAAGGTGGTGAGTTTGATGAAGGAAGGCTGTGAAGTGTATCTGGCTTATGTGACTGAGGGCAAACCGGAATTGAACCCTGAAAATGTTCCGGTTGTGAAGGAGTTCCTGGATGTGTTCCCTTCGGGACTGCCAGGATTACCTCCGGAAAGAGAAATAGATTTCACTATTGAACTGATACCGGGCACTGCTCCGATCTCTGTATCTCCGTACCGGATGTCTCCGTTTGAACTTAAAGAACTGAAGGAGCAACTTCAAGAGTTGCTAGATAAGGGGTTTATTAGACCTAGTGTCTCCCCTTGAGACGCTCCGGTATTATTTGTGAAGAAGAAGGATGGAACTTTTCGTTTGTGTATTGACTACCGGAAGCTCAACAAGTTAACGGTTAAGAATAAATATCCGTTACCTCGAATTGATGATTTATTTGACCAACTACAAGGATCGAGGGTCTTTTCCAAGATCGATCTAAGATCAGGTTATCATCAATTAAGGGTAGCGGATGAGTCCATACCGAAGACAACTTTTCGTACTAGGTATGGGCATTACGAATTTCTTGTTATGCCTTTCGGGTTGACTAATGCTCCAGCTGTGTTCATGGCACTGATGAACCGAGTGTTTCAGGAATATCTAGATAAGTTCGTGATCGTCTTTATTGATGATATTCTAGTGTATTCTGGAAGTGAAGAAGAGCACAGGGAGCATTTGAGAATCGTACTGCAGATTCTGAGGGAAAAGCAGTTGTATGCTAAGTTCAGCAAATGTGAATTTTGGATGGATCAAGTAGTATTTTTGGGCCATGTGGTGTCTGAGAGAGGTATAGAGGTGGATCCAAGGAAAGTAGAAGCAGTGATACAATGGGAGCCACCGAAAAATATACCTGAACTAAGAAGTTTCCTTGGCATGGCCGGATACTACAGAAGGTTCATTGAGGGGTTCTCTCTGATTGCTGCACCATTGACAAAGTTACTGAGGAAAGAGCAACCTTTTATATGGGATAATAAATGTCAATCCAGTTTCGAAGAGTTGAAGCGGAAGTTAACCACTGCACCGGTTCTTGCCCTTCCCTCAGGAACTGGAGGTTATGTGGTATACAGTGATGCTTCGCATCAAGGGTTAGGATGTGTTCTCATGCAACATGGTAAAGTAATTGCTTATGCTTCCAGGCAATTACGATCGTATGAGAAATCTTATCCGACTCATGATTTAGAACTGGCGGCTGTGGTATTTGCCTTAAAGATTTGGCGTCATTATTTGTATGGTGAGACTTTTCAGATCTTTACCGATCATAAGAGTCTCAAGTACTTGATGGAGCAAAAAGAGCTAAATCTTAGGCAAAGGAGGTGGTTAGAGTTGTTGAAAGATTACGACTGTACCATCGAATACCATCCAGGCAAAGCAAATGTTGTGGCAGATGCTTTGAGTAGAAAGACCAAGCATCGTACTAAAAATGAGGAGACTGGTTTAATGGCAAATTTGATTGCTTTGAGAGCTATGAGTGTTGAATTGGAAATGAATTCCACATGAGGGTTATTGGCCACTTTACAAGTGCGACCAATTCTGAAGGAAAGAATTATTAAAGTTCAGGATCAAGAACCTGAATTGAGAAAGATTATTGATAAGAGTCGTAAAGGGGAAGAAACTAAATTCACACTCCGAGATGGCGTTCTGACACTAAATGAAAGACTTTGTGTTCCAAATGTGGATTAATTGCGAAGGGAGATTTTGGAAGAAGCTCATTCCTCTCCTTATGCAATGCATCCCGGAACGACAAAAATGTACCGTTCGTTGAGATCTCATTATTGGTGGCCAAGGATGAAGAAATAAGTGGTTGAACATGTCTTGACGTGTCTGGTATGTCAGAAATTGAAAGCTGAACATCAAGCCCCAGCGGGAAAATTGCAACCACTGTCCATTCCAGAATGGAAATGGGAAAAGATTACCATGGACTTTGTCTATGGTCTACCTAGGACTCAGAAGAAGAACGACGCTGTTTGGGTCATTGTGGACCGATTGACAAAGTCGGCTCACTTTATACCCATTAGATGGGGTTGTTCGCTAGAGTTACTGACAAAGAAGTATGTGGAGGAAATAGTGAGACTACATGGAGTACCAGTATCCATCGTCTCTGACAGAGATCCGAGGTTCACTTCTCGATTCTGGAAGAGTTTGCAAGAAGCACTAGGTACTCGTCTGAACTTTTCAACCGCTTTTCATCCCCAGACCGATGGTCAATCCGAGCGAACAATCCTCACTCTTGAGGAAATGTTGCGAGCTTGTGTACTGGATTTCCAAAGTTCTTGGGATGAACATTTGCCACTGATAGAATTTGCTTATAACAACCAGTACCATAGTAGTATTGGTATGACTCCATATGAAGCTCTGTATGGAAGGAAATGCAGATCCCTAGTGTGCTGGGATGAGGAAGGGTTACGGCAATTGGAGGGACCTGAAATCGTTCAGATGACAGTGGATAAGATTAAAGTGATCAGAAGCCGATTGAAGGCCACACAAAACCGGCAAAAGAGCTATGCTGATATCCACCGAAGAGAGATGGAATTTCAGAGTGGAGAGAAAGTATTTTTGAAAGTGTCTCCTTGGAGAGGTGTTTTGAGATTCCAGAAGAAGGGTAAGTTAAGTCCGAGGTATATCGGCCCTTATGAGATTCTGGAAAAGATAGGTCTGGTAGCCTAGCGACTTGCCTTACCACCAGAATTGTCTCAAGTTCATAATGTCTTCCATGTGAGTTTGCTTCGAAGATACCGATCGAATCCGTCACATGTACTGGAACCAGATGAGATTGAGGTCCAGAAAGATCTAAGCTATGTGGAGGAACCAAAAGAGATCGTGGACCGAAAGGTGAAACAACTTAGGAATCGAAGTATTCCTATGGTGAAAGTAATTTGGAAAAGTCACACGGGAGAAGAAGCCACGTGGGAGACGGAAGAAAGCATGAGAACACAATACCACTACTTGTTTCAAGGTAAATTTCGGGACGAAATTTTATTTAGAGGGGAGGAAATGTAACATCCCTGCCCTCGTACTAATTATTATGACGTGTTTGTGATCGAGTTACAAAATTGGTCTTTCGAACCAAAAAGAAAGTGAATAGTGAAAGTTTAAGACTTAATTGCAAGTGAAGGAAAGTTTAGGGCCAAATAGACAATTTGGAGGGATGGAGGATTCTAGATAAGGGAGATAAAAATCTGCCCATCCTCTTATCTCTCATTTCCTTGTCATCCCTTCCCCTCACTCTCTCCCACGTCCCTCTCTTGCTCTCTTTCTTTCACCTGGTTTCACCACCTCAAAAACCACCACCCCCTTTCAGAAACAAAGAGTGAAAGGTAGAAAGAAAAGCGTATCAAGGAGAGGAAGAAGAAGAAGAAGAAGAAGGAAGCAAAGGGGGTGCTGCCAATTTCCGTCCAGCAGCAGGACAGCCTGTGAGAAGGACGATTCCGGACATTCAAACCGTTGGATCGTCCTGAGATTTGTAGGTTGGGTTTCATACTTCTTTTTCTACGATTTGACCGTTGGGATCATCGATATGATCTCTGGTTCATCGAGGAAAGTCGCTGGACAGAAGGGGTGCGATACTGTTTTTCTGTAGCAGGACAGTAGATTAGAGGTAAGATCCTGTGCTAATCCGTCGTTGGATCGTTCTAGAAATTTGGTATGAGGTTAAGTATATTTGTTTCTTCGAATTGACCGTTCATAATGTAGTTTTGATGTCGGAGTGGTCAGGAACAATTGTTAGAAGAAGGGGAGTTGGTTTTAAAGTGAAAAGAAAGTTGTTGACAGTTTTGAAATGTCAAGTTAAAATGATTGCTGGGATCAAAAGGCTGATCCAAATGGTCTGAAATTTGGATATGTTGTAGCCCTATGAATCTAGTTTCAGTAGCAACAAGAATCAACGGATTTGGTTAAGTATCAAGGGAGAAATGATCAAAATGAGGAAGCATGGTAAAGTGTACAATCGTATACTTCCCTAGTGGTCTTATTGACATGCATGAATACAACCATGATTATGATGATTGTATACGTGTCTTGGTGCTTGAATAACCTGGAAAATTTGTATATAAAGGTAAGGATCAAGCCGGGGGCTCATCCAAAGGCAAGGGCATAGCCGAGTGAAGACAAACTGTGAGTAGATTCTAATCTTAGATATACTTCAACATAATCACAGTATTCGGGTCATGAAGCGGCTCGAATACATATCGGGGTCATGAAGAGGCTCCGGTATAATATGGGAATGTATGGGAAATGATATGGCTATGTGATATGGCTTATTTGTGTTTATTCATTATCTGCGTTTGGTATGAAGTTGGAAATGCATGAATTGTGAATGGGATATGGAAAGACATTTTGTTGATTGATTGTGTGGATTATGAGTAAATATTCGAACTTGCGAACCCGTCTTGTCTGTTTAGATTTGGAGTAAGCCATTAGGCTTACAAATCCTGTTCTGCTTGAATAACTCGGAGTCAGCTCCTCAACTTACCTTCCATTATGTGGTGACTGAGGGTGCAAAAGCACTATGAATGCTTTTGAGCCTATAGTGTCTATGTGAACTATTAATAAAAAGGAGGTGAATACATAAGAATAAGTAAAAAGGTTTTATGATACCTCGGTACAGTAGTGTGTCCTGTTTGTATCGATGTGGGTAAACCCCACGATACTCCTGTTTGAGCACTCGTGCTTCACACCGTGCCGATTGGGTGACGACCCACGGTACTCATGTTCTGTTCAGTTAGCCGGGCTGGGGTAATCCCGTGGCGACTCCTGTTTTTGTATCGGTCCGGGTTGTGTCCCGCGATATTCCTGTTGGTGCGAGCACTCCTGTTTCGTGCCTTGAGCACTCCTGTTTCGTGCCTTGTGCACTCCTGTTTGTATCGGATGGGGTTTTGTCCCGCGGTACTCCAGTTATCTGATGGCTATACATGGTTATCCTGCAGCCTTCCACTACTGTACTACCCGAGGAGTATATCATTTAGCAAATTTGAAAGTGAAATTGTATAAGCAAAATGCCTCTATCTATCACACGTTGTATGTGTTTGACTGTGATGAGTTGTGAATATGAGAACTTGATTGATTTAGTGGAATGAAAAGTAGAATAAACAGCTTAAGTCCTGTTATGTGCTAGGGTGTTTCTGCCCAATACTGTTTTTGTATTGATGTCGATCTGAGCTTAGAATTTATTCACTGAGCGACGACTCATCCTTCGTCATCATTTTTCCTCAGATCAAGATCAGAAGTAAGGTTTGTACTGTAGATATCGGGACTCAAGCGTGAAGGGAAGCCATGAGGTGGGCGGAGGACTCCGAACTCCTTAAATGTTTTATGTTGTGTGGATTTTGTAATAAAGCGGACTTCCCCGGCTTTCTGTTTTGACTGTGATGAAAATGTAAATTATGGTTTGAAGTTTGAAAAAAAAAATATATGTAAAGCTCGGGCCCGAGAATGTTTAAACTCGATGTATTTTACTGTTTCGTTTTGTAATATAAAGTAAGGGTTTCACAGCATGATCGGTTGGCGCCCTATATAGAGAGGACCGGGTTGGTATGCTAAGGCATTTCATGCGGATCGAAATCGACAACGATCTGCTTACGGCAATGGCGGAGCGATGGCGCCCCGAAACCCATACGTTCCACCTTCCGGAGGGGAAATGATGATCACCCTCAAAGATGTCGCGATCATCACTGGGCTGCCGATTTCTGGAGAGGCCATCATTGGGAGCACTACCAAAACCGAATAAGGTTGGGGGCCGCTCATTCGTGATCGTTTGGGCTTTGACATGCCGACCACCACACCAATTCAAGGAGGGGGGCATCCACCATTGAATGCGGGACAAGTGTCGGTCCCGTGGCTCGTTACTCACATCCAAAATGAGGTGGCCATCGACAACGAGACACCGGAAGATAAAGTGGAGCATTATGCACGCATCTACCTCATTGGTTTGGTCGGTGGATTTCTGTTCCCCGACAAGTCAAACCAGTGGATTCAAGGCATATGGTTGCCATTGCTCCTTGGTGATTGGGACGCAATAGGGGAAAAGAGTTGGGGATCAACGGTGTTAGCTGGCATATATCGGGAGCTGTGTACTTGTTCGAAGTTGGGAGCGAAACAAGCTAGTGCTGCGATGTTCATCCTCCAGCTCTGGGTATGGGAGCATCGTCCAATGTTCGCACCTCAAGACCCACGTCCATACCGGAGAGCAGATGATGAGCTACACTTTGTGCAAAATCTCCCCTACGGTGTCAAGTAGGTTTATTCCGTACTTAGCCTAATTTAAATTTATTTCATGCTTAGCTATATTTAAATTAAGTTTATTTTGTACTTAGCCTAATTTAAATTTATTCCATGCTTAGCTATATTTCAATTAAATTTATTTCGTACTTAGCCTAATTTAAATTTAGTCCATGCTTAGCTATATTTCAATTAAAATTCCGTACTTAGCCTAATTTAAATTTATTCCATGCTTAGCTATATTTCAATTAAATTTATTCTGTACTTAGCCTAATTTAAATTTATTCCATGCTTAGCTATATTTCAATTAAATTTATTTTGTTCTTTTACTTACAAGGTGGATAGGAGCAAATACAAATGACCATCAACCTGAGCACTCTTTACTGTTTTATCGTTCTGAGTTAGATAGGCCTTGGTGGAACCAGGTAATCATGCTTTATAATATTTTAATAATTTAAATTCTTTCAATGTAATTGGTCACTAATTGCAAATTTTGAATGAGTATAGGTTACATGGGATCCATATCCACGTGAAGTAGTCGAGCTGCATCATCTCAGACACCCCCAGGATCACGAGACGTGGTTGTGCAAGGTGCCATTGATCTGCTGGCACATCGTGGAGTGGCACCTACTCGATCGATCCTTGAGGCAATATCGAATGGAGCAACCAATTCCACAAACCCCGCCTCAAGGTTTCAAGGAGCTCCATGTCATCGACCTTCGACACGCGGCAAAGAATTGGCTTCTAAAGCATCATTTCTACATCAACATTTGGGAGAATAGAGGGACATGGGTGCAGAGTAACCATTTTACGATTGTGGCCACGTCTACCTCCACCCCATACACCTGTTTCCACTGCAAATATCCCTTCACTGCGATCGAAAAGAACAACTTTATGCTTACTTGATTTTTCTTTGTTCTTCTGCATTTGCTCAAAGACGTCATGTGCTATCGAATGACCATATATCTCCCTCCCTATCGCTAGCTGCAGCCGATCCACCCGCCACTTGTTGACCTTCCAGTATGACATCTCCACTATGACAGAAATAGGCATCGCTCGAAGGCCCTTGTACACATTATTTATACTTTCTCCATGGTTGGTAGTTGCAATGCCCCATCTGGCTCCGTTGTCCATATGGAACGTCCACATGACCAACTCTTGATCTTCAGCCCATACTGCTCCAGCTCGGTGGGTCTGACGGATCGTCTTCATCTTCTGCTCGTACTTTTTTGGCTGATGTGCAACCGCTGCAAGGTGAACAAAATCAAACTGGTCAATACATGATAAATAACAAATTATTAAATACATAGTTAACTCGCATTAAAGGACATTAGTACCTGCATGCCACAATTGATTTTTGATGTCTTTCTTCTTCCCAAATTTGTGTTGGAAATTGGCGAGCCAGTGTCGAATACACCAGTGCCATGTCCATCCTCACTCGTCAGGAAAACCACCCACTGCATTCCTAATACCCGCGTGTCGATCGGATATAATCGTAATACCCTCTCGCCGTGTCACATGTTCGTGTAGTTGGTCAAAGAACCATGCCCAACTTAAGCTGTTCTCCCCTTCCACTAATGCAAATGCAAGCGGGAAAATTCGTATGTTTCCATCAACGCCAGTGGCAATGAGAAGAGTTCCTCTGTACTTCCCAGTAAGGAAAGTTCCATCAACCTAATTAAAAAATAGGAAGTAATTAGTATGAAATTTACTTAGCAGGAAAGAATACAAACATTTCAAATAGTAAACAGTTATTAAAATACCTGAATAACTGGTATGCAGAACGTAAACCAGTTAATGCATGGTTTGAAATCCAAAAAAGATGGTGAAACATCAACTTCTCCTATACTCGAACTTGATCCTCGGTGTATACATTGTTGTATATTGGCACGAAAACAGTCCCAGGGTTGGACTCCTCCATTGCGGCCATAAATCTAGGGAGTAAAGCATACGAATTCTCCCAATCACCATACACCTCAGCCATGGCTTTCTGCTTTCCATGCCATGCTTTTTTGTACCTTAGCGTGTAAGAATGTCAATCCTTCACCTCAGCCATGATAGCTTTGACCTTGATATCTGGTTGTGCTTCGATAAGGTGCTTAATAGTTCTCCCAACTTTCTTTGATTTAAGTTGCCTGTGATCCTGGGAACGTATGGACGAGGAGCAAGTGTGGTTGGTCTCAGCTTTTCGAATCACCCAGACACCCTTTCTCTTCATATTTGCAGCCCGCAGTTGCCACGTACAGCCCTCTGCATCATTCTTGCATATGACATGTAGTTGTTTACTGTCAGAATATTTTACCTTCCACTCGAAATTGCGCCTTAAGGCCTCTTCAGTAAAGGCATCTTGCACAGCGTCCTTCGATGAGAAAGCCATACCCACCTCCAAATTGGCCGTCGAATTATACAATGGCATAGGGACAAAGTCGGGGGCATCATTCTGACTATGTAAAAATTGAGTTGGAACCTGTGTGTAGTATGGCATTGGTGCCTCACGAAATACCGCCTCGTCGTCGTTATCATCAGTATCTTCCTCCTCGCTCACTGATCTCAAATCTTCCTCAGTATCATCGTCGCTCGAGCAGCGGCGGATCCAGGATTTAGTAGAACACTGGGCCGCATTTGAATAAAAAATTAGATATCGTAAAAGAAATACTATAATAATAACTAAAGGGTCGTTTGGATGAAGTATTTGTATGAGTTATTTGAATTCAAATAACTTATATTGAGTTATTTGGGTACAAATAACTCGCTTGGTAACGTTTTACTGAAATGAGTTATTTGGACAGTGAGTTATTTATAAATAACTCAAAACGAGTTATTTGAAATAACTTATAATCATGTGTTATTTCGAAATAACTCGTTTTATCACTATGCTTTTACCAAATACCACATGTCGAATACCACATTTGCATGGTTCAACCAAACGAGATACTTTATTTCAATTACCATTGAAATAACACTGAAATATCACATGAATAATAAATGAGTTATTTGACTCTACAAATACCACATTGACAATTAACCCATCCAAACGACCCATAAGATTTTTGTTATAATGTCAATTATAAACGATGGTTTTTTAGTTTAGCAAATTCATCAATAATAGAGTCTTCGTCCATACCAATAACATAATCTTATAGAAAATAGTTAAAAAATCAACGAGAAATTCATCGCACATTCTTTTGCGCAAATCAGTTTTCCCATGTTCCACTACTGAAAATGTTCTCTCTATTGTAGTCGTCGAAACGGATAACATCAATAATGTCTTTGCCTTTTTATTTGGTGCTTGAGAATATGCCATTATAAAGTATCTTCAAATCGACATAATAAAATATAATAGATTAATTATATACATTCAAGTTTCTAATTGACTTTCTGATTCTAATTCTAATATCATTAATCAAAATGACAAACATATGTTTCCTTTCCATGAACGCAAGAGCAGATTGATTTGTTGATTTTGAATGGAAGTTGAAATGAACTTTTTATCTCACGTAAATTATGTTTGATTGGATAGGCTTTTTTCCATTAATTAAAAGCTTACTATTGCATTTTAATTATGTAGACAATCCAACGGCCTTTTTGTTTGAAAAGCCCACTAGTAAAAACATTTTACCCAATTTATTCAATAAAGAGAAAAGAAACAAGGGCTGGGTCAGCTCAATTATCACCGGTTAAAATGATATGGAGTGGGGCTATATACAAGTTCTGGAACCAAGGGAGGGCTGGGCCCGGGCCCAGGTTGGCCCCCCCTTGGATCCGCCGCTGCGCTCGAGTTGAATGGATAGCTCGGCCCAGAAGGATCAACATGACCACCATCACCAACATCGTCTTCTCGCTCATGTGAAGTACGCCCTGCTCGAATGTTATTCTCGATTTTAGCCCACTCAGGCCAAGCAGGCCATTGAACGCCATCGGCAGGTTGATCCTGTTGCGAGTATTCTTCCGATGGCACCCATCCTGCACTACTACCTCCACCGTAGTTGCTTGAACTACCACCCTCTCCGTAACCTCCTGTATAACCACCTCCTTCTTAGTTGCTCGAAATACCACCCCATCCGTACCCTCCCGCAAGACCATCATCATAAGAATACTGGTGAGAATGAGTTTCACCGACCGCCTCGGTCTCAACATACACCTCTGCTTGCCGCATCCCGTTCTCGCTTAGGAACTGTAACATCATCGTAACCGCGTCATCATCGTTTATGACAACTTCTTGGTACACAAGCCCGCCAGTACTCATGTCTCATGTCTGGATATCGATAACTAATTTTACCAACTCTCGTCTGTCCGCTCGTACAAACCCTGTCTGCACAAATATCACAGAGTTCTTGAAAATTGAATCGCGACTCAATTTTCAGCATAGTGGATACACTGTCCTCGTAATCAATCTCTATGTCAGAGTTTGTAACCCTTTCATTCCACCGAATAATAAGCTGAAACTTCTTGAATTTACCCATATCTACAATTTACAATAAGTAACTATTAGCTTAATTCCAGTAATTCATAACATCGGCCATATTTGCTACGATAAGTAATTCATAACATAACAATATAACTACTAAAAACAACCATTGGGCTACAATACGAAAATTAAATCACACCGAAAATTCATGTTATGTGTATGTTGCTCGGTTTTGGTTGCTGAAATTTGAAGAGGGAGAGGGATTACGTTTTTACAACTGCTGGTGAGTGTGGTATATAAAGGAAAATCGGCCAGACTTCACCATTTTTGTCACAAACGGTGAACAACATCACCGCGTTTGTCTCAAACGGCAAAGATTAGGTGGTTGTGACCTAATTTTCACCTACCAGGGGTGGGAAACGTGGAAAACAATCACCGCCTTAACCTAGGGCGGTGAAGATCTTCCCCGCTTTGACCTAAAACGGTGACGTGTTCACCGCTTTTATTTTAAACGGTGATGTCTTCACCATTTTTGTTAAACGCGGTGAACACTTCACCGCTTTAAACAAAGACGGTGAACACGTCATTATTTTAATTAAAAACGGTGAATTGTTCACCGTGTTTGTCAAAGGCGGTGATTATATTTACTGCGTTTGTCAAAAACAGTGAATGTGAAACATGTGTACTTTTGGGAAAAAATTTATAACTTGTGTATTTTGGGAATTTTTTTTAAGAACTAGTGTACTTTGGGATTTTTCCCGAATATTGTAGGGTTCCTCTGATATGTAAGTCCTGTGTGAAGTTTTGGCATGATTGCTCTCGTTCTATCAGGGGGAAAACGAAACAGGTATGGAGAATCAAGGAGAAGAGTGCTATTGTGTTGATGTAGGAAGGGGATGATACGAAAGGCAAAGCACTTGTAACTGATGCAGAGATGGAAGGAAGTGAGCTGGATTTGGTGATTGCTGAAAGTTCATGTAGTGAGATGGGGACTGAAGAGCAAACTGATTCGGTTCTTGAGATGCCAATTACTCCAAGTGTTTTTCCCTCTACGGAGGAGTTTAATAAAGTAGTCAATGGAGCCAAGGCAAGGTCTGTGGCTGCAGAGATGACTGTTGAGCAACAGAATTCCTTCGCTCCAATCTGTGCCAAACCACCAGTTGTGATTCTGGCTGCCAAACCGAGTCGCGATGGATTGAGGAGCAAGAGAGGGGCTGCTCAGGCAGCTCGTCCGACCACATGAGTTTATAAGTATGGAATGGGAGGGGATTTAATGGCCCCTCCAACCACGATGCCTTATTGCAGTATCTCTGTAAGCATCGTATTAGTATTTTTGAGGTTCTAGAGACACGGGTATAGTTACACAATACACAAGACATAAAAAATAAGTTTGTAGTATATAGATTTACATATAAGTATATAACTATAGTAAACACCCGTTGGGGAGGATTTGGGTTGCTTGGCAGGATGACTTGCAGGTTGGAGTTTTGGAGGAGGACGCATGTTTTATTCATATGATTGTTACAGTGAACAGAAGAGATTCCTTCTTTTTTTACAGCAGTATATGGATCGAATGATGAGCAAGAAAGATTGGATATGTACAGGAAACTTAGTAGAAAAAAGGTTCAGGGTTTCCCCTGGATTGTCTGCGGTGATTTCAATGCGTTTCTCCACCCTAATGAGGCAGCTCCGATTTCTCCTATCACTTCTAGTATGTCTACTTTTCGAGATTGGGTGGGTAATATGGATTTGGTGGATCATAGAGCAACAAGTCATTTTCCTACCTGGTCGAATCAACATAGGGGCAACCGTATTGCTAGGAATCTTGATAAGATACTAGTGAATGAGGAATGGTTTGACAGATTCCCTCAGTGTATCGTGGAGTTCTTAGCTCTTGAATTTTTGGATAATTGTGGCATGTTACTAAGTTGAGGGTTCCTGGTAAATCATATCCTAAACCATTTTGGTTTTATGATATATGGTTGTATCATGAGAACTATCCTAGAATTCTTAGTGAGGTATGGTGAGAGCCGGATGGTAATTGGATTTTGGTAGGAGTTAGAAGAAAGCTGAAGTTGCTGAAGGTAGAGCTTAAGAAGCTTAACAAGGAAGCTTTTTCTTATATCTCTGGTAGAGTTTAGGAGGCAGCAGCTAAAATGAAGGATGCACAGTTACAAGCTCTGGCAAACCCTTGCCCAGACACTTTTGCAGCTGAATCGTCTACAACCAAAGATTGGTTATTCTATCAGCAAGCAGAAGAAAAGTTTTTCAGACAAAGGTCGCGTGTGAATTGGTTATCCTTGGGAGATGCCAACACTTCTTTCTTTCATACATCTGCTAAAATTAGAACTGTCAAGAAACAAATCAGAAAGTTGCTATTGGATTCTGGGGAGGAGTTACTGAGTTAGATAAGATTGCGGAGAAAGCTATTGACTACTACCAAAAGCTATTTGGGAGGGTCAATACTGCTGTCACAGTGGATAATTTGATGACTTGATATATACACATGTTTTTGTCCACCATTCTTACACCGTTTGAGTCTTATTTCTCGTGTTTTAGGCCGATTTCACGCTAGGTTGTTCTTGTTTGTGATATTTCACGTCCTAGTACGTGAATGAAGGTTTGGGAACGAGTTCGGGGTCGATTGGACGAAGATTGGACGTTTGGCGAGAAGCTGAGGAAGCCACACGGGCACGCCTAAAAACCCACACGATCGTGTGACCTGGCCGTGTGGTACCAAATTGCACGGGCAAGCCACACTGGCCGTGTAAGGGACCCCTTGTGGCCGTGTGGAAAGTCTAGGGAGCTCACACTGGCAGCCTGGGAATCCACACGGCCGTGTAGCGTACCCGAAGCCACTTAAGTGAAAAGCGGCGTTTTGCACACTCACACGGGCAGCTGGGAAAGTCACACGGCTGTGTGGCCTGGCCGTGTGGTCGGGAAAATCTAGGTTTTAACCCAATTTCGAGCCAAAGGAGAGAGAATCGACCTTTTGGAGCAAAAACAGAGCCCTAGAGAGAGAAAGTGCGAAGAACACCCCCTAAGAGTGGTTTTGGAGCTGGGTTTCATCAATCAAGCTTGGAAATCACCCTTGGAGTGAAGATCATCATCCCAGAGCATATTCTTCCCATTGTTATGAGTATGACTGCTTTGTATTCTGTTTCCCTCTCTCTCTATGGAGTAGAACTTTCTCTCACTTGAGTATGAAGAACCCTAGTTCCATGTGTTAGGGATCTTGATTGTAATGACTTGAGATTGTTATACTGTTTGGTTTTAATCGAATGATGCATGATCCATTGAATCAATTGAAGTCTGATCATCTTTTCTTGATTTCTGCTGCAACCTGAGATAGAATCTGATTAGGTTGTTAGAGCTTCATCCTTCGGTAGTGGTTGATTTGTTATACGAGAGTTAATCAATCTACTGCTTTGTACTGGAACCCAATTCCAGTAGTGGAGTTCTGTGCTTATTGCCTCAGCAGTCTATCCCGGTGAAGGTTAGTCGCCTGCCGGTTTGCCTGCCTGAGAGGGCTTGGTCAGCTTAAGAGATTCCAAGCTACTGTCGGATCTTCCGCAGTTTAATCAACAGTAAATCAACCTAGGGTAATTACAACTGAGACCTAACTAAGGAGCTAGGGGGACTCATTCCCGAGTGACTTGTAACAACCCGTTTCGGCAAAACCCATATTTCGATCGCTAGAAAGTTCACGATTTAAAATCGAGCGTTTTGATAGTATTTCAACGAAAATCGGATTATCGATCGATCGGATAAGTATACGTATTTATTATATATATAATTATATAATATATAATTCTATATATAATAAATATTATATATATAATTACATTAAGCGGTCGGGCCACATATATATATATATATATATATAAAGCTTCCTCGTCCATTTATTTCAATCATCATCTTTTCTCTTTCTGAACCCGAGAGGAAACGAGAGACAGAGGAGGTACAGGGGAGCTCGGGGAGAATTTCCAAAGCTCCAATCTTGAGCCCTAGTGATCCAAAAATCCCGTAAGTAATGCTTAATTCATCTATACATCGTGATTCATCGATTTAGAGCTTTAAAACGAGTTTTTGGTTCAGGAATTTCTTGAATTCCCGATAAGCCAAATTAGGGTTTCGGAGTATCCAGAAGCCGGATTGAGCCCAAATTTCATATACGAGCTTCCTGCGGCAAGGTAATTAATCCTCTAGTTCTAATCCATGAATTTTGGCTATTATTTAGGTCGGGGTCCAAACCGCTGAATTTAGCTCCGACCAGGATTTGATGTGTTTTTATCAAGAATTTGATCCGGAGCCTAGAACTAATATTGACGGGGATACTGCAGGGGATATTAGGACGGTCTCGGATTTTAATTCGGGGTTCGTTCGTGAAATTGATGTTTTAGTACGGGAAGCTAAAACCGGTGTTTGAACGACTAGAACTGGTGAGGGATTAGCACGGCATACCGGGTTTGTCGTATCACGATAATTATATTGATGCTTAGAATTGACCTAGGTGAGTTAGAATGGCATGATTAGGGGTGTATGGACATTTATGCTATATGATGAACCATGGATGGTTGTATGATATTATTGACTTGCCCTATCCGATATGGACCTTGTTTATGTTGATGATTGCATACATGTTGCCATTTGTGGCTTAACCGTTGATATGACTTCATGGTTGTTCGATCAGGTGTTTTGACATGATGTGATATTGTGGTTGTATTTGGATGCACAAGTGGGGGAAATAAACTTCCCAGGGTGATATTATGATGTTTAAGGAGGATAACTTGCACGAGGGTTTATCCCGAGGAAGTGCAATTATACGACTCCTGGTTATGTTGAGCCAATTGTGGCCAGGTCAAGAACATGTCCAAGTAACGAATTATGATTAAGCAAGATGAGATATGGATCGTGTATAAGATTACCAAACAAGAGTGATTTGGTCTCATGGTCAATTACATAGTAATTAGGGCTCCCCATGTTATTACTCCGTTATGATATGTTATGTCACACCCCTGATGTGGTGTTGACCGTTGATTCATCATGAGATATGACCACACCCAGAGCGGTGTCGGGGTATGACTACACCCATAGTGGTGTGGGGTATGTATGACCACATCTGACGGGATGTTGGGGTATGTATGACTACATCCGACGGGATGTGGGGTATGTTTCCCGGGAGAGTTATTAGCATGGGAGTAGCCAGGCGCCTATAAGTAAAACATGATAAGATGCATATGCATAAGTCAAGGTGGTTGAGTCTTTTGCCTATTGGGATGTCGGATGCCTGAGGTCTGATCCTAGTGTTTTGGCTTGTTTGCTAGATGTATGGTAGGGGTATGCTCTGTTATGAACTCACGATGCTATGATTATCTCACTCAGCTATGAGCTGACCCTCTTTTATTCTTCTTCTCTGCTTATGCTATGTGTAAGCAGATCATCAGTAGCAGCAGTAGATAAGTGTTAGGTGGGAGAGGAGCTAGAGTTGAAGCCAGGATGAGGTATGGTCTTCAACTATTCTGTGCTTGGACTACTACTCGGGATTTTGGTCAGTGATCCACACCTTTTTGTAAAATGTTTTGAGAACGTTTTTCATATGCATACTAGCTTCTGATGTAGTGTGAGATATCCACAGGTGTGGAAAGTTGATGATATGTGTATATTTGTGTAATTATGTAAGTTGTGACGATTATGGCATGTATCAGTATAGTATGCAGTTGTGTAACATGAAACTGTGACTATGGCTATGAAAAGCCAATGCATATGGTTCTGAGTATATATGTTTGTGATGAATTATTTTGCAGGATAAGTTGCAAGAACTGTTAGCCCATTACGCGAGTAATTCATGTCGCATTTTTATTTGGGTAAATTTTGATAATTAATGTAACACCCGAGATTATTTCCGCTGCAATTGTATGAACAATATGATTAGGTAATACGTATAGGGTAGGGTGTTACAGTTTGGTATCAGAGCTGGTTTGTTTTCTGCATTATGGGTATGTTACTTTCACTCTTGAGGACTGATCACCCTCAAAAGGGCAGGAATTACTCCATACCTGTACTTGCACTAAACTTTCCAGGATTGGGACCAAAGGTAATGATGTGTTGCATAGTCAGTTGCATTTGGTCAAAAATGATTTTGAGCATTGGAAAGAATCTTGAAAAAGTTATGGTTTAAAAGGTTTTGAAAATTTTATGGAGTTTTTATCTTGTTGTCCAAGTAATGATTTTGGTAGAAATTTTTAATGGTGTGTGGATCAAGTTATTGCCAAAATTTCCTTGTAGCTCGCACAGAAGTTTTCCTAGAAATCCTACTAACCAATCGAGAAGCATGGTGGTTAGCTATGTAATGCAGCTAAGTTTAGACTGTGCTAACATGATGAGTTGTGATGGTAGATATTTGAATAGAGATACGAATCTTGATGATGTTGTGGTAACCATTTTGTAGGTTGATATAACCTTGTGTTAGTGACAACCTACCTTGCAGGTTAATAATTTGGTTTAGTGAATTATGCTTTCGAACTTTGTTGATGTGCTTATGATATGATAACCCAATTTAGGTTTGAAATCTAAACATGGGAACTTGAGGTGTTATGTGTTACCTTCTATGCTATGAATCGCCTAACCTAAGAGTTAGGTAATGGTTTATCTACGATAGACAATGTCAAGGATAAGTAAGCAGACTTAAGGTATGACTCAACGTTAGATTTCGGGGACGAAATCTTTTTAAGGAGGGGAGAATTGTAACATCCCGTTCCGGCAAAACCCATATTTCGATCGCTAGAAAGTTCACGATTTAAAATCGAGCGTTTTGATAGTATTTCGACGAAAATCGGATTATCGATCGATCGAATAAGTATACGTATTAATTATATATAATATATAATATATAATTATATATATAATAAATATTATATATATAATTACATTAAGCGGTCGGGCCATATATATATATATAAAGCTTCCTCGTCCATTTATTTCAATCATCATCTTTTCTCTTTCTGAACCCGAGAGGAAACGAGAGACAGAGGAGGTACAGGGGAGCTCGGGGAGAATTTCCAAAGCTCCAATCTTGAGCCCTAGTGATCCAAAAATCCCGTAAGTAATGCTTAATTCATCTATACATCATGATTCATCGATTTAGAGCTTTAAAACGAGTTTTTGGTTCAGGAATTTCTTGAATTCCCGATAAGCCAAATTAGGGTTTCGGAGTATCCGGAAGCCGGATTGAGCCCAAATTTCATATACGAGCTTCCTGCGGCAAGCTAATTAATCCTCTAGTTCTAATCCATGAATTTTGGCTATTATTTAGGTCGGGGTCCAAACCGCTGAATTTAGCTCCGGCCAGGATTTGATGTGTTTTTATCAAGAATTTGATCCGGAGCCTAGAACTAATATTGACGGGGATACTGCAGGGGATATTAGGACGGTCTCGGATTTTAATTCGGCGTTCGTTCGTGAAATTGACGTTTTAGTACGGGAAGCTAAAACCGGTGTTTGAACGACTAGAACTGGTGAGGGATTAGCACGGCATACCGGGTTTGTCGTATCATGATAATTATATTGATGCTTAGAATTGACCTAGGTGAATTAGAATGGCATGATTACGGGTGTATGGATTTATGCTATATGATGAACCATGGATGTTTGTATGATATTATTGACTTGCCCTATCCGATATGGACCTTGTTTATGTTGATGATTGCATACATGTTGCCATTTGTGGCTTAACCGTTGATATGACTTCATGGTTGTTCGATCAGGTGTTTTGACATGATGTGATATTGTGGTTGTATTTGGATGCACAAGTGGGGGAAATAAACTTCCCAGGGTGATATTATGATGTTTAAGGAGGATAACTTGCACGAGGGTTTATCCCGAGGAAGTGCAATTATACGACTCCTGGTTATGTTGAGCCAATTGTGGCCAGGTCAAGAACATGTCCAAGTAACGAATTATGATTAAGCAAGATGAGATATGGATCATGTATAAGATTACCAAACAAGAGTGATTTGGTCTCATGGTCAATTACATAGTAATTAGGGCTCCCCATGCTATTACTCCGTTATGATATGTTATGTCACACCCATGATGTGGTGTTGACCGTTGATTCATCATGAGATATGACCACACCCAGAGCGGTGTCGGGGTATGACTACACCCATAGTGGTGTGGGGTATGTATGACCACATCTGACGGGATGTTGGGGTATGTATGACTACATCCGACGGGATGTGGGGTATGTTTCCCGGGAGAGTTATTAGCATGGGAGTAGCCAGGCGCCTATAAGTAAAACATGATAAGATGCATATGCATAAGTCAAGGTGGTTGAGTCTTTTGTCTATTGGGATGTCGGATGCCTGAGGTCTGATCCTAGTGCTTTGGCTTGTTTGCTAGATGTATGGTAGGGGTATGCTCTGTTATGAACTCACGATGCTATGTTTATCTCACTCAGCTATGAGCTGACCCTCTTTTATTCTTCTTCTCTGCTTATGCTATGTGTAAGCAGATCATCAGTAGCAGCAGTAGATAAGTGTTAGGTGGGAGAGGAGCTAGAGTTGAAGCCAGGATGAGGTATGGTCTTCAACTATTCTGTGCTTGGACTACTACTCGGGATTTTGGCCAGTGATCCACACCTTTTTGTAAAATGTTTTGAGAACGTTTTTCATATGCATACTAGCTTCTGATGTAGTGTGAGATATCCACAGGTGTGGAAAGTTGATGATATGTGTATATTTGTGTAATTATGTAAGTTGTGACGATTATGGCATGTATCAGTATAGTATGCAGTTGTGTAACATGAAACTGTGACTATGGCTATGAAAAGCCAATGCATATGGTTGTGAGTATATATGTTTGTGATGAATTATTTTGCAGGATAAGTTGCAAGAACTGTTAGCCCATTACGCGAGTAATTCATGTCGAAATTTTATTTGGGTAAATTTTGATAATTAATGTAACACCCGAGATTATTTCCGCTGCAATTGTATGAACAATATGATTAGGTAATACGTATAGGGTAGGGTGTTACATGACTCTTCCTTTGCTTTAGAAAACCGAACCATTTCCTGCTTTCTTACTGCTTTTAGTTAAAACCACAATCAATCGACTTAGTTTGCTAGATAACAAATGTACACGGAGTAGGCAGTAGATCTAGACCCCGGGTTGACAATTAGAGCTTGCCTGTTACTGCATTTCCGGACTGCGATTACACTTGGTCGCAGTTTAGTGTTGTGTTTTAGCGTGTCAATAGGGTTAATTGAGAGACATATTAAAAAAAAAGCTAAGTCTAGAGGAGGATAATTTGTTGTGTAAGCCTATTATGGATGAAGAAATAAAGCAAGTTGTTTTCTCTATGGATCCTTCAAAGAGTCCGGGACCTGATGGCTGGACAGTAGGTTTTCCCCCCAGAAAAGCTAGGGTGTGATTGGGAAATCAATCATATCTGGGGTTAAGGGTTTACATAATTCAAACTCTTTCCATGTGATGTGGACTCAGCCAGATTAAGAGTTGATAACTAGATTTGAAGAGATAAATGCAATGAGGTCCCGGAGGGCGTGTTCTAACGGAGTGGTTACCATGGTAACCATTTCATCCAATAGTATTTAAATAATTTGGTTTGGTAAATATAAATAATTGGTTTGACTAAGTTTTTTAGCTTGTTTGGTGTAGGTGGTTTGATTTGGTTTCAAACATGGCTAGTCAATCAAACTAATTAACCAATTAAAGAATTAGCCATATATTAAATATATTATGTATCACAAACTTAGGGGTAATTTGGTTTCTGTGATTGCTTCAATGCTTGTATTGTTTACAATTGATTGTTTTTTGTTTTTATGCATAGACAATACATGTATTGTTTACTTGATGTGACAGAAACAATTATCTATTATGATTGATTGCATAATCTGAGTTTTTAGCTGAGATTGTTGAAATTGTCTAGTTGAGATTGTTTTCTTCCAACTTTAACATTAAAACTATCTTTTGTACGGAAAAGAAGGGGTACAAGTGACATTTCCATTGAAAAAGTGACTCTTCTTTTTTACTTATTGAATACACAAACACAAATGTCAAACGATGTGATCTACAATACATCAAATTCAACAATACATGTATAATATAATTCATGTGTTGATGACAAAACACTGATTTAACAATCGGAGAAACCAAACGATCCCTTAATATTTTTTATAAACACTCAAGATTTAAGTGTTACTCCTTTTGGAGCCATAAAAATAAAGCTCATATATGTTCTTATACTAGATTTGTGCTTGTGGAGTATAGACAACAATATATGATATCCTAATTTAGTTAAAAACTCATATATTATTCGTAACATTCGTAACATTGATGTAAATGTTTTTACCCAAATGCTGACAACAAGCCGGATCAAAAGCTAGTTACATTTTAATGATGGAAAATGAGGCCCGCATTTGCTAATCGCTGCCATATACTTAGGGGTTGTTTGGAGAAAAGGATTTTGGCCGTGTATTTATTGAATCCATAGATTTTATAGAAAGTTATGTTTTCTTGTTTTTTTTTTGTATTGTGGATTTTAGATTTAGAGATTTCAAATCTCTAAAATCTAAGGATATCATGTCTCATAATCATAAAGATTCTATATATTGATTCGTGAGATTTTTTATCTGACTTTATTCGTTCATTTTTTTATTTAGCTCATTAAATATATATATATATCAATAAATTCTCTATTTTTCTCAAACCACTATAAATTTTTTATTAAAAATAAATATTTCATTTTATATAAAATTATAATTTTTAGTTAACAATCACAGTTATCAAATAAGAAATAACATTTGAAATTTAGGTTTCAACGATCCGAAGAGTTAGAATCTTGAATTGTTTACCATCTATAGATTTAAACTCTTATTCACCAAACCACTCATAGTTTCAAATTTGTATTCATGAGCTAATCAGCAAACAGATGTGTAGTTCTAACTCCTACGGCCATCTTTAGTGATTAGATCCTAAAGTCTAAAATTTGAGGCTATAATTCAAATTCTAGCCCCTCAAAAGGTGTTTTGGCATTAGTAGTGTGTTCCAAAATTCCAAATTTCCAGATTTGCGCTTTAACTCATAATCCAGTTTTGTATATATTTCATCATTCTAATTACAAAATTTGTTTATTAATTTTATATAGGTACTAATAATTAATTAAGATGAACATTTCAACAAAATTTTTTTGAATTTTGACAAAAAAAATTATTTATAAATATGACTTAATTAATGACGGTCTCTTGTTTGGACCAAAAGAGCCGTTGGAGGAGATTGTGGGTGCTAAAAGGTAAAATTGTTTCTTTTTTTTATGGGTTAATTGTATGGTTGGTCACTGAGTTTACAAAAAACGTTCATGTTTGGTCACTCGAAATATTTAAATTCATTAGTGGTCACTCGAATCAGTTAAATGGTTCAAGATTAGTCACTCTCCGTTAGTCTCCGTCAGTTTCCATTAACACCGTCAGTCAATTGCTGACGTGGTTAATAGAAGTGCTGACTCACCCAGTTTTAACCCGCCACATCACCAAACCCGACCCGCCACATCATCTCTCCAACCCAACCCTTAGCAATCTTGACCCAATCCTCCACCTCCAAAACCACCGCCGTCACCAGACAATCGCTCACTGCCTCCAAAAATTACATCCTCCCTCATACATCGCCATTCTCATCTCCTTGCCGCAGATAACCCCCTGCCAATCATTAATTCCAATCCCCTCCAGCCAAAATCGAACCCAAAAAATCCCTCCATCCCCCAATTCCTTGTTCCCTCCCACAACCAAATGGTTCTTCCCACAAACAACTCCTCCTCCTCGTTCACTTCTGATCCTCTGTCATCCTAGTCGTTAATGCACGGCTCGATCTCAACCGCTCCTACCTCCGCGCCATCTCCGTCATTGGCCGAGACTTGGGAGTCAACGCTCAACAACGCAACACCTCTGTCTCCCCCTGCAACCTCCCCGACCTCTTCTGCGAGCGTCGCGTCTCTCCTGCCTCTGACGACCACTCCTACGAGCTTTGAATCACCAGGCCGGTCTTCAAATCCCAGTCACTCTCCGACAATCGGTCGGCTGACGAAAGGTTGCATCACCTCCGACATCTCGCTTCAGTTTTAGGGTCGCCTGTCGTGGTTCACCAGTGAGTCTCGTTCTAGTCCAACAAGTCCATAAGGAGGAGGCAGGCGAGCGGATTCACGGAATCTTCCGGGATTCAATCGAACGTTGGGCGACACCATCTCCATTGCTAGCCGGTCACGGGAGAAGAATTTGGCTTGGATCTGGAGCAACTCGGCTTGAATCCAAAGAACTCGCTCCGTCGTGGCCAGAGTCTCTTCCAAAGAGCTCGTTCCACTTACTCCGCCGCCAATCACATTGCACGACAACCCGATGTGGAGCAAGAAGCCTAGGGTTTCCTCTTTGGGATTATGGCGAAGCTTATTGAAAGAAGAGAGAGAGAGGGAGAAGAAGAGAAAAAGGCCAGCGATCTGGAGAGAGAGAGAGAGCTTTGTTGCAAGCAGTGTACAGTCGAAGAGTGGAGGCGAACGGTGGAGGTCCTTGAGACCTTGACAGAAGGTAGGGGAGGGATTTGATGAGTAGCGATGAGTTGAAGATTGGGATATTTTGGGTTGGGCAAGTCCGGTTATGGGTGGATTGGGTTGTATGACGTGCCAGGTTAGCTTTTAATTTTTTCTGAATAAAATTAGCTGATTAGGCACTTCTGTTAGCCACATCAGCAAAATATTGACGCCGTAACGGGAACTAACGGAAGGTAACGGTCAGTGACCAAACTTGAACCGTTAAATTAATTTCAGTGACCACGAATGGAATTAAATATTTTTAGTGGCCAAACATGAACCTTTTTAGTAATCTTAGTGACCAACCTTGCAATTTACCCTTTTTTTATTATTAAAACTCTTTTTAGAAGGTGGACCCGTATGCTTTTCTCCCATGTGGTCACACTTTCTTTTAGAACTTTTTCTCTTTTTCTGGGCCAAATTTGGACCCAATTTTTGAATCAATTTTTGGCATTTTGAAACCTTGCTAAAAGTCTGGTCCAATTTTTTGGAATTCCGGTCCAGCACTAAAATTGGACTAAGGATATTGGCTAAACTAATGACGTTACAATTTTAGCAGGCCTAGCTAGGCTTACGCGAAAGCCCAAATTGGGCCCAATATTTGCCTTCGTGGCTCGCTCAAACAGCCGCTGGCAAAAGTCTCGAGAAGCTTCTACCTTTCCCAAAAGCCAAAACCCTGAGGCTAACCCTCATATCTCTCCGGAACCTTCCAAAACCCTCAGAAACCCTACAAGAACTGCGAACGATCCCCCTCTGGTCATACCTCCAAATACCAACTTCTTCCTCACTCTTCTGCTCTGCGTTTGAGAACCATGCACAGGCTATCGAGGCGTCCAGCCGTCTCCTCAATCCTCCGTGCTAATGGCTCCCGTTACCGGAGCGCTGCCGCAGCTCAATCTCCGGCCTCCTCTTTTCTCTTGACTAACTCGGTACGCACTGTTGATAAGTCCTGAAACCTCTCTGCAATCTGCATTCTGCTTGCTTGTTTGAATATTCTCTGCTTCTGCTAGCAGCTACATATGAATGGAGTGGGGATTAGGATTGAGATAATAGGTTTGAATCTTAGGTTGTTATTGATTTAGGGTTGTTTCACGACTGACGATATTGAGAAAGGGGAAGTTGCTGAACCAGTTGTTTTTATTGCTTTACAGGGAGTGGAAGGCGATACCAGTAACAAGTGGTACTCCGTTTTAACTGGAGGCTCGTCACTCAGTGGAACCGGGTCTGCTCTTAGGATTCAATTGCCCAATGGCATGCTATTGAGCAAACGGTATGAGTCCACGGCGGCAGAATCTGACGCATCGTCTCCTCCTCCGACCGGGGAGAAATACGAGTATCAAGCTGAGGTATGTTCATTGATATGATAGAGGCGAATTGTTTCGTACCGTAGAGTTGTGGTGTTCATGATGTGTATTGTTTTTGACAGGTCAGTCGTCTGATGGACCTGATTGTCAATAGCTTGTACAGCAACAAAGAGGTTTTCCTTCGTGAGCTTATTAGGTATGATGATCTGGCTGGCTTATACCATTTCTTATTTCCCATCCTGCTGTTATCGCCGTCTGGTTGTAAAAGTTTTTGATTCCTTTGACAGCAATGCGAGTGATGCCTGTGACAAGCTGCGCTTCCTGAGTGTTACGGAGCCAGCACTGTTGAAGGACAATGTTGATTTTGACATCCGTATTCAAACAGATAAAGACAATGGGATTGTAACTATCACGTAAGAAGACTTTTGGAACCCTGTTGGCAATTCTTTTCATTTGTCTTGTTCTTGAGTTCAACCATGGTTGCCTTTGTTGCAGTGATACAGGCATTGGTATGACAAGACAAGAGCTAATTGATTGTCTTGGAACTATCGCACAGAGTGGTACTGCCAAGTTTCTCAAGGCATTGAAGGTGAAGTGGATAGTTATGAGAAATATGATTTCATGATTCTTGTTCCTTTTAGGCCTGCCTAATTATTTGGATATATGTTCTTCACAGGATAGCAAGGATGCTGGTGGTGATAACAATCTAATAGGTCAATTTGGGGTCGGTTTTTACTCTGCCTTTCTTGTTGCGGATCGGGTATGGTGTCCAAATCCCTTTCCCCAACATTGAAACCTTGAAAGAGAACTCTTTTCAAACTTGTTTTCTGATGCATCTTTAAAATGTTTGAAGGTTGTTGTCTCAACCAAGAGCCCAAAATCAGACAAGCAGTATGTGTGGGAAGGAGAAGCAAATGCTAGCTCCTACACGATAAGAGAGGAAACAGAAGCAGATAAGGTCATTCCCAGGGGAACCCGACTTACTTTGTATCTCAAGGTATGTATTCCTGTTTTCAAGTGCTTTTCTGAGCGTAAATTATTATTTGACCTCCATTCTTGCATCCTCTCTTTCCACATTTAGAGCTTGCCTCATTTCTTACCGTGTCTCTTTCTTCTTTCAGCGCGATGACAAAGGTTTTGCACACCCAGAAAAGATACAGAAGCTTGTCAAGAACTACTCACAGTTTGTATCCTTCCCTATCTACACCTGGCAGGAAAAGGGATACACAAAGGAGGTTAGTTTCTCAGCATGGTTTAGCTCTAAATATTCTACTTTGACACACTCTCCTCCACTTAAGTAAGTTGGAGAAAGTAGATTGCAATATGTGATTGTGATCTTCATACTTCTCTGCTGTATAGTATTGACCATGTTGTGGATGTGCTATAGGTTGAGGTTGATGAGGATCCAGCTGAGGCCAAAAAGGATGGAGAAGAGGGTTCAGCTGAGGTATCTATAGGTTTCTAATTACGCACACACTTTTGAGTTGAGATTGTTGCTTACTAATTGGCATCACTTGACATCTATGTGCAGAAGAAGAAGAAAACTAAAACAGTTGTAGAGAGATACTGGGACTGGGAACTTACTAACGAGACCCAACCAATATGGGTCAGTTCAAGTACTTGCGATAGCAATATCTTGACCGGTACGCTGATGTGCTTGCTTCTCAAGAAATATTCTTACATTGCCCCCTTGATGTTTGTTTTGTAGCTTCGCAATCCTAAGGAAGTTTCTACTGAGTTGTACAATGAATTTTACAAGAATACATTCAATGAATACTTGGAGCCGTTGGCATCTTCTCACTTTACTACTGAGGTAATTACGATAAGAACTCCCCCGCAAATTTTAACTCTTCAAGTAAATGTCAGTTTCATATGTTTTAACATCGATGATTGGAAAATTCCTATCTGACTAAAATTGAACAGTGACCTTCTGAAATTTTGTACTTGTTTGTTTTACAAGTAAAATTGAGCTTTTGGAGGCTTTTCTTTCAGGGGGAGGTGGAGTTTAGGTCCATCCTTTATGTGCCAGCTGTGTCATCAAGTGGAAAGGATGATATGGTCAATCCCAAGACCAAGAACATCAGGCTTTATGTGAAAAGGGTCTTTATCTCTGACGACTTCGATGGAGAATTGGTGAGAACAGGCTACGTGATTTGAACAAATTCCTCTATTGCATTATTAAGTTATCCTTTGTCACTGATACTCTTCTTTTTCCTTGTTATTTAGTTCCCTAGATACTTGAGCTTTATCAAGGGTGTGGTGGATTCCAACGACCTTCCTCTGAATGTTTCAAGGGAGATTCTTCAAGAGAGTCGCATTGTATGTTCATTTCTAGCCACCTATTATACGTTTATAAAGTGGTCCATTCTGTACTTATGTTTTCTAATGTTATGTTGCTGTGTTTGAAGGTGCGGATAATGAGGAAACGCTTAGTTAGAAAGGCATTTGACATGATTTTGGGCATATCCATGAGCGAAAATAGAGAAGTAATTCTCTTGTACCCTTTTCTTTTCCAATTATGTGCTGTGATTGTTTCCATTTGCTTCTAGTATCCTTGTTTCACTTTTTACCATATACATTCTGGGTTACTTGACAGGACTATGAGAAGTTCTGGGACAACTATGGCAAATATCTGAAATTAGGTTGCATTGAGGACCGTGAAAACCACAAGAGAATAGCACCCCTTCTCCGCTTCTTCTCCTCACAGAGCGAAGATTACATCATTGGCCTGGACGAATATGTGGAGAACATGAAACCAGACCAAAAGGATATCTATTACATTGCTTCCGACAGTGTGACAAGTGCAAAGAACACCCCTTTCTTGGAAAGACTTATGGAGAAGGACTTGGAAGTACGTGCTTCATATCATAATAGTTGAGTGATTTTTTGATTGGTCAGCTGGGGTGCAACCTGGTTGACTAATAATGTCTTTGTTTTGCAGGTCCTCTTCTTGGTTGATCCTATTGACGAGGTTGCCATCCAGAATTTGAAATCTTACAAGGAGAAGAACTTTGTCGATATCAGCAAGGAAGACTTGGATTTAGGTGAGTGTTTATCTCTCATTGCTCACGTCAATTAACTGAACGGAACAGTACAACTAAGAGTTCCTATTTGCATTGTGTCAGGTGAAAAGGATGAAGAGAAGGAGAAGGCAATGAAGCAAGAGTTCGGGCAAACTTGTGACTGGATCAAAAAGCGCCTGGGTGACAAGGTAGCCAGTGTGCAAATCTCGAACCGACTTAGCACCTCCCCCTGTGTTCTTGTATCTGGGAAATTCGGTTGGTCAGCTAACATGGAAAGGTAATAACAGCCTTCTTGGTGCCGTAATCTGTGGGGTATAATATTTTATAATGATTTCTTGTTGGCTTTGATTATTTTAGGTTGATGAAGTCCCAGACAATGGGTGACACGTCGAGCCTGGAGTTCATGAGAGGCAGAAGGGTGTTTGAGATCAATCCTGAGCATCCAATAATTAGGAACCTGAATGCAAGGCCCTAACTCTCTCGCTCACTCTTTGTCTTGTATATTCTATCGGTGTTTTCTCACTTTTTCTTTGGGCAGGCTGCTTGCTCAGGTAACCCAGATGATGAAGATGCGCTGAGGGCGATTGATCTTCTGTACGATACAGCTTTGGTTTCCAGTGGTTTCACTGTAAGTACAAAGTTCTCTTGGGCAGCTGCTCCCTTGGAATTCGGAGAATAAGAGTGCTTTCTAATGCATAGGAATTTCTTTGTGCAGCCGGAGAACCCAGCTCAGCTAGGCAGCAAGATCTACGAGATGATGAACATGGCTATATCTGGGAAATGGTCTGCCCCAGCTGCTGAGTACGTTCCGCAGCAGGACCATCAGCAGCCTGCGTTCTCTCAGCCGCAGAATCAAGAACCGATGGAGGCCGAGATCGTGGAGCCAGTTGAGGCTGGCAACCATAAGCAATGAGGAGAAGCGATGCCATGTATCCTCCCATTTTCCTACTTCCTAGTACTTTCGTGATGGGGACTTGGAAATTAGAGCATATAGAAGAGACATAAGAGGCGAGGCGAGCGAGAAAATTTGATTGTTTCATGAAAATAACTCTACATTGTTAGCGGTTGGTTTCTTTGTTAATGATCAGGACTTGGAAATTAGAGCATAAAGAAGAGAGATATGAGGCCGGGCGAGGAAAATTCATTGTTTCATGAAAATACACTCTACATTGGGTTGAGCCACATTGTTAGTTCGTTGGTTGCTTTGTTAATAATCGATTTGGAGTGGTTGCCTCTTATTCGTAGCTTATAGTATCTGTTCTTTGGGTTGAAAAAGAGAAGGAAATTTCTCAAGGAAACTTTTATGATACAAATTGAACCTTTTGTAATACTGAATTTTTATCATACCAACATGTTGTTTAATATAAAGTTTGATTTTTATTTTCATGTAGTGTTAACAATCATAGTTATCAAATAAAGAACATTTTAAAATTTATGTTCAATAATCCCACGAATTAAAATTTGTAGATTAATAACAACCTATAGATTTTAAACTCATATTTTCCAAACGATCCCTAAATTAATAATATATTGTTAGTACCGTAGACTTAATATTACTATATTAGCCTAATTAATCATTAAAGTAGGCGATGACCTAGTAGCAAACCAATATATGTTTCCCTACTTTAATCAAATCCCACTGGCCGCAAATTTAACATCGTCTGTTCATTAATAATAGTAAGAATGTTAATTACAATTATAATCATAGTTATAACTTATAATTAATGACAATACAAGAAATTGAAAATGATGAAAATATCACTAAACTCTGCCATATATTATAGGTGATTGGAAATGGTCTTAGGCCTTATATATAGGGGTGCTCAAACTGAGTGGTTACTGTGGTAACCGTTTTAACTAGTACAATTTGGATAATTTGGTTTGGTTAATTTGGATATATGGTTTGGTTTAGTTAAAAAATTTAGCTTGTTTGGTTTAGTTGGTATGGGTTCAGACACTCATAATCAATGAAACCAAACTAACCAGTTAAGTAATTAGCAATATATCTAATATACATTATATACACATTTAATACTTTGCATAGTCACCCAAGACTCAAACGTTTCTCTCTTTTAGGCTCGTAAAAAATTAAGTTCAATATTCTTCCTATGTAGTATATTTGTATTTGTAGAGTTAGACCACAACATATGGACTTCTAATTTAGTTAAAACTCATACATTATGTTGGATGAAAACTTGAACAAATATTTTATTCAACCTATGATAATTGCTAATTGAATTCACACAAACACAACAATTCATTAACTCCATACCATTGCATATAATTTTGTTAGGTGAATACTTCTATTGACTTTAAGATAATTGTATTGGTTGCATGTATTTGTATTAATGGTTAACTATAACTATGTGTTGATTATTATGTTTTCATTATATAAGTTGTGAATCGATACAATAATCAAAAAAATTTCTCACTCAATAATGATAATATGATTTTATATTGTTAATCCGGTTAGCAATTAACCAAACCGATTAAACGTTGATTTGGTTAATTTAGCTGTTGCATTAGTTTGGACGGTTTGGTTATGATATCGTATTCCATGATTAATATAATTTACACTTATTTGGTTTGGTCATTATTATGGTAACCATTTCAACACCCTACTTACATATAAACAATCATCCATTGACACACTGTTTCGCAGGCACAAACCATATAATGCTTTCATATCCAACCAACCAAATAAATAATAATAGGGTAAATTGCAAGTTTGGTCACTGAGATTACAAAAAACGTGCATGTTTGGTCACTACAAATATTTAATTCCATTTGTGGTCACTTGAATTAGTCAAACAGTCCATGTTTGGTCACTCTTTGTTAGTCTCCGTCAACACCGTCAATCATTTGCTGACGAGGCCAACAAAAGTGTTTGCTCACCCTATTTTAACCCGCCACATTACCAAACCCGACCCGCCACGTCATCTTGCTCAACCCATCCCTTGAACCCAACCCATGAGCAGACCCCAACTTATTGAGCCACCTCACCTCTCCAAATCTACTATATCTCTCATCTCGCCGGAGATTGGGAGGGTTCCAGAACTTGTTGGTGAGAACAGCCACTTTCACAGGGTCATATTGCTAGATTTAGTATTTGCGGAAGGAAAACTGATTATTGCATAAAACGGTAGGTAGTTCAATTACACTGGTCAGTCTTTATAGTGTTCACCAAGTACCTATACAAACTACTAATTACAATAACTACCCTGAAAACAACAAAATTACATTTTGTACTATATACTCTATCACCCCCCTCAAGCTGGAGCATGTATATCACACATGCCCAGCTTGCCTATCAATTCTAAAAACCTATGTATCGGTAGTGATTTGGTAAGAACATCGGCAAGTTGGCTGTCAGTGGAGATGTAGAACAACTTGATGAGACGGGCTGCAATTTTCTCCCGGATGAGATGGCAATCAATCTCAATGTGTTTCGTGCGTTCATGCGCCACTGGGTTCTCTGCAATTCTAATGGCAGAAGTATTATCACAGTATAAAGCAAAAGGATCAGCAAATTTGACATTGAGATCATTGAACAAGTAACACAACCATTGTAATTCACAAGACACATCAGCCATTGCTCGATATTCTGCTTCTGCAGAAGATCGGCTGATTGTAGTTTGTTTCTTGGAACGCCAGCTAATTAGTGATTTACCAACAAAAATACAAAAACCAGTAGCTGACCTGCGAGTGTCAGGACAACCAGCCCAGTCTGAGTCTGAAAATGCAGACAAACTGATAGCTGAATCAGATGGGAAAAATAGGCCTTTCCCAGGATTGTTCCTAATAAATCGAAGTAATCTATTTGCAGCATTCATGTGCAAATCAGTAGGATTAGCTACAAACTGAGTGAGATGATGCACATCATATTGAATGTCAGGTCGTGTAGTACCAAGGTTGTCAACCCGCGGGTTGACCCGGACCCGATCGAGCTAGTGGGTCAAGGGTTAATGGGTCAACCGTTTTAGTCCGGTTTGGCCCGGAAATATGGAAAGAGTCATTATATTGTACTTATCCTTATAAATGATATCAAATCTTATCTAACATATGAGTTATAACATATAATATTGCACCAAAATAACATATTGTACTTAGATCTAGCATAAAGTGAACATTCGCACACACTTATATATATCAATATTCAAATATTCAACTTAGGATTCCAAAGATTGAGTTAGGCGAAAAGAAAAATTGGAAAATATGCGCATTTCGCAAAACCAAAGAAAAAAAATGACACAATTTGACCTTCAACCCGGTACCTTATAGCGGTCGACCCGGCGGGTGTGTGCGGCTCGTTTTTCTCAGCGGGTCAGGGTCAAAGTGGGTCGACCCGCGGGTTGACAACCTTGTGTAGTACACAAGTATAATAATCTACCAATTAACCTTCTATAAGGAGAGGGATCATAAAGTGGTTCACCAGAAGTAGTAGAATATCGAATATTCGGTTCAGAAGGTGATTCTGCAACTTTCCCAGCAAGCAAACCAACATCTGCAATAATATCTAAAGCGAACTTTCTTTGACACAAAGTTAGTCCTTTAGAATTTCTAGCAATTTCTAATCCAAGGAAATAACGTAGAGGTCCTAAGTCTTTAATCTTGAAAGTAGCATCCAGTTTAGACTTAATGGACTTCATTTCTAACAAATCATCTCCTGTTAATATCACATCATCAACATATACTAACAAAGCCAAAAACTTAGAATCAGATTGTTTTGTAAACAGAGTATGATCTGCCTTGGATTGAACAAATCCATTGGCTAATAAAAACTCAGTCAGTTTTGAATTCCACTGTCTACTTGCTTGTTTTAGACCATAAAGTGATTTGATTAGACGACAAACAAGTCTTTTGATGTCAACAGGAGGAGTTAAACCTTGAGAGATTTTCATATAAACTTCTTCCATAAGATCCCCATGTAAAAACGCATTATTTACATCTAATTGCTCAATAGCCCAGCCCTTGACAGAGGCTAAAGCTAATAAAGCACGAACAGTAGTCATTTTAGCAACAGGAGAAAAATTTTCTGAGTAATCTATGCCCTTAGTTTGTGTATAACCTTTAGCTACTAATCGAGCCTTAAACCTCTCTACAGATCCATCAGCCTTATATTTAATTCGATACACCCATTTGAAACCTATTGCTTTATGAGAAGAAGGTAAAGAAGTTACCTTTCAGGTATTAGTTGCTGCTAAGGCATCAAGTTCAGCTTGCATAGCTGCCACCCAACGTGGATCCTTGATAGCCTCTTCATAGCAAGTGGGTTCAATTTCCTTAGTCACATTCATGACAAAGCTCTTGTAACCTGCAGCTAAATTGTCATAAGAAAGAACTTTGGAAAGAGGGTGAGTAGTATTAGTGGATGTAGCCACTGTTGAATGACAAACAAAGTCCTTGAGTCTAGCAGGAGGCTTTGTTTGTCTTTGTGGCCTTCCAGCAGGAGTTGGAGCATTACTATTGGGTATTTGCAAAGGAATATGTACAGGATTATTGACCTGCAACATTCCAGAAGAAGGAACAAAAGGGGAAACACTAGAGGGGCTAGGTTCTATGAGAAGTTCAAAGTTTGGGAGAGTTAACTCAGAATCAGAGGAAGGTGATGAATTTTTGTAAGGAAAGATATGTTCATGAAACACAACATCCCTAGATTCAATCTGTCGGTTGGTATTTAAGTCAACTAGTTTAAACCCTTTGGTGCCAAAAGGATAACCTAGAAATACACATGGAGTTTCCCTTGGTTCAAGTTTTGGACGATTATGACTGAGAGTACTAGCATATGCTAAGCAACTGAAAACTCTAAGGTAAGCCAGATCAGGGGGAGTGCCCTGAAGAAGTTCTAAGGGAGATTTATTCTGTGTTAAAGGTGAAGGGATGCGATTGATGAGATGAGTAGCATGAAGAATAGCATGACCCCAAAATAAAATGGGAAGAGAAGCCTGGAATAGGAGAGCCCTAGAAACATTGACTATATGCTGCAATTTTCTTTCTACCCGACCATTCTGTTGGGAAGTTTGAACACAAGAAGTTTGATGTAAAATACCCTTGGAGTTATAGAAACTTGGAATATTAAATTCCTGAGCATTATCTGTTCTTATCACTTTAACAGTCATGGCAAACTGAGTGGATACATAAGAACAAAAATTTATAAGAATTTCCCTAGCTTCAGACTTGTGTTTAAGAAGATAAACCCAAGTTACTCTAGTGTGATCATCCACAATAGCAAAGAAATATCGATGACCATCAATAGTTGGTTCCTTATAAGGCCCCCAAACATCACAATGAATCAAATCAAATGGAGATGCACTAACAGAATCACTAGATGCAAAAGGGAGTCGTTTCTGTTTTGCCAAAGGACAAACAGAACAATGTATATCGTCATTGACAGTAATAGGAACAGAATTAGCATGTAAACCCTTTATTCTAGGAGTGGAAGCATGTCCCAAACGATAATGCCACAAATCAAACATAGAATGTGATGTATCATATGCTGCAGATAGCAACTGAGGGATAGCAAGACCAGGCAGAGAGTTGCCAGGTTGAAGGTAGTAAAGGCCAGAGACCTGTTCAGCTATACCAATCGTCTGCATAGCTGACAGCTCCTGGATAAAACAAGCATTATGAATGAATTTCATGGAGCAATTATGATGCTTAGTTAACTTGCTTACAGACAGCAAATTAAACGAGAATGAGGGAATTAACAAGACATTAGAAATGATGAGATGATCATTTAAATGCACTGTACCAATATGAGTCACTTTGGCCTTAGAACCATTAGGTAAGGTCACAAAGGAATTATGCACAACACTAAAAGATTGAAGCATAGACAAACAGCAAGCCACATGGTCAGTAGCCCCAGTGTCTACCACCCATGTTTGTTCAAGAGACCTAGAATTAGCTACGGAAAGAACAACCTTACCTGCAACCTCGTCATAGGCAGCTTGAGAGGCAGAAGAGGTGCTCTGTGCTGTAGCTGCATCCTCATAGAGAGCTGAGGTGGAATGACCAGCAGGCAGAGTGTTGGAAACCGCCATCAAGTTGATGGAGCCCAGATTAGTTGGCTGCTGAGGCTGCTGAGGCTGAATGAGCGACAAAAACGCCTGATATTGAGCCCGAGAGAGAGAGTAAAAATGTCTCCAGTATCCTCAGGAACATCCTCTGAAGTCTCCCCAGCACATACAACGTTGATTGCCTTGCCACGAGCCTTGTATCCAGGTGGATACTCGTTCTTCTTGAAGCACTTGTCAATCAAGTGACCAGCAAGTCCGCAGAAAGTGCAGACAGGCCTCTTCGATCCATCCTTAGGACCTCGTCGAGTCTGACCAGACGAAGAGGCACCGTGAGTAAATCTGCCTTGAACAGAAGAAGAAGGTGCATAGTTGCCTGCGAACGCCATGGGAGGCTGAACCGTCGGAACCAGAGAAGCTTCATGGCGAGACTCGCGTTCTTGTTGAACGATCTGAGCAAAGACGCGGTTGATCGGCGGCAGGGGATCGAGCTGGAGGATCTGCGATCGGATCGGACCAAAAGAATCGCGAAGACCGGGAAGAAAGCGAATGATCTGATCCGCCTCAATATATCCACGAAGCCTCGTGAATGCGCCGCATCGACATCGAGGAGTGCATGTGCATCCAGGCAACGGACGAAGAGCAAAGAACTCGTCCCAAAGAACCTTGAATCGAGTGTAGTACTCCGTGACAGTGAGATTACCCTGCTTGAAGCCATAGATCTCCTCATGCAGATCTGAGATCTGAACCAGATTCGCCTGACCAAAATGCTCCTGGAGATCGAGCCAAACTTCTCGCGCAGAATCAAGCCAAAGAATCGACTGAGCAATCGTCGGCTCCAGAGACCGATAGATCCAGCCCAAGACCATCTGATTTGCACGCTCCCAAGCCGAAAGCAGCGGATCGGTATCTCTAGGACGCGGAGCTTCACCATTGACGAACGCGACCTTGTTCTTTGCGAGGAGCGCCATTCTCATCGACCTCGCCCAGGACTGATAATTGCCGCCATGGAGAAGCGTCGACACAAGCACCAGCGCCGGATTCTCGTTCTGATTGAGGTAGTAAGGATGATTGGGATCGAGAGTAGAGGGAAGTGGAATCGCCATTGCAAAGCAGAGAAAAGAAGACGAAAAGAAATCAAGAAACCCTAGTTTAGCTCTGATACCATGCTAGATTTAGTATTTGCGGAAGGAAAACTGATTATTGCATAAAACGGTAGGTTGTTCAATTACACTGGTCAGCCTTTATAGTGTTCACCAAATTACTACCTAGTACCTATACAAACTACTAATTACAATAACTACCCTGAAAACAACAAAATTACATTTTGTACTATATACTCTATCATATCTACACCTCATAAGCAACATAGCGTTCTTAGGTGGAATGCCCATCCTCGGTTCTTCTCTGCCTTCTTCTCCTTCAAACGCTTCCAGCTTCATATAGAAATCGATCTTCTTAAATCCATGGTACCTTCTATAGCTCATCTACTGCATCTATGGGATACTGTGCACTTCTTATTCCTCCTCCTCGTGTTCTTTGGCCACCAACTCAATCTCCCTCCTTTTTTACATCTCTCTCCAGCACAGCTACAAGCCATCACGCAAACACCGTCCCACAGGAGCCCCTGACCGTAGATTCACTTTTCCACGACATTGCCACTGCCGTTCTCTCTTCCTTCTCATTGTTCTCCTCGTCGGCAAGGCACGACGAGACATGGCACGAAAAAGTTGAACTCGAATCCAAACGTTCTCAGATCCTATCAAATCACTAGAAGAAGATGCACCCACCTCTGGTTCCGACGCTACGACCACTCGCGCTGCTGGAACACGAAATCAGCAGCATTCTCATCGCCGATCCCGCGCTCTAGCCTCCTGAAACTCCCCTCACCGCCAAGCGTTGTCGGAGGTCTCCTGGTGGATAGAGATCTGGCCCGCAACTTCTTGGTCTGCTTCTTGTTCAGGGACTAGAAGGTGGAGGATGCGTGGTCTGGAGAAACGGAGATTTGTGTTCGACGAGGAATCCATTTCCTCCCTTTGATTTAGGGTTCCTCCTTGTCAGCTGAAATAGGGAAAATGGGTCTATTTTACAAATTTGTAATTTAATTTGAGTGGGTTGATCCATGGGTCAGGTTTGGTTAAAAGGTTGGGTTCGGCAAGATGACGTGGTGGGTCTAAGTGACATGGCGGGTCGGGTTTCACTATTTTCGGGTTAAATAAGGATAATTAGATGATTTTGTTTGTCACGTCAGCACTTAACAATCTTCATTAGCGGAGATGTATGACGATTAACGGAGAGTGACCCAACGTGAACAGTTTCACTAAACTAAAGGACCACCAATGAATTTAAATATTTTGGCTGACCAAACATGAACTTTTTGTAATCTCAAAGACCAACCATGCAATTAATCCAATAATAATAAGACTAATAATTGCAATATGCACAGTGCCCTATGTCCATTTCGTCTACACATAGCAAAAGGTTGCATGGTTCAATAAGGAGTCGTTTAGATGAGTTATTGTGATGAGTTATTTGGACCCAAACTTGGGTATGAGTTATTTAGGCATGAGTTATTTGTAAATAACGGCCGGGGGGGGGGGTGTCTAAGTTATTTCAAAATAACACATTCTGCGTTAAATGAAGCTGATTCTATCCTCCACCTCTCTCATCTGAGGAGGAGGAGGAAGATAAGCCAATGAGGACGGGAATCTATTCTGATGATGATGATGTTGTTGTTGCTGTTCTTGTTGATGAGCACATTACTACTGAAGCCTCTCCAACAGGTAAGTTTCTTGGAGTCAATCGTAGAGTGCTCACCCTTGAAGCTCTACCTGACCAAGAACAACGAGATAATCTATTTCATACCCGTTGTCTAATGGATGGAAAGTTATTGTCTGTGGTAATCGATGCGGTAGCTGCACCAATGTTGTGAGTCTTGATGCAGTCAAGAAGCTGAGATTGAGTTCCATTAAGCATCCACAACCTTACAACCTTCACTGGTTGAACGACTATGGAGCCATCAAGGTTAATAAGAAGGCCAAGGTTCGATTTCATATTGGTGAGTATGCAAATGAAAGGATGGTGTGACGTTTCCCCAATGTAGGCCACTCATCTCTTATTGAATTGTCCATGACAATATGACCGTGGAGTTATTCACGACGGAAGACATAATAGCTACAAGTTCAAGCAAGGAGACCGAAAGTTGTTGCTCAAACCATTATCTCCAGCTGAAGTTCGAGAAGATCAACGACAGATGGAGCTGAATTGGGCAAGGGAGAAAGGAAGTGCAAGTGGTAATGTGATTCTCCGGCCAGGAGAGGGACTAATGTGATTCTCCGGCCAGGAGAACTAAATTCCCCGACCGGGGATCCCGAGGAGGTGAGTGGGGAGTGGAAACATGAGGTCCCCTAGTCATGAGGGTTCCAATCCCCAATAGGGGATCTGAGGACACGCGATAGGGGATCGGGGCTGACAAGCTGCAATTACCTTTTGTGTTTAGAATTCTTTTCCTTTTCGAGTTTTTTATTAGTTTTTGTTTCTTTAGCCTATTTAAAGGTTTCGACTCGAGTTTTTGGTAGACTTTGAAGATTATTGAGTTTATTCTTGGTTCATTGAGCTTTTAGTTTGTGAATTTGTGTTATGTATCAATCGAGTATTCCCCGTGATTGTGGTCAAGCTTCTGCCCTATATTGATAGAGCCTTCTCCCAGGTGTGAGATTGCACTTCAATTCCGTTTTATCCTTAATCATAACCCCCAGTTCTTGGTTGTGTAACTTTGATAACTACACTCATTGGTTTTGTGCTCGTATCATTTGATCCTGAATTTTTTTTCCTATAGTTAGAATATCACAATAAATCATGATGAAGTCATTACTTATGAGCACATATTTTTCAAATTTTGAGTTGGAAACATACTCGGTAACAAGTGGTAATGAGTGGCACGATTTTTGTCTCGAAATATATAAAAATTCTCTAGTTAAAAAAAATATATATAAGTAGATTAAAAAATAATAAAAAACAATAATATCACTCCTTAAATCTAACCCTTAATAGTTGTAAAATTTTATTTCGGTAATAGAACATTAAAGACTATATATAAAAGCTTAGTCCAAAGCCGAGGAGGGACAAGAGTTGGACACGCGTCCTAACTAGCGCTAATGTCCCTGCAAATTGCCTACATAGATAGCGAAGATGGTTGGAGAGAAGAAGTAAGAAGGCAACATAATTGCATGTAACTTCTACAAAAACTTCACACACTAACTGCGGATCAAACTCACAAAAGGGGATACGGTGAAGTAGTAGCATACCCAACGACAAAAGAAAGTCCACCAGATCGCCTCCTTAGACAACAAGTTCTCTTATTCTTTTCCGACACATCATCCTCTATATGTAGTCGTTGCATCTCAGGCACCTACCAACACATCATCTCCATCAAACTTATTCATCTATTGTGAAATTTGTGTGAAGCAACCTTTGGGTGAATGATTTATTGATTGGATGCTTGAATGTTACATATGATTTCTACTCTACTTAGACAAGAAGAAAGACAATACACAATTACAATGATAAGCTGTGAAGTGATGGTGAGTGCTGAAACAACATGGGTGCCAAGCTAGGCATTCACGGTTGGTGTTTATTACTGGGCGAAGACCAATTATTATTCACCTTTCAATCTAGGCGAGATGATAACAGCAACGGAGATCCATGGCTTCGAGGGCGCTGATGATGACGGTGGTGGTGCTTCAAGACAGTTGGTTGCGTTGGTCACAGATCTGGTGGATTTGTCACCGGCAATTGATGTAGAGATGACTTAGTGGTGGCGGTGGACAAAATGTTCTTGTTGGAGTTGCGCTTGCTCCTTCCTTCTAAGGTTTCTCCAACATCCCCTACGTGCTCAAGCTCTCCGGAATTTGATTTCTCTCTGTCGGGGACACAATGGACGAAGACAGAGGATGGCCTGTGAGTAGATCCCTTAGCGATGTCCCGGGAATGTTGTTGGCTTTGTCGGGTTGATGATCGACGATTTGTATATTGGCCTTTGGCTGGGAGAACAATGGTGGTGACGCTATGATATTGTTGGTCCATCGAAGGAAATTATGGTGGAAGTTTGTCTGAACGGCGACTCAGATTGTCGTTATTCTATGGATAATGGAATCATGATTGAAGAGGAGCAGCCTGGAAAGTGCTCGCTCATGGCTGGAAATGAAACACAGATAGAGAACTTCTACTGGAAACTTGAAGAACAAAAGAATGAAGATTTGGAAGAGAGGTAAGAAACTCTATATAACTCTTTTCTTCCTCTTCTTCTTCTTAGGCTTTCTTTCACTGAATTCTGAATCTAGCTATGATACCATGTGAAATTTGTATGAAGCAAACTTTGGGTGAATGATTTATTGATTGGATGCTTGAATGTTACAATTGACTACTACTATACTTATACAAGAAGAAAGACAATAAACAATTACAATGATAAGCTGGAAAGTGATGGTGCATGCTGAAACAACATGGGTGCCATCAGCTACTGTCTTGAGTATGGAGTCCATTATGAGTGATTGCAGGACATGAATGGGCTGCTACAGGAGACATGGGTGTACGTGAAATCCAACTGTGGTGAGATGGATTTGATGACTTCCTACATCTATAAATTGTATGATTCCCACAACTGTCCAAACGGATTATGTGGGCGTTATCAAACAATTTGATTGAAAAAGAAGAGGGGTTAGAGTTCAATCGAGAGGAAAGCTGACCAAGGAAGGAGAGGAGATGCATCTGATTGAGGCATGGACATGCAAGGTAGCACAGATGCTAGGGGCTGCGATTGAGGCATGGCGGGGCGATCGAACAAAGAAGAATTGACTCGATCTGCGATGAGAGCGGTATCGGGGAATTGGTCGGATTAAAAGTAGACGGCAAGTGTGCTTTTATCTCCGCGAACAAATTCAACTCTTGGGGTAATGACTGGACGATGGGGTTACGACTGAACTTGGTTTTGCACGATGCCAAAGGGTTACGCCGGAAGAGATTTTTGTGATAGAGAGAATTATGGTACGGGAGAAACGGCTGACCTAGACTGACATCTCTGTGTTTATTTACGACATTTTTTAATTGTTTGGGTCAAAACAATTTATGAGAAGTAGGGCTGGCTATTTGGACCGAGACCGGATGAAAAACCGGAAACCGGATCGTATAACTCGGACCGAGACCGGACCGGGACCGGATAGTAAACAATCCAATCCAATCTTTGGGCTTAGATTTGAGGTAAAAAACCGGATAAAGACCGGATAAGAGAGCCCAACACCCAAAACTTAAGGTAATTTGCATAAGCGGTCACAAACCTTTACACTTAGTACAAAACTTAACCAACTCCTCACCCTTTTAGGCCTTAGGCCACTCAAATTCCCACAATCTCAATATAAAATCAAGACCGAATTGGGACCGGACCGGGTCAAGACCGGACCGGATCAAGACCGGACTGTATCCAATCCAATCTTCGGTCCTTATATTCTCAAAAAAACCGGACTGGACCGGATCAATTTGGGCCAATTTAACCGGACCGGACCGTATAGCCACCCCTAATGAGAAGTATGAAAAATATATTGGGTTTGAATCAGGGACGGAGCCGGGATTTTACTGAAGAGGGCTAGCAAATGTTTTTCAAGCGAAATTCTATAAAATTAATAAAATAAATAATATCATTTATTAGTTTTACATGTGCTCTTTCATTTTGACAAAATAAGAGAAAATAAAAATATCTCATCCAACAAAAATGACTAAACTGTTAGCAAAAATCACTCTTTTAAGAGATTAATATATATGTTCTGTGACAACAAAGATAACAAAGAATAAAAAATTAGAAATGATAAATCATGTACATCTAACAAAATTATAACATTTGAGCACCATAACTAAATTGTGAAATAAATATTGGATAAAAACACTCAATTATGGTTGAAGAGGTGTAGAGTCATGGCTAAAATGGATGCCAAAATAGGAAAGTTTGCTAATGATGGGGGAAATCAAGCGAGGTTCCGAAAATGCACTAGACCATCATGCTACCAATGCTATCAATGATCCATAATGTTCATATCGGATTTTTAAAACTTGGGGGGGGGGGGGGGGGGGGGATGACGACCCCCTAGCAATACTGTTTACCACTAAAAAAATAACTTAATACCACATTGATTATTTTCAAGGAGTGGTAGTGATTTATAAGGCCAGCTCAACATTAGTGATTAAAAGAGATAGCTGGGCCTTGTTGGGTTGGGTTTTTGGGCCTAAGTGGCCAAACCCCTTCTCCTCTATACGATGGCCGACCATCTCCGTGACCCAATAGCCGGACGATGCCTCCACCCCTTGGTACAAAATTTGGCTAAGTGTTGAGACCCACAGCACAAGGGGGGTCATGCATGACACCGTCCAAGGGGGTCAGGCACAAAGGGGGTCTCGTCCAAGGGGGTCATCGCGAGTACCCTTTCGCCGTGTGGTGCAAAGAAGGCCAAAATTTGGCTAAGTGTTGAGACCCACGGCACAAGGGGGGTCATGCATGACACCGTCCAAAGGGGGTCATGCATGATCTCGTCCAAAGGGGGTCATGCATGACACCGTGCAAGGAAGGCGAAAATTGGCTAAGTGTTGAGACCCACAGCACAAGGGGGGTCATGCATGACACCGTCCAAGGGGGGTCATGCATGACACCGTCCAAGGGGGTCAGGCACAAAGGGGGTCATGCATGATCTCGTCCAAGGGGGGTCTCGTCTAAGGGTGTCAAACATGATGCCGAGGTGAAAATTGGCTAAGTATGGAGATCCAACCACAAGGGTGTCAAGCATGACACCGTCCGATGGGTGCCAAACGACCGGGTACCAAGCCGGGTACCAAATAGGAGACCATCCTGAGACAAAATCGGCTGAGTATGGGGCAAGAGGGTACCATGCCGACAAGGAGGGCTTGGTACCAAAACATTGAATTTGGCTAAGTATAGAGCCAAAGGGGTATCAAGTCGAAAAGGCATGCTTGATACTAAAATACATGAAAATTGGTTAAGTATGGAATCACATGGCCATAGCAAGAGGGTACCAAGCCGGCAAGGTATGGCTTGGTACCAAGACATGAAATGCATGAATTTGGCTAAGTAGGAAGCCAACGGGGTCGGCAAGACAGGCTTGACAGCCAAGCAAAGCGACAGGGTATCATACCCCTTGGTATCATGACCCCAAGGGGGTAAGACTGACTTGGTGGCCAGGCAACAGGGGTACCAAGCCGGCAGGGTGTAATTTACCAACTTGATGAGGCTACAAAAACTAAGTATGGATACCAAGCCACCAGGGCTGGCTTGGTAGCAAGGGGTGTCAAGTTGATTACATAGGCTTGGTGGCATGCCAGAAGGTATCAAGCCGATGAGACGGCTTGGTGACAATCAACAAGTTAATGAGAAGGACTCGGTGTCATGAGGTGGGAGCGGAAGACCTCATCATGGTTCATGGAGGATAAGGCAATGACAAGGCGACAAGGCTCAACACCAACCCGACCCGGCATCGAAGCCATCAAGTACCCACCAAGGCGACGGTTACCAACTAGTCACCAAGGCGGCGACAAGGACCCCGAGGCGGTTTGGAGCAAAAGGCCAGCTAGCAGTTACTACGGCGGTTACCAAGGCAGTTACACCCAGTGGCTATAAATAGGAGAAACAAAGACGGGAAAAGGGTTCCACAACCAATCATTTGACACACTATGTCAAAATTTATCTTTTCTCTGCAACTTGCCTTTTAGTTTTTCGGAGCTCTCACTGAACCTCCATAGGAGTAGAGTAACGTAGCTTGTTCCCAAAAAAACCATCAAAACATCAAACACCCTCGTTCGAACATTGTTCGGAGAGGAGTGGACCGTGTAATTATCGTTGTTCAAGAAGTCAAAGGTGCATTCATTGTGTTCAAACACAAGTTTTTCCTCGCCGGAAAACAAATTGGCACACCTGGTGGGACAACTGTGTGTTTGATTCGATGGCTCCTAGGCGAAAGAATCAGGAAATTGATGCTCCGCCAGGGTTTGTGGAGGATCAAGTGGCCAACATTGAACATGGCCGGTTAGCTGAAGCGGTTTCCGGTGACAATGAAGGCGGGGAAGACTTGCCGCCGCCGGCACCAAACTCCAACGTTGAGGTAGTTGCTGCCATTGGGTCACTTCGCCAATTCATGGCGGAAGCTTTGGCTGGCAACACTCTTCAGGTAAATTCTCAACTTGATTGTCTTAACTCCTGTGTAGATAGGCGTTTAAGTCAACTTTTTGAAATTGTAACTAAAAATAGGAATGATTTTGATGAGTTTAGGAGAATTTTGACCACACCAGTGGTACAATCACGAGCTTTGCCAATTGATGGCACAAGTTCAACTCCAAACAATGCAAATTTTTCTCCTGTCGGTGGCCGGAATGGCCAACTACGGCAAGATAACCTACCGCCGCCGCTGACAACCCAACCAACCTCTCACCACGTGAATCGCGACGAGATTCCCGCCACCACTCAAGTGGAGGCTTCAGTTAACGTGGGAGTTGGGGAATTTCCCCCACGTGGCGAAAATTTCGCCACTATGTTCAACACCCATGTTGAACAACCGCCATCCATCCCGGTGGCGAGACCCTACGTAGCTCCTCCTAACATGGGTGGGGGAGGAAGGTTAGGTGTTGGGGATCAAGTTCCTCCACGTGCTTACCCAGCACCCATACCACCCCAAGTCCATGGGCATGGTGTGGACCCCATGGGGTTCGTACCGCCAGGGGGGCAAGGGGGGCATGATGCTAATGCCCTAAGGGATCAGGTGGCTCAACTCCTTACCGAGCAGTTTGGTTTAGGGGTAAGGCCCACCATGCCACCTGTGTACCGTAAGCCTTACCCGGAATGGGTAGATAGGCTATACCCATTCCCAAGAGGGTTTAGGGTGCCCGAGTTTGCCACCTTCACGGGTACTGGTGACCAGTCCACTGTTGAACATGTGGGACGGTTTACTGTCCAATGTGGAGACGTGGGAGACTTTGTCAAGCTAAGACTTTTTGGCAACTCGTTGACAGGGCCAGCTTTTGCATGGTATGTCAACTTGCCGTCTAACTCTGTCCAAACTTGGCAACAGATGGAACAAATCTTCCATGCCCAGTTCTATAGATCTGAGCCTGAGGTCTCAATGGCTGACTTGGCACGCATGCGCCAGCAGCCAGGGGAGTCGGTCGAGCATTTTTTGACTAACTTCAAGAATGCTCGTAACCGTTGCTTTGTCAACTTGACAGAGAGGGAATTTGTCAAGCTTGCTCAAGGGGGCTTGAGTTTTGAGTTAAGGAAGAAATTCCAAGACAGAGAGTTCTCGGACTTGTTCCAACTCATGTCTTGTGCTGTGAGATATGAGTCTCTTCTCCAAGAAGAGGAGAATAGGAGGAGTGCATCAAGGGGGCAATACTTCCCCTCAATTAACTACCCTGTCAACCAGGTCAGCCAAGAGGCCATTGAGGTGGAAGTAGACCTGGCTGAGTTAGCTCCGGGGAAGCCATATGTTTGTGCTTCTTTGACTAAGGCTGAAAACGAGCCACAAGGGGGTAGACCCAATAGGGCCCCCATCCAGCCACGCAAGTACTCCTTTGATGTCTCGAAGGCTGACTTGATTTTTGACCAACTCTACAAGGATGGTCAAATCAAGTTAACTGGGGGGCATAACATACCACCACCCGAGAAATTAAAAGGAAAGAAGTATTGTAAGTGGCATAACAGCATGTCACATGCCACTGACTCATGTGTGATTTTCCGTAATATCTTGCAGGATGCTATTGAGAAGGGGCGTATCAAGTTCCCGGAACCAAAGAAGGATGCCATGTTGGTGGATACTGACCCATTTCCCAACGTGGTAGGCATCAACATGGTTAACCCGGATCTTTCCAAAATTGAGTTGCCCCGTTTCAAGTTGGTGTTGGATACAACGCCACCTCAACATGGGAGCTCCAATGTCACTCATGAACAAGGGAGCTCGTCAGGTACAAAGCAGGCTAGCCCGGCCGCAATGATGACAGATGAAATTGAGAAGTTGTGTGCTCAGTGCAAGAAGAGCCTCAAACTTGATGAGGCGAGGCCTTCCGCCCACCAAAGACTTGGCCCACCCAACAGGCCGAGATACCCTTCTTATCAGAGACAAGTGGAGGGGGTCGTCCAGCCAGCTTGGGGGCAACGAAGGCAGTGGATAGCACATGGAATTCCTTCCATGCGAAGTCCTCCCGTTAGAAGTCCTCCCGTTAGAATTCCTCCCGCGAGAACTTTTAAGATGCCCAATGTGCCACAAGGAGGGTGGCATACTTATGACATGCGTCGTCAACAACCAGTAGCCATTGGGGGGATGACAAGGACTCAAAGGAGGAGATTCCTACGTAAGAATGCCGAAGCACGGCAGGGGAGGTACCCAGTCATACTTGGTGCGACGATCAGACCACCACCACAGAATGATTTCGTTCCACCAAATATCGAGGTGGACAACTCAGTGTCTACCGGGCTCAAGGTGACAATGACTGACAAAGGGAAGCAAGTCCAAGTTCAAGGTGATGTCAAAATTCATGAAGAGGTTGAGGGTGACTTCCAGGAAGAAGGAGGTGAATATGAAGATGAGTATGCTGAAGATGACATGCTAGAAGATGAGCATCCCAATCCCAAATTTGATAGAAGCAACAAGGATGATGAAGGAGATGACCAAGGACCACCTTTGACAATCCAGTTTGGAAGTTTGCCGCCAGTGGTGGTCACAAACTACATACTACCTATGGTCTTCCAATTCAATGAGGAAGACCGGGATAGATATGTGGAGGAAGAAGAGGTAATAGAAGAGGCCGAAGATACAGACGGGTCCGTTGCTGAGTTGACCGAGGCATTTGCTCGTTTGGAAGCAAGTGATGAGCCATGGGGTGTTAGGATGGCTCGATTGGGAAGTAGAATCGATCTAGCTGCTGAGGTGGCGAGACAAGGAAAGAGTTCTCAGAAAATTTTGAAGGAGCTCCATGAAGCAGGCCATAAGAGTGTTGGTTTACTTGGTGAAGATGATGGGAGATACCCTTTTTATGTGTTATACCAAGGTCCTGAAGCTTCATCGTCCGCACCCATCCATAACCCTGCTTGGGGTTGGGAGTTTGATGGTGAGGTTGAGGGTTCGGCAGCAAAGGAAGAAAGTTCGACGAATGAAGAGGAAGTCTTGCAACTGGCCACCTTGAAAGGGAAAGGGGTCATGAAGGAGGAGAACACAAATGACGAGTTAAGTCACTTAGTGGTTTTCAAGGAACCGGAGCCAAGTATGCTAAGGCATTTGAGGCCCCTCTATATCAAGGCTAGGTTGGATGGTATGCCGATGTCAAGAGTCCTTGTTGACAATGGAGATGCTGTCAATGTGATTCCCACTAGGCTGTTAAGAAAATTGGGAAAGACTACAAGCGATTTGATTCCCACTGATATCTTCGTTACTAGCTTCAATGGGGGATCAACATCAGCAAGAGGGATACTACCAGTCTTAATTGGAGTTGGTAGTCAAGAGAAAATGTCTGCCTTTTTTGTGGTGGATGGGGCGATAAGCTACAATGCCTTGCTGGGAAGGGATTGGATCCATGCCAACAAGTGTGTCCCATCCTCACTTCATCAATGCTTGATGTTTTGGAATAAAGAAGGAATGGTGGAGGTAGTACAAGCAGACACCAACCCCTTTGCAGTTGGTGCTAATGTGGCCGAGGCTCCACTCTATCATGGAGACTTCGGGCCTCTACAAGTGAGGAGTATGGATGGAGGGTCGTGCACAGTGGTGATGTCAAGTGCTAAGATATTGAGCATGGCATGCCTCGACCCCCTTGCCGACATTGTGAGACCATCTATGATTGCTTTGGATGGTCCACCTAAAGCTGAAGCGAGTATCAATGATGAGTAGACCACTTCGAGATGATGTAGTGGGCAAGGCCGAAGTGACGGCTTTGTTGGAGAAGTTAGCCATCTATCAATGCGAGCAGAGGTTAGCTTGTGAGGAAGCGGTGTTGATGGCTGACTGTGTTCCCGAAGATGACTTGCCTGAAGAAGGCGAGGTACCGGGTATAGCTGGAGAAGACCAAAGGCCTATGACATCACGTGATGTGTTGGAGGAGATCAATCTTGGCACCGAGGACGACCCACGTCCTACTTTCATCAGTGCCATGCTCCCCGAAGCCGAGAGGTATGAGTTAATTAATTTGTTAAAAGAATTTAAGGATTGTTTTGCATGGGATTATCACGAGATGCCTGGTCTAGATAGAAAGTTAGTAGAGCATAGATTACCAATTAGTGATGGTTTCAAACCCTTTAAACAACCGCCTAGACGGTTTGCTTATGAGGTCTTGCCAGAGATTAAGAAAGAAATTGAAAGATTGTTGAAGGGTGGCTTCATCAGGACAGCCAGGTATGTGGAGTGGTTATCCAATGTAGTGCCAGTTAGAAAGAAGAATGGCAAGATACGTGTATGTGTAGATTTTAGAAATTTAAACTTAGCCACTCCTAAGGATGAATACCCAATGCCAGTAGCAGACATGTTGCTTGATGCGGTAACTAGGCATAAGATTTTTTCTTTCATGGATTGTTACTCAGGCTATAATCAGATCTACTTAGCCGAGGAAGACATCCACAAGACCGCATTCAGATGTCCTGGAGCCATAGGGTGCTATGAGTGGCTCGCCATGCCCTTCGGGCTGAAGAATGCTGGTGCCACTTACCAACGAGCCATGAATGCTATCTTTCATGACTTGATTGGTGAGTTGGTGGAGGTCTATGTGGATGACATGGTTGTCAAGTCTAAGGTAACAAGTCAACACTTATCTCATCTTCGCATGGCCTTCTTACGTATGAGAGGCCATAACTTGAAGCTAAATCCACTTAAGTGTGCATTTGGTGTGTCTGCAGGTGACTTCTTAGGGTTCCTGGTGAGCCAACGTGGCATTGAGGTTGATAAGAGCAAAACCAAGGCCATCATTGAGGCCATGCCACCAAGTAATAATAAAGAGCTTCAAAGATTCCTAGGCCAAGTTAACTACATTCGACGTTTCATCTCGAACTGTGCTGGCCGAACCCAAGTCTTCTCTCCTTTGTTGAAGCTGAAGCAGGAAGATGAGTTTGTATGGCGTCAAGAGCATCAACAAGCCTTTGATGACATCAAGAAGTACCTGGCAACCCCGCCGGTACTCAACTCTCCAATCCCACATCGGCCATTGAAGTTGTACCTTTCAGCCACTAACACCTCTGTAGCGTGTCTGTTGGCTCAAGATAATGACTCTGGCCATGAACAGGCCGTGTACTATTTAAGTAGGCTGTTAAACGAGGCGGAACAAAAGTACTCTCCTGTAGAGAAGTTATGTTTAGCCTTATATTTTTCTTGTATGAAGCTAAGGTACTACTTGATGCCTGTTCAAGTGCAACTCATATGTAAGACTGATATAATAAAGTACATGTTGTCCCGGCCAATCATCCATGGGAGGATTGGTAAGTGGACACTTGCGCTATCTGAGTTCAACTTGCAATATGTGCCTCAAAAGGCCATAAAGGGCCAAGCATTGGCTGACTTCTTAGCTGACCACCCATGTGTGGATGTGCCAGCTGAGTTGGTAGAAGTAGCCATGGTGGAGGAGGCCCCTTGGACCTTATACTTTGACGGATCAAAGACACGGTCTGGAGCGGGTGCTGGCGTGGTCCTCACTTCCCCATCAGGGCATGCCATGCATTTTGCCTTTACACTTGATCTCCCATGTACTAACAATCAAGCCGAGTATGAGGCTTTAGTGGTGGGGCTAGAGATGCTTGTTGACTTGAAAGTCAAAAGTGTTAATATCCAAGGGGATTCCCAACTGGTAGTCTACCAAGTACTTGGTGAATTTCGATGCATCAATTGCATACTAGAGACATATCTTGATTATGTCCAAATATTAATTACCCACTTTGATAATGTCTCCATCAAGTATGTTCCCCGCCAGGACAATGGTAAGGCCAACTACTTAGCACAACTAGCTTCGGGGTTCAAAGAGTTTGCTCATGAAGGGGGAGAGCAAATTTTTGTGCGAACGCTCAACCCACTACATGCGAGACTTAAGCAAAGAGTAGATGTGTTTACGATTGAAGAGGATGCCAGTGACTGGCGTACCCCCTTGATAGCATACTTGAAGAATCCAACAGGGGATGTGGATCGGGCCATCAAATTCAAGGCAAGAAACTACGTCTTGTTGGATGAGGTCTTATTCAAAAGGAGACCAGACGGTTTACTGTTGAAGTGCTTGGGGGGCAAGGAGGCCCTACAAGCCATGGGGGAGGTTCATGAAGGGATATGTGGTGCTCATCAAGCAGGCCCTTCTATGAGATGGGTACTCCACCGGTATGGGTACTACTGGCCATCCATCGGGGAAGATTGTGCCGCTTTTGCTAAGGGGTGTGAGGCTTGTCAACGGCATGGCCCAGTGCAAAGAGCTCCGGCCATCGACTTGAAGTCTATCATCAAGCCTCGACCTTTCATTGGGTGGGCCATGGACTTGATTGGGAAGATTTATCCACCATCTTCTGATAGACATACGTTTGTCATCTTGGCAACTGATTACTTTACCAAGTGGGTGGAGGCCAAGCCAATGACAGTAGTCAATCAAGGAGAAATCATCAAGTTCATCAAAGAGAATATAATACATAGGTTCGGCTTGCCAGCCACCATAACAGCTGACCAGGGTACCGTGTTCACGGGAGGGGAAGTGATGGCTTTTGCCGAAGAACACGGCATCAAAATCATACACTCCACTCCTTACTACGCTCAAGCCAATGGTCAAGCTGAAGCATCCAACAAGGTGGTGAAGGGTATATTGTCTAAGATGATTGAAGATAACCCAAGAAAGTGGCATGAAGTCTTGTCGGAAGCCTTATGGGCTTATCGGATGTCACCACGTAGTAGTACAAAGGTGACCCCTTTCTCTTTGACATATGGCCATGAGGCATTCCTGCCACTCGAAATAACAGTCAAGTCATTGAGGTACATGAGGCAACATGAGCTGACACCCTCAGAGTACTATGAGTCTATGATGTTGGAATTATGTGATCTTGATGAACTCCAACTCAAAGCACTCGATAACATAAGGGTGCAAAAGGACAAAGTAGCTCGCTCTTACAACAAGAGGGTTAAGCACAAGTCATTTGAAGAAGGAGAGCTAGTCTGGAAACTACACTTGCCAATTGGGGAAAAGGATCCCAAGTTTGGCAAGTGGTCTCCCAACTGGCGTGGACCCTTCATTGTCCATGCCACCCGGCCCAATGGGGCCTACTTGTTAAAAGATTTAGATGGTGTGTTTCATGATCGATTGATCAATGGTAAGTATCTCAAGCCCTACATCCCTTCTCTTTGGGATGTGGGGTGTCAAGGGGTTCAATGTTAGTAGGCCACCTTGGTGGCCGACATGCCAAGCCTCCCACACCCTAAGGCATGGCATGACACCCCATGAGGAAGTATGGCTTAAATAGCTAGCCATGACATGGAGGGTATATTGAGATAAAAGTATAACGTTGATATGGGGGCAATGAAGCCAAGTAGATTGGTATCACACTTCATCAATAATAAAAATAAAATTTGCTACTAAGGCAATGAGGAGTTAACTTGTCTTGGGGGGCAAGTAGATCGCAGTCCTACTGATGGTTTAATGAGAAAAGTATGGCTTCTTATCTTTTAATCGACTTTGATAAAGCCAAAGCTCAACCGCAGGAGTGTTTGAGAGGTGAGTTTGATACGTACGAGGTGTGAAGCTAAGTGGTTTAGTTGATGTTAACTACTTAGTCCATAATCCTTATGCACTAAGTAGTTGGGGGGCATTTGTTTACCACTAAAAAAATAACTTAATACCACATTGATTATTTTCAAGGAGTGGTAGTGATTTATAAGGCCAGCTCAACATTAATGATTAAAAGAGATAGCTGGGCCTTGTTGGGTTGGGTTTTTGGGCCTAAGTGGCCAAACCCCTTCTCCTCTATACGATGGCCGACCATCTCCGTGACCCAATAGCCGGACGATGCCTCCACCCCTTGGTACAAAATTTGGCTAAGTGTTGAGACCCACAGCACAAGGGGGGTCATGCATGACACCGTCCAAGGGGGTCAGGCACAAAGGGGGTCTCGTCCAAGGGGGTCATCGCGAGTACCCTTTCGCCGTGTGGTGCAAAGAAGGCCAAAATTTGGCTAAGTGTTGAGACCCACGGCACAAGGGGGGTCATGCATGACACCGTCCAAAGGGGGTCATGCATGATCTCGTCCAAAGGGGGTCATGCATGACACCGTGCAAGGAAGGCGAAAATTGGCTAAGTGTTGAGACCCACAGCACAAGGGGGGTCATGCATGACACCGTCCAAGGGGGTCAGGCACAAAGGGGGTCATGCATGATCTCGTCCAAGGGGGGTCTCGTCTAAGGGTGTCAAACATGATGCCGAGGTGAAAATTGGCTAAGTATGGAGATCCAACCACAAGGGTGTCAAGCATGACACCGTCCGATGGGTGCCAAACGACCGGGTACCAAGCCGGGTACCAAATAGGAGACCATCCTGAGACAAAATCGGCTGAGTATGGGGCAAGAGGGTACCATGCCGACAAGGAGGGCTTGGTACCAAAACATTGAATTTGGCTAAGTATAGAGCCAAAGGGGTATCAAGTCGAAAAGGCATGCTTGATACTAAAATACATGAAAATTGGTTAAGTATGGAATCACATGGCCATAGCAAGAGGGTACCAAGCCGGCAAGGTATGGCTTGGTACCAAGACATGAAATGCATGAATTTGGCTAAGTAGGAAGCCAACGGGGTCGGCAAGACAGGCTTGACAGCCAAGCAAAGCGACAGGGTATCATACCCCTTGGTATCATGACCCCAAGGGGGTAAGACTGACTTGGTGGCCAGGCAACAGGGGTACCAAGCCGGCAGGGTGTAATTTACCAACTTGATGAGGCTACAAAAACTAAGTATGGATACCAAGCCACCAGGGCTGGCTTGGTAGCAAGGGGTGTCAAGTTGATTACATAGGCTTGGTGGCATGCCAGAAGGTATCAAGCCGATGAGACGGCTTGGTGACAATCAACAAGTTAATGAGAAGGACTCGGTGTCATGAGGTGGGAGCGGAAGACCTCATCATGGTTCATGGAGGATAAGGCAATGACAAGGCGACAAGGCTCAACACCAACCCGACCCGGCATCGAAGCCATCAAGTACCCACCAAGGAGACGGTTACCAACTAGTCACCAAGGCGGCGACAAGGACCCCGAGGCGGTTTGGAGCAAAAGGCCAGCTAGCAGTTACTACGACGGTTACCAAGGCAGTTACACCCAGTGGCTATAAATAGGAGAAACAAAGACGGGAAAAGGGTTCCACAACCAATCATTTGACACACTATGTCAAAATTTATCTTTTCTCTGCAACTTGCCTTTTAGTTTTTCGGAGCTCTCACTGAACCTCCATAGGAGTAGAGTAACGTAGCTTGTTCCCAAAAAACCATCAAAACATCAAACACCCTCGTTCGAACATTGTTCGGAGAGGAGTGGACCGTGTAATTATCGTTGTTCAAGAAGTCAAAGGTGCATTCATTGTGTTCAAACACAAGTTTTTCCTCGCCGGAAAACAAATACACAGCTCCGTCCCTGATTTTAACTGAAAATGAAAAGAAGCCCAGTTACGACTAGAGCCCGCAGCAGAGCGCGGCCCTTTCGATCTTGTATTCATTAAAAACACACTTTATAGTAACACATATGCAAACCTTTTAACAAATTAAATTATTGGGAAGTAGATGGGTTCCTTCGGGGTTTTGTGTTTGTCCCTTGGTGTTGTTATTAGAGCCTTAATTTCTTAATGAATTTGCCTACGCCTGAAATCACATACTAATTTAACAAATAACAAGTAAACAATTGTGTTTGTGTTGTGCTTTGTAAATTAATTTACAAGAGAGAGGTTACCGAATAGGATATCTTAGAATCGTTTTAAGCTTCAATAGAAAAGCTTTGGGAGAACAATAGGGTAGCTCATTTGGTAGTTAGGAAAGCCCTTTCTTTGTATCCGACTATGAGTCGCTTCTTTAATTTCCAGTCCTGGCTGGTTTCCCGGGTGTAACTGTCTAATTTTTTTTTTATCAATACATGACATTTTTTGGGGGGAAAAAATTCAATAGAAAAGCTTTCAGCATGTTGTTGCGTCTCATTTTGGACTTTCAATGCAACAACAATTGAGTGGCAGCAGCATATTGTCCTCGATGATTAATTAAATGGATATTATTTATTACATGAGAAGATAAAGTTGGAGGTGGTTAGCACATGCCACAGACCTTTGGAGACATTTGACAATTGTATTACTCTATTGAAATTAATAGAGAGAAATAAACTATAAATATTTATTATCAAAAGACATAAACTATAATTAATTAAATTGAATTACAATTAGTAAATTAATTAATATGTAGGACAGAACAGTAGTGACAACAGCAGAGAGCAATCATGAAGATATAGTCTGCTATATCCTATGAGAATGCCACTTGATCGTTTTAATGATTTAACCCACCTGTAAAATTCTTTCACCTCCATCTCGTTATTATTCTATAATATTATTATATATGTATTAGCACAGTCAACGAGCTGTTGGTAGAATTAGGGATGGAAGTTTTTACTAGTATTTGAGATGTACCGAATACCGTATTGAATTTATTACTATTTAGTATTATCAAATACCGGCTTATTTTTTGGGATTGGGATTCATTTTGGAGTGTTATTCGGTATTCGGGATTACGGAATTGAGATCAGTATATACCGAAATATCGAAAAATACCGAAAATAAAAAATTTAATGAAATATAGCATGCAACCTTTGGTCATTCCTCACTCTTCCACAATTTAGAAGTCTATATCCAACTCAATTTTGACTTTCTAGTTTAAGTCACTCTCGTCTATCGCCTAATCTTCTGTTATTTTCATAACACCAAAAGACAACACACTAGTATTAGTCGTCTCTCAGCCTCCAATTCGTCAAATTAAAGATTATCAATGATAAGAATTTGAGATGTCACATCTCCTACATTCTCCATATTCATATCCTAGCTCCTGGCAAACTCAAGACTATTTGCTTAGTCTCTTTGCACTAAATTAAACAATCAAATCTAATTTATATATTTAATTATTAATTGTGAAGGTAATTAATTTCGTATTCGATAATACCGATTGACGATTGGGATACTGAAGTACCAATTGGGATACCGAAGTACCGATTGGGATATCAAAATATTTAGGGATTGGGATACCAAAATTATTTAGGAATTGAAATTGGGTGTAATTTAGTATTCGGGATTTCGATATTTGGTATTGGCATATCAATACCGTATCGATTTCCGGTATAATATTTCGTTCTCATCCGCTATATATATTGTGTTTGACTTTGTGATTCGATTCAATCAATAGTGTTTTGATTATTATTCGTCCCGGCCCTTTGCTTTCAGCTTCATGTGCTTCTACTTTGGCAAGTGCAAATTCGATGTTGCAAGTTGATTTGGAAATTGTAGGGCTGTAAATTAAAGGAGTGTAAGAAGAAAATGAAATTGTTTAATGAAAAATTAAGGGGTGCAAATAGACCGAAAAAATGAGTAAATTTATTTTCGTGATGGCGGCAATGTTGCTGAGTGCTAGGGGTGGCCGTTTGGTTACCGATTACCGGTTAACCGGCCGGTTAAACCGATAACTCGCTGGTTATCCACTAATTGGTAACCGAAGTAATCGAACTTCGGTCGGTTATCGGAGGCTGGACAAAATGGTTTTTGGTCTTAAAAGTGGTTTGGTTAACCGATAATCGAGAAACCAAAGCCTATTTCGGTCGATTTTCGGTAGAGAAGGTGGTTATTTCGGTTAACCGATAACCGGCCAATCGGTTACCGGTTATAACCGAAATAACCGAACTGCCACCCCTACTGAGTGCAGCTCCGACTGCAGTGCCAATAAGTTGGGCATCACTGTTCGCGGCCAATCGGATGACATATCGACCTCCCCAACGAAAGGAAGATGGATTTCCGCTTCCCCGTGAGGTCAAGAAGAGGGGAGAGAGCTATGGATGGACTGTCTCATCTCACAATTCGCCGGTCCTCTTCCTAAGTCTGTAGCTCTTCAGCAATGAGCTACAAGTCTATGGGGAAGAGAAGGCGTAGTGCAAGTCTCAAAGTTCGGCCCGAGATTGCTGGTTTTCTATTTCCCATCGGCGGCCACAAGCAAGTGGATCTTCAAATCAGGTCCCTAGCATTGTTAAGGTAACCCAATTTATTTTCGAAAATGGTCACCGGGGATACAACCAATTACTCCACTAGTTGTAACTCTACATGTTTGGGTTAGAATCTAGGGTATTCCGCTTAACTACCATTCGTTGAACGAAACGAATGGATAGCTAGTACATTGTCCTCTCTGGATGGACCAGACCACTAGGATTGGGGTGCAGCTAGGGTTTACTAAAATTTGTGTTGATGTTGCTACAGATTGTGGCTTCCCTGCTCGTGTTCGTCTTTACCCAGCTGATGATCCCTAATTTGAGGTTGAAGTAGAATATAATAAGCCATTGGTCTGTAACATATGTGAGATTTATGGTCATGACTACGATTGGCTAGCTAAAAGTGGGACGAAGTGGGTTCTTAAATAAAGTCTGATGTTGTTGTAGTGGTAGTAGATTGAATGACAATATTGGGGCAAAACATGATGTTGTCGCTAATGGCAAACAAGTAATAGAGACTAGTTCCCCAAAAGTGACAGAAGTTGGTACTTCTGATTTGAACGATTTGGGGTTTCTCAACTCTTTTATGGCTACTAAAGTACACAGGCCTTCATCAGCTTCTCCAATAACTAGGAGCCCTGCAATGAGTTTTGTTGAGGCGGTTAGAGAATCATCAGTTAATTCTGGGAGTCCTTTAGCCCCTTTGCAAGTGTCTGAGAAGTCTAATTTACTTTAACCATCTGGGAAGTTAGACTCTCAGGCTTCTCGTGCTAGCAAAGTCACTACTAACTCGTGGATCACAGTTGGAGATTATACTGCAAAGAGGAACCCACCTACACCTTATGTTCCCCCTGCTAAGAAAGAGTGGAGAGGAGGGAAGAAAAGATGAAGATCCTCTCTTGGAATACCAGGGGATTTAAAGACTGACAAAAACAAAGTTGTACAACTTATATTGAATAAGTATACATATAGTAGGTTTTTGGAGTCAAGAATAAGAGCCAGTGAGTCAGATAATATCATAAGTAAACGGTTTTCTGGGTTGGAGAAGGAAGTAGCAAATCAGGTCTGGATAAATTATGGATTATGTGGAAACAAGATGTCAACTTGAAAATTCTACACATCTATGATCAGTTTGTGCATGCCTTGGTGGGCTCAGGTAATCCTTTTCATTACTTTCGTCTATGCCTTGAATGAAGAGAGTGGTAGAAGGAAATTATACAGTGATCATGAAAAGTTAAAAATTGTAAATTATCCTTGGACCATCTTAGGAGATTTTAATGCAAGTAATGGTCCTGAAGATGCTTCTAATAACCCTGACCCAAACAATAGCATGAAGACTTTAACGAGTGGCATAATCATTTAGAAATTGTTGAGCATAAAACCTCAAGGCCTTGGTTTACCTTGATTAATAGACAAACCAAAATCCCGATTGCTAGAAGACTATACAAAGTATTTGTCAACTTAAAATGTGATAACACCCAAATTGGTGCTATTTACCCTTCATATTTAGGTTTGTTTCGTGCTAATTCATGTGCATAATCAGAAGAATATCATTGATTGCATCCCAATTTTGTTCCTTTTTTATTATGTCATGATTTTAGGGTGCTTTAGACGATACATGTGAATTAGGTACGAAAAAGGGCACAAGTGTAGTGAAATGGGCAGAAAGCTGATGATCACAGCCTGGACGGGAAAGATCTCGGCCGAGATAGCAGACTCTGAAGCAGGAGAGAAGATCACGACCTGAGGACCCTAGTTTGCGGTCACGAAAATAGAGCCCTTGGGTGTGAACTTTGTGAGAAGCCACCTAAGAGAAGATAGAAAGTTTCAACGGTCGAATAACGGTCACCGTCTTCCCTGACCGTGAGGAAGTTTAGCGGCCGTGGCTCACGGATCTCGACCGTGAAGTCAGCCCGCGAACTCGCTTAAGATGAAGACCAAAACAGCGAAGCCTAAAGATCGCGGGCTCAAAGGGAAAGATCACGACATCAAACTCCCCCTGCTCGACCGTGAACTTGTCCGCCCTCCTGAAATCAATAAATAGATGACCTTTTCCCCCATTTTGAGAGAGTTGATTTGGAGATAGAAATTTATGATTTATATATATATATATATATATATATATATATATATAGAGAGAGAGAGAGAGAGAGAGAGAGAGAAGCTGAAGGAAGGAGAAGAGGAGAAGGAGTAGTATCTTAAGGTACTAGGGGTTTTAACCCCCAAACCCTAGTTTTAGGGCTATTATGTGAATATGTTAGGGTTTTGAATGAATGTGTTTGTCTAGTTGATTTTGATGCTTCATCTAGCTTTAATTATGCTTGGGTAAGTCGCCCTAATCTTCTCTACTAGCCTACTTGAGCTTCTACGCTAGGTATGGAGTTTTAGGGTTAGACGGGTATGTTCAATCTGGCAGATTAGGATTAGATGAATGAATAGGGTCTTGTGGTGACGAGGCGACCGAATCCTTGCCACAAGAACACCTCCTAGATGGAACTCGGGATGAAACCTCGGTGTGGACGGTGGGTAGTACGCATTGAAAGAAGCTAAGTTCTTAAAGCCCTAGATACGTGAGCCTATACCAAGGTGACAATTGGGTAGGTAGGGCATACTCGGAGGTGTGTGGATAATCATGAAGGCCCACGGAAAAGAGCTCACTCACCACATTTGCTTAACCCAACATGTTTAGACATTTGCATGATAGACCTAGGCTATGGTGAGGGTTAGTTCCCCAATGTACCTGCTTTTATCCTTGTTTATTCTCTCTACTAGTTATTTCACTTGAATCCTCCAACATCACCCCTTAAACCAATCAGCTAGATATCAATAATGTGGGAGTAGGCTAGGGTACCGGGACCCAAGTGAATACTACCTTGATTGCCACTATATGACAATGACATTATATGTTAAACTTGGACTTGAATGGGGTAGTTATTGATACATGCAAACTACTGAGAATGACCTACACGAAATGAATCAATAAAGCTTTTTGGCGTCGTTGTTGGGGAACCTCGGTAACTAGTAGAAAACCATCGAGTTGTTAGTAGTTTTACCATTTTTGTGTTTTGTTATCCAACTTTGTACGTCACGGGTTGTTGAATTTGTGTCTTGTAGCACTCTTGTATGCGACGAAGGGACTCTATGGAGATATTACCTCTTGATACAGAAATCGAGAGAACCCTTCGAAATCTAAGAATATTTTCAAGACATCAACCTCCTCTAATGGAGGACCAACAACATCAACCTCAAGTTCTACCAAGGTCTAGAACAATAGGATCTTATTCAAGGCCAAGTGTGGATAGTTTTCAATCTTCTATTCTTCACCCACTAGTGTCGAACAAAAACTATGGGATAAAACCATGCACAATTTTGATGCTTCAAACTGTAGTTCAATTCAATGGGATGATGAGTGAAGATGCTCACGCACACATCAAGTCGTTCTACGAGTTTACTGATGGAATTAAGATAAACATGGTTCCTCAAGAGGCAATCTGTCTGAGGTTATTCCTGTTTACTTTAAATGGAGAGGCAAAGCAATGTTGAATAACCATCCCCATCACTCCATAACCTTGTGGGCGGATCTATGCGACATGTTCTTCACAATGTATATTCCACCCTCTAAGACGACCTCAATGAGAAGCGAGATTATTATGTTCCGCGAAGAGGAAGACGAGCCATTGTTTGAAGCATGGGAAAGGTTTACATCACTTCTACTCAAATGTACACACCACGACATCGTTGATTCGTTGCAAGTGGAAAGCTTTTATAACAGTTTGACAAGGGAGTCACGAAACCTCATCGATGCGGCTAGTGGAGGTGCCATCAAGAACAAGGAAGTTGGTGGACTTCAAAGACTCATTGAAGAGATGGGCCTAAATAACCATGATTGGGGTGACGGAAGGAGAGCTAAGAATTTGAAGAAGGGAATTTTATTAAAGATTGACGAACCATCTTCGTGAGCTGCTCATATACAAGAACTCTCCAACAAAATTGATCAAGTTGTGTCATCTATGAAAGGCAATAGAAAGAAACTCATGAAATGTGATTGGTGTGGTGAGTCGAGTCACACTATGGAGGAGTGTAAGTCTATGATTGAGGCCTCAATACAGTTTGAGCTAGCTAACTTTGTTGGAGGGAAATCACGAGGGAACTACCCATATAGCTCTACATATAATCCGGGTTGGAGGAACCATTTCAACTTTCTTTGGTCTTCTCCGACGGATAGAAAGCCTCCGGGGTTTCAATCTCAAGCTCCTATGCAAAATGCTTATTCAATGCCAAGTCAACCTCCATACCAAGGAGCTTATCAAGTTCAAGGTCGACCCTCCAATGGTCCAGTCTCTAAACTTCAAGACTTGGTAGGTCAATTTGTTACAAACACCAACAAGAAGTTTGGTGCTATTGACAAAGTCATGGAGAGTACTACGACCAATTTCTCAAATTTGGAAGCGGGTGAAAGGAATCAACAAGTTTTTCTTCAAAATCTTAGAACCCAACTAAGCTCATGGGCACAAACTCTATCGTCAAGACCACGAGGAACCTTACTGGGAAATACCAAACCTAATCTTAAAGATGAGTGTCACGTGGCAACTCTAAGGAGTGACCAGCCTCTAATGGAGGTTCCTATCCCAACCTCGAGGATATCGATAAGACAGGTTCAAAGAGAAGTCGTGCAAGTAGAAGAGATAGTTCGGGAAGACGTGCAGCCTCCTATCGAAATCAAGATTGAAGATGAAGAGAAGGCTAAGAGGACTTAAGTACCTAATTCAACACCAAAAGCTCATTATCCTAGACGCTTATTTGAAAGTGATCTACATCATGAATGTGCTCCATGGAAGGATACCTTTAAGCAATTGAAGGTAACCGATCCTTTCTTAGACATGGTTATGAAAATCCTCAAATATACTAAATTCTTGAGAGAGATATTTTCGGGAAAGAGGAAGATGGAGGAAGTTTTTATGGTTCTATTAGTGAAGTTGCTTCAACATCCATCGGGTGTGCAGGCTTCTCTCCAAATCTAAAAGATCCGAGAATCTTCACTATTCCATGTACCTTTGGATTCAAAACTTTTGTGAATCCGCTAGCAGATTTGGGGTCTTGTATCAATATTATTCCTACAAGTATATACAATGAGTTAGACTTTGGACCACTCATGCCTACTAAAATGCATATTGAGTTGGCCAATAGATCCGTTGTCGAGCCAAGGGGAGTCATAGAGAATATCTTAGTGAAATGTGGTCATTTTTTTTATCCTGTGGACTTCATGGTTCTCGACAGGGAAGGATGTGATGCATCGATAATCCTAGGCCGACCATTCTTAGCTACGACAAGGACCATTATCGATGTGAGTGGAAGCAAGATCACCTTATGGTTTGGAGAGGAGGAGATAAGCTACAAGATGACTCTAATCCCCAATTGTCACAAGTACTACAAATGGGAAGATTTGAAGATGGATTGTGAGCCAGTCACACCTCCTTCCTCACCACCTTCAAGCCCCAAGATATAATGGTTCAATATGGTGTCTCATGTTGATTCTCAAGATAGAAGATTTGAAGGTATGGATGATTCTTGCGAGCTTAATAAGATACAAAAGTTGTTTGAAGTCTCTCAACAAGCCAATGGAAATAGAAGGGAACTCAGAAGGTTCCTCCTTGAAGAGAGATACCCCAAGGTAAGAGTTCAAGACACGACGAAGAAAAAAAAATGTGAGCAAGCTATCTCCCATTCTCGAATACGAAGAATCCGGGGAATGCTTTCCATTCACGGATGAGGACACTTGCCCAAAGGAGTTTAGTTTCTTTGATCATGAACATTGTTTTTCGAATATGACTTTTGAATCTCAAGCACCGGATGAGGCATCCGAGAGACTCCATGGTCTTCATTTGGGACTTCACCACAAGTATAATTTCTATGAAGAATCATCGGTGGAGAATGGAGCTCTTACCTCTTGATCTCACGGAGTCATGTCTGGCCAAAAGACTTTAAAAGATGCGCTAGTTGGGAGGCAACCCAATGATTCGTTTTGCATATATTTTCCTTTTTCTTTTTTGAATAATTGATTAAGTAGAGGATTGGAATTGAATAGATGATGATTGATAAGACTTAGCCCTCGCCTTGTCTCATTTTCTGGATGTTGATTTAGATGAATGATTAAGCTTCACTTGTTGACTCTTGTTTAGTTGATTTGAGTTGATTAAGGAGATTCTAGGATTATTCCTTTTCATTGAACTATATCTCCCTCTAGGTCCTCCCTTCTTCACAAGCTTTAGTTTCACTCAAGTGTGAGGGAGCTTAGAGAATTGATAAGAGTTATTTGGAAGTTCTTTTTATGGTATGTGATGTTTGGATTGATGGTTTGTGCATATTGTACTACTTGTTTTGAAGGATAATTTACAAGAACAAGGGAATGGCGCGTAGAGAGAGTTCTTCCAACATAGAATTTCTTGAACTTCTTGTCCTCGCCATGACCATCGGAAGAAGAAAAGAAAATTCGGATCAAAGGAAGTAGTTGTTGAAGAACCGAATCTACCATCAATCTCTCCCCATCTACCAAGGGAAATTTAACAAGAAAGTCAAGGCAATGTTAGAGGCGACATGGATCATCTTACTCATTTTTATTTGGACAATTCCCTGAAAAGTTTAAGACCAAAATTCCTTGGCTTCAAGAACTTCCTCTTGGCGAGAGTACATGTCTCAACTGGATACTCTTTGCACAGCTAGGGATCGAGGACGCAATTCGTTCGAAGATTTAGTAGTTGGAGTGGCTTAAATTGTTATCCATTCAAGAGAACATCTACAGGGTACTTATTCTGGAATTCATTAGCACTCTTACCATTCAAGATATGCGAGGTGTCGCTGACCTTCAAGACAACATCCCATTCAAACTAGGAGGAGAACATTGCCAAATGTCGATCCCGGCAAATTTCGTTTACTCACCGAAAGCTTTTGCTACCTTGACAAGTGAATCCAACTTCCCATGTTTCATGCCTTTCTATAAATCCGAATTTAAGAAGTCCAACAGTCGACCATTGGATGTCAAACTATCGAAGGCTAGTGGGGTGAAACCATACTAACGTTTAATCTACCATGTGATTGCTAGCTCCGGGGTGGAAAGAACCGAAGCAAGGGCAATTAGACTGCCCGAGATGTCATTTTCTTCCACAACATGCATCTTCCTCAATCGTTTCACCTCGATTTGGCAATTCTGTCCATCTTCAAGTGATATGAAGCGGATCATCGGCTCACTTCCCTTCATGGAGGAGCTTATGTCACTTGACTTGCAAAGTATTTCGGAGTCGACTTCTTGGCTGTGCAATTTTGGTTGGATAGTAGGACTACTCCTATATCCTTTGAAATCTTGAAGTCCATAATTAAAGTGTTACATTTGAGTGATGATGGAGTTTAGGGAGTACGTGGACTTCCATTTCCAGCCACTAACACATTGCATATGGAGGGTATTGTGTTCCGTCTTCCGGAAGCCACCGCGGTAAGAGGACGAAAAGAGCTAGTCAATGAGGAAGAACAAGTTGAAAGCATGTGTGATGGAGGAGAGGCGGATCTATCCACTTCTCATCCGGTTCCCCCACCACTCAACCATGAAAGGGATCTCTGATTTGAAGAAATGATAGCGGCAATCCTTCACAATCAAAGGAGGGAGAAGGAAGCGCGGCTCCATATCATGGCATGCATCCATGCTATAATGAGATGATGGATATCCCGATTGAAGATGTATCGCTCGAATTTGTTCGCTCACCTTCCCCTCTGCCATTCCAAGAATAAGAAGAATGAACCTCTAAGGAGGATTAAGTACTAGGCATCCAGGGCCTAAGTCCTATCTTTCTTTTTCTTTGCTCTTCTTTTCTTTTCCATAAACAATGTTTAATTATTGCCTTCTTTTCGTTCTAATTTTCGTACTTTAAATATTCCCGTAGTAGTCGTAACCTTAATTATATTATTTACTTATGGTACCTATATCTTATAATCGTCTTCCTCTATTTCTTATGCGCTTTATCATTGTGAAAACCACAAGGAAGACAAAGACATGCACTTGTGTACCTTCACCAACCCACAACCCTATCTATGGTTACCTTTATGATCTTCTCTTTTGATCCTCCCTTGATAATGAATGTAAGATGTTGATTATTGCTTATGGGAGTGTATGCTAGCGATTGAGCATGTTTGTGGTGTTAAATGGCTTATTGATTGTGTTTTGGAACCTAGAATGCAATACCCAAATTTTTTCAAATTTGAGGGTTCCAAAACACCTTGTTTCTTGCAACTTCCTACTCGATATGCTTTGAATTTATAGTTAATTTATTTGTTTTGCTCGATAGGGCGTAGTTGCATGATTAGATTACCGGTGTATGAAGTTTTACTCTCTTCTTCCTCTTTGGTGAGTCGATAATGTTTGCTATTTTAGGAAGCACATGTGTTTGGGACTCTCCACCACTTTTGAACTTGAAACTTCCAAAAATATGTGCTCAATTTTGAAAAAAAAATCTTTTGGAAAAGAGGTTCTCACGTGAGAGGCAACCGAGCATAGTGTTTGAGTTAAGCCGTCAAAGGGCTTTGCTGTTGGCTCGGAGTGCCATTTAAGGATGTGTTTGGGGATCGGATAGCTTTACCACGTCCCGACAATTTTTCACTACTTACCATCCCCCAAACACCTCTCCTCCTCACAGAATCGTGTAGCAAGGTACATTGTACTTTTAGCGATTCAAGATATCTCAACTCTCGTTTGTACCCAACATGTGTGGCAACCAAATGTGGAGTGTAGGCTGGGAAGTGGTGCTCAAGCTAAGATGAATCCGCCCATCAACTTCCCCACATGTGACCTTGATAGGGAAGGCAAGGCAATGATCCATCCGCTCTTGGTCATGAGGGAGAGATGCTTGTTTGCAAGGAGTTTGCAAAAGTTTGGTTCAATGCGCGTCAATGTTGAAAAAGGAGACCGATGAAATGATAACTCCTAAATTGTAATAAACAATAAATAGCACCCTGAAGAGTTCTTGTGCTTAATTGAATGTTCATCCCGAGAAGTCCCCCAGTGCACACCTTGAATGTTCATCCCGAGGTAGTAGGTATGGTCCTCACCAAGGACTTTGTTTTTTCACAGTAAGATGATAGTAACGCTTACTTGTCTTGTCTTCGTCTACTCTTTTGTATGCAATGAAGAACTAGAGTGCACTCCTCGTTGATTTTATCTATCAAGTTGCATTGGTTTGAGTAGGTTTGCTTGGGGACAAGCAAACGCCTAAGTGTGAGGGAGTTTGATAACACTCAAATTGGTTTTATTTACCCTTCATATTTAGGTTTGCTTCATGCTAATCCATCTTCATAATCAAAGAATGTCATCGATTGCATCCCAATTCCGTTCCTTTTTAATTATGTCATGATTTTATGGTGGTTTACACGATACATGTGAAATAGGTACGAAAAATGGCACATGTGAATCCTCCAACACAACCCCTTAAACCAATTGAAAAATAAATATCAACAATGTTGGAAGTAGGCTAGGGTATCGGGACCCGAGTGAACACGACCTTGATTCCCACTATATGACAACGTCATTATAGGTTAAACTTGGCTTGGAATGTGGTAGTTATTGATACGTGTAAACTACTGACAATGACGTTCACGGAATGAATCGATTAAAATGGTTGGAGATTAACTCAAAAAGTATAGTGGATCTTATGGATCCTTCTGTATCAGACCACTACTTATCTACCAAATCGGGCTCAAATCACGGTCCCAGTTCACGACCGTGAACTCAAGGCGGGGACCGTAAATCTCGTGCCAAAACGCACCGCATCACTAACTTAGTTTACGGTCTCTAGTTTGGGTTCACGGTCTTACGGCCGTGAACTGGCTTGAGTCAAGTGAGAACCAAAATGGCTCCGGACGTCGGGCGGTTCACAGTTTGCGGCTCAGTTCACGGTCTCCCTGACCGTGAACTCACTGCTTCCCCGTGATCTGCTACTACCTCCATCCTTTGACCCGATTTTGCGCCTTTTTGTCCAACTTTCGACTCCAGGGTTGGTTCCATCTGCTATAGACTGAAATGCACAAAATGAGACAAAACCCAGCGTAAAACCAAACCTCCTAGAGCATAAATGCCTCATACGACTAAGGAAAACGGGGGTAAAAAGTGTACAATTAAGCCCGAATCACTCCCCCACGCTTAGACGTTTGCTTGTCCCTAAGCAAAACATTTTCAACCAAGGTGATAATCTATCAAAATAACTTGGGGACAAATCAAAAGGCAAAAAGTGGTGAATCTCAATGGCTATTGGGCATCAACGCTTGAACCGACACAAGCAATACCCGCATCCCCCACAAATGACATTCGAATGCATCAAGAACGTGCAAATGAAAAGTTTTCACCTTGTTCACAAATCAAAACAAGTCTCGACCGGATACTCACTTATAGGGCAAAAGCGTATATGCCTTAATCCAATCTCTTAGTAAACCAGAAGTCCGGGTATCGTCTCTCAGGGACTGGTTCACCCTTATATTCTTTCAATTTTATAGAGCAAACTATAAGTGAAAATAGTTTAATGAGACTAATTTCTAAAATCAAAATAAACTAAACAAATTAAGCAAATGAAAACTGTCGGGAGAAATTCAATGGGAGAAAGCTATGGGAAACACCAGGACCATGATAATAGGGTGGAGACCGTGAACGAGGACAGTTCCAGAAAATTTGAAACACACCGTTTTGGCTCGAGATCACGATCTGGGAGTTATGTTCACGATCTTAGCGAACGTGAACAGAAGCCTTCGTCTGTGAACCTCGGCTCGGGCTATATAAGGACGAGAACCCTTCTTCTTCACATCACGTCACCCCCATCGCCGGAATCCTCTGAAACTCGTCGAAAAACCGCGGCATTCCGCTGTTTTTCATCGACTTCCGGCCACCCATTTTCAAAACCAAGCACAGACCTAGAATCACCACTCCCGGGCGCACCTTCGCCAAAGTTTTGTGCCAATTCGGCTCAAATTTTTTCCGAGGTGGGCGATATCCGACGAGCCTTCAGCGACACTTCGACGAACTTGTGTAGATTTTGCATATAATAGGACTGTTCATTCTACCACTAAATTTTCACCATTCGAGATTGTGTATGGATTTACTCCTTTAGCCCCATTGGATTTGTCTCCATTACCTATCAATGAGTGTGTGAATTTAGATGGTGCGAAGAAAGCAGAGTTTGTTCGAGGTTTGCACGAGAAGGCGCGGCTGAACATAGAGAGACAAATAGAGCAGCTTCTGAAGAACGTGAATAAGCAGCTGCGTCCTTAATGATTCGAGCCAGGAGATTGGGTCTGGGTGCACATGAGGAAGGAACATTTTCCCCATCAACGACGTTCAAAGTTGCTGCCTCATGGAGATGTCCCTTTCAAGTCCTCGCCCGCATCAATGACAATGCCTACAAGAATGATCTGCCGAGCGAGTATGGTGTGAGTGCTACGTTTAATGTTGCTTACTTAGCTCCTTTTCTTGAAGACGAATAAGATTTGAGGGAAAATCCTTTTCAAGTGGATAGGGATGATGAGCGCATCAACACCAAGGCAATCTCAAGTCCAACTCTTGTGCGAGAGGAACATGGTTCGATCACTAGAAGTCAAGCCAATACATTCAAGGGTCGACTTCAAGCTTATTTGGCCCAGAACTTCACCAATATGTAGGCCTACTTGTTCGTGGGACGAGAAGTGATGATCATTGGAGTTGGGGTTGCTTCAGGCCAAAAACCCGACCATGGAGGAGAAGACCCGAGCGGGTAATTTGAGGCCACGACTGGGTAGCACGAGCATAACACCCCCCGTCCTTGAAGCCTAAATACCCGACCGGATATTTGAGAGGGGAGGTTGGGTATTTTGGGTCGGCTGTTACCGATGAGTTTTTTATTTCATTTGCAGATTATGTGACTTTTACACCAAAACTCGGGTTTCTTTGTTATTTTTGGCCCAAAAGCTTTGCAGCCTATATAAGGGGCAGAACTAAGTCCTTTAGAGGGTAATAAACAATTTAGTTCAGAAATCAAACCCTAGAATTGGTCGTTTGATCACCAACTTCTCTTCTTCTTCTTTCTTGATCGTGAATAGATTCAGCAAGAGGAAACCGACTTTTTTGCTAGCTCATCACCCAGTCGAATAGTCCTTCGTATACCTGGCCCTATTCCAGACGTGTGGATTTGGTTTGGGTTATTATCCGCTTTGTTATTGTTGTGCTTCTAATCTACCTTAGTTGCGTTTCTGATTGTTTAAGTCCTGGAGTTAGAGCCTCGGCTTATATTATCATTTGAGACACGTCACCTTTAGCAGCTTGATTCACCATCAACTATCAAGGTGTTTGTGTCGAGGGTCTTGCCAAAGATGTTGATCATTTGTTCTTGTGCATACCCATGATGAGGGAAAGAATGAAGCAATCCTTGATATCCCTCGCACGATTCGTACAATGACTCATGAGGTCGTTGTCGGAATCGAGCAATTTGGTCTTTTAGCTCATCGGTTTTCCACGAAGGGAAGAACTCGTCAACGAATGCTTGGATCAACACCTCCCACGTGCAAAATGACCCTTACATCTGATTATAATTATATTAGAATATTCTAGAGCCTCTTAATTGTGTGCACATGAGGCATGGAAACCTCAAGTATGAGAAAGACAAGATTATAAATTTAAAGTATGGTTACTAGGTTTTGTATTTAGTGCACTCACTTTTTTAGGTGCGTGCTATGCATCAGCGTCATAACTTTCATTGCATTTTATGTTAAAACGATGTCAACCGTTACTTTGTGATGATGGACAAGAAAATAAATGAATTTGCACAAAAATCATTCAAGATTTACTTTGATTTGAAGGATTCAGGGTTTATCGATTACGGATTTATAATTTGCGGTTTAGGATTTATGATTGAAGGTCTAGAGTTTAGGGTAATGCCCTGATTATGTGTGATCCTACGTTACATGCATCATATTAGACTAATGCTTCCATAAAAGTTCATAATTCATTATCTTAAATCTAATTTTAAATTAGGTGCATTGTGTACACTCCTTTGTGCGAATGCACTGCATAAATTACCATAATTAGCAATTAAAATGGTGCAATGGTGCAAATCCTTATAGAGTTAGAACAACATTGGCTTCCACTAATTATTTATTTAGACTTGAAGCAAATCCAAAGCTAGTTATGCCTATGTTTGATCCAATTTTTATAAATGTCTTTCTGCTTCAAAAGCCGGAGGAGGGCCAAATACCTTTAAAAACTTGGGCCCATTTAGTATCATTTTGTTGCTGTTGTGGTTGCAGTGGTGTTGTGTTAAGAGATGTACAACCACAACAGGAAAAAAACAGAAAACACAAACCTGTTTAGTTGATAAATCTGAAAAATCATGAAAGCTTACAACAAGAAACAAAAACGCGTTTAGTTACACTACTATAAGAACTAAAAACCAGAATAGAGACATATGTTTCAATATTAAGCAAAGTCTCACAAAAGTCAACATACCTAACATCAATCATGTTCCTTACAAAAAAAAAATACTAAACATGATTATCACTCCATAACTGGTTAGCAATTTCATCACGCTTCTCGGCCATCTCACGTGTTGCTGCATAGCTGACCTTGAACTCAGTGAGTGGTAGTTCAACCCTAGAAGTCGAACCTTCTTCATCTTCATAATTTTCATATTCATGAAATAGTTTATCATCTTCGGCATGAATCTTGATGAAATTATGTAAGGCGCAACAAGCAATGACAATACTTGTTTGCTTCCTCAAGCTAAACGACCGCTTGAACTTTAGAATTGAAAACCTTGCCGTTAAAACTCATAAGCAACGCTAAATCACATTACACAGACAATATAATATTTGCCTTTCAAGAAGTTGAATTTACCTGTTGCGGGGAGTCGGAGTGAGGCTTCTATGGAGGGGAAGTGGTCGACGGTGAGACTGGTGGCGGCGGCAGGGTCGAGCGGCGGCGGGTGGACGAGCGGGCGGACGAAGGAGACTTGCGGCGGTGGCTGGTTCGAGCAGGGGCGGCTGGTCGCGCGAGGCGCGGAGGTGGCGGGTCGCACGGGAGGCGCGGAGGTGCCGACTGTAATGGAGAGGAGATGGCTGGGGAGTTGCTCTCGTTCGAGAGAAAATGGAGGGGTTAGGGTGACTGATATGTTCAAGTAAGTAGGGTTTGGGGGTGGTATGTGTTAAAAAAGAATTTTTTTTGCTTCCGTGGGGATTCAAAAACTGATCTGGTTTAATGAAATCAAGCGCCCAACCAGTAGAATCCCGTGTGCAACATGTTCAAGAATCATATCCAAAGCAATAAAATGTTGTTTCTCATATTTGGGCTTTGTTGTGCAACTCTGATTCACAACAGAAAATAAAAATCCAACTAAACACGATTTTTTCTTGGTTTTTCAAATTTCTTAAAACACAACAGAAAACAAAAACAAGCAACAATACTAAACGGGCCCTTGGGTTTTGAAAAGCTGTATAGTACTTTTGTATAACAAAAAAGCAGAAGCTCCGATTTGGAGCTTCTGCAAAACCTATTTTGAAACTACAATATTATCCTTACCATATTTTAATTTTATTTAATAAAACATAATTTTTTTTCAATTATATTATATTAAAAAATAAATTAAAAAAATATTATTATGTAATATAAAAGAGATGTATCAATATCCTTTTTTACTGCTTTTTATTTTTTATAAATTTTTATTCATATTTTATATTATAAATTCATTTTAGTCGTTGTACATAATCTCTTATATTAAAAAAAACACTTTTAATAGTTTTCGTTCAAAAAATGAACTGATTTTTGTTCAAAATTACTTCTCTAAAAGGTCGAGCCAAAAATTGCGTATGCAAAACTGCAACAAAGCCAAACTAACCTCTATCATAACAGTTTTCTTTATTCACCAAATCTTCACTCGTTTGGTGGGTACGTAAGCCAAAAATTGTTAATCACAACTATATCAAGAAACAACAAAAGTCCATAAATATCGGGTGAGATACGATTTGACTCAATGATCTTTGAACATCTTGTCTTTGTGTATGTCTTTGTCACCAAGGGGTACTAGAGAACAATGAGTAGAGACCCTTCAACGCTACGATATTGGAATTAATTCAAATAATATAATTATTAATTAACCACCTTCAATGATCGATGTGAATAATTAATAACAATAATAGTTATTATTAGTTAGTGCATTAAAAGGGAAGTGACTCGTTTGTGGCTGTATTAATTAGCAGAAACAAATCCGAAGCGATCATGTAGGTAGCCATCATTAGATGATGGTATATATATATAGGTGACTACTTTGGTGTATTCACAAAAATGCGTGCGTTCAATGCACCCAACTCAAAAACTAATTTTAAGGTATCGAATTTTGAATTTTAATTTGTAGAATTAGTGTAATATGATGGTATAACATATTATAACAACTAATTAGTGAATTATCATAAGCCCTAAACCTCCAATTTTGAGTTCTATTCCTAAACCCCAAATTGTAAACCCTAACCCTAAATCTCTAAATTCTAAATAATTCAAATTAAAGTAAATCTTTAGAGGTTTTGTGCAAATTCATGTGCGTTATTGTTCATCACATCATAAGTGATGATTGACATCATTTTGACATAAATCGCATGTTTAAAATGACGGTTATGAAGCGAGTGCACTGAATACACCCAAAAAAGTGAGTGCGCCAAAGACGCCACCATATATATATAATTATATAAATTATCATAGAGTTAAACTCGAGCTGAACTCCTAATCTTAATTATAAGTGAAGTAATTTTAAAAAATGAGCCGACTTGAGTTCGACTAAACTCAACTCGTTTATAAATAAGTCGAATTCGCGTTCGGTTCGTTTATTAACGATACAAATCTAAACAAAACAAAACTCCTCGATTTTGACTGGCCGGATGAGTCGACAGTGGATTGATGGGATCCATCGAGCATGGAGATTTGATCTCCTTGCAGGATATCTTAGCCCTTCTGACCTCAAACAGGTGGCGACCACCCCAATTGGACCGGACTCACTGGATGACATCTGGGCTTGGAGATTCACGGACAGTGGTGACTTCACAGTGAAATCTGCCTACCACGTGTTCCATAACCTGATTCGAAGGGAACAGAATGTCCAGATGGTTGACACATCGAGTAAAGAAAGATGGAAATGGCTATGGAGCCTCTCCCTACCTCCCAAACTGAAGTTCTTTATTTGGAAGTGTACTAGAGGAGCCCTAGCAACGAAGGAAAATATTTTCTCTCGTCGATGCTCGGTGACTAAAGCTTGCCCCATATGTGCTGAAGCTACAGAATCGATCCATCATACTTTGTTCGAGTGCCCACACGCGGCAGCTGGGTGGTTCCAGGGCTGGCCTTCACTGGTGGTCCCCCCCTTGTCCACCCCAATTCTTGATTGGCTCTTCGCACTGCAAGACAGGTATTCTCTTCCCACTGTCCAAAAGGTTGTCTTCTTGTTGTGGCAGACGTGGAAGGCCAGAAACGAGTTTATCTTCAGGGGAAAAATCCCTTAGCCCCCTTGCACCAGTTCTAAGGCTGTGACTGAGTCGCAGCAATGGGATAACTGCCCTGCCAAAACAACAACCTCTCCCCCCTATTCAGTTAGATCCACCCCCGAATCATTCTACTCCACCGCCAAGTATTCATGTGTTTGAAATACAGTGTGATGGTTCATTTTTTGAAACATCACAAGAGGCGGCATATGGCGTTGTTATCACGAATGCCCATGGACAAGTATGTGACGGGGTAGCTGAATCCCTGCATTGTTTTTCACCAATTGAAGCAAAAGCAAAAGCGTTATTGAAAGGAACACTTCTGGCCACCAACCTCCAGGGTCCCTGTCTGGTCTGATCAAATTGCCTTACCATCATCAATGTTGTGCAAGGACACTTGAGGCCGTGGCCACGGCGTGTTGCAGCATGGATTGGATGCATTAAGAAAGCGCTCGAGGACCACCCCTGGATCAAGATCTCACACATCAAGAGGGCTGATAACACGAAGGCAAACTGGGTGGCCAGATCTAGAGCAAAAATGTATTTCCTTTTCAATGGATTCAGGTACTTGATGTAATTTCTCATCTGCTGTAATCAGCTGGCTTCAGCCGCAAGTAATGAAAAGTAATGCCTTTGGTAAAAAAAAAAAAAAAAGACTAGTAGAGACTAGAGACTAGAGAGGCCGGCCCTGGGCTATAGCATCTGCGGCTACAGCTACACCCACACATGACCCAACCAACAGAAGACGGGGAAAGAAAACAAACTTCCCCCTCCCTCTCTCCTGAGTCCTGACTGAGAGACGGAGCAGTCACTTTCAAAGCTCCCACCAAAACTATTTGCCTTTACTTCCCTACTTTATATGTGAAAAAAGGGCGGGGAATAGAGGAAACCCACTAGTTACTCGTAATAATTGGGTTCCATGGGGTAAAATTTGGATGTTGAAGGGTTTCATATGTGGTTTTTTTCCCCTCTCTTTTCCTTTTACAGTTTTACCCCTTTACAAATTTCAGAGCTGATTAGATAATAATAATAATGAAATGAAATGGTGTAGCCAAAAACCTCCCTGGGTGAAATTTTCCCCCCTCAATTGAACAGTGAGGAAAGAGAGGCAGAGAGAAAATGAGAGAGAGTGGAAGAGCACTAACAACTAATCAGCAGTAGCCAGTAAGGCCATGAAAAGAAGAGTCCCCACTAAACCCCTTTGATTCCAGCTGTGAGTCTTCTTCTTCTTCTTCTGATTATTTCTTCCACCCTCTTACTCAAAGTTGCAAACTTGATGCTCCTCTTTCGGGTACCACAGAGCTGTGAATAAGAGATCTATAGATAAAAACAAAGCCAATCCAATTCTTACCTCATTCAATGATTCCCTTTTGCCCGCAGGTTTGTTTTAACTTTTTCTTCTCTCTTCCTTTCAGTTCAACAACTACTGGGGTTATGAATGATTCCCTCCATTCTTTTGCTTCTTGGGCCATCATTGATTTCTTTCCCCCCCAAACCCCTCTCTTTTCCCGTTTCACCTGCTCCCCGTTTCAGAAAGTGACGTGCTTGTTTTGATGGCAGCTGAATTGAACAAGAGAGAAATGGAGGAGGTCCAGGAGGAGAAGGACCACTACATTTGGCTTTCTTGACTCAAGTCTTACTACCCAGTACGGCTGATTTCTTTTTGATTCTTCCAACTTCCTTTCTTTTTCAGTTTCTTCTGAAAGCAGGCATCTTGAGGAATCTTTTTCTATGACATGGGCTTCTTTGTAGTAAGCTCCAGACGTGGGTGGATTGAAAATGCCTGTAGATTGCAAGCTGTCTATCTTTAGGACCTCTTTACCTGCCCATTGGAAGATGGGGAAGCAGAATGAGTCGTCTTTTCATGGGTTGCATTCTGAGTGGAAGAGCTGGAGAAAACTTCTCGTTCTGCTGTGTATATTGGGTGGTTTGGCTGTTGGGAGCATTAGGTTTCCGCTGAACTTCGATGGGAAAGACAGGGTTTCAGATTCTTGTGAAGGAGAATTAGTTCGTCACTTCAATGTTTCCAAGAGCCAGCTCCATGCACTTGCTTCCCTGTACTCTGACTCGGAGAAGGTAATGTTATGGGCTAAACTCTCTATCTTTTGCTAAAAATAGTTCTAATCATGGCCATTGATAACGATTTGCAGTTTCTTCCTCGGGAAGTTGAAAGGACAGTAATCAGGCTATGATTTTCTGTGAGTTTTGACTCTTTGCTTGATGCTGCAGATAGCTTCACTTGAATGTACCAAGGAACTGGGACCTGGACCTTCAACAACCGATCGAATTTCTTGTGCGATGAAGTTGATGTGCTCGAAGAAGCAGGAGTTGATGGATGAGGATGAGACTGCTCTTCAGAACTCAATTTCAGATGCATCTTCGGCATTGGTTTCAATGCTTGTAGATGTAAGTGTAGGTTCCAAGTACGACTGATAAACCAATTTTTTTCTTTCTATGGCTTGAATGTTACAGATTTTGCAGAAGTTGGTATTTTTTGTTGGGTTCCTAAGCTCTGTATCTGCATGGTAGATAAGTGGAAAAGTTGGGTTCCTAACTAGAGGCCCCTAAACCCCTTGATTTTCAGTTTCATTCTTTATTTGGCACGCAGGAAATACATTAGGGTTTTCTGGTTTGAATCTTTGCTCATCCTTATGCGACTTTTGCTCATTTGGTTTCTACAGAACACTTTGCAAACAAGCGCCTCTGTTGTATATGCTTATGCTTCTGGTATGATGGAAAGATGTTGGTGGATGCAAGCTAGCAAAGAATTCCCCTCTGTTGTATATGGTTATGTTTTTGGCACAATGAAAAGATGCTGGTGGATCCTAGCTGGCGTGGGCTGCCTGTGCCTTAGTGTCAATCTGATACCTCTCACCACTTGGTGGAAGAAGCAGTTTCTTACGGTGTTTTTTTGTGGTGGTATTGCATTGTCATTTTATACCTTCTGGAGTGGGTCTCGGGAGTTTCACTCAAGGAGAGAAGAGACCCTCGCTAGCATGTGTGACGAGAGAGCACGAATGCTGCAGGACCAGTTCAATGTGAGCATGAACCATGTTCATGCCTTGGCCATTCTTGTATCTACCTTCCACCATGGCAAAAATCCTTCAGCTATTGATCAGGTATATATATTCTAGCCTCTATACTTATAATGGCACCACTTGATTTCTGATGATCCAAATACATTGCTTCATTGCAGAAAACATTTGGTGAGTACGCTGAGAGAACGTCTTTTGAGAGGCCACTCACTAGTGGGGTTGCATATGCTTTAAAAGTTGTTCATGCGGAGAGGGAGCAGTTTGAGAAACAGCACGGTTGGAGGATAAAGAAAATGGAATCGGATGACCAGGCGCTGGTTCAGGATTGCATCCCAGAGAAGCTTGATCCTGCACCCGTTCAAGACGAATATGCACCTGTCATATTTTCTCAAGAATCTGTGGCACATATTGTCTCCATTGACATGATGTCAGGAAAGGTATATGTCTCGGAATCCTTTTCAGATGGCATCACTTTCATTATGAGCTCCTTTAATCTGGTCGTTTCTTCCTTCTTACATAGGAAGACCGTGAGAACATATTGCGAGCAAGAGCATCTGGGAAGGGAGTGCTTACATCTCCTTTTAAGCTCTTGAAATCAAATAACTTGGGAGTTGTACTGACATTTGCTGTATATAATGTTCCTCTTTCTCCACATGCCACGTCGGAGCAACGAATTGAAGCTACTGTGGGGTAATCTGTTTGAAGAATCAGTTATTTGATGTTTTATCCTTACTGTTTCGTCCTGGTCAATGTGGAACTAACTTGTATGCGGTGACCCACTTTGTTATGAAGGTACCTAGGGGCTTCTTATGATGTACCATCTCTGGTGGAGAAGCTCCTGCACCAACTTGCCAGCAGGCAGACAATTGTTGTAAATGTTTATGACACGACTAATGCGTCTGCTCCCATTCTTATGTATGGCACTGATGTTGCTGAAGACATGAGCCTATTCCGAGCAAGCAACCTCGACTTTGGGGACCCAATGAGGAAGCATGAAATGCACTGCAGGTTAGTGGGAAAGAACTAAGCTTGAAAGAACAATAAAACAAGGCACGGTTGCCCATAAGTCATCTCCACAGATTTTAATTTTATTTCGTTCTGTTGCTGCCGGTTTCTGCAGGTTCAAGCAAAAACCTCCCGAGCCTACGTCAGCAATTGATTCGTCAACCGTAATCCTTGCTATTGTTCTACTTGTTTCATATATATGTAATGCAGCCATAAATAAGATTGAAAAGGTTGAGGAGGAATTTCGTGAGATGACACAGCTCAAAGTTCGTGCAGAAGCGGCTGATGTGGCAAAATCTCAGGTTTATTTCCTTGTTTTAGGAATGACAATATAAAATTCTTTTAATGATTCTAAGTGCCTACAACTGAGGAATCCTGTCCTTTTATTCCTGCAGTTCCTTGCAACCGTTTCACATGAAATCAGGACTCCGATGAATGGTGTTTTAGGCATGTTGCAAATGCTGATGGATACCGAGCTTAATGACAAGCAAATTGACTATGCTGAGACTGCCCATCGTAGTGGGACAGAACTAATCTCTTTGATCAATGAGGTCCTTGATCATGCTAAGATAGAATCAGGGAGGCTAGAGTTGGAAGCTGTTCCTTTTGAACTGAGGCCTGTTCTTGACAATGTTTTCTCTCTTTTCTCTGGAAAATCCAGTGAAAAGGGAATTGAGGTAATCCAAGGAACCCCCTTTTCATTGTTATGCATTTTCGTCTTACATCGTTGATTATGACTTACATTTGGGTTTTCGTTTTGCTTGAGAGAAGTTGGCCATTTATGTCTCTGATCAAGTGCCTCAAGTGGTCATAGGCGATCCTGGAAGGTTCAGGCAGATTATTACTAATCTTGTTGGCAATTCAGTCAAGGTCGGTATTGACCAAATTCCTTGACACAATTAGATCATTTTTTATTCAGACATTTGCTAAACCAACTACTGTTTGCTTCCTTTTGTTCAGTTTACACGTGACAAGGGGCACATCTTTGTGTCAGTCCATCTTGCTGATGAAGTAACGATAAGCCCAGTTGAGGTTCAAGATCCAGTTCTGAAACTCAGTTTTGGCTTAGCTCAAGACACCTCAAGCAAGCCATACAACACACTAAGCGGCTCTCTTGTGGTCAACAGATGGAAAAGTTGGGAACATTTCAAAATTTTGGATAGAGTGGATATCGGAGACTCATCAACGATTAGATTGCTAGTTACAGTCGAGGATACAGGTGTTGGTATTCCAGTAGATGCACAAAGCCGCATTTTCACTCCTTTCATGCAAGCTGACAGCTCGACTTCACGAATGTATGGTGGGACTGGAATAGGATTGAGTATTAGCAAGCGTTTGGTTGATCTCATGGGAGGCGAGATTGGTTTTGTTAGTGAATGTGATGTTGGAAGCACTTTCTCCTTCACTGTTTGTCTCAGAAAAGGGGAGTTGAGTTCCCTTGATGCTAAGGGGCAACGTTGTGATGCAACTCCTGTGGAGTTTAGAGGCTCAAAAGCTTTGGTGATTGATCAAAAATGCATACGAGCTGAGGTCACTCGATATCATCTTGAGAGGCTGGGAATATCAGTGCACATTGCTTCAACTTTGAAAGCTGCATGCTGTTTTCTGTCTGGTGGTATTACATCAGGTGCAAGGTACATCTACTTTTCTCAAGGCATCTGACATCGGATCAGGCTATTCGTTTATCAAATGATAAATTTGCATCTATACCCATGAATTTAGTCGCCTTTCCTCTTCTAGTTCTCGAATCTGATAAATTCCCCCTAGGAATGTAATTTCTTTTCTAGTTTAGCCATTAGCGTTTATTGTAGGTTGAATTCATGGACCGTCAGCTTTTGCTGGGTCTGTGACCACTGTGGCACTGAGTCACAATCATCTGCCAAATCCAATGTGTCCAAAGTCAAAAAATACCCCTCATATAGATTGATATTTCTTTCCAAACTACCTGAAAATGGAATTATATTTCGGTTTTCTATTTGTCCTCTTTTCTTATGTGGTGTTTATTGTATCTATCAGTGCTCCAGTTGGTCTATCCATGATCCTGATCGACAAAGATGTTTGGGATGAAGAAAAGGATGTCGCGGTGCATCGCTTTTTGAGGGACCCAAGTGGAAATGGAATTGTAGAGTTTGAAGCAGACCTTCCCAAAATCATTCTCTTGGCTACTGCAATAGCTCCTGATGAACGCCATGAGCTAAAATTAGCTGGCTTGATAGATGATGTGCTTATGAAGCCTCTTAGGCTAGGCGGTTTAATGGTTTGCTTGCAAGAAGCCCTAGGAAGTGGTAAGAAGAGTCGAGTCAGAAAAAAGAAACCGACGAATCTTCAGAATCTGCTGAGAGGGAAGCATATCTTGGTGGTGGATGACAATGTTGTAAACAGGAGGGTGGCACAGGGTGCTCTAGAGAGGTATGGAGCTATAGTCACCTGTGTTTGCAGTGGGAGAGCTGCGGTAGAGTTGCTTGAACCACCACACAAATTTGATGCTTGCTTCATGGACCGCCATATGCCCGAAATGGACGGGTAAAAATCATAATCCACTCTGTTAGCTTAAGTTCGTACATAAATCAATTTTTTACTTGTTAGGCTGATTTTTCGTTTCGTACTTTATGCAGATTTGAAGCTACAAGGCATATTCGAGCTAGGGAGACTCGGATCAATGAGCAACTCGCATCTGGTGAAGTGTCAATCGAGAAGTATGGAAATAAGCCATGTTGGCATACACCAATAATGGCGATAACGGCTGATGTGATTCAGGCAACAAGTGAGGAGTGTAGAAAGTGCGGGATGGATGATTTTGTTGCAAAGCCGTTTAAAGAGGAACAATTGTACAATGCAGTGGCCCGTTTCTTCGAGTCTAGTGGCCAGAGTGGTTGACTGCAGTGCCTATGGTGTCTATATACTCGGCTAATCGATTTCGTTGGAATGGCAACCCAAAGTCATTTTGATCAATTAATGGATGAGAGGTCCCCAACGCTATAGGCTATTGATGAGAGGTAAGGCTACTTATAGAATTGTCATCCCACAATCGAATCAATCTCTCCCAGTGCTTCTGCAGTGTGTTGTTCAGCCATACCGCTAAACCAGTAATGTTGTGCGTCTTCACAGCTTTTGCCTTAGCCTGCAATCACAACGCTTGATCGGTTTGTCTTCTGCAAAGTTCAATCCGAAGTCCAGTGGATGAACCATCTGTGTAGTTGTAGCCTAGAACATGGGCTGTTTGACATCCTAACTTGTGTCTCATCCTGCCTTGCCTTTCTGAGAAGTACATAATGAAACAGGAAAACCAGTTTCATCGGAGCTCCATATTGAGAAAAGAAGTACGGAAGTGTTAACTTTAGAATTGATATATCATAGCGCTCTTGCGGGCAGTGTAGTTTGTACGTATGCTATAAGCACATCCATCTTGTATATTGCAACTCTTCTGTGCATGTGAATTGTACCTAAATCCTCATCTCTACATAGTATACAAGTTTGGTTAGATTTCAGTTTAATAGAGAACTGCCTTTCCCGGCTTTACAGATCAATGTGGGGTGTTTTGTAATATTCATTGTGTGAATGAAGGGAACTTTTGGACGAGAGAGTGAAAAGGAGACAAGGAAGAGAACTTTCAGTAGATCGCTGCAATATTGATGGAGGTTCCCTGGAGATGGGACCCACATATCCGATTTCATCAGCTTATTTGGATCTGCTTTCATCTAGATCGCACCTCATCCCCTGCATGCTTGCATGTGCCACTGTTCAGTAGTGTTCACATATAACTCCACCCTTGCATTTTATTTGTGTGTCTACCCCATCGCCTTTTGTTGTTTCTATATATAAAGAAAGCTAGGAAACGAAGCTTCGGCCTTTCTGTCCTCAACCTCAAGATGGCATCTTTCAACAAGAGGCTGCTGGTTGCCATACTGTTGCTTCTTATCTCATTAGCCATTCAGATATCAGGTAGGTTGCTCACTACTTGTTTCAATTTTCAGCCAAACCTCAAATGGGTAATTTTCTTACAAGTTGGAAGTGCTAAAAAGCTTGTTTCTTTTTGGGATTAGATGGGGAGATGGAGCAATGGTGTGTAGCAGATGAACAAACACCAGACAATGAGCTGCAGGCAGCCACTGATTGGGCTTGTGGGAAAGGGGGTGCAGATTGCAGTAAGATTCAGTTGAACCAGGCCTGCTTTTGGCCCAACACAACCAAGGACCATGCCTCTTTCGCCTTCAACAGCTACTTCCAGAAGTTCAAGAACAGTGGTGGATCTTGTTATTTCAATGGAGCCGCCATTGTCACCGACCTTGATCCAAGTAAGTCCTGTTACAAGGAATTTAATCTTTCTGGTTTTGTTGCTTCTTTTGGCAGAAGAGTGTATCAGCTAAACTTGTGTGTGCGATCAGAAATGCAGTAGGGATAGTCCAATGTGATGAGAGAAGTAGGTCAAGCCATCTCTACAACGTGAGATGAGACAGGAAGTCATCACCTAGAACCGAAAACTTTGGCTTTCCGCTAACAGTCAGATTTGTGTTGTTCAATTCAATTCTCAGAAGTTGATCTTCGATGCGTTGATTTAGGTTGAGATGATAGAATCATAGATCTGACATTTTGATCATAGATATGCAGTAAATTCTACTTGAGTCAGACCATACCATACTGACTTTTTGTTTACTGCAGGTTATAACTCTTGCCAGTACGAGTTCATTCCGTAATCCAACGCCAAGCAGACGGAGGGAGAATTCCTTTGCTCCATTCTTTATGTCTACCCAGACGAAGAAATTTGATCATGACGTTATAGATTCAAATTTTTCAGTAATGAATTTTCTGTTGGTCGCCTTTTCCCCTCGTTTGAGGCTTCACTTATCGCCGTTTTTCTAGTTTTAGCACCAATTATCGCTACAGTTGATTTTTTTTTCAAACGTGCTTTTGATGAATTACAAAACGGACTGTCAAAATTGATCTCTCTTTACCGTAAAAAGGAAGCACAACACATATAAGTCGTTATGACAGGGAGAAGAAAAGAAAAGAAAAAAAAAATAGGCAGAAAAAAATGAAGAACACAAGGGTCAATTATGCAACCAGTAAGCTAGAGAAATCCAACAAGACAACCATATTTATCCACCTGCATTGGTTTCACCATACAAACAATCAAGAACATCCTGTTGTTCCTCATGCATTACCTCAACAAGGACAGAAAGAAAAATATCCCCATCTCCTCCATATAGCACATATATATCGGTTGGTTATCTGTCGAGGTGATGGCATATGCGTTTTGCTCAAATCCAGCTTTACATAAACGGTGCCAGAAACTTGGAAGACAAGTTCTGAGTCGATCTGAAGCAACCACTTCCATCAGAAAAGCAAGCTCGCCCAAGCAGCAATGAATGCAAAGCCACCAAATGGAGCTATCTTTGCATACGACCGGTCCTCCAAGTATGCAACGGTATAACACCTGGAGACAGAATAACACCAAATGTTTTTATAAGCTTAGCGTCATTCAAACATGTTAAGTTGATAGGGCATGTTCTCTAAGAAGAAAGCAAGTCATGAACATTACTAGATCATCATAAACTGTGTTTGAAGAAGATACTCTGAAGTCTAAAAGAGGATCGAGAGATTGAAAAATGGAGGCAGTCAATCAAATAATAGCATCATTAATGACCAACTGCAGAGCACATAATGGTACAGATTTGCAAGCCACTTAACAAGCTCAACTGAGATCCATACCAGCTGTTCCAGATTAATGACAAATACTTTACTAATTAAAGAAGATGCTTATACGTCTCTAGCTGTTAACAGTCTATCAGCAATCAAATCATCAGAATCTTTAGTGAACAGATGCAAGTAAATTATCCTGTGGTTCTGCAAGGAACTTAGCCAGCTCAACTCATCCATACCAGCTGATACAGTTTCTTGAAGAAACTTTAATATCTAAAGAGAACGATGCAGTTTAAAGGATTTCGCATTTAACTTAGCTGAAAATTAACGAACTAAGCACTTAGGAACTTAACACCAGAGTGGCTTTATCAGAACAAGGGCATCACAGTTCCCTTGAAGCAAAGATTCTCATCAATGGAGAAGAAGAACTGCCACTTACGTTCCGGAAAATGCAAGAATTCCAGTAGTTAATAGTCCTCCAAACTGAAAGGAGATATCAAATGTTATCAAGAAGCAATATTTTACCAGTTGGTATGAATCAAACAGATATTACTGGGGAAAAACAGCAGCATATGCCCAAATCCAAAACTACTGGGGAAGTTACCAAGTTGGGATATTTGGTCATAGGAGCTGCTACAAGGGCAGCAGTATGAACTAAATGATACAATGAAGCTGTCCTCCACACCTAAATTCACAAATCGAATCACCATTACCAGAAGTCCGAAATTTCAGTTCTTCCCCGCCAGAAAGAAAAACGCTGGATTCTTCATAATCGAGTCAAAGATTAGAAAAATGGAGGGACAAGGAGAAGAAGAAGTAGTAGAAGAAGAAGAGATACCTCGTTGTAAGCAGGGTTTTTAGGTTTAAAGGCGTGGGCGCCATAAGTGCCCATTGCGAGGGCAGCTACCCCTGAAATTACGATCCCCCAAAATCAAGACCTTGAACTGAAATTATGAGCTCAACCCATTGACGGAAATGGAGATGAAAGAGAAAGGTAAGTACCAGAAACGCCAGCTACTTTGTGCCACATAAGAGGGTTCATTTTCATTCCAATTCTTCTTCTCCGAGCCTGGGGAGGGGGACTTCAAATTTCAATCTTGGAAGCGTTCTTCCGCAGTCTGTTGCCTCAGCCTGCCCTTTCAAAAGGGAAATTTTCGAGAAATACCCCATTAAAAACAATTTCAAAAATACCACTTATTTTCGAGAAATTTCAAAAATATCACTCTTTTTCATAAACCATCACCCCACCTCGCGGTTTACACGAAAATCACTGGGGGCCGCGATTTTTGTTCTTGCCAGCTAAAAACTGCATCGGGTCGGGGCAGTTTGATTGACTGCGAGAGGTAGCCGCGAGCGGCCCCCCTGCGATTTGTGTATATTTTTTCCGCTTAAGGCCTAATGTAACACCTTAGGCGAATTCCACATCGACAAAGCACAGGAGAGATATATGGTTCATAATTAAGAAACTGGTCTTAACTGACAAGACACGTTTTGGGGTAAAATGGAGGAGTTCTTGTGAGCAGTGCAGTCAAAATCGCGCATTAAAACGTAAAAACGTAAGGATACCAAAACGTTTCAGTTTCTACCTAAAGTCGCTTAGTCACAAAAACTGGTAAAAGCATGGGTAAAATCGGTTAAATCGCTTAAAATTGGTAAAATTGCGATTCTGAAGCGTTTTTATACGATTTTGTTCATCTCATAAAAATGTGCTAATTGGCCCAAAATGATGTAATTTTGGAGACATATCAGCAAAAAAAAAAATGATTCATCACTCGTTCTACAACTAGTGTCAAGATAGGGGCTTCACATTAGGTTGAAAAGACACCTAATGGTATTCTCAACAGCCGCTGACCTTCTACCAGTCTTCTCCCTTAATCTTCACCTGTAGCTCTTACCTGGGTTACGATAGAAGTTTATGGGTAATTGATCGTATGTAATTATGAAAAATCAAACCAGCTTATGAGAATTTGGATTCTCAAGCTCGTTTACGGGTTATGATCTACGTTTATGAGCTTATTATTAAGATGTTATGAGTTTTCTCTACTTTTGAGTCAACACAAATTAGTTTATGTGTTAGATATCACATTTTAATTATGAATTTCATGTAGTTATTCACTTATCTAAAATCTACACACTCACATTTTACATACTATATGTTGTACTTAACATATTTTAGCTATTTTAGAGGGTGCATAAAAAACTTACGCTTTTACGCTTTGATTCTACGTTTTACGATTTTACCCATTTTCCGCTTCTAGGTAGATTCGCGCTTTTAACTGCATTGCTTGTGAGAATTCTGATGTTAAACATGCTCAGTGACGAACAAGGGATTGGTCTAGTGGTAATTCTACTAGACTTGAACTTGGAGGTCCCAGGTTCGAATCCCTTCAGTAGTACCTATTTATAAAAAATAACCTATATCACTCTTATCTAAAAAAAAAAAAACATGCTCAGTGTGGAGTACAACAAGGATGTGTGACCTTATGGGAAGTCACCTTGAATTGCACCACAAGCCGAAAACTGTAAGGGTGGAGCCCTAAAGCGGACAACATTATGTGTGGAAAAGGTTCAGGATGTTACACCTAACCTACTATGAACTTCCAAACGAATTTAACTTTGCAATATCTCGAAAAATTATGCGGAATAAAAAAATTTGCTACGATTGGATACCCAAGTGCAAAGTTACATTCGTTTGAAGTTTCGCCCTAAGTTAGTCGTTGATTGGAAAAAAAATGCAAACCATTGGGTGGGGGCGGTTGTCACCTTAACCGTGCTTCCCCCGCGGTTTATCAGAACGCCCCGACACCATGCGATTATTTGGCGACGGGAACAAAAACCGCGCCGTAGGGTGGCGGTTTTCACCTTAACTGCGGGGTGGGGTGGCGGTTTATGGGAAAGAGTGGTGTTTTTGGAATTTTTAAAAAATGGGTGATATTTTTAGAATTTTTTTTTTTTTTGTATAGTAGGAAAATTTCCTTCAAAGAGACAAGAGTTCTCCTTTTTCTTCGTCTGGTTTGTGGGCAATTTCTATGGGCCTCACTCTTTATGCAAGTGTTGGAAATGGGCTAACTCTAGGAGTAGCGGTATTCAAGATGTCAGCTTAGGCCTAGCCCAAGAGTTCTTTGCTCTCTTTGTTAGCTCGAAACCTATAAAATACGTATTGGACAATCATATCCAATCCATAGATCAAGCTCGTCAGACCAACGTTTGGGTGGGGATCTACCTAAGCATGATCGGTGAATGAACGGTCTGATTATAATGCTCACAACATCATTTGTTAGAACGTGCTCACCGGACGTATAATCATCGGACATGTTTTGGGCTTTCCGCTGCCGTTGGATGAATGCATTGACATTTTGTGAACACTTTAATTAAATTTGGTGAATGATACATGAAAACTTCTCCTAGATTAACAACATTAAATCGTCCCTATCCGATTGAACTAATTGGTGATAATATTTTATTTGAAATCGAACTCCATGATGATTGAATAGATGTGCTATTGATTACTCGTGAAGGGATGTCAAATTGAACATAGATGATTCAGTAGTGGAGTCGTCCACCCAATAGGGATTGAACCAATATTTTCAATGGATAAATGATTCCTATGAGGGAGGTTACGAACTTGAAAACTTGTTGGAAGTTTGCGTATTAACTTCTCTTTCACCACATCCTTGAAAGAAACTTCATTGAATCAAGTCGTCCACATCCAATGCTTCATTGCTACTAAAATAAAAAAGGGTAAATTCCAAATTTGATCATTGGGTTTATTAAACCGTGTCCTGTTTAGTCGCTGAAAAAATTAATATCAATTTTGGCCACTCGAATTAGTTAAACGGTACACGTTTAGTCACTCACTCGAATTAGCTAAACGTGGACCATTTTACTAATTCGAGTGATCAAAATTGATATTGATTTTTTCCAATGACTAAACATGACACATTTTAGTCAATCCAGTGATCAAATTTGGCATTTACCCAAAATAAAATAAAAAAGCTTTTCCTTTCCTTATGAAAGATAAGAATATAAAGTTTGGTTTCTTATAATGTAATTGAAGGGTATTGATTCAGACTTTCCGAAGCTTAAACTAGAAGTTCAAGATAACGACTTTATTCCCTCTTAAGTTCTGGTTTTGTGAAGTTTATTATTTGAAGTTCTGGTTTTTTCCTACTAAATAACTCCATCCCTGTCAATTTAAATTCCATCAAATTTTAATTATTATACTTGAGAAATTTTTTTGTAACTAAATATAATGTATACTCAAATATATAATTTGCCCAGTTTCATCAAATATATAATTTTTTTGTGACTAATTTTTTTTTGGAGCGAGGATATACTACAATGAATGATGCTTGTTAATGTCAACGTTTCACATGTTCTCGCACATAACACATGCAATGCACCACACATAAATCGATACACACAAATACATAGTTGCACAAAACTCTCTATCAGCTAACAAATTCATCATTTAGAATATGATTCGAATCTAAAAATTTCTCACATGCAAGCACCTGCCATTGCTCTTTTGGAATGCACATTTGGGGTGTGGTATTTGAGTTCCATTTTCCTGTAATTTGGGATTTGAAATCAAATACTATCTTTCGTTGGAAAAAAGTAACATGATAATTGGGGGTGTTATTCTTCAAACACAAATGTGTCATTCTCCAAATACTATAGGGGAGGGCTAATATTTGTGAAATACCATGGTATTGTGTTTTTTTATTCTTATTTTGTCCTCTGTATATTCATATAAACCCGAAAGTTGCTTGTTTCTTCCCAACTTCGTAATTGCTCTCTCCAATCACATCTTGTCGAATTCATCTCCACATTCTTCTTTATGTTCACTGTCGTCGGCTCATCAATGCTTTCGGTGAGTCTAACATGTTCTTCTTTGTATTCCTTTATCAATTATTAGTCGGCGATTCGTCCGAGTTAATAATCGTAACCATCATCATTTTCACGCTCTTATTTATCGTCTACACCACGAAAGAAGTCTCGTGAAGACACGTCAACCTGTAATCTATGTTTTTTTTTTTTTGGAGAATTCGGATATCACTATGGAAATACTTTGCACCATACAACACATACACACTCTTACAATCAACATAGCAAATTATGTGCATCTCATTCTCATCAGTACATGTGCATACATGGACAAACAGCTACTCATCCATCCTTTGGGAAGGATCGTGGAAAAATCGGGTGTGTTCAACTTGCTTGTGATAAATAATTAAAAGCGTGGCCAAATGGAGATCCATTGCAAACTGTTCTCCGACACTGACTTTCTTATTGTGTTCCCAGTCCCACTAATAAAGGGTTTCAACATCGACCATCAACTTTGAACTACATTACCCTATACTTTGATTGAGATTTGAGATTGACATTGTCACATTTGACAACACTTCCGCCTTATATACCACTTGACAATATGTTAACCAAATCACTAATTCACTAGTATAGGATTTATTCGCGGATTATATTTTAATGATTTATCTTTTGTGAAATAATGACTTCCGACGTTACCAGGACAGGTCTTGAGATTATGGAGGCCCTGTTCTATAAATAAAATTTGGCCCAAATATTTTAATAAATTCATTGAAAGCATGCACCAACTACATGACATGGAGTTTGAAAAACAATTTTACCATTACACAACTTATCCAAAATATGTCATTAAAATAAATTCATTTGTATTTCAAACAAAAAATATATAATTTCAAAATGAATACCTAAATTAACTAAAAAATGCAATAAAGTTTATATTTATCTGATGTCTTCTCTAAACGGCAACTTTGATATCAAACAATCTACCATCATTTGGTTCATGATTAGTTTCAGGATTCAGCAAAAATTTCAGCTATTAGATTCTCATTTTCATGTTTTTTTTCTCACAAAAAACGGTAACTTTATTTCTATCAAATTGTATTTTATGTTGCCACAATCACAAAAAAAAAAAAAAAAATTTGAAAGTAAATCGTTAATGACTTTCTAACTTCCACACACATGGAGTAATGCTCTCCATGCATAATTGAAGGAGACAATGGACCATTGGAATTTGGAAGATAAAATAGTGAGAACAAGACAAAAGTTAAAAAAGAACAGAACAAATAAAAAAGAACACATTTTGCTTCCTTGCCTCCATGAGATGGGGTACTTGTGTAGGCAATTCGGAAGACAATTCAATGTAGTTAAAAGCATATTCGTTTACACGTGGGTGATCATTTCACTTCTCCCCAACACTCAAAAGCTTAATTACTAACTAAACTAAGAGGTTGGATTTGGGGGATACGATTAAAGCTGGTAATCAGAGGAAATGCCAAAAGTAAATGAATGATTCTTATTAAAGTAGATTTACACACGTTAGCATTCCATTAAATAAGTCATTAGTGTTGTGCGTGTGTGTTTCATTCCTAAAAAAAGTAGAAAGTATATTATGATATCTCTTACACATTATTTCAAATAAATTGAACTAAATTTTATATAAACATGAACTAATCCAGTGGACTAGTTTCGAATACGAGAAATAATAACCAATGTAAATGAATTATCAAGTCAAGAACTAATTCTCTATTTAGAGTAGTATATCATAGTTTATTCGACCTTGTTTACCATATCTAGAAAAAACCCCAGAAATTTTGGCGTGGATGACTAACAAGTAACCTCATTTCGTAGTAATTAATAGGGTTAATATTTTCGTATTGCCTGAACTTTGACCAAAATAAACATCCTGGCCAATCTTTTCGATCTATAACATCCTGGCCCGAACTATACACCAATTTGGCCAAACCCGATGTTTGACCGTTAACTTGGACGGTCAAACGCGTTGACCGTTCACGTCACTGCCAAGTCAGAAGATCTGATAAATATTTAATTTTTTTAATTTTTAATTTTTAGTTTAACTAAGGTATTAGATGATTTTTTTAATTTATAATAATTTAAAATTAGGGAATGTGTGGAAATTGTGAATTATTTTAAATATTTTATGCTGACTTGGCAGTGACATGGCGCGTTGACTGTTGCGATGACTAACAGTCAACGCGTTTGACCGTCCAAGTTAACGGTCAAAAGTCGGATCTGACCAAATTGTTTATTTTGGTGTATAGTTCGGGCCAGGATGTTATAAATCGAAAAGATTGACCAAAATGTTTATTTTGATCAAAGTTCAGGCCATACGAAAATATTAACCCTAATTAATAACATCCCTTTGGTATCTTTCAAATTTTGTCATCAGGATGGCCACGTAGACAAACATCTTTATCGCAGTAACCACGCCGGTAATGAATGGAAATGATGGAGCGAATGAATGATATAAACAACAAACAACAGAATAGAAAAGCGATTTGAGGAGGCTAGGATGAACATGTAACGTTGATTGATAGAGAAACAGATCACAATCAAAGGGACAGGACGGCAACCAAAACCAACCCTACATGTGCCGGCCACACTATGTACAACCAAACAACATATTATTAAATTAATGCTCTTTGTTTCTTAGTTGAGCACACGCAGGAAACATTATTATTTTTATTATTACTACTAATATTATTATAATAAAATCTTTTACAAAAAATTACAGGCAGTCGAGATATAAACTTTGGCCTCACTTCCTTAGCTAAAGCACATATAAGTCTAGTAAAAAAGTACGTGGCCGTCCATCCTTAACATTCTGTAACACGAACAATTTATGAATCCACTTGAACAAAATCACAACGTCCGTATCCAACTCTTCCAGCGAAGAAAAAGAAAAGGGCAGGAAACCATAACCACTCGCCATGCACAAGTTTAGATACTTGGCACAATTTCGCTGAGCAACATCAACAACAACTCGGGTCATCACAAAACGAGCCATCCCAACCTGATTCAAAGGTAAAGACCCAGTCAGATCGACACACACATCTTGCCCCTTGTCCCAGAAATAAAGCAGCAAATCCGCAAGACGAAGGGGTACGCCATGCCCATCAACCAAACCGATATCAACCTCCCTACCGGCAGAAATCTCATACCTGTAACTGATGTCCAATAAGGTGTCACGAACGAGGTTATGTCGATGCTTAATGCCCACAGTACCAGCACAAGACACACCATGATCCCCAAAGACATCACCATCAAAGATACGAGAACAGGCAGGAAAGGGCCAAGATATCGAAAACAATGGGACATAGTCGATAACTAATCACACTACGATATGTCCTTCCATTCATAGTCTAGCCCAACCCAACAATAGGAACAACACACAATATGTTGAGACTCCCACAAAGGAACATGATGCGTAGTCAACGAGATAAAAAAATCTGAAGTAGCAGCAATCTAATCGAAAATATATGTCTTTCAATTTCTTCATAAGTTTTGGGGAAGCAACTTCACTAGGATCACTTAAGATATCTGACTCGTCCCGAATATCAAAATTAAAATCCCGACTAAGATCCAAGTATAAACCCTAGACTGGTGCAATATAGGCGAGTATGTTTTAAAAGTAAAATCTGGGCCGATCCATGTACCCCTACTTCAAATTTTTGAAACATTATCTACCAATCAAATTTTGGTTAAAACTATGAACTATGATTAAAAGCAATTGTAAATGAATGGTTTTGAACACCAATGAGAAGGATTCACCCAGGTGTTGTTCCCCCTAGCTAGTGATCATGATTTGTTGAACCAAATGCAAATGTGTGGTAAAAGCGGTTGTAAACTGTAGGGAAGCGCAACAAGTTAACAAGCTTCACTCTCTCGGTTACTAGGCCAAGGGATATCAAATAAACCTATCAAAGAGCTCTCTTGGCCAACCGACTAAGGGTTTCTTACAATGTTGTTAAAACCGGACCGGACATCGATCCGGATTTGAGAGAGGTTCACGGTTTATCGGCTGACCGGAGATTGACCGGCAAAAATCGTCTAGAAAACCGTAGACACATAATAACATAATAATAAAAATATAAATATTAAATGATAATATAACAGTTTTTTAAAATTACTTTAAATAAATGATAATAGACTACCAAATCTGAAACCCAATTACCCACTCTCTCGCCTTACTTTACCCTCTTCTTACTTTCTGTCTTCATCTTTCTCTCTCTAACAAATGCAATTTCCATTTCTCTTCCTCAATTTAAGTATTATCACACTCTCTATCTTCCTCAATTTAAATCATCCCACTTTCCTTTCTCCAGTACGTATCTTTGCTTTCTTCCTCCCTGCTTGAATCAAGCGATCTCAATCAATCCTCTGTAATTCAAATTTATTCTCTATTCTTTCTAATTCCACAATTCAAATTCCCATTCTTTCTATCCAAAAGGGCTTAATTGCAAGTTTGGTCACTTGAATTGCTATAAAATTTCACGTTTGCCACTTGAATTGATTTATTCCATTTATAGTCACTCGAATTAGTTGAACAGTCCAAGTTCGGTCACTCTCCGTTAACCTCCGTTAATGACGACCGTTAAGTGATGACGTGGCTAACAGAAAATCACAGTCAGCATATTTTAACACTAAAAAATGACGAACCGACCCGCCACGTCATATTTACCCGCCCAGTCAGCCATTCTTGCCCAACTTGCGAACCAACCCAATTAATTGACCCAAACCCATACCCGAACCAACACAATGGCTGCTTCCTCTCATCCTCGTTCACGCTTCCGCCACCGACAACCGCCGCCGCATACGTTTGATATAATAGCTTTCCGGTCGATTCCCCTTGCCCTAATTTGGTCTGCGGGTCAATTTCTGTTTCTTTTCTAGACGAGGATGTAATTGCAAAGACGAGGGGAAGTTAAAAGAAAACAGACCAGGGAGATCCCAGGGCTCCGTCCGGTAGACGTCAACGACGGAAATCGGGTCAAATCGGACGGGCTTGTGGTGACCTTTCGCTTCAGGTAGTACCGGAGCAGTTCCTCATCGGTGGGGTGGAACCGGAACCAGGAGCGAGAAAACTTGTCGAGTCGCCACGAGCCATCTACCGAGTAGAAGCAATTGGAGCAGACCAGGAGCGAAATTGCGACGAAAAGCGTGCGTCTTGAGAAGAAAACTGAATCGATCACCGCGGTCGTCTAGAAAAGAAACAGAAATTGACCCACAGACCAAATTAGGGCAAGAGGAATCGACCGGAAAGCTGTTATATCAAACGTCTGCGGCGGCGGTTGTCGGTGGCGGAAGCGTGAACGAGGATGAGAGGAAAGCAGCCATTGTGTTGGTTCGGGTCTGGGTTTGGGTCAATTAATTGGGTTGGTTTGCAGGTTGGGTAAGAATGGCTGACTGAGCGGGTAAATATGACGTGGCGGGTCGGTTCGTCATTTTTTAGTGTTAAAATATGTTGACTGTGATTTTCTGTTAGCCACGTCATCACTTAACGGTCGTCATTAACGGAGTCTAACGGAGGTTAACGGAGAGTGACCGAACTTGGACTGTTCAACTAATTCGAGTGACTATAAATGGAATAAATCAATTCGAGTGGCAAACGTGAAATTTTATAGCAATTCGAGTGACCAAACTTGCAATTAAGCCTATCCAAAAGATTCAGAATTTTCTTCCCCACAATCAGATGATGGAGGGCAGATTTACTTAATAAGAGATAGGATGTCACTGGGAGAACGACACTGTCAACGGGCTTACGGGGAAAACTAGTAGATCGGCGGTTGGCGGAACCAGATTTTATTTTTTTATTGGCAGTTCATTGTCGCCAGAAACCGGCGGTTCGGGTCGAGAGGGTCGGGCGGTTAACCGATGTAACCGTCCACTATCCGCCCAGGCAATCTTCCACCCGTTTTTAGAGAGATCGACCCGGAGCAGTGACCGAGTCCGGTTTTTACCGGTCGGGCCGGCCGGCCCGGTCCGGGTTTGATAACACTGGTTTCTTAGGCTTCTCCCTTGAACCGTAGTCCGGACGGCCAAGATACAACCTACTGAAGGTGCTAACACGTAGTATGAGGTTTGTCCTAATTTGACCTAAGTAGGTGGCTCAGTTTGGCCAATGAATTCTATTTTTTAAAAGCCTCTTAGCAAGAATGGAATTTCCTTCTACCTAGGTCAGATTGGCATAAGAGTTGGAAATGGAAAACACAATACAACCTTCATGAAAATACCTCAATACTTGTATTAAAATACAACCACAATCATTCAATCCATACAAACATTCACATAATTCTAGCTAGGGTTTACAAACACCAAATTGAAAGAAATGACTACTTCATGCTAAGATGTGGGAATACACAAAGGAGAAGAGAAGAGACCATCACGAGAGGGATGCTTTCTTCCTTTGGTGTGAAGATCAAACTTGGAGGATAAGATTCCCAAATCTTGGAGCTTGGATGAAATCCTAACCTTCTTCTCTTATCCTATTTGTCACTTTCTCTCTCTAGAAGTCTAAAGAAGAAGAAGTTTTTCTCACACTAGGTTCTCCTCATTTTTTAGCTCAACTCCCCTTTTATATCCAGATCGATGGCTTTTCACGGTCTCAGTACACTTCTGTGAACTATAAGCTCGAACCGTAATCCTAACAAAAGCACGTCGTTTCATTAATGCTCTTCACGGTCCGGAGCAAATTATCATGTTCGCGTGACTGTGATGTCTCGAATGCCCGCGAGATGGAAAATCTTCTATGGACTCCATGCACTTCACGGGTTGTGCCTCGTCATCACGGTCGGACTGACTGTGAACTCCTACTGATTGCTCTCCTTTGATCCGTTTTCGCCCCTTTTCGTCCAACTTTCGTTCCCGAGGTCGATTCCACCTGCTAGGATATGAAACATACTAAAAACAAGCACAAACTAGGATATAATCGAACCTCACAGAGTGAAAGTTCCTCAAACATCTAAGGAAAACAGGGTAAAATGTGTACAATTATTAGACTCGAATAAATATCAAGACCTGTAAACTCATTAAAGGTGCATAGTGCATCATCAAAGACAGGGTCAGGAGATAAAACACCAAAGGACGTAGGAGATATGACTACAACTCATCAGACTGCAAACTAGATGCCAAAAAAGCATAATGCATGACATCTTGAGCAACATAAACCCCAAGTCCTCCTAAATGAAAAGGAAAGGTGGCAAGCCGCCACTACCAGTAACAAAACCCGGGTCCAGAAGTAGTAAGAATATGTTCTAAACTGGAACGAAGAGCTGTGCTAAAAGATAGTTGGGCCGACTCAAAACCCAGAAGGGAGCAAGTATGCAAAGCAAAGTAGAGTTTAGAAAGCTTGTCGGTCCTGGTAACTCTCTTTGCCATATGCTCACTGCTAAAATTAGGACAAAAACTTACAGGACCACTCAGAATGGTAATAGAAGAGGGGAAAGCACCTAGAAGCCGACTCCTAGGATCCTCAATAAGCCAAAAAAAACTCCATCTTACCCACATTTAGGTGAAACCTAGTTGAGGGCATTCTTCCATAATCATGTCTAAGACCTTCCCCACAACTTAAGTGTCCCCTACAACGGTGTCATCATCCAAATACCAAACCTACATACTCATATCACAAGAGTCTATGATCTTACACGCCAAAGAATTAAGCACCAAATTAAAGGAAAAAGCAAAAGGCCCAAACTTCTCATTATTATTATTATTATTATTATTATTATTATTATTATTATTATTATTACTACTACTACTACTATTAATAGTATTAATTATTATAGTAAAAAATAATCAAAGATTTTGATTCGTCAAAATACATATCCACTATATATATTCGATGTACCATACGAGGGTTTAGAGAATCAGATCATATGATTTACTTATTAAGAGTTACAGTATAGTATAGTATAGTATATCTTGTCCCTAAATCATGTTAGTTTAACGTCCAAATATAATTTTCCTATAAAATAAAAATATTTAAGTAGTATGAGATATTGATATATATACTCGTATGATAGAAGTCACCCATTATATACATATGTTAAATCTCGTTGCACTTTTATTCTATCTTAATTTTTTGGGTTATATGTATAATATGCCCCTCTATGATGTATTTTTATCAAACATTGTCCCTCTACTATAAGTCACATCAAATATGCCCTTGCATTATCGAGCAATTCTCAAACGTACCCCTCCGTTATTTTTTCTATCCCAATGTCGTTCAAACTGGTCCAACCACGCTTTACTCAGTAAAACGAGAGGAAAATTAAATATTTATCCCCTTATGTTTCTAACCTCCTTCGTCCCAATTCAAAGCTGTAAAAAAAAAGGTTTCTTGCCCCCTCTCCCCCGATATGCGACTCTGGTGATGCCTACAGTGGCTCGTCTTCATCAAGCTTGTGCATGGAAAAAGATGAACTGAATCTTCCCAAGTTAGAGACAAGTCCAATTTCAAATTTTTCAGAAGGAGAAGTACTGATATGGAGAATTGGACATCAATTAAGGGTAACAACGAAATCTCATAAAAGAAGGTTAGGTGGAGAATTGTTTCACAGGGCTTGGGGAGAGGAAAATACAATAAGGTCAGAGCAAATGGCAGTGGTCGATGCAATGACGAGACTGTGGCGCGCGGTGTAAAGCCTGATTTCTATCTCTTTTAGACTCTAATTTCCTTTAATTTGTAGGTTGGTTGTACTAGTTATTTCCTGGGACAAGGGTCTTCTGTTTCTAACTTTTCTCTTGTTATCACTTGGACAAAAAAAAAAAAAAAAAAAAAAGAGTACCGTCGAGAAAATTTGAAAAGTTGGTTGTTCAAAACGATCCTAAGGAGGTATGTGTTTTGTCGCCGATCATGTATCATATGCAGTGGCGGACCCAGAAATTTTTTATAGGGGTGTCCATTTTTTAAAAATAAATTAAATAAAAATAATTAATAAAAATAAAATCGTAAATTTGAAAATACCTTACTCGTACAGGTTAAAAAAGTCCATGATTTGTTTTCATATTCGGAAATAATTGTAGAATACACTTGGTGTCTATAGTGTTAAAAAAATTTGTCTCTATATACCCTATTAGACAATCATTCACGAACTTATCGCATATTCGATTTGTAAACTTGTTCTCGATGTAACCCAAAGCTGAAAGACTCTTTCAACACTTGCCGCATTAAGGGTAGCTTGAAATTAGTTTAATTGTTAGGTTTTTAAAATAATTAGAGATATGAAATGACATTTTACTATTACATTTTTTAAAATCAAACAACAAATGAGCGGTAGGTCAACGAAAATTAAGTTTATTAATAAGAATAGTGTTCTAGATTTGAATTATCCAATCTACCACTTATATTCCTATACACAAATGACACTATGATAGTAGGATAATCATGTTTTCAAATTTCAGGGGTGTCCCTCACAATCAATTTTTTTTTTCCCATACGTAAATTACCACCGGGGGTTGGATAATCGTATTCCCAAATTTTAGGGGTGTCCGGGGACACCCCTAAAACCCCCTGGGTCCGCCCCTGTACACAAATGACACTATGATAGTAGGATAATCATGTTTTCAAATTTCAGGGGTGTCCCTCACTATCAATTATATTTTTTTTCCATACGTAAATTACCACCGGGGGTTGGATAATCGTATTCCCAAATTTTAGGGGTGTCCGAGGACACCCCTAAAATCCCCTGGGTCCGCCCCTGATCATATGTATATAATTAATTTGTCAAAATGAAAAATTAGCCGCAAGCATATTATAAATCTTCTTCTTAAAGAAAAAAGAAAAAAATTAAAAAAAGAGAATATTATAAACAATAGTAAACGTCAAATGTCATTCATTATGGTATCATCACAAAATTCAACCAACTAATGATACTAAACAACTGTTTTCGACGTCGCCGCGGTCGAGATTTGGCAGGAGGATTGCAAGCAGTGGAGGGGAATGAGGAGGGCGTACGGTGCCGTTTTCGACGTCGTTACTCCGCCGAAAGGCGAACTCAAACTGAGGTTCCAATTGGCCGAATCGATTCCTCGCCTTCAACTGCAGCATTATCTCCGAGCCCGTCTCTTCGTGATGCCCAGCAGCCGTTGGCGGCGGTCGAGAAAAGATTGGCGGCGAGGGCAGAGTCTAAACCCAAGGAGGAAAAGGAGGGCAGCCCTACCACTCCGCTTTCCCTGTCACTGAGCGAAGAGGAAGAATCCGGTGAGAATCCTCCACGCTGTAAACGGAGCCGCTGTCAGCAAAAAGTTCCTGCAATAGTTGCATAGCACCGGCGGGATCGTCGTGACCGGAGTCCGGAGATGATTACCGATCCGGAGTACTTCTTGGCGTAATTACAGGAGTCTAATCTCGTTCCGTTAGTATCACAAACGGTAATATTTTAATTAATTTCCTAATTTTAATTGCAATCCATTGTAATTGTCTTTATTAGCTGCGTTAATAGCCTTTAAATCAGCCTTTTAGAATTACTTCCCTTCCAGGACCAGCCTTCTTTCTTTAACCTCCCTCTATTTAATTTGTTTTAAACCCGTAGGGGAGAATTGCTACTAATCTTAAGGTGTATTAATTATTTATTTAATTTATTTGAGCAAGCTCAGTTATGTTAGTCATTTTCTTCTTATCCATTTTTATTGGATTTTATCCAATATTTTTACTTTTCAGAATTAACTCCCTTTCTTCGTGTTGAAACCACTTTTTTTATGTGGAATTTTCGGTGAAGTCCGACTATATCTCTTGACAGATTTTAATCTCTGCTGTTAGAGATTTTTAGCACCTTGTGGTGCCTTTGTAGCTGGTTTCTGTACAGGAAAATTTAGTATTGTGAAGTTATGATCGAGCATCTCCTCAACCTATGATGGAAAGCAAGTCTCGTTAAATGATTTATTCAATTGTTACAAAGAATCTTCAAGGATGTGCAACTGACTCGGTCGGCTTCTCAGGTGATGGAACTATTCCATTTGACTTTCATAATTCTATTATGGTATTATCGATGATCATATCAAATTGTTTGTCTTTAGTGAGGCTATGTGATTGTATCTTACCCTTAATGTATTGATTGTTACATATTGCGGGGTTTCTCAACTGATCAACATGGATCCTACATCGAGGAAGCATTCTCTTTCCAGTGCATGAGCCACTTTCAGGGAAGTTTCTTTTCTCTCTCTTTCTGCCCCTCGTGTCAGTTTCGTGTCTTTTCGCTCCTTGGAGCTTTCTCAGAGCTGCCCACCTAGTGGCATAACAGGCTCTTTCATCGGGAATCCGGTTGCATACGGATTACCGTTCTTTATTATTATATGTTTTGTATTTTGTTGTCCGGCCATGCCTTGGGGCTTATCTTGGATAAAAAAAAAATGTCATTCATTATACAATGTTATATGAAGCAATCTCACTCCCTGTTGCAATGTACAAACTAAGCAAAGACAGTTGATAGAACTATGTTATACTACTATCGAACAAGAGTATATAACTTCAAAGTCATTAGCTCAATAAAGCAGCATATAAGTTTCAACAACACGAATTAACGCAGCAACTTCTTGTTTCTATCTATGCAACAATAACAACTTCATCACTCTCTACTTTAGCATATAGCCTATGGCACTTCCTTCTCCATTCCTGGCTCGTGATTATTACCAGAATTGCTTGTTCAAACATCAAATTCTAATCTCCGAAAGCATGACCGGTTCAGACAATCTCTTTTTTCCAACTATTTTCGGGTTTATGCGATGCAAATGAACACACCCAACAAACCACAAAGATATTATAAATCACATGGTAACAAACCAAGATTCTACCCCGATTACACAAATCCCTCCCCCCATTGGACCTGTAAATCCTCAACAAACCATCTTAGCTTTTTAGTCTACATAGCTCTTGTTACCACAAGCCATAATATAAATTGATTTCGAGGAGTTGCTACATTCCTCCACATATGGAGAGCACTCAAGATTTGGATACCGAGGCAATAGTTCTTAACAACGCTTTTGTGATGGAAAACCCTAAAGCTTACTTCATCTCATTGCAGTCTAAGCTTATATAGCTTATTACAGTGGTCCAAACATCCTTACATAATTGTAGAAGAAGACAAGCTTGCTTCAGTAGCAAGTACAACCCGAAGAGGGCAAAATGAAGAAAAACATAAGAACAGGTACTAAAGGGTAAATGTCTATCTCATCTTCCCTTTCCCTGAAACGATGTCGCTCCAGGTCCGGGTTTGTTTCTGTTGACTTAGTGATGCGTCGTCGTCGGGAGATTGGCTTCCTCCAGTTGGCGAAGCGGTGTCGTTGCAGTGTTGGGGCGAAATTCCGTCGTTGGGAAGGTGAGATTGAGAAGAATTAAAATGTCCTGAATTCTTCTCTGATAGCCCCCCGCAAGCTGGTGGACAGAGTTCATAGACACCAAGTTTGGAGAGAAGGTGATGAAAAGTGGCTGGTGGAAGAGATTTGGTGAAGAGATCATCCAATTGGTGGACAGTGGAGACATGGAGGACCTTGATTGTGCCATCTTGAAGTGTCTCCTGGACGAAGTGGCAGTCAAGTTCAATGTGTTTCCAACGTTCGTGGAATGTTGGGCTTTCGGCGATGTAGATGGCCGATTGATTGTCTCAGTAGAGCGTGGCAGCTTGGTGGTGAGGAATTTTGAAGTCGCGAAGCAGGTAGAGGAGCCATTGCACCTCAGACGTTGTGTAGGCGAGGGCACAATACTCGTCTTCGCAGGAGGAGCGGGAGATGGTGGTCTGCTTCTTGCATTTCTAGGACAAAAGAGAGTCATCCAAGTAGACACAGAAGCCGGTGACAGAGCGGGGTGTGTCGACGCAGGCGGCCCAATCAGAGTCACTGAAGGCCTTCAAGTGCAAAGATGGGGAAGAAGGGAAGAAAAGCCCGATGGAAGGAGCAGACTTGACTACAGCTTTGAAATGGGAATGGCTAGGGTTAGACATGTATTGACTTACTTGTTGGGTCACAAAGCTGATGTCAGGCCTTGTTGTTGTGAGATAAATGAGCTTCCCAACAAGTCTTCTGTATTGTTCTGGATCAAGGTAGGGGTCATCGTGTTGAGTAGTCAAATGTGTCTTGTAATCAATAGGAGTAGTGACTGGTTTGGTGTTGATCATATCAGCATCATCCAGAATCTCTAATGTATATTTCCTCTGAGAAAGGTGAATGCTAGAATCAGATCTTGAAACTTCAATTCCCATAAAGAACTTTAAATCCCCTAAGTCTTTGATGCTGAATTCTTGGTGCAAATAGGCTTTGGTGTTGATGATTTCATTGAGATAATTGCCACCAATGACAAGGTCATCAACGTAGACAAGGATACATGTGTAGGTAGTTGATGTAGCCTTGTAGAAGAGTGAATGATTCACTTTGCTGGATGTGTAGCCTTGAGATTGAAGTTTCCCAGCAAGCTTGGAGAACCACTGTCTCGAAGCTTGCTTGAGACCATATAGGGACTTCTTTAGTCGACAGACAGGGTTCTTGATTCCTGGTGGGGGGATGTAGCCATGTGGAAGCTTCATGTAGACACATTCCTCTAAAACCATGGAGGAATGCATTGTTGATTTCTAACTGGTGTATATGCCACTTATTTATGGATGCAAGAGTTAGGAAAAGTCTGATTGTAGTCATTTTTACAACAGGAGCAAATGTGTCTTGGTAGTCAATGCCTTCTTGTTGTGTATAGCTCTTAGCAACCAGTCTTGCTTTCCTTCTTTCCAGGCTACCATCAGAGAGAAATTTGAACTTGTATATCCACTTGTTACCAATGAGTTTGACATTAGCAGGAGCTTCCACAATGTCCCAAGTTTGGTTCTTGTCAAGAGCTTGGAACTCATCCTGCATAGCAGCTTCCAAAAAGGAGACAATATGGCCTCCTTGTAGGATTCTGGTTCTTTGTAGGAAGAAATGCTTAAGGCAAAGTGTCTGTCAGTAGGAGACAAGTTATCATAGTGGATAACTGAACTAAGTGGGTAAGAAATACATGGACTGTGCTGGTGAGTAGGATGACTGGTGGAAGGAAGTTGCTGAAGCAGGTTACAATGGTATTGTTGTAGGTGAGATGGGGATTTGGTTGTCCTGTTTGATTTTCTGGTAGGGAAAATAGGTGGGGGTGGTGGTGGAGTAGGAGTGAGAGAAGAAGTGGGGTGAGCAGTTGGAGTGGGTGATGAAGTTGGGTGAGGGGTAGGAGTGTCCTTATCTGAGTTAGTGTCACTGGCAGTCTCAAAGTGAGTAGTGTTCAAGTCTACAATTGTGGTTGGAGGGCTGGTAGGGGGCTGGTAGGTGGGGTTGTGATCATCAAAGGGAGAGAGACTTAGGGAGGTATGTAGAGATCAGTAGGAAGTGAGGTGGTTTCGTTGTGGAATGGAAAATGGCTTTCATGGAATTGGACATCTCTGGAAGTGAAAACTTCATGAGAAGTGAAGTCATAGATCCTGAACCCCTTAATTCCAGGAATAAAGCCAATGAAAATGCCTTTTCTGGCTCTGGAATCAAACTTGGTCCTATGGTTGCTGAGGGTGCTAGCAAAACAAAGGCAACCAAAGACTCTAAGGTGAGAGAGGTCTGGTGGTTTTTTGTGTAGTTTTTCAAAAGGTGTGAGGTTGTCTAGGACAGAGGTTGGAACTCTGTTGATTAGGTGCACAGCATGTTTCGCACAGTCTGCCTAGAAACCAGGTGTGAGATTGACTTGGACTTTTAAAGCTCTGGCAACAGGAAGTATGTGTTGATGTTTTCTCTCTACTTTGTTGTTTTGTTCAGGGGTTTCAACACATGATTGTTCATGGAAAATGCCAGTATTTTGAAAATATTCATTCATTCTGAACTCTCTTCCTTGATCACTTCTGATCCTTTTAACAAAGGTGTCAAACTGTCTCTCAATGTAATGGCAGAACTATTGTAGTTTAGGTATGGCCTCTGATTTGGTTTGTAAGAGAACAATCCATGTCATCCTAGAGAAATCATCTACAATAGTCAGGAAATATCGATAGCCATCATAGCTAGGAACAGGATTTGGCCCCAAATGTCAGTATGTATTAGCTGAAAAGGATTCTCAGTTACAGTTGAACTGGAAGGAAATGGCAGTCTCTTCTGCCTAGCAAAATGACATACATCACAAGGTATAGAGCTGTATGTTTCTATGGATGTACATAGTTCCTTTAAATGGGGTATTTTGGAGTGAGAGACATGCCCTAGTCTATGATGCCAAAGGTTAAAAGGTGCACTACTAGTTGTTGTAGTGTGGTTGGGTATGGTGGGGGTAGCTATGTTGTCTAAGAGGTAGAGGCCATGGGACAGCTGAGCAGAACCAGTCATCCTCCTCAGCTGCATGCCCTAAATCAAACACACATCAGAAAATAAAGTTAAGCAAAGTGATTTGTTCTTGCTCAACTTGCTGACAGACACAAGGTTGAAGTTAAATTGAGGAACATATAAGACTTCCTCAAGCACCAAGTCTTTGAAGTATTTCACAGTTCCTGTGTGACTAGCTTCAACTTGTTGTCCAGTGGGAAGTGTGATGAAAACACCACTGATTTGTTTGTGGTTTTGGAGATGTTCAAGGGAGAAGACTATGTGGTCTGATGCTCCAGTGTCCATGATCCATAACTGGTTGTATGGAGCCTTGTTTTGAGCATTGAAAATGTATTTACCTGATGGCTCTGGTTTGCTGGTAGTAAAAGCTGCAGCTGAGAAGTTAGGTCTAGTGGAAGGTTGAGCTTTCTGATTCAGCATCTGCATGAATTTGTCATGCACAGCTTTGGTGAGTTTGATCTCTGCTGGCATCTGTCTCCAATCATGGTGGTAGTTGCATTGACCTGAGGTCTTCCTCTTCCTCTTCCAGTTCCAGGAGGGTAGCCATTCTTCTGGTAGCACTTGTCTTCTGAATGACCAAGTTTTTTGCAGTAGGTGCATTCAACTGGTCTTCCAGTAGAGGTCACTCCCATAGGAGTCATGCCTGGTGGCCATCCATGTTTGTGGTAGCAAACATCCTCAGTATGCCCTAATGTTTTGTAGTGAGTGCAAAAGGGTCTGGTTCTTTTGTTTGCTGGGATGTTGTTGTGGAAAGCAAAGGTTGTGCTTTCAACATCAAGAACCTTTCCATGTTGGCTTCCATATTGTTGTTTCTCATGTTGAAGCATCCTCTGGAACACCCTATCAATAGAGGGAAGGGTGTCCTGGAACAGAACCTGAGATTTGACAGTGCTATAGTTCTCATTAAGTCCCCTAAGGAACTAAATGACATAACCAGTATCCCTGTAACCCATGACTTGTCTCATGGCCCTAGAAGTGGAATGGCTAGTGGGTGTGCAGTCACAAGGATCTAGAGGCTGATAGTTGTCTAGTTCATCCCTCGCATCAATCATCTCACCATAATACTTAGTTAGGGTTTGGTTACCTTGTTTCATGGTGGCCAGGGCTTCTATCAGCTTTGCTATCCTCGCCATATCTCCTTGTCCATAACGAGCCCTTAAGCTTCTCCAGACTTCTGCTGTTGTCTTGAAAGACATGATTGTCTTCCTGATCCCAGGCTCAACTGCTTGTTGGATCCAAGACAGGACCATGATGTTGTTCCTGTTCCAAGACCAGGCTTGTGGACTGTTTGCTGCTGGTTCAGCCAGAGTGCCATTAATGAACCCGATCTTGTTATTGGCTCCTAGAGCGTTGTACATGGCCTTGTTCCAGTCGTTATAGTTGGTGGTGGTGAGTTTTTCCGCGACCAAGATCTGCCCTGGTTGTTCAGAGCCGTGGAGATAGTATGGATCTGCCATTGGATCCAGAAGAGTGGTGGTATTTGCAGCATTTGTGTTGGCTGTTGCATTTGCTTCATCAGTGTTAGTAGTTCCATCAGCCATGGTTATGGCAACGCCTAGGGTTCAAGAGAATCAGGCTCTGATACCATAACAATGCTTTTGTGATGGAAAACCCTAAAGCTTACTTAATCTCATTGCAGTCTCCGCTTATATAGCTGATTACAGTGGTCCAAACATCCTTACATAATTGTAGAAGAAGACAATCTTGCTTCAGTAGCAAGTACAACCCGAAAAGGGCAAAATGAAGAAAAACATAATAACAGGTACTAAAGGGTAAATGTCTATCTCATCTTTCCTTTCCCTAAAATGATGTCGCTCCAGGTCCGGGTTTGTTTCTGTTGATTTAGTGATGCGCCGTCGTCGGGAGATTGGTTTCTTCCAGTTGGCGAAGCGGTGTCGTTGCAGTGTTGGGGCGAAACGCCGTCGTTGGGAAGACGAGATTTAGAAGAATTCAAATGTCCTGAATTCTTCTCTGATTCCCTTTCCTTGAAACGATGTCGCTCTAGGTCCGGGTTTGTTTCTGTTGACTTAGTGATACGCCGTCTTCGGGAGATTGGTTTCCTCCAGTTGGCGAAGCGGTGTCGTTGCAGTGTTGGGGCGAAACGCCGTCGTTGGGAAGGCGGGATTGAGAAGAATTCAAATGTCCTGAATTCTTCTCTGATAGTTCTCACACTTTCATGCCTCGCTATTTCGCTATTTGACCTCCGTCACACCAAACTTTATCATTCCTACATTCAAAATAAGAAGAGATCATGCCCTAGTATTCCCAGAAATTGGCCCTTTTCAATTTATAAGCTAAGATCCACGCAACCAAAAGAGAGCCTTGTTGAAGCAAGATCGACTAAATCTATCAAGCCATAGATTCCACATTCCATACTTCTATGTTCCTAAACCCAACATTTCTTCCTTTATTGGAAATGTAATACGATCCCAAGCAATGAAGCTTTCTTCCTGCCACCAGAACCGAGTCTCCACAAAAAAATCTTTGACATTTTTTCACTAGCCCTAATGACAGCCTTAGAGAGAATAATTGTCATCTAAAATGGAGTGATGATGTACAACAAAGACACAATCATCTCTACCTTCCCTGCATAATTGAGAGCATTAGACTTCCAACTGTGAACTCTAACGGTAAGCTTATCCATTAAAGATTTGCAAGTTTTGAATGACAACTTCCTAGGGATTAAAGGGACACCTAAATATTTCATAGGAGCCTCCCCAACTTATAGCCAAACTAGCTTGCCTTGTCCACATGCGGTCTCTTAAAATGTGCTCTTGTGTCTCTTGAAGCAAAAAGAGCGTTCATGCTCTACTATCTCAATCCTCTCTTCCAGAATAGCACACATTGGTATGATTCATTTGCTGACTTTTGCTTGAATCTTTTGCTTCCATAGTTTTTCTTCTTCCAAAACCTGAATTAGAGATTTGTTGTGTTATAATTTTGCAATGGTAATCTTCATTAGATTTCTTTAGAAAAGTGTATGACTGACTTTATTGTATAAAATTCCATTATCATTCCCCATTCCAATACTTTCATATGAGATCAAATTTTCTTTAAAGGAATTTTGAGAATCGCCAACTGGTTTTATGTAGTATACAACTGTTGGAGGGTCTCCTGATTCCAAATAGATGACTCATGATCGTACACTTTCTCTTTTTGTTTTGATGTTTGAATGCAATCATCACCATTATAAAAAAAAAAAACCCCTCAAAGGGACCAAAAAGGCTGGGGATAAGGATAAATCAATTATATTAAAGCCACTTTTTTGTTCAAACATACACTAATTCCTTATTCGTGTCCTCCTAGAACCACTGAACATGTTGAAATTTATGCATCCATCAAGCTTCTCCAAATGTAACTAGGACTGTAACCATTTTTGCTTCCATGATGATTGTAGATGGATGGTATTTGGCCTTCAACACCCTGCGTACTAGAGCCATAAGTCGACATTGTAAAAGTAGAATGTGAGGAATAATGTCCAAAAGTTTTTCAATTAGCAATCTTTCTACCTAGATTGATGGGTTTTCCCTTTTCCCCCTCCTGTTACATCGTTCTATTAATTATTAAGTTCTTATCCATTTGCTCTCCCTCGACATAGCCAGCTCGTCGTGCATGGAAACTTGGTAAAACCTTTTTCATATTTTCTTTTCTGGTTTATGTTTTTTGTTTGTATGATGATTTTCCTTTTGCTTAATGTTTTTGGTTTTACATATCTCTCTCTAACATGTTGTTTGTCTGTATGCTGGAGTTGAATAATGTGCCAATCCATGCGTGCAAATATATTATTTTGATCTTGGAGTTGGACCTATATATATATATATATATATAATTGAACTTCATCATCATGTCTACATTTGATGTGTTCTCTCGTCCTTGGAGTTTTGTTAAGCAAATGATTTTCCCTTAAACTCGATTAGATATCATTTTTATCTTGATTTGTTCTTAAACGTTCATGAACGGTTACAGGTTCTCAGTCAAAAAAAAAAAAAAAAAAAAACGTTCATGAACGGTGAATAATCAAAAAAGACATAGAAGTATAAGTGAGACCAAAAGAAGCATCCCACGGCAAAGCCCAACCAAAAGTTGTGAAATTACTTTCGAAAATATTGTTAATATTCAAAGGGAACGGATAAGGTAGAAAACTTTGATCTGCAAAATACTGGAAAATCCGGACGTATCATCATATCACGATGTCGTCATATGAAAATATGATCGGAAGTTTTGCATGATTTTGCAGGCGGGATTTGTATTGTAACCCAATCCATATTCAAAAGCATTGTTATACACTTATGGTTTCAGTTAAGTATTTTGCTTGCCTTTCACGTACAAACTTCTAATTTCTTTTCGTGTTTTTTAAGGTATTTGAGTGTGATTTGAAAATTGAAATTGAGTGTATATAACTTCATAAGGGGTGAAATTAATAAATTATCATAACTAAACCAAATCAAGTTGTGTCGTCGTCTTTTTATTTTTATTTTTACTTTTACTTTTGAAAAGAATACTAACTCCAACTGGTTGCGAGTCACAAAGAAGAGTTCCCTAATTCTAGCTTCTTGCTCATAATTCATTTTATTATGATGAATTGATGATAAATGGCGGACTCTTTTAGTTTATTTATGTCACAAGATTTGGCACATCAATGGAGCGCTTTCAATCTGATTTGGTCAACATTCTATGTCTAATTAACCCGACTTTTCTCACTACGAAATTAAACAAATTTGGTGATAAGTGCAACCATGTTATCTCCTTAGCTTTATTTAAAAAAATAATAAAAAAAGCCCAATGCCGACGCACACCATATTTCATATTTTGAATTTGTTGTTGACATATTTAATAAAAAAATTAACAGGTCTTTGTATGAGATTTTCAGGTACAATGTCTCAAAATTAGATACTCTATATAAGTATATCGTTTGATAATATAAATTAAAGTGAGAAATTTGGATTATAAGATATTTCGAATAGAGACAATTGAAATATTTGCTTATCCAAAAATATTTTGAAATGTCCCGCCAAAAAAAAAAAAAAATTGAAATGTCATATTTCTATATTTTCTTATTTGCCAAAATTGTCCTCGCTAATTTTGTGGTAGTGTGACTTTACCCCGCTAATTATGTTTAGCGCTATCGGATTTTGGGTATTACGTACTTTTAGCATTTCAGTATTTATAGTATAGGCAGAATTTATGATTTTAATGGTCTCGAGTTATATGGTTTATGTCCTTGCTTTCCACCTACTAGCCAATGTAGTAACCTTTAATTTTTCTATTTCAAGACGTGTCATTCTTTCACAAACTCTGCTATTAGATATAACAATTGGTTTGGCTTCTTGATTTCCAAATCTGATGCATAAATTTGTGAAATGGAACAAAATTCATGATTTCTAAATCAAATACATGAATTCGTGAATTGGAACAAAATGAATCCGTAAACTCCTAGGATCCAATCCAAAGAATTGGTTCTTTTTGCACTCATTGTTTATTAGAATTACTTTGTACTAAATAATCATTCATAGGTGAACCTATAACATATTCTTATTTAAATCCCCAATTCCTTGCATAATTGTGCTTTATCATTAGTACCCATTCTTCTAGTGGATGACAATCAAAATATAGTGCTTCTCTTCCATCTTAAAAATAATTTCATGCACTTTTTGTGCATGCTTGCTATGCTTGTGTACGAGTTTGTTTTATTTTGCTTATTGCCCGGCTACAACCCTATGGTATTGTTCTTATCCACTTAATATCCATTTGACATGACGATGTTTTCTATCCAATTCTGCCGGCGTCAATCGAACAAACCCACCAGGATCCAGTCGTGGACCAGTCCTCCCCGGTTGTTCGCCTCTAGCCGCGCCAGCCACCATTGTCGTCCCCCTGCCAGATTTCCTACAACTACCGGAGTTCCCTGCAAGTGCTATGTTAGAAGCTTGTGTAGTTAATTGTAATTAAACAATCTTTATGTTAATTAAGTGTGTATCCATAATAGGGTTTGCAGCCATGTATATATGTAGTGGTTGCGTCATTATGTAGGTTCTAGAACGTGAAATACAATTGACTCCGAAAGCTTGCTCCTTTTCGTGAATTAGTCTCAATGTCAATCGTTGAGGATACCACGTAAATCTCATGTTTTCCTTCTTTCAATTGCTATTTTTTCATGGTATCAGAGTCTCTCTGAGTTCTTCCATTATGTTCCAGCTCGGTCTTGGTGTTCTTCTTTGCTTACTACGATTGTTGTCTCGTTACCACTTGTCATGTGGTTCTTCCGGGTTTTCTCTTCAAATCGCCACCTCTTGTGTTTGGTGACTTCATTGGGTTTCATCTCCTGTTGTTCTCTCATGAGGTTGCTGCACTTTGTGTATCCAGGTTTCCTGAGTTCAGGGTCTTTGTTGACTGGTCTCTATTTCCTGCCATGGATGCCTTCAATGTTTATGGTCTTTCTGTTCGGTTTAACGGAAGAACTTCCCTCTCCGGGAACTCCAGTTTCGTGTGTTTGTGAAAGGTCATCATTTGTTATCCATTCTTGATGGTACCTTACCTAAGCCTGCTGAGACTGCCTCGGAGAAGAGAAAGGGGATCGGGTAGCTAGTAATGCTCAAGTTACTACTTGGATTCTCTCATCTGTGGATCCGACAGTTTCTCTAAGAATGCGTGGGTTTAGGACGACACATGCTATGTGACGCCATCTCACTGAGTTTCATTCACAATCTAGAGCATCTCGCAAATTTGAAATGAAGTTTGATCTTGCTTGGTGGCACCAAGGAGACCTAGATGGCTAGATGTTTGTTTGGATTATCAAGAAGTTGTAGCCCTTTGGAATGAACATGATTTACTTACTACTTCCTTAGTGTATGTAGCTGCTTCAACTAAGGTTTTGCATGAACGTGCTAGCAGTATGTTGATGTACTTTTTAATGAAGTTTCATCCTAAGGTTGAAGGGATTCGAGCTTCCCTACTTCATCGGAACAATACGAAGCTAGATGAGGTGCTTGGGAGCTATTCTGTCAGCAAACTCGCTTACACAGCCAGACCAAGCTCGAAATTCATGGGGCAGATTCTCCTTCTTCTTTGTTGTTAATACAAGTTCATCTGAACAAGTCGGTGTCTCTGATTTTGCATAAGCCTTTACGGTTAACTCTGACAAGCCACAATTTCATCGTACGGCAAGTGGTGAGATTATCTCTCATTTATGTAAGGAACAAGGGCATATTCTCAGTCATTATCCCAAATATAATGTCTACAATTATTTGTAAACTTTGGGGCATGAAATCGGAGCTTGTCCAATTTTGGCCAAGAAAGGGCGTGCGCCTAAATCTTTGCTTGAAGGGGAATTGCTTGTTGTTGCTCCTTGTCGTTCATGGGGGAGGTCTCTGGTTGTTGCTCACTTCTGCCCTACGTACGCAACATCAATGAGTCTCTCGGCTTCCTCGACATCCGCACTGCTTACCCAAGATGCAATCAGGCAGATGGTTTGAGAGGCAATCTGTAAAGCTCTTCCCTCAGCCTTGGGATTGATTTTTACTGCTTGTATGGATTCTTGTTCTCCCACTTCTTGGCATCTTGATTTTGTAACTTTTAACCACATGACCAGTTCTCGATTCGTGTTCTTTCAGATTCGATGTGGGTCTTCTATCAAGTTACAAGTTGCTGATGGCACGTGTTTGCCTACTCAAGGCACTAGTTTTGTCAATTGTGATGGATTGAAATCTCTTGGATACTTTATATATGCCCAAGCTTGTTCCTAATCTTGTGTCCGTGGGTCAATTAGCTGATGATGGATGTCGTATACTTTTTGATGCACATGGTTGCATTGTGAAGGACACGAGAACGGGGACAGAGATAAATCATGGGACTAAGAGATGATGGGTGTACTCTTTGGACAGCTAGTCAGGACAGGATGATCGGTTGGGTGCCGCTTCGAGCATTAGGGTGGTGGCTTCTCAAATAAACATTGATTCTTTAGTTTCGTCTTTTGGTAATTTTGTTATATTATCGAACTGGGATTTGTGGCATCATGGTTTAGGCCACCTGGATTCTTCCCATTTGTTAAAGATATTTAAGAACAAGTTATGTTTGGTACTTGTGGATTGGAGTATTACCGAGATTGTATTCATTGTATTGAAAGTAAATTTTCTCAAGATTCGTTCACCTCTAACACTACTGTTTATTCGAATCCGTTTGATTTGGTGCATACGGATTTTTGGGGTCTATCTCCAGTTACATCACGTGTTGGATTCATGTATTTTGCTCTGTTTATCGACCATGCTTCCAGGTTTGCATGGTTATATTTTCTTTTCCAAAAATCCAACTTACTTGTTGTTGCTACTGAGTTTGCCTGGACGGTTCAGACTCAATTTGGTCGAATGATAAAGGTTATTCATTCTAATCCTGGTGGAGAGTTCACATTTGATCAGTTGCAGGCTTTGTTCAAGGAATGAGGGATTCTACATCAACAATCATGTCCTGGTGTATCACAACAGAATGGGGTGGTTGAGCAAAAGAATCGTCAAGTATTGGAGCTCACTAGGGTCATTCTGTTTCACTCGTGTCCTCTCACAACGAAGTCCCAACGAAGTTCTATATAAAAGAAAATCAAATTATGGAGAGGTTTGTGTCTTTGGTTGTATGTGATATGTTCTCTTGCCTTGTAGAGAGCATAATAAACTTGCACCAAAGGCAGTTAAATGTGTCTTCATGGGGGATAGTGATAAACATACGATTTATGTTTATTATGAGACTGTTAATCGCCGTGTTCGGATATTCTGTCATGTTGCCTTTTTGGAGCATCTCACTTACTACCCGATCAAGAACCTTGAATCTTGACCACACTTGGGTTTTTTGCAGCCCCAACTCTTCTTTGTTGCCACTCGCGCTACTGATTCCATGGAGTCGAACCTCCCCAATCTATACCCGACTCACTCTTGCTGACAGATCCCTTATCTCCATCTTCCTCTAATGTGTCGTCTACCTCTGGCTCCGGTGCTTTTCCTTTCGCCACTTCACCTCCTATCCTCGATCTTCCATGCATCCTCATTCCTCATCCTCTTCCTTGAATGCTGACATAGGTGCTTCCCGTGCTACCTCAACTGCTTCTTACCATTCAGCTCATGATCAATTCTCTTCTCCGGATCCTCCTCCTCCCCGTTCCTTGCGTGCCGACAAGGGCATGTCGTCTCCTCGCATGTAAGATTTTGTTACTTTCTATACTGCTCATATTCCAGTTCCAGCTACCTACAAGCAAGCTTGTGGGAGTCCGTATTGGGAGGAGACTATGACCATTGAAACTGAGTGTTAGAGGTTACGCATCATGGGATATTGTTCCTCGTTCTCGAGACCATCCTGTTATCTGGTCCAAGTGGGTTCACACCATCAAGATGCTTCCGTGCGGTTCTGTTGAAAACTTTAAGGCTTGGGTTATGGCACAAGGGTTGAAACAAGAATTTTACATTGATTGTGAAGAAACATTTGCAACGGTTTCCAAAATGCATATTGTTCGGACATTACTTGCCGTTGCAGCTATGAAGGGTGGATTTTGAAGCAACTTGATTTGAAAACCACCTTTCTTCATGGTGACTTAAAGGAGACTATTTCTACAGAGTGTACACCAGGGTATTTGAAGGGAATAAATCTAAGGTTTGTTTGCTTCGGTGGTCATTATATGGTTTGAAACATGCGTCACATGTATGGTTTGAAAGTTTAATGATACAATCTTGGTTGTTGGCTTTACTGAGAGCGATAATGATCGTTCCTTGTTCATGCTTCAAACAACTCATGGTCTCACCATGTTACTTATCTATGTGAATGATATGGTTGTGAGTGGTGACGATCCATCTGTTATTCAGTCCCTTATTCGTGTCCTTCGGGAAGCATTTAATCTCGAGGAGTTGTGTGACTTGTCCTACTTTCTTGCCCAGAAGTCCATCGTTCACTAGCTGGTCTACTAGTCTGTCAGTAAAATTATATTGCAGATCTCTTGAAAATGGCTCATATGGAGTCTCGTTATCCTTGCACTACACCGATGCAGTAGAATCTAAAGTTACACCAGGGTGAGGGTGATCTTCTTTCGGATGGCTCGTTTTATCGCAGTATTGTTGGGTTTATTATTTACTTTATTCATACTAGACCTGACATCTTGTATGCATTACAAGTAGTGAGTTAGCTTATGTCGGATCCGCAGACTTTTCATCTTGTTGTTGCTAATCTCATTCTCCACTAGTTATGTTGAGGCATACGCTTATGCATATTACATGAGTTATGTGGAAACTAGTTGATCTACCTCAAGTTGGTGTGTGAAAGTTGGTTTGTCCTTTATTTCTTGGTGGTGTAAGAAGTAGGATCGGGTGTGTAAGTCCTCTACAGAAGCTGAATATCGATCCATGTTTGAAGTTACCTCTCAGTGGGTTTTGCTCCGTCGTCTTCTAAGGGAGCTGGGTCTCGTGTGTCGATCTCCTATGAAGTTGTGTGAAGATAATACTAGTGCTATTTGCATCGCAACTAATCATGTGCTCCATGATCATACCAAACATATCGAAGTCCATATCCATTATATTCGTCAGCTGGTTGTTAAAGGACATATCACTCTTTCGTATATCACTTCCGAAGATTAGACACAAATTTTCTCGTCAAGGTTGTCGCCACTACACATCATTGGTTGCTATCACACAAATTAAGAAAGGGTGTTAGATGTTTGTGTAGTTAATTATAATTAACCACTTTCATTTTTATGAAAAAAACCTTAAACCATTGTTATGTGGTATGCATCTATCATAGATATGTATGGAGGGAAGTGCATAGCCCTTCATGAAGATAGATGCTTGATACATTATATCATCAATACCTTAAACCATTGTTATGGCTTGTGGCACTAAATAGCAATGTGTTATCCTTACTTCCTTGTTTGATTGATTAGTCTAGTAACATGAAGAGAAAACACGCATTAGCTAGTCATAATTCCTTTTGCATGTGTCGATACCTCGATTAAAAAGGCTTATATGGAAGTGATATGGCATTACAATAGTTAAATGTTTAAGATCATCTCATTGATGAGAACGTATGCATGATCATATAGATGGCACTACCTAAACAATCAACTTTATTAGTTGTTTCCTATTGCTTTAATTGTCTAGTTTCTGGTTGTTTGGTATGGATTATCAACCAAACCATAGAGACCTCAACCCATGGTTTTTAATATTTTTGTCATCATATTATTTGAATACATGCTCTAGTTTGAAAGTAGTTACATCATAATTCCAGTGGAATACAACCCTAGACATACCTAGGATTATTATTATTCGATTGCATAATACTATATTTTGCACATCACTATCATCAAGCCCAATAAACAATCATGCATGTGTTGCAGCATTGTACGTTTGCCCGGTTAATTTGGACGTATTCCGTTCGACCTTCTGAATACCAACATTTCTTCATATTGCAGCTACAGGATGGATCCAACATCATATAAGCGATCAACATACAGTCCTTGATTTTGGATCCATCTATTGATCCCTCTAGCGGCCCAGAAACGATCATATCTTCATATGCAAGATCATTACAACTAGAGTCTTTGTGTAGAGCATCCATGCATGTGTTTTGATTGTGAGAAATGCCCTAGATAAGGATTGACAAGTTCATGTGTCACATCCACCCATGGGAATGGAGGCGTTGATCTCTTGGAGGTTGTTGCCTCTTGAGTGGTCACTCTCAACTCCAATGGCTAAGTTCAAGTGTGTTGACTTTCTTGCTAATTGAAGACACTTGTTCCCTCTTGGTTTACATTCCTTTCCATGTTCCGATCCTGCATTGTATCATTGGATTTTGTACGATATTCAAGGCCATTCCAAACCTCGATTGTAGTGATGGCAATGGGACGGGACAGAGCAGAGAGGGTACCTCAATACCTATGTCATGCCTCAGGCTTCTTCGGTTAGAGCGGGTATACCCATGTGGGTACGGGGAGAGGCGGGTCGACCCCCTCTTACATGTCATTTGGAAAAAAAATACATGCAAAATTTGACTTTTTACAATAAAACAAAGTGAGAGATACTTTATGAATGAAAAATATTGATAATATAATGGGTAATTAAGTCTAACTAGTTGAAAGATCAAATCTAAGTAGTTGAAGAAAAGTCACATATGAAAAATATGAATAGATACATGTAAAAAATTGAAATAGAATGGGCCAAAAATAGGGCGGGATGGGGCAGGGCGGGTTGAAAGTAGATACTCATACCCTGCCCCATGCTACTGCGGGCTGGATAACACTCGTCCCATCGCGAGTCAGATCGGATAATACCCAACGAGACGGTTCAAATTTCCATCCCTACTCGATTGGTTTTGAATGAAGATTTGAACACGATGCATTAATATATAAAATAAAAAAATTAAACCATTAGGCTTTCCCAACAAATAGCTAATCCTAGAGACATTAAACTATTCGCAATTTGCAAATTGTTTACCGAAAAAACTCTCTTTTTGTCCTCACCAGGCAAGTGTATCTTCAAAGTACAGATTTTGGTGATTCTAGCTGGATTTTGGCAAATCTTTTATTAATCTCTTCCTTTTAAAACTATTGGCCAACAGCATTATTATATTCTTAGAAATAGCGTATCTCGATCTCTTTATCACCACTTCCCCTCCCTAAGATTTCTTGTCATTATCGCTTCAACAACCATCACCAATAATTCCCAAGCATGCACATGATCTTGCCCTTTTATTTCAGTTTAATTTAATCTGCTAGCTAGGGTTTTCATATTATTTTAAATCAGCATTGTTTCTTTTGTTTGTGCTTAGCATAAGAAATTACATTTTCTTAGCGGTGGGAAAGGATAGCTCTAATAGAACATGTGATCAATAATTGTAACTTAGGACAGTTTTGGTTGATTTGGAGAATTGAAATTTAAATCTTTAGATTCTTAGATTCTAACTCTTAGATTATTAAAAAAAATTAAATTTTTTGTCTGATAACTATAGTGGTTAATATTGAAAAACATAGAAATTTTAATTTTTTAATCAAAGACATATTTAAGCTTAATCAAAAAGCTAAAATTCACCATGAAAAAGCATAAGAAACATAATTTTTTTTCCTGCATCCATGGTTAAATTTTTTTTTTTTCTTCCTTCAAATGATGCCTTAAGTTAAGTGAATTTAGCTCCTTAAATATAGAGGTGTATGACGGTCCGATCCGAGTCGGACCAAACTCATGAGAACCTCCAATTCAATAGTGAAAGATATCTTGGACCAAAAACTGTATCAATCATGCATTAAGATCGGTTTGGTCCAATTCAAATGTCATTTCGGTACATTTTTCTTCAATATGTATGACATTCATGGGACCAAGAACCAAACAGTATTATATTTGGTTTGTATAATTTGATCCAATCGTCGATTTGATCATATACAATTCGATACTTACAGATTACCAAACTGTTACACAGCCTTGCTCGGTACATAAAGGTACAACTTAGTTAATGAAGTATGGTAATCATTTTTTGTATATTGACACTTTGAAAAGGGCGAGAGAGCGTGCATGTGTGATAGTGGAAGCATGCACTAAGATTCTAGAGACAGTGGAGCTTAATTGCAAGTTTGGTCACTCGAATTGCTACAAAATTTCACGTTTGCCACTAGAATTACTTTATTCCATTCGTAGTCACTTAAATTAGGTTAACAGTCCAAATTTGGTCACTGGCCGTTAGTCTCCGTTAACTTTTGCTGATGTGGCAGTCAACTCTAATAGTTGACCGTTAAATGAGTGACGTGGCAATTAAAAAATTAATAAAAAATAAAATTTATAATTTTCTACTTTCCAACTAATTTTTACACCCATTTGACAAAAAAAAAATTCAATCAACTTGACACACACCACTTCTTCCATCACCCATTTCATGGAAGAAGTACTGGTAGGGTAGCAGCGACGGCGAGCTTGGACATCCGCCCGTGATCCTGGTGTTCTTCCGCTTCCGCTCCTCGCCGCCGAGCTTCGTCAGCTTCATCTCCCACATTTTCTCCCCGACCTTCAGCCCCACGCGCTCGCTCTCCTTCATGTACGTCTCCGAAAACTCCCGCGGTATGTACCGAGTACAATGGCGCATTTAATTTTACATTGAGAACCAAAAAAAAAAAAAAGAAAGAAAGAGTGTGGTGGTGATTGGAACAGAGTAGTAATTAATTAATTAATTACCGCCTGGCGGAGGCTGATGTAAGTCTCGGTCATGGTGGCGGTGACGACGGAGGCACGCCGACGGCCGATCGAGGCGCTGTTGGAGGATGGTGGCCTGTCGCGGCCCGGATACGAAGAGGGCTCGCCGCGGTGCCATTGAGAAGACGACGCTGCTGCTTCTTCTTGTTTTTGTTGTTGTTCTTCTTTCTTCCGGTTGAGTTGCTCCAGCTCGTGCCCTCGAACTCATCATCCCCTGCGGCCAATTCCAATTCGATATCGTGACTCAAATTCATTCAATTCTCTCATACTATGGAACCAAGCTAGAGGAGAAAAAAAAGTGAAACAGAAATTAAACCTACCGTGAGAGCTTTCCTCAGAGCAGTCGTAATCACTGTCCTCGTCCTCATCCTCCTCGCCATCACCACCACCTGGACCACCACCGTCAAAACTGCTGCTCACATTCTCCTCCGGTAGGTCGGAAAACAGATCCTCCTCATCCTTCCCATCACCGCCGGAACTCCGCGAAACCGCCGTGCAAAACAAGTTTACATGAACTGGGAGAGCGGTAGTGACAAAGAATGAGGCGCAGGGGAAGGTTTGGATGCTTAAGATGAGTCAGGGGAAGGAGTAGAATCTGGAGCAGGGGAAGGAGAGATGAGAAACCCAAACTTCTTGATGATAATCGCCACACTCCAAAATTAATATTAAGAAATAGTTATGTGTGGATAGACTCCATTTAGCTCAGGGGAGTGATAGTATGGCGGGGGCAATTTTTTGTGAAGTGTTGCTCTACTTGGCTGAGAATTCGGGGTTTAGTGTTCGATTTGTTGGTCGGCGTAGTAACAGGGTAGCCCATTTGGTGGCTAGAAAGACCCTTTTTTTGTACCCGATAGCAAGTCGTTCTTTTGATTTTGTAGCCTGGTTGAGGCATGTGATCTAATGAGCTTTTTCTGAATATCAATATATGATTATCTTTTGTCAAAAAAAAAAAATGTTTCTCCACTAACATGATGGATCGATGGTTTATTAGAAGGCGAAGTTTTGTGACTTAAAAAATGATAGATAAGAGGTACTCGATCGCGCGCTACCACTTTGTTACTTTGGTGACTCCATTTTTAGCACGAAATTTTTTATGATAATAAAAGTGTGCCAAAATACATGGTTATGTAAGATCCGTTTCCAGTGGAGTTTGCTTGTGATGCATAATAGCTTTGTTATTGTTGCCTCCAGTGATAAATTTTTTTTATGGGAGAACTGAAAAAGAAGAAGATGTGTCACACATATACTAAACACAATCTCAAGACTGTCTTCTATTCTTCCTTTCTGGCTATAGGATGCCCAAAATTAGACTAACACAAAATTTCATGGGAGAGGAATCCAAAAATATAAAGCAAAAGAAAAGGCAGTGATGATAAGAGATGGTAGGCCATAAGCTAAGCTAGAAACTAATCAGTTTGGAAGGAGACAAAGGATAAACAAGATTCCCACTTTCCCTTGCTTCTTTTGTACATTTGATTCCTCTAATCAATGCATTTCCCCCCTTTCTTTTTTTTCCTTTTCCTTTTGGTGGGAATCACTTCATCATTAGATTGAATTAATTAGGGTTTAGCTTATCCCAAAGCAATGAATATAAAATTAACAATGCTTAATTATGGTTGCTGGTGGTGGGATAAACAATCATACATTCCCTTCTCATTCACGTGTGTACCAAATTTGTATAAGCAAGAGTTGTAATGTAACTACGAGGCAAACGGCTGCCCGCACGTCCATAAGGAAATCAATCCGTTAGATATAGACTGGATGGATAAGTAACTTTTTAAGACTGTACTTTTTCTTTGGGTATACTCAATAGCCTATATAAAATGGATTAGTCTATAAATGCAGAAAATATTAAAATTAAAAAAAAATATTTTAGAAATGTAACTACTCAAACATTATTTTCATAGTATTTTTTCATTATGATTTATGAAAGAGATAATTATGAGAATGAATCATGCAATAAAGACGGTACATTAAGTACGGGTGGAAAACGGGGCGAGACTGGGTACCCGTCCCGTTTGAAACACCCATAAAGTCGAGCACCCCTAAAGCCGAGCACTGTTGCAGTGATGCAAGTATTTCTTGGGGTGATTTTGGAAACGAATTTCAGGTTTGGGCTAATGTATATTGGGTATAACGGGTGCACATATTACCCAAATGGCTATTAGCGGGTAACCCGGTGGTACCCAGTGTTGAAATTTACAATCCCAAGTCTCATTCCGCAATAAATAAAACGGATATTTGGATATCCATAACCACTACAAGAAACTGTACATGTAGACACGAAATCTTAGCCATGGTAATTTTAATCGTGGCTAGTATATCTAAACATCCACAAATTTTCTTGTCCGGTAGCAAAGCATAAATTTACTAGATTATAGAGCGACTAAAAGTTTTTCTTGAAGCTACTGCATACTTTTGGTTTTAAACTGTACGCATTGTAGCTATAATAAGTGTTTTAGCTATTAATTTATTTGCCACTAATTAATTTTGAAGCTTATTTATAACCTTATTGCATTGAAAATTTTGATTCATGGCAAAAGTCTTAAGATTGCGTTGCTTTTAGCCACAAAATAAAAAACTATGGCTAGAATTACTTTTTGTGTCGAAAGTAGTATCATCCTAGCTATTGATGATTCCACTTTAGCCTTACATGTTTAAACCGTGGCTGTTTAAGCAATTAATATCATCCAATTGTTATAGCTGGAGCTAATATTTTGTGATGAAAATCAATAAATATAGATAATAGATGTACTCCCACACAAATAAATTGTGTACCTTTATTTTTTCAAAAGAATCTTCAATTAAATTAATATTTACAAAATCCTATGGAATTAGCCTGATGGTAATGTGTGAAATAGAGAATATCCGTCACACCCAAAATTAGAACTCGAGATCAATAATCAACGAAAAAACGTCAATATTTACAACATGTTTAGAGAAAAAAAATTCATAAGCGATGACAACAACTGTTGCGAGGCTGGATTTTCGATCCCCGGACTTAATAATAATAACTTGCTGGACTATATTCATAAATTTACATAAATCATTTTTATAACTTAATCTTCCTAGAAATAAAACCATTGTAAAGCTTATTCATTCTTAATTTTAAATTTATCTTCATCTCTTTAATATTAAAAGTGAATCAAACTATATCAATTATATATGTGTGAAGCATGGTTGTCAAGCCATTATCTAGCCACTCAGTTGAACCTGAATACACACAGGGCCAGAAAATAAATTTATTGTTAAATTATTGGATGTTAGTGTTACCTATCAAATTACTTTAAGATTATCAAAATCTTAATTTTTATCATATATACGCATATATTTCTATATTATGTATAAAAAGGCTTAAACCATTGAAACCCAATCCTACCAAGAAATCTCGAACCATGTACTTCACCGGCTCAATGACTTAAACCGGTTTGACAACCTTGATATAAAGTCTAAATCTAATTAGAAATATTGGTCGCATTTGGTGTATTGCTTTTGCGTTGGCTAATGACTAATGAGGATAGTAAGAGACAAGGTTGTCCACCTGTAGGTTGATCCGGTTTGACCTTAAAGGATGAGGAAAACGAGCGCCACACACTCGTAGGTTGACGACGTCATGAGTTGGAGGTTATACGACGTCATTTTTCTTTTGGTTTTCAAAATGTGCATATTTTCCAGTTTCCCCTTCGCCTAACACTATTTTTGGCATTCAAAATTGAGTACAATTAAAGAATTTATTTCAAATGGGGTCAGTGAATATTAATAGTAGTTACTTTGTTAGTCTTAGTTTGGGACGTCTAACTACTTGCTTGCAACTACTTTGCTACTCGAACGTTTGAATATTGGTGTTCTATGACTGTGCTTGAATTTTCATTAAATGTTGAATTCAAGTATGAAATGTTATTTTAGTGTAATGTTATATGTGATTTGATATAATTTATACATGTATGAACAATATAATGATTTTTTCATATATAAATCCTAAATCAGATTAAAACGATCATACTATTAATTCTCAACTCACTTGTTCGATCGGGCCAATAGGCTCCGTCAACCTTGGTAAGAGAAGAGGGAAGTAACATATTTTCTTAAAGTAATCATGGAATAGGGGTGGCATTGGTCTGGTCCGAATCGGATCAGACCAAATTCAGGAGAATCGCGGTTCAATAGTGAAATACATATTAGGTCCAATGACCGGATCAATAGTGCATTCGGTCCATTCCAAATATAAATTCGGTCCATTTTTTTCAGCATAAATAAAATTCATAGTACCAAGAACCGAACCATATTATATTCGATTCAGTTTGATCCGATCCAAAAATCGATTCGGTCCGGTATGGTGCGGTATAGACCAATTTGGCCACCCTAAATAGGCGAAGTGAAATGTGAGGCGGGATTTCAAAAAATTTAGACTTTCCCACCCTGCCAATGTCCCGCGTAAAGGAAAAATTGAGAAGAAGTCTCTCGAATAACTTTAACCTATTTCCCCCATCTTTCCTTAACCTAATACCTAATATAATCTAGCTCCTCTTCCGCCGACCTTCCTCCAATCTCCCTCATTCTTCCTCCCCAGACTCTTCTTTCTTTCTCTGCTCCCTCGCCTCCACATCTTATGTATTCCTGGCTACTATCTCAAGACGAAGATCAACGAACAACAAGTGTTCCGGTTAGGTAGATATGCAAATCATTAGCACAAGGAATTGCCGAGTAGTTGAACGCGGTATCTGACTCTTTCTTTTTATTCAGTTATACACTCTCCATGGCCACGATGTGGAGGATGCACAAGTCTAATTATAGTATCGAAAGTTATCTAGTGATGTGTTATTTTGATAGTAATTGACACAATTTTTTACAACTAATTGATGCAGTTGTGAAATCCTTTTTTTTTTCCCCTGTAACTTCCAGGTTTACATGGAGAAAGTACTAGATTATTATTAGTTTGCTTCATATCTCAGAGTATGCACTTCTCCTTGGGATGGAAGGTTCTTCCTTGAATATTTATGTAATTATTGTTATGGTATTTTCGATATAATTATAAACAATTAAACATGACTCATAATTCATTTGCTTAAACTTCTTTTTTAATTCAGGTTTGGTTCTTCAGAGCAGAAGCCGCTTGGGATAATTTGGTGGATGTCTCATCATTGACTTCAACCATATATAATTTCGTGGATGCTTCGTTCATAACATAGGATGAATGAAAAAGGGGACTTTCCATTTTTAGTACATTTGTGATATTTTCATTTAACGAGTGTTCTAATATCATTGTTGAATTATGAATGCACATGTTATTATAGAAATATTTTTAGAGAAATGTATGTAGGATCTGTATTATAACCGATGGAATACGATAGTCACAACTACACATACATGAAAACAAAATAAAATTGGTTGGCAATGAAGCATCATTTGTTGGATTTATTAGTGACAAATTCATTATATATGTATTGACGATTGGCCACCAAAAGCTAATCGTCGTGAGACTTTGCCAGACAAAAACGACCATCTTGAGCCATGAATTGGTTGAACTAGTGATAGGAACAACTGTGACTAATGGTTTTCCATCAACTAGTCAAAATAATGTATATGACAAACCTCAAACAGAATTAGCCACGATTTATTTTACCCGAAGCTATATCAGTGTCATATTTCATGGCACGAATCATAATTATTCAGTTTCAACGTAAATTATGCGTGGCAAGTAATTTGACAAAGCCACATATTATTTTCTATGTAGCTAAATAGTTCAATGATATAGCCACATGAAAATTGCTTTTATAGCAAGACTTTGATAGGTTATGGCTATATTATATTTCGTCATAGCTAAACATATCAGCCATTAGCTATGCAAGTGAAAAAGTGTGTAGCTAACCTTTAGCTGCGCCACCTCTAGCCACACAAGCTACAAAATTATTTGTTTGTGGCTATATCATTTAGCCACACAATTTTTACAATTTAGCTACGAAAAACTTCATAGTTGTATGTGTGGATTCTTGTAGTGAACTCTCAAATAACCGGATGAATATGAATATACCCAAATAATCGTTTCTCATTGTCTACCCCTATAATATGAAGGGTAAAGAGGGTAAATAAAGAGTGAAACTGGTTTGATGCGAAAGAAAAGAGGTTTATGAAGGGGAAAGAGGGTAAATAAAGAGTGAAACTGGTTTGATGCGAAAGAAAAGAGGTTTTGTAGAATGGGTTAAAATAGATACTTAATATCTTTATCAAGTGAGTTCAAGATATTTGTTCATTTAGGCAACACTTACAAGCAAAAAAGCGAGGCAATTTGAAAGGTTTAGAAGCATTTTCAAATACTTCATGTACTTTTCACATTGAGAACATATGTTTTTTATTCAAAGGCTTAGATGTGGACTCGTTCTTAACAATAAATCGTATTTCAAATTATCACTAAATCTTAGCATCTGAGTTGATTTGGCTTAACGGATTAATTCAAATTTGATTACTATCCATTATAAAAGAAAAGGGTTAATTAAGTGTTTCCTTAAAATGAATTATTGTCATGTGTTGAATTACCCGAACTGAGTGGAGAAACGATGTAGAAGGGCACCAGTTGGCACAGAATCTCGGATACCGCAAAGTCGAGATACAGTTGGACTCCAGATGTGTTGTTCAATTACTTAGCCAAAGGGATGGCGATGATCATTGTCACACAACAGTCTTCCAGGACTTTTAGGCACTCCTTGATAGAGATCGAGAAGTTTTCTTGTGACATATTTATAGGGAGGGCATTAAGTGAGTTCATTTTCTTGGTAGGCTCGGTTACTAGCTACCTCTAGGTTTCCATAATGTATCCATTTTTTAGTATATTCTTATTTCTTGGTTGATGTATGACGTTCACGGGACCTTAGAACCTCGCTTGGTTTTGAATGATTGTTGAAATTATTTGGATCCATTTAAAAAAAATTACCCTACCAACAAAAATTTGGTCCAGTGGTTATGGCATCAAACTTTGAACTCAGAGTTCCTAGTTGAGATTCCTATGATGCACAAACCTTCTCCTCTTTCCCTTCCCCTAATCGTGGGCCCCATAAAAAGGGGAATTATCGTTCCTAAAAATAGGGATGGGGAACAAACTCATCATCGTAGGTAACCATTGAATCCGAATAAATTTAATTTATCGCAAAAAATTCAACGCGCATTACTTTTGACTAGGTTTTCATAAACCTGACAAGAAGGATAATGAGTTCGGTGCGGTTTTGATATTTAAGTATTAACACCAAATGCACCCGACTATATGCCTCAACTATGGTGAGACTCATTCGATTTACCATTTCAGGCATCCAAATCTATCAAGCATAGTATTATCTCTTAGACTCCAAGTCTTGTTGATTCTGGCTCATTTTACAAACAATATATATCAAAGAAATGTCAATTAACATCAACATTGTAAAAAAAGAATTATATACTATAAATCTTTGGATATAATTATTTAGGATAGTTGTAGAAGGACTTTCTTAAACTGCATAAAAGTATGTTACATTAAATCTCCACCAAATTTTAGTTTAAGAGATAATTGTTATTTTAGAAGGGTTGAGTGAGAAGGAATGGATGGATTAGATTGAGAAGGAAGGGATCCATGGCCATTTTTGTAGGAGTTAGGACGGAAAGTGGAGAGTGAGGAGATGATTGACCGAATTTTTGTGGCAACTGATAAGATTTTGGGTGCCTCAGCATGTATTTCTAGACGGATGATAAGACACTCTTCAAATCTCGGTTAATATAAATGCAACTAATCTCTTCTTATGAATACCAACAGTTAGGGGTGGGCATTGGGTGGGTCGGGTGGATTTTGACCATAAAATGCATCCACCCGCGCTTAAACGGATTGATAATTTTTAACCCACCACCCACCCACATTTAGTCTCGGGTTGGGTCGGGCGGATGGTGGATGATGCGGGTGGGTTTGTGGGTTCACCCACATCACAATGTATATAATATAAAGGAGTCAACTTGACATGATAATAGGTGAAAGAATCATCGAGGGAACACAAGAAGTTGAAATAGGGCGAAAAATGTCGAATTAGTTCTTAAATTAGATAGGATTTCTATTGTGAAAGAGTTTTCTACAGATTGAGACGATTATTAGGTGCAAGGAACTAAGGAAAATAATTCCACAAAGGAAAGAGCGGTGATCTAAGCACAAGAATTAGAGGAAAAAGTAAAAGGATGAAGAGGGGATCTCTATTTGGAAGGTTGGCTTTGAGGTTCAAACTCCAGGAGCAGTCCGAGTTTATATCTAATGTCTCCACTCTCCTCTCTCTAGCGCCAACGACTTTGATCTTTTTGTTGTTGGGTTGAGTGGGTCACCCGCACACTCACCCACAACCCACCCACCACCCGGCGGATGGCTCCCAACGCAACCCGTCACCCACCCACAGACCCATCCACTTAACGAAATTCGGATCAAATGCAGGTGGGTCTGCCCAAACTCGCGGATGATCCGCCCGCATGCCCAGCCCTACCAACAGTTCTTTGGAGCTTATCTGCAGGATTGGATTCTTGGAAACATTCTACACCATCAAAGGAGCCTTGACTTTGGCATTACCTGTTGGTCTTTTTAGCGGACCAGAAACGACCGAGTCTTTACAGACAAAGTCGTCACACCTGAGACCTTTATTCAGTGCGTCCAGGCTTGGTTACCTGTAGTGAGAAATTCTTTGGACAATGATAGTTTCATTCATCAGCCTAATTCTCCTGGTAGAACAGAGGGGCAAATCACTTGGAAGCCACCGCGTTCCGAGTGAGTTTACCTCAATTTTGATGACTTTGTTCTCCCTGAATCAGGCCATGCAGCGGCTGGTGGCTTAATTCGTAATAACTTGGGACGCTGTCTTACAACATTATCTATTAACCTGGGGTCGTGCTCTATTACCCAGGTTGATTTGATGGGTGTTGTTGAAGTTCTTCAGGTGGCTTGGGATACTGGTCAGTGTCGGGTTCTGCCTCAACTCGACTCGAAAGTGCGCAGTTCAGCTGCTACAACGCACCGACATTGACGGGCACCACTATTCGGCCATTATTTCCCGATTTTATGTGCTCCTTTCCCATCCTTGGGAAGTTCGTATCTCCCATGTGTATCGTGCGGGTAATGTTTGTGCTTATTATCTTGCTAGTCAGGGTCACCATCTTACCTATTATTGTCATTTGTTTCCGATTTTTTATTCGATGCTCTCGCATCCGTTATTATATGACTGTCAGGGGGCGGTTGGTTTTGAATGAAAGTTAGAGTGTCGTTGCATCCATTATAAAAAAAGTTTTAGGGTCAACGGTTGGAATGGTTCTAAAAATTGGTGGTGATAAATTTGATAATGTTCAATTACATGTTTTATATAGGGTAAATGCCATATTTGGTCACTGTGTTTACTAAATCGTGTTATGTTTAGTCACTAACGGGAGAGTGACTAAATGTGACATGTTTGAGTAATTCGAGTAACCAAAATTTATATTAAATTTTTCTAGTGACCAAGGCCGTCAAAATCGGGATTTTGATCGTAAAATCGTAGGATTTTACTTAGGGATTTCGATCCTGATTTTACTATAAAATTGGTGGACCTTAAAATCGTTCAAAATCGGAATTAAAATCGTTAAAATCATAAAATCGTACCAAAATCGGGATTTTGATCTTATGTGAACAAAATAGGGAGATTGAGCCAATTCAAAAGAAGCTTTCGGTGCAAATGACAATGACGGGATCTTCTAATATATTTTTCCTACTAAAAGAACATTTGAAAAGAAGAAGAAAAAAACTAATAGGTAGGGATGACAATGGGTAGGGTCGGGTGCGGGTTTACCCTATACCAACTCCTAACCAGTCGGGTAGAGCCTTCTAAAATACCCGACCAAATAACCACCGGGTATGAAAATTATATAACCATACCCTACCCACCAGGTAACCACGGGTATTCGGGTAACCATGGGTACGAATCCTAAACTATGAACTTATACACATATATGCACATACATACTGTTGTCCATTAAAAATTCTCCAAACTTGTAACTGTTCTAGCTTCAACAATCCACACAAATAAAAATAGCAAACACATAATAATTGTTCTTGCTTCTACAATCCACACAAACATAATAATCGTCTACATTTTCATCATCAATAATGGTAGCTAAACTCAATTTCTCAAGCTAAACTAAATTTCTCAAGGGAAATTGACCCTTTGGTTAGCGGGGCGGGTATAACGGGGCGGGTATTATCGATTACCATACCCGTACCCTACCGTTTATTTTGAAACCGGGTATTACCCGTACCCGCCCGTTACCCCGTCAAAGCAGGTAATTACCCTCGTTGACCGGTTACGGTCGGGTAGGGTACCCATGGTTACGGGTTGGATTGACATCCCTACTAATAGGGTTCGGTCAACCCCTTTCCCTTCTCCTTGTTTAACTCATCGGTAAAACAATTGTCAGAATATTGTAAGTGCGTAAGAATTAACATCATTATTAACAAATTATTTTATTAATGAATATATTTGTACCAAACCAATGACATTAATTATTTTATTATAGTTCAGTTATTCTTAGTTTTAAATCATGCTTAGTAGATGATGTCGGAATACTACTTTGAGTTAAACTACCTAGACACAACATGAAAAACAAGAGCCAAATCCCATGAGCTCTATCCCTTCCTCATAAATTATTTTGAGTTACGCATTAAATAACAATTAAAATGATGATTTTGGAACATTAATCTTGAAAATTATCACTTTAAATGTTATAAGTTTTTGTGTTATTAATTATTTACCTTATTAATATTATTATATGTTAATTACTATATGATACTTAAAATCCTACGATTCCGATTTTACCCCAGTTTTCGATTTTAGGTAAAATTCCGATTTTAACTACTTTGCTAGTGACTAAACATGACATGATTTAATAATCTCAATGACCAAATATGACATTTACCCGTTTTACATACAAACCGAACATAAGAACGTCCTTATCGAATGGTCCACTCTTATTCCAAAAAAAAAAATGTTCCACTCATTTCGTCAAAATCCAAACTCACCACAACCGTCCATTTACATAGTAATTAATGTCATAAAGTCACCGTTGTTCCTCAAAACTGCCTGAAATACGGTATATTCCCTTAACCCTCACACAACACAACACACGCGAATTACAGAAAGAAGAAGAGAGTAATAATTGTCATTTTCACTAATCTTCTTTTTTTTTGGTAGAAAATGGGACGCTAAAGGGCGCCCCTGCCTGAAACTTAAATTAACCGGGTTTGGGATATACCCAAAACGTCATACAAAATCCAGAAGGTCAGACCCGGGTCTGAGCTCTCAAAAACATGGAAACCTATACTAGCAGAGTGGCCTTTATTAGCAAGGAAATCCGCCACTTTATTTCCTTCTCTATAGATATGGGAAACTCTGACTTCCCAGTTCTGCTGGAGCAGTCTCTGAAATTGCAAAACCAGATTATGATACCTGTGCTCCGTCTGATCCTGCGAGGTAAGGATATTGATAGCCGTAGTGGAGTCCAACTGCAGCAAGACTTTCCTGTATCCGTACTTCCACGCCATCTGCAAGCCCCGGATGGCCGCCATGATCTCGGCTCGGGTAATCGTGCACACTCCCAAGTTCTCCACAAAGGCTCCCATGCATTTCCCCATCCAGTCTCGGATAACGCCCCCACCAGCTGCTTCTGATCCTGGTTGTTTCACTGAGCCGTCGGTGTTAACGCACACCCAATCTTGTGGTGGTGGTCTCCAAGCTAGCTGCTGTTCTGACCTCAAGGGCTTATCAAGCTGAGATGCTGCGTCATTCTCCTGCGCTTGCCTGATAGTCGACGTCCAGCAGCCAATACGTTGCGCCAACACGTGATCTTCTTGTGTCAGGTTGTGGAAGACCTTCTCATTTCTTCTTTTCCAGAGATACCAGGCCGCCACACCGAACAGAAGGCCTTCCTTCTCCCTCTTGAGGTGCTCATCTAGCCAAGCTGCAAAACCGAGACCGTAGGTTAGTGAGGTCTCTTGTATACCCAGCTTGGTCCATACCTGTAGAGAGCTCGGACACTGGCGCAGAATGTGTTCAGCCGTCTCCGGTCCCGCTTTGCATATCGGGCAAGTATCATCCGTCGTCAGTTTCCGCTTCTTGCGCTGCGCATTGGTCATCAGCCTGTCATGGAAAACCAACCACAGAAAATGCTTAATGCGGTTCGGGCCTGCCCACTTCCAGAGGCGCTTCCAGTGCTGGTGGTTGTTCGCTTGCTCCTCCTCCCCCATCCCGTCGCTTAGCCACTCCACAGCCGCAGCATAGGCTGACTGAAGCTTAAACTTTCCGTCTGGCTCCATTCCCCAAGCGGTAATGTCTTCACCCGATCCCGGCACGGGAGGGTCTGTACCTGCAATCAAAGCCAACAGATTCTCAGACACATGTGGATCAATATCCTGCCACTTCCACTCACCTGAATCCGTGACCATCTCCGCAACGGTAGCCTGCCAGTTAATTCCTTCCCCAGTGCTTGTGATCTGCTCACTCAAGATAGTACCCTCAGCAAGCCAAGGATCCGTCCAAAACTGCACATTATGGCCTTCTCGGATGTCCCACACCACCCGCTGCTTAAGAATAGGCCAAGTATCCACAATGCCTTTCCATAGTCGTGAGAAGTTACTCTTCTTCATCACCAAAGTCCCTGCCTCATTGACTTTGAAATACTTGCTCTGCAGGACCCGAATCCATAGCTCCTCTGACCTGTTCAAGAAGGCCCACCCGAGCTTCATAATGTAAGCCAGGTTCAAAGCTCTAGCAGAGCGCATGCCCAGTCCACCAAGCTCCTTTGGTTTACAAATGGTTTCCCATTTGACCAAGTGAGTTTTAGAGACGCCGTCTTCTGCACCCCAGATAAAGGCTCTGACTTTCCTGTCAATGATGTCACAAACCGAGACCGGGAGAACTGCCGTTTGCATGACATAATTCGGAAGGGAATTGAGAACTGAGGTAGCCAAAGTCACTCTCCCTGCCAAGGAAAGACTCCTCGCCTTCCAACCTGAGAGCCGGTGATCAATCTTCTCCAGGATGAATTTATAGGTATCCTTGGTGACTCTGCCGTGGATGACCGGAACACCCAGATAGCGCCCCAGGTTGCTGGTTTGCTTGATCCCCAACATGTCGCTGATCCTTTTCTTCAGGTTTTCCTTGGTGTTTTTTGAGAAGAAGACACAAGACTTGTCCTTGCTAACTTGCTCCCCTGATGCCTCACAAAACCGGTTCAGGCAGCTTAGGATCTCTTCTCCTTGCTTCGGGTCAGCCTCCGCGAATAAGACCAAATCATCTGCAAAAAATAAATGAGTCAGTGCAGGGCCGCCCTTTGACAGCGTAATCGGTCTCCAGGCTTTCAATAATTAAATTGCATCAATTGTCTATAACTTCAATTATACATCTCTATCATGGATTAGTTGCCTGTGATGTATGAGATAATAAGGTTAGTGACAACATGACATGAAATATCGAGTACAACGAAAAAATAAAACTATTGAATAAAAGATGATAGATAATGAAAGACAACGAAAGCATACCTACCTAATCAACTTAGTATTATCTCAAATGTAAAATTAACAAGACTAAATTACACATTTGGCCACTCAAATTACATAAAATTTTCACATTTCTTGTCCAAATTATATTTTTTTTATTTGGGTTGGGTTGGATTTGATGATGTGGCAGGTTTGATGATTTGGCAGTCGAGTTTGGTGATATGGCAGGTTAAAATAGGGCACGCCAGCACTTCTGTTAGCTACGCCAGCAAATTACTGATAGCGTTAACGGAAATCGACGAAGATTAACGAAGAATGACCAAACATGAACCATTTTACTAATTTGAGTGACCAGCATTAAAATTAAATAATTTTAATAATTAAACATAATATTTTTTAGTAAACTCAGTAACCAAGGTTACGTAGAATTTACCCTCTAAACTTGTTTCTCGCCAAAACAAATTGAAGGTCAGGCTTGTCAATAGTCATTAGCCATTAGGCAAGTCACCCCACTATGAAGAAGATTGATGTTGATGGGTCTTCGATGACTACATCAAAGAAATTGACTATTGTTTTTTATTTCCACTACTAATAACATTTTGGCGACTGGCAAAATTGAAATAATGGAACCAAGTTTTTTTTTATTAGAAAGGAATTGGTTGCTCGGTGACCATCACAATTCACAAGTTGCAACATTGTATGGTAGTTTCTTTTCCTTTCTAGGCAAAAACTAATGTTTAATATAAAAAAGAATAATTCTAGTATTGTGGGATAAAAAATTCATTACACCTTAGATTCCGTTTTTTAAATTCATATAGCTATTTATAAAGTTATTAAATTATACAAATTGTAGGAAATCCCTAAAATGGTTTCAGTAATCTTTAGAGTGTACACTCATGTCAAATTTATGCCTCACACTTAATTTATGCCCATCTGAATGTCAAATTACTAGGGGTTATTATGTTAATTACCAAAATAAATAAACCTAAATTCTATTAACCATAGAAGATAATATTATAATCAGATCGTCCAAACTAATACAATAATAATATTAGCCAAACTAAAGTTTAATTAATTTGGTTAATTAGTAACCAGATTAACCAATATAACATCAAATTCTCATTAAGTGAGAATTTGTTTCGGTTAATGCATCAATTTACAATTTATATAATGAGTAATACATAACAATTAACACATAATTATAGTTAATTCTTAACATAAGTAAATATAACTAATATAATTACTTTACATTCAATAGAAGTATTCACCTAACAAAAATATATGTCAATGGTATGGGGTTAATGTACTATTGTGTTTGTATAAATTGACATAGTCTCTTAGCAATTATCAGATATTGAAACAGACCTTATTTTGAAGTTTTCATCGAATATAATGTATAAGTTTTATCTAAATTAGGTGTATATATGTTGCGGTCTACATTCTACAAATACAAATATACAACATATGAACAATATTGAGCTTTATTTTTCATGAGTCTAAAAAGAGGAACATTTGGTTGTCGAGTTTTTATGCAAATTATTATATGTATATAATATATATTAGATATATAGCTAATTATTTAACTGGTTAATTTGGTTTCATTAGTTAGCAGTGTCTGAAACCAAACCAAACATGCTAAAAAAATTGACCAAACCATACAGATTATTCAAATTAACCAAACCAAATTATCCAAATACTATCAGTTAAATCGATTACCACAGTAACTACTCCATTTGAACACCCCTACAAACCAGTGATAGAGTCACTTTTATGAAAATGGAGATTATATCTCCACTCAACTTTCAAAATCATATAAAATTTCATGAAAATTTTGTAATAAATTTAAGAAATATAGTTGTTAATAAACCTTTAGCATCTGAACCTAGAATTTAAGGCCCTCATTAAGTTCTTTTGCATCCGTTACTGTGCCAAACAACGAGTTTTATTAGAGAAATGGGTGTAACTAGATATGGATAAAAAAAGTTTATTGTAAACCAAACTATCTATTAGTTAGTAATTTTATTTGAGTACTATGGGATATATAAGAACAAGTATCTCAATTTATAAGGCATGCATGGTCTATTGACACTGAAGTGTAATCTTCTATGAAACATGGCGAGCAATAGTGAGTCAGATTTAATCATGTTTCATCATAGCGGGATATCCTTCTCCAACTTGCCATTAAAGTCCTTCCTCTTATTGTGCCATTTATGTCCAATGGAAAAAATGGCGATGATCCATATAACTTTTTTTGTGTTTGTTCTTCAACATAAGATGTGATGTTTTTATCTGTACCTAGTTATTCTGCTAACTGCATAAGTTGTTAGTATATACTAACTAATATCCAAAATGTATGAAATAGTATCCTAATCTGCTGATTTTACTAAAGTATCTAGATAGCACATACTAGTATTCAAAACATCACAAACTAGTATCCAGATAGCAGATACCAACTAATATCCACAATCAACCAACTAGTATTCAATATGGATACTCTTATAAATTATCTGGATACTCTTATAAATTATCTGGACATAAGGACATGCCAGTTTATCTTTGGTACTCCAACCAGAAAGGAGACAATAAGCTGAAAATCGTTGATAGTCCACAACACTATAGCTTTTATGTTGAAGTTCATTTTTTTGAATGCGTCATAATTCACAACACCATCATTCCATAATGCCTTCAGATCATCTATGAGGAATCTCAGATAAACGTCAATATTAATACCAGTGTTTTGGACTAGGAATGAGTAAAGTCAAGAACAAATATAGACTCTTCATGCATTGAATTTATGCAATGCTCTCCAAGCTTCATAGTCAGCAGGGTGCCTTAATAGCCCATCTTTGGCATGTGTACGTCATGCCATATCTTGGGCAATTTTTCTCGACATGAAAAATCTTTGGAGTCTCGTTACAATGAAAAAATATCGTAATATTTTCTATGGAACCTTTTTCACTCTCCCCTTTCTATCCTTGTAGACTTTCTTATATCCATGTACCTTATGGATTTGTTTGATAAGTCTTTTTATGATTTTGTTGGATGAGTATCGTAACACTTTAGGCAAATCCCACATCGACAAAGTACATGAGATATCCGTGGTTTATAAGTAAGAAACCGACCTTAACTGACAAGACGCGTTTTGGGGGGAAACGGAGGAGCTCTTGTGAGAACTCCGAAGTTAAACGTGCTCAGTGTGGAGTACAACAAGGATGAGTGACCTTATTGGAAGTCACCTTGAATTGCACTCCAAGTCAAAAACAGTGAGGGCCGAGGCCCAAAGCGGACAATATCTTCGTCGGGAAAAGGTTCGGGATGTTACAAGTGGTATCAGAGCCTCTCTGCGTCCCTCTTGAAAGATGATGGGGCAAACCTCAACGAGGGCGTTGAGTCCCAAAGGGGGGAGGGGGTGGTATGTAACACCTTAGGCAAATCCCACATCGACAAAGCACGGGAGAGATCCATAGTTCATAAGTAAGAAACCGACCTTAAATGACAAGACGCGTTTTGGGGGGAAACAGAGAAATTTTTGTGAGAACTCCGAAATTAAACGTGCTTAGTGTGGAGTACAATAAGGATGAGCGACCTTATGGGAAGTCACCTTGAATTGCACTCAAAGTAAAAAAAGCGAGAATCGAGGTTCTAAATGGACAATATCTTCGTCGGGAAAAGGTTCGGGATATTACAAGTATAGATGTAAATTTGATCAAGCAAACAAAAAAAATGTAACCATTAAAAAATTATCAAACGAGAAATTATTTTGTCATGAACCAGTTGATCCCAATAACTCGAGTTGTTGGGAGAGGTTCAATCATGGATCATATACCACAACACTAACACGCCCCCTCAAACGAAAGCCACTCACAAGGTCTTGAAGTTTGCACAGGTTTGAAGACAAGAATACCATGTGCTTAACAAATGGGAATCGAACACAAGACCTCACGGTCACAGAAGGCTCTGATACCATGTCATGAACCAGTTGCTCCCAATAACTCGAGTTCTTGGGAGAGATTCAATCATGTATCATATACCACAACACTAACAATTTGGTCATTCGGAATTGTTTTGTTAGATATTTTCTTCCCTTCATTCAATAGCATTTCGGTATATTTTCCCTTTTTCCCATTAAAATGTTCCGTTTTATTGAAATGCTCTTGTCTCCCTGCTGCGATAAAAGCTGAGTCTGTCTCTCTGCCTCCAAGAGAGAGAGAGAGAGAGTCTATCTTACTCTTGAAGGACAAAGACAGCTCTCTAGTCTTCCATTTCTCCTCTGCACACACCGCCACCCCAAAAATTGCTTCTCTCACTCTTTCTTCCCCTCAAAGGTTTTGAGATTCCTGTACAATCAAAGGTAGGATTGCCCACAATTTTTTACCCTCTCTGTTTTTACACAAATGAAACCCAATTCGAGAACCCACAAAAGTTCTTTGCTTTCTTTTGAATTTGTGGACTTCTTGATGGATTGTGATTTTCTTGAACATTTAACTTTTTATTTTGGGATGAAACTAGAACATTTAACTTTAACAAGTAGTTCAAGCTTATGATTGAAAGATGGAAGCTTTTGTTGTTCTTATCCTGGTTCTCATGCTTTTTTATTTATTCTGTAGTCGCCAGTCCTTTTGTTTCCATTTTTGGGAGAGCTGGGTGGAACTACCAATGGCGGTTTCGGTGAACTCATAATTTTAAGATTTGTCTTTTTTTTTTTTGGGGCGTAAAAGTTGTACCTCTTCAATATCTGGGGAGATCTTTTCTCTTGTCTCTTACATGATGTCTTGCCTTCTATGCCTGGAAGAGAGCTAACCATGCATGAAGGAGCACTGGTTTCCATGGGAATTCTTTCATTTTTGTTGTAAGATCAGTCTGTTGTTTCATTTCTCAACCATATATCTTTATGAATCTGAAGTTTATGAGGGTGGAAGAAGACACCAAATTTCTTTCACAAATTTGGCTGATAAACTTCACTTACCATTTGTTTAACGCTCATGTCTCCCTTTATCTCAAGTTTAGTTCTACTACAATCCTTTTCCTTCTCTAGTTTACTTTTCTTTGTGGAAGATGCCTTTCTTTTTGTCTGTTTGGAGAAGGGTTCTTGGGGAAAGAAAACCCTCCCCAAAAAAAAAAAAAAACTCCAATCCTGACCATTCTTCTGCTCGTCTTGCCAGATCCAGTTTCGAATTTCGGCAGAAGATCCTGGAGCTAGTCTTTTTGCTGCTGCGTAGGTGGTTCATCTCTATCATTAACATACAGTTTTGAAGCTTGATCAGAAGCACATACTGCTGAAGAGTTAAAATGCAGGCATCAGAGAGGTTCCAGTCACCAGCAATGTCATCCGCCGGCTTATACTACCAACCGAGTCAAGAATTCGAGCCCTACTGCTTGCCTCAGTTCCAATTACCTCACCAACTATGCTACAATGGAAGCGTGCAGGCAACTTCTCAATTCCCCTTTGAGATCTCTTCTGAACAATACTGCACTTTGGAGTCATCTTCCCCAAATGCCATTTTCAGTACCTACAACTTTTCGCCTAGTGGGAGCCCAATCTCGCAGCAGGATTCTCAGTCACACCCACCTGATACATATGGCTCTCCATTAAGCAGCTCGTGTGTTACTGATGATGCCAATGATATAAGACACAAGCTGAGGGAGTTAGAGACTGCAATGTTGGGGCCAGATTCTGATAACTTAATGAATATAGAAGGCGAGTCACCAGAGATGGACTGCTTGAGAAAAATCATGGAGGCGATATCACGAGCTGATCTAAAGCAAGTCCTAGTTGCCTGTGCCAAGGCAGTGTCCGAGAATGACCACTTAATAGCACAATGGCTGATCGATGAATTACGCCACATGGTGTCAGTTTCTGGTGAGCCTATACAAAGGCTAGGCGCATACATGTTGGAAGGCCTCGTTGCTCGGCTTTCCTCTTCTGGGAGTTCAATCTGCAATGCCTTGAGGTGCAAGGAACCAGCTAGTGCTGACTTGCTCTCTTACATGCACATCCTCTATGAAGTCTGCCCTTACCTCAAATTTGGATACATGTCAGCGAATGGGGCTATTGCAGAAGCTATGAAGGATGAGAACCGGGTTCACATTGTTGACTTTCAGATTGGTCAAGGGAGTCAGTGGGTGAGTTTGATTCAAGCATTTGCAGCGAGACCCGGTGGGCCACCACACATTCGTATCACAGCCATAGATGACTCAACTTCCGCTTATGCACGAGGTGGAGGGTTGAATATAGTAGGGAAGAGGCTGTCAAAGCTGGCTGAGTCGTTCAAAGTGCCGTTTGAGTTCCATGCTGCTGCTATCAATGGCTGTGAAGTTCAAGTGGGTGATCTCGGTATTCGAGCTGGGGAAGAAGCTCTAGCTGTCAATTTTGCGTTCATGCTTCATCACATGCCTGATGAGAGTGTCGATACAGAGAACCATCGAGATCGGTTGCTGAGGATGGTTAAAGGGTTGTCACCTAAGGTCGTGACACTTGTCGAGCAGGAGGCTAATACAAATACTGCACCGTTCTTTCCTCGGTTTCTAGAGACACTCGACTACTACACGGCCATGTTTGAGTCGATCGACGTGACCCTCCAGAGGGATCACAAGGAGAGGATAAATATTGAGCAGCATTGCCTTGCTAAAGATGTTGTGAATGTGATCGCTTGTGAGGGAAGAGAGCGAGTGGAGAGACTTGAGCTTCTGGGGAAATGGAGGTCAAGGTTTGTCATGGCGGGGTTTACACAGTGTCCTTTGAGCTCTTTGGTGAACGCTACCATTAAGACACTGCTGGAGAATTACTGCAAGCAGTACAGGCTTCAAGTGAGGGATGGTGCGTTGTATCTCGGGTGGATGAACCGTGATTTGGTTGCTTCTTGTGCATGGAAGTGAAGAAAAGGAAGGGGCACTAGGTAGAACTTTCTCGCTTGGAGTTGTTTGTTGTAGCCTTTTGCTGTAGTTTTTCTTCTATGAATGGAAGGCAGCCATTTTTCGGCTCTACAAGCTTTATAAGTTGCCAAGCTGGGTTCTGTTTGGCATTGTTAGCTTTGTAAAACTGAAGCAAAGAGTTTAAAAGGAAAAGCTGGAATTTAGAGTAGAGGAACGAAGGAAAATGTTACATAATTACTGTAGCTTTGTCTTCTTCCCATATGTATTAGACAACCAACCCAACAATGGCTCTACATCCTGCAATTATTGCTCAATCTAATACACAGCTGAAAAATAGTGTCTGCAAACAATTCATTTTTCACCCACAAGTTCAAGATAAAGAATCTACTTTCAGTTAAGTTGAACAGGCTCCGAATCCGGGATGTGTTGCTGAGTTGGTTTGCAGTCTGGATGAGTAGTGGCAGCAGAATGAACTTTGGAATCGCAACCATTCTCTTCTGATGCTTCTTTTGACTCACCAGTGTGTTGGTCATTTGTTCTGCCTTCAAGAATAAAACTTGTAGTGGCATCGGAATCATGGTCAGCAGCATCACTTTCCTCCAAGGCGCTTGACTTCTCATTCTGCTGGTCTTTCGATTTCAATTCGTTCAGGTGAATGGGACTTGAACAAACCTTGTCACTCCCCTTGTCAACAAGACCTTCTTTACCCTTGTCCCCTTTGGCTTTAGTTCTCGACGCACCATTAAGTTGTTCCTTGGGTTTAGCATTGGCATCAGGAGTGTTACAAGCTGGTGTGCTGCAGTCGATTTGTTCGGTAGGAACGTTTGAGGTACAAGCGTCCAGACCAGGTATGTTGTGAGTAACAGTCCTTGACGGTGGCATGTCATGATCATGTTCTCCTTCGTAACTAGTTATAACCACCTTGGGATCATGGGATGCCCTCTCGACATGTTTCTTGACTGGACAGCCGGGACTCGAGCACCTATAGTAGCTCCTGCATATGTTGTCAAGAGCAGTAACAAATTTCAGTCCGCCATGTCTGTATTTAGGTACATGGAAAGGTCGATGAAATCTTTCTTATGCACAGTTTGCCTTGACAAGCTTACAACATCATCAGCACGAGCTAAAAAGGTTCAAGGTTAAATGCACTATGGGATCTGTAACAAAATGGTCATTCAACTCAAGATCTTAAAGTGATACTAACAAAACTTAACTAAAGATTTTGACAAAATACTAAGTAGACTTTAAGAAATCAGAAACAAAAGAGTCACTCTATCCCATTTCTAGAAATTAAATTAGTTAGGCTAAGTAGACTAAAGTAGAATCTCATAGCAACCCTTGAATTTAGATATTACCTCGGGTTAGGATTTCCTTTGACCATCTTTTGGCCATATTTGCGCCAACGATATCCATCATTCACGATATCCTCCTCGCTCAGAGTCTGGACAACCACTCGTGGTTCACCAGCTGGCTTGTCTACAACAGGAGGATCAACAATCCCGCGGTTCGCTTTCTTCCTGGTTGGTTTGTAAACAGAAACATCAAACAAAAATGTTACTATAGAAACAACATTAGCAAAGTAAAACTATGTATCGTAGATAGTTATGCAGCTAACATACTGCCGTTTAGACTGGTGATCATCTTCCTGATCAATTTCATCTCTTTTCCTAGTCACTTCGGATGGCACGGCTCTCACATCCTCAGTAGATGTCAGTGTGGACATCTGGGAGGCATTTGTGAGATTGATTGGGGGGCGCCCTTTCCCTACTACATCATGACATCATAGTATGAAATATCATATCATGACATCAGAAATCATTTATTATGTTAATATGTATAGATCATCTTTACCTTTCACAGCAGGTGACAAAGGGCCATCGGATCTTTCTTCGATCGATGAAACAAAACCTAGAGCTGGTGTGAGATTGGCTTGAGGCTTAGGATGATCGTGCTGGCCAAAGTAAACGATATCTGCGAGCTGACCCTCATGTGAACGTTCTAACTGCTTCTTCACTTGACAGCTGGGATGAGTACATTTGTAGTAGCTTCGAATGAATTCATTTCCTTTAACAAGTTTCTGCCCGTACTTTCTCCAGTTGTATCCATCCTCCAACACTTTCTCACGTATGGCAGGACTTCTTCCATCCTTAATGGATTGTAAAGGATGTGGAGTGGCATGAAAGACTTTCACACGCTCAACGGAAGAGACACTTGCTCCATCATCAGGCTCCTTTGGAATTTGTTCATGGACAACAATTGACATTGTTTTTTCTTGACTCTGTAATGCATGAGTTTTGATATCATCGGTCTCTTCACCCTTTTCAGGTCTGACATTATCAGCACTCTTTTGTTGCTCCTTCTCATTCGAGGGAACTTCCTCTGGACCTTCCACTGAAGAAGCCATGAGAAACTGAGGGTGATTGCTAAAGACACAGGAGATCTAGTCGAGGTGCTAATCGTACTTCAGTTGTTCATATCTGTACCACTGTTTCAAGAGCAATGATAGTTGTAATTAGCTGAGATGCACATGATTCAGACTCATCAAAACATCCTAAAGGTTTGCCGATTCATGAACAAAGATGGACAGACATCGAAGGAATCAACTGGGAAAGAATTGCTCACTCGTTAGAGAGCACGAGAATTGCTCTGATCCAAATACCTTCGTGTCATAGTGAAGCAGTCTCGCCATTCCATTACAGCTAGGCTTCATGAGTTTGACTTACATGCTATTGAAATCAATGAAGGAGAAAGAGAAACGTGAGGAGTCATGAGTTCAGCATGGTAGGAGAGAGCAAAATTCACTGTCATCCTAGTAGAGCTAGGACACAATCTGCACCAAGTGATACAATGAAGATTCAAGCAAGCACAAGAAACTGAAGATTTCATCTCATTTACAGAACCATTTCTTCATCACAACTAGGTTTTGGGGAAAGTTCTAAGGCCACTTGTTCAACAACAGTCCCACATTTCCCAATACCATAGCCTAAAACCCACCCCCAAACCATACCAAAACCACAGCTTTCAGTTCGCGTAAAGTCACAATTCAGAGGCAATCTTTACAAGCAAACCCCAACCCAACAAAGCTTTTCTTATGGTTTAACTTAACAGCAGAGTTGGGGGACAAAGCCCATAACATCCGTACCAAAAATAGCAGGAATTATGCAATGACAATGGCTCAAAGTGTCCAGCTGGAGCTTAAAACCAGACCAAGAAAGACAAATCAACCACAATTAAAAAAGATCCCATCTTTCCTTCATTTCCCCTCAGCTAAGACCACAGCCACACTTGCCCAATTACCATTTCCCCACCAACCAAACAACGAAACCCGGAATCGAGAAATAGTCACCAATCAAACAACCAACACAAAAAAAGGAAAGCACATACGAGGAGTAACAGAAATAAGCGTCGTACACAAGACAATTACCTCGTCGGCGACGATGATCACTCTCTCCGGTGAGAGCTGCTAGCTCCCAAAGCTGAGAGCAGAGAGGATCAAAGAGACACCAGTGAAGGGGAAGTTTCGAGAAGTTTCGTGGATTAAGCGGTTTTTTTGTTGTTGTGATGGGTTGATTTGCAGGACGGCAGACAACTGAGACAAGCACTGCAGCGTGGGAATTTCGAGAATTTATGTTGGTGGGTTTTGTTTATTTAATGCTGTAAGAAATTCCTCTAATCCATTAATCACAGAGAGAATAAGAAGGAAGAAGGAGGAGGAGCTGCCAGAGGGGAAATGTTAGTGTGCGGTAAAGGTGTATGGAAGAATCTATGCGCCCCAGCGCTGAAAATCATTTGTGCGATATTTTCCAAGAAATGATTGGCTTTATGGGGGATCGAGGAATCTATTAGAGTGCAAAATTGTATTTTAGTCCCTTAACTCACTGTTTGTTCGTGAACTGATCATTGAACTTTTGTTCTGTTTGATTGGAAAGCGGAAAAGTTTATGGGCCGTCAATTCATTTAAAACTTGTTGGGCCTTATCGAATATGGGCCGTCCGGTTTCTTTTTTTTTTTTTTTTATAGGAATGGGCCGTCTGGTTTGCCATATCCAAATGGCAAATGGATAGCCTTGATTGTGGACCTGATCTATAATAATTTAGTTAATACACACACACGAAACGAAGGGACCATTCTGCAAATCTCGAGAAAATATACGCGGAATTGCCTGTCCCTGCCCTGTCAAAATTGTCGTCCGTCTCTCTCCGGAATCCATATCGCAACTTCCTCCGCCGTCTGTAGAAACCCTAGCCCCCGTCCCCGATCAACCCGTAGCTGTAAATCACCATGCTTCTCTCTCCGGGCCACTCCCCGAGGCACATCTCGTCGCCGTCGCCGTCTCTGATCTCGGAGGACGCTCTCCAGGTCTCATCCAAATCAGGCGGCGCTTCCTCTTCCAGGAAGCGGCCGAGGGTTCTCGATGAGGACACATACGTGGCCGCAATGGAGAAGATCATCGAGCGGGATTACTTCCCCGACATCTCCAAGCTCCGGGACCGTCTTGATTGGCTGGAGGCGGTGAAGACGGGAGATCCGATGCAGATACGAGACGCTCAGCTGAAGATCATCGAGCGCCGCGGGAAGAAGGCCGGGAATCCAGGGTCCGATTCCACTCTGCGGGGACCAAGCCGCACCAGGACACCAGGTTCTACTTTCATGCGTAATTTCACCCCTCTAGATGAATTCGATGTCACAACTCCTAGCGTTCTCAATGCTAATTTATCGGGCGAGCCTGGAGAGAATGAACCAGCGGATGTAGATGAATCTCTAGGGTTAGATGAGTTCCTCAGGAGGTATACTAGCGAGGATAACGATAGTTTTGCTAAGATATTAACCAAAGTCAACAAGAAGAGGAAGGAGAAGTATGCTCATTTGTTGGAAGGTGAGAAGGAAGAAGATGGTAAGTCCATAGAAGATGCAAAGCGGGATAGGATTACTGATGGTTATGGAACTTCCGATCAGCCTCCGAGTACGTTAGAAAGCTGGAAATACACTGCAAAGAATCTGCTCATGTATCACCCTGCTGACAGAGGTGAAGCTCCATTGACCGAGGAAGAGCAGGCCATTCGATTGCAGGGACTAACCAAAGAGATCAACAAGGGGAGCACTAGATTCCATGGTAAAATGATGGATACTAGGCCGAATGATGATGGCACCTTGGAAGTTCTCTACACTCCAGTTGTAGGTGGGACACCAATGCCCATGTCTGATAGAGAACGAGATAAGATGAAGAAGTATGATCTTGACGACTTGAAGAAGTCTGCGAATGGGTACAGCTTCGTGAAGACGCCATCGCCTGCTCCAGGTGTCGACGAATCACCATTCATCACGTGGGGTGAGATTGAAGGGACACCGATGAGATTAGAGGATGAAGACACTCCAATTGATATTGGTGGAAATGGGGATGGACCACACTTCAGGATCCCGAATCCGCCTCCAAGGGATGTCAAAGCTCACTCTTTGTCTAGGGATGCTGCACGAAAATTGCGGGAGAGATCAAAGATGTGGCAGAAACCGCCGTTGCCTTCCCCTAGCAGAGGGGGAAGTGCTAGCCCTAATGTTCGGACGCTGTCACCTGCAGCCCAGAAGTTTGTGAGGAATGCGATTTCAAAGAATTCGGGGTCAGTTGTGGATGAGTCTCTTCGAGCTAGTTATCGAGGTGGGAGTCCTTTGTTGGGGACCCCCAAGAGCGGGAGGAGCGTGTCAAGGCTTGGAAGAGATGGCACTAGCAATATTTCCAGGTCGCCTTCTGTGAGAGAGGGTTCCAATCCTCCATGGTAAAAGTGTTGGACTACTCGTCTGCGTTTAGTTTTTTTACGTTTGGTGTTACCTCTGAATTGTGCTTTGCTTTTCTTCGCTTCTCACTGTATTAATTCGTGATTGTCAATGAATGGTCGATGCTGTGTATTGGAAATGTTTGCATAATGGAAAGCCTTTCTTGAAGTTGAAGGCATGTGTTATCATAAATGCTATGCTGAAGTTGGCAGGTTCTGGTAACATGGTGGAACCTGATTGCGAGCGAATCTCTCTATCAATCGAAAGTCTGCATTGAAAGCTAACGGGTAACATGTGATGATGAGATAGAGGTGTTCGTTTGACTTTGGCAGTACGAGAGACTATTTTTCTTCCCCTTTTCCGCTGGCTGTTTCCTTTCTACTTTCTCAGCAGCTCTGCTGGAAATGTGTTCATCCCGTGTGGCATTGGAACCCGGCATGATCAGGAAAAGTCTACAAGGCTGGTCTGTTTCACCCCCCAAATCCGCCTTTTTATTTATGTGGATGAAAACTGAAATGGTGTTTTTGAGTGGCGTTTCTCAGTCGTGCACGATAGAGAGGTTGGTATGTACATGATACCCAAATCGAAAAGAACGGAGTAATGAGTAAGGATATTAGGTTAGATTCGATTCGATTTGGAATGGTACTGGTGGTATGAACCTAAGAGAACCGTTGCACCCAACCGCCCAGTGGAGTGTGACAGTCGCCATCGTTACCTTTCCTGTTGCAGTAGTAGTACTCATCACGGAGATCGTATGTGCTCATTTGTCACTGTCTGTCTGATCATCTTCCGACTTAAGAGATTGCAGAGATCCTGGACAGGATTTGTAGTGCCTTGAAGCTCAAGATATCGTCTGTATCTCGTTTGATTTTGGGCTGGAGAGGTTCGTCGGGCGAGTGAGCAACATCAAATTAGCTTTGATGAAGTCACAAGCATCACATTTCCTTCAACTGAAAGCGCTGATGCTGATGCCGATGCCTGCCTGTGCATGCATCATCGCCTTCCCCACCAGCCAGCCAGCCAGCCGCGTGAAGTTTACAGCACTTGTAGCCAGCCACTCACTTCCCTTTTCCTTGTTGGCGTGTGAATGTGGCTTGGTATCCACTAATTTCACAAACAAGTGGGGTCTGTGCAATAATACTATCTATTGATTACAAAAAAATAATTAAAGATGAATGATTTCAAGAAGTTGAAACGTAGAATGAAGTTTGCAAAATAGTCATTTGTTTGACGTTTCTTTAAGTCTCAAGTTAAGCGTCCAAGCTGCGAAGATGGTTACGTCGCATAATTACTAGGGTGGGCAATGTACAGGTTGGATGGATTTTGGTGTTAAATTGACTTACTTGTATATTAGCGAGTTGATATAATTGTAACTTGCTATACTCCTGCAATTTTTTTCGGGTTGGATTGAGTGGGTGACAGATAGGTGCGGTTAGGTTGTGGGTTAACCCACAATAACAATGCTCCAACTAGCCGTTATTTATAATAAGAAAGGTGACCAACATGTATAATAAGTTTCTAAGAAATTAGTAAGACTGTATCAATTTAAACACTTCCCACTTTGTCTCCTGTGGATTAGTGTTGTATTTTCATCAAATTTTTTATTACTCCGTCACAACCAATTGTGTAGTGAAAACTAATGATTTTGCAACTTTGATACAATTCATAGTTTAAAATTTGTATTGCAATATCTAAGGGACATTACACGCAAAGTCGTAAGTAATAATAGTAGTCCAAAAATATTATTTATTCTTCACCTTTAAAAGTAGATGGTAAGTGTGTAGTGTGGTTAGGAAATATGATTATTATTCGATTGTATAATAAACAACTTTTTTGCCATGTAAAAATATAGTGTGGGTCATTCGGATGACCCGCAATCCACCCACCACCGAAATAAGTGCAGGTATGAGATTTATCAATCCGCAATCCACGACATGGTAATGTTCGAGTTATTTGAAGGTTGATCAATATCAACGCACAAATTAACCACCCACATGCTCATCCAAAAAAATCAAAAACCCGTACTAGATCCCAAAAACCCACCTAGCGGTCCCCAAACTCTTACTTTCCTTTGAAAGACGATTGCTAGATTACATATTCTTCAATTTCAACGATACTAATCTTCTCAGTATCGTTCCAGTTTTATCGGATGTACCTAGAAGGAAATGTTCAATTTCAACCATGATTTTGTATTACTTATGATGATTTTGTATTATATCCCATCATACAGAATTTTCAATATTTGTTGAGTCAGCCTAATCATCCGCGATGGAAGCGGCAAGAACATGCCACGTGCTCGAAGACTTTGCCAATTGCCAATGCCATTGCCAAGTCATTACGCTCTCCTTCCTTCGAACACGGCGTCGTTTAAACCTAAACCCTCCACCAGATTCCCTTCCCCGCCTAAACTCTTCACACCTGCCCCGCCTACATTATAAATACCCACCCCTTCCAGTCGTTGCTGAAAAGCATTTCCGCAGCCGTATCGTCTCCTCTTCTCAGCTCTCTGATCATTCCCCTTGCCGAACAAGGAATCTCTCGCTGCCGACGCCGTCATCGTTATCGTCGCAGTTCTCCGCCGGGATATCTCGCGGCTCTCCAAGGTAATCAATCATTTACCTTCTCGTTTCAAGTTCTGTAACTCTGTTCCTCTCCTTGATTTCCTGTACAATTCTGCTCCGATCACGATCCTTTGCTGCCATTAACAAAGCCGCATCGAACTAGCTAATGGTAGTTAGTTCGATTAGTGTCAAAACAAGCTGTCTTGCTGGTGTTAGGTTAATGAGTTCCCTTTCACAACCCTAGAATTGGCCCTAATAAAATCGGGAATTCCGATCGCGTAAAGTGATTTTTTTCAGTCTCTTCAATTTCGATTAGGTATTTAATTCACCTAAGAATCCGACTGTTGCGATTACGATACTCTCAAATCAGACTAGGGTTCGGCACTACGAAATCGTATTATGAATCGTGTTAGTTATATCTCAGTTTTCCCCCATTGATTCAGATGCCAGCTGCTGGACCGAATGCGTCCGGTAGGGACGGGGAGCTGTTCGTGGAGGTAGATCCTTCAGGAAGGTTCGGGCGTTACGACGATCTTCTAGGGGCAGGAGCGGTGAAGAAAGTGTACAGAGCGTTTGATCAAGAGGAAGGGATCGAGGTGGCATGGAATCAGGTCAGGTTGAGGAACTTCATCGAGGATCCCGTGCTGATCAACCGGCTACAGTCGGAGGTCAAGCTGTTGAGGGCTTTGAAGAACAAGTACATCATTGTTTGCTACAGCGTTTGGCTTGACGAGGAGCACAGCAATTTGAACTTCATTACGGAGATCTGCACTTCTGGGAATCTGAGGAATTACAGGAAGAAGCATCGGCACGTGTCGTTGAGGGCTTTGAAGAAATGGTCCAAGCAGGTGCTTGAAGGGCTGGTGTACCTTCATACTCATGAGCCCTGTGTCATTCATAGGGATTTGAATTGCAGCAACATTTTCGTCAATGGGAATATCGGCCAGGTATGTAGAAATCAGAGTCCTTGCTTCTCCGGTTTGATTCATTGGTAGAATTGTGCCGACTCTCTAACCAAAATGCCTGATAAAATGGCCAGGTGAAGATAGGCGATCTGGGTTTGGCAACAATAGTGGGGAGGAGCCATGTGGCGCATTCGATCATAGGCACACCGGAATACATGGCACCGGAGCTGTACGAGGAAGATTACACGGAGTTGGTGGACATATACTCTTTCGGGATGTGCTTGCTGGAGATGGTGACGATGGAGATACCCTACAGCGAATGTGACAGCGTTGCCAAGATATACAAGAAGGTGACCACTGGTGTAAAACCTCAGGCCTTGAACAAGGTAGAGGATCAAGAAGTGAAGGCTTTCATCATGAAGTGCATAGGCGAGCCTAAGGCACGGCCTTCTGCTGCTGACCTTCTCAAGGACCCTTTCTTTGCCGGGATCACTGTTTATGAAGGAGATGGATCTGCGCGAGGGTAGGAATTCTGGATACCTGTAGTTTGAGCTCGAAACTAACAGTAGCCTAATGTCAGTAAATGTAAACGAGATACTGAATGCAATGATCAACTATAAGAGGCCGTACTTGTGGATTATAGGTATCCATTATTATCTATGTACATGCTATGCTAAGTCAGTTCAGTTTCATCAAGTTTGTAATGCGAAGGATCTTACCTTCATCGGGGTTCTTGCTTGCTGTTAGATCAGCCAACTCTGGGCATGGATTTCTGGATGTTCAATGTCGAACTTGTAACTCCCTGAACTACCACTGTACACAATTTCCAGCCTCGCAATGTGGTTTTCTTAAGAAGTGCTTGTGGCAATTTCTTCAGCTAGGGAGACGAACGTAATCTCAAGCGATGCAGGTCAAAAATAATAATAATGCAGCAAGTGGTTGAGATGAGAAGAAAGCATGCCAACCAAATTAATGAGTGAATAATTATGTAGTCGCCATGGACAACAAGTTGGAAAGAAGCATGAAGTAATTAAATGGAAAGAACCTCTGATGTGTATGCTCTTCTTGTTACGTGATTAAACAATAGCCAAAAATATAAAATATTGTTTGTTTGAGCGTATTTCCTAAATTGAGTGAAAACATCACGTATTTCTTTTATAATTGATCATAAATTCCATCTCAATTTCGCTAATACCTAAAAATTTGGTATCAGAGCCAAGTCCCTTTCTATATTCTAAAAAAATCTCATTTTCTTGCATAGACATTAAAAAAAAACCATGACAACAACTTCATCAAGTACCATGTTTGCCACCTCTTCAAATCAAATTCTCATTTTCGATGGAGAACTGTACGAGTATTAGACTACACAAATGAAATCTATTTTCAACTCTCAATATATGTGGGATCTCATCCAAGAAGGCTATGAAAATCCACATGAAGAGGAAAATCCTTGCCCTCTTATACTCGGTAGTTTGGGTTCTTACTCCATTGTTGATCATGAATATAAGAGGCATTTGTTGAGGTGATAATTGGATAATCTTCTAGCTTCCTTCTTCCTTGGGCTGGCCATTGACCATATGGGATATGAGGTTGATTGTAGCTTCAGTATGAGGCATATCCTCGTTGAGGTTGCCTCTGACAACCTTGATTCACATAGTTGACATTAATATGTCCTTTCCTTCAAGGTTCCATCAATCTTCATTCCTTCAAGGTTCCATCAATCTTTAATGTCATGACCTTCTTTTCCACATGTATGGCATATGAACAAGATTGCTAATAGTCCCTTCTTTGGCTCCATCTTGACATCCTTCAGTTGTTGAGAAAGCTCCTTCATTTGTTGGTGCAAGATGAAGTTCACCACCTCGCTTCATTGGGTTACCTTCAATGACTTTTTCATCGATCTCTTGGACCAATTCTTTGACTCCTTGCAAGTGTGGCAAAATGGTCCTGACATTGGCCCTCGTCATTTTTTTTTAAAATCTCCATCGACTAACTGGTTCACCATCATTGTGGTATCTTGATCTACTCATTTGGCGAATTACTAGACAACTTGATCCGAGGTGAATCCATGATGGGGGCACGCCATAAGATACTCTTGGAATATCTTCCTATCATCACAGAACGTCTCTCTTTCCTTCTCTTGGAAATGGTTGGTATCATCTTTAACCTCCTCCGTACGCCAAGGTGGAAAGAACTTGTCGATGAATGCTTGTGATAGGGTCACCCAATTGGTAAAGGTATTGAGTGGATGATAGTCTAACTACTTTTTTTCCTTTCCCGTCAGCGAGAAAGGGAATACTCTCAATCGAATGGCTCCTTTGGTGGCTTCATCTCCTGAAGTAGAACCTACGATCTCCAAGAACATCTTTAGATGTTGCACTAGATCGTCATCAATCCTTCCTGTGAACCTTCAAGCTAGTTGAACTACTGAGGAAGTGCCAAACTATGGGAGACGTTGTTTATATATATAATAGCTAAGGGACCTCAACTTTGGATTCCTTTACAGTAATGCTTTGATTTGTTTGTTGTAAATTTACTAGATCGTGTTCTGTAATGAGTCATTTAGTGTTGGTAGTTTTCAACTTTAACCCCTAGACCCTGAAATATGATCCTTCTTACTTCACTTCTTTTTTCTTTCTTCGTTGAATCTGTGTCTATGGTTCGCTCTAGCTACAACATTCCCAATCGACGGTCAAGCATAACCGAAGACCAGCTGTAGTATAGGGTAAGCCAACAATAAAATTATAGTAGCACGGGGGTCTAGGTATACCCTACTTCAGGGTTTAGGTTTCGTTATCTAGCCAACCTAGAATAGTGATTAGGAAAACTAATCTAACTAACCTAGCTAACCACTAACCTAGTTAATTACAAGTGGTGGAGACTTCTCATGTCTAAATCCCCCTAGTTCCATCATTCGGATAAAGGTCGAGTACCATCCTATCTTGACCGACCCAATTTCATCTAACAAATAGGAGCTAGGCTCCCTCGGGTGTCAACGGGGAATGGCGTAGCAAGGGATGGTGGTGCTCCATTCAATCGAGGGTTTCCTATACCGTCAAGAAATTGATTGAATAGACTCCTCAGGGGGTTGTCCAGAATGATGCAAGAAAGGAGTGACCCGATGACGCCAATAAAGGGCTCTAAGGGGATTGAATCCCTCTTAGGTCAAAAGCTCGATAACATGAAGTGGGAACCAAACTCATGCAATCCATGAAAACCCTCCATGTACTAAATGAATTCATCAACTAATTGTAGGATATGTCACATAGACCAACATTAAACCAAAAATCTGGACCTAGGGTTTATCAACCTAAGAGAAGATGTCTAGTTCATATAGAGGAGAGAGATTACAATACAAAGCACAAGCTCTTCCATCTTCATCTTCTAGTGGTTTATCTTCAAGCTTCAATGGTTGGTGACATCCTCCAAGCAAGCTCCAAGGACCCTCTAGATCTCTCCTCTCTAGGAATCCCTCTTTGGGGTTTTTGGGCTGAATGATCCCAAGTCGTCGCTCTCTCTCTATGGTTCGTCCCTTGGGTGTTTGGGATCCAAAACCCAGCTCTCTCTCTCCAAAAATTGTAGAAAACAGACTTATACCCGAGCAGCAGGCAGAAACACGGTCGTGTTTGTCAGTTCGTGTTTCAGCCCTTTCTTTGCTTTTTCTCGGCACTAAAAACACGATCGCGGGAGGACAAAACACAGCTGTATTTCTCCTGCCCGTGTTTCTTTCTCAGCTCCTGTTCCACTGTCTTTGATGCTTCCTTTCTCCCTCGTCCAGACTCCGAAAATGAGGTAGAAATCCATTCTTCTTCAGGTCATGCCCGAGTTTCTTCTCCCGAATCGCCAATTGATCTCCGATTGACTTGAAACTAGGGTAAGCAATGGATCTTGTAGGCCTCAAACATTTCATTGCCTATGCCTACAGCTCATCGAGGCCTATTATTTTTACCCTAACTATGATAATGACCGTAGTCGGTTACTAACTGTTTAACCGTTGGTTACCAACTAGCTAAATTTGACTACCAAGAACGGAACGTTTACTGTTCAATAGGTTATCTGTGTTACAATTAACCACTAGTTTCAATTCGGTTGTCAGTTACACGGCCACTAACAAAATAATTGTTTATCAGCCCTACAGAGGACCACTCCTTGCGGAACCTATGTGAACGGTTTGACCTCTACTTAAACCGGGTTGGGCTACAGAGTTGGGACGAAAGCTTAGTCGCCCTCACTGTCAGAGTTCGCTGCCATGGTCGAGGAGCTTCTGATCATCAGCAGGAGCATCTAGTCTCTATCTTTCATGTCTTGCATGGAGATTCTCGACTTAGGAGTGAAAAATGGAAGTAGAAGATCAAAGCGAAAAAGCAGCAATGTACTGTAAGCAAAGTAGTCTTTGAGACCTGTGAGTGACGTAATGAAACAAAAAGGTTAATTGCATGTTTGGTCACTGAGATTACAAAAAACGTTCATGTTTGGTCACTGTAAATATTTTAATTCAATCTTGGTCACTTAAATTAGTTAAATGGTTCAAGTTTGGTCACTCTCCGTCCAACTCCGTTAAATTTGTCTGATATGGCAGTCAACCCTCAAAGTTGACCGTTAACTCAGTGACGTGGCAATTAAAAAATAATAAATAAAATAAATTTGAATCTTCTACAATTTCCAAATTATTTTCACATTAAAGTAAAATAAATAAATAAAAATATTATAATTACAAATTTAACGGAAGGATGATCCGACTGGAAATTGGGGCTGCCATTATTATTGTTGTTGAGGAGGTGGAAGTGAGTTAAACTGCTGGACCCGCTGCTTGTTCTTCGTAAGGGGAAGTCGAAGATACTGAATTGGTATTATTCGGACCACCAAGCACCGGCGACGCGTACAGGAAATTCCCTCTCGCTGCCATCCCTCCGCCGCCGCCGCCCAGCGAGCTGTTTGTTTTCATTTGGTGGTTGCTACTGTTGCTGTTGTATTCCTCCATCTAGCGGGAAATAATGATCTTATGGAAACCCTAGCAGTCTGTAATCAATATACAAAACCCTAGAAAAGAAACTTATATTCAGATAAAAGGGAATCAGGTGACGAAGGAGAAGGAGGAGGAGAAGAGAATCAGTGGAGTTGCAGCACCATGGAGGAGTACTATGGTTGTTGTTAATGTTGGACATGGGTGGTTTTTTTTTTTCTCTGTATATAAACTCAAGTTTGGGGAATTAACAGGCGGAGATGGCGGCGTCGGGGAGGGAGGAGTTGATGGAGTTGTTGAAGAGGAAGAGGGAGGAAGCGCCCCTTTATTTGTAATTATAATATTTTTTGTTTTATTTATTTTACTTTAATGTGAAAATGAGTTGGAAATGGTAGAAGATTAAAATTTATTTTATTTATTATTTTTTAATTGGCACATCACTGAGTTAACGATCAACTTTGAGGGTTGACTGTCACTGAGTTAACGATCAACTTTGAGGGTTGACTGCCACATCAGACTAATTTAATGGAGTTGGACGGAGAGTGACCAAACTTGAACCATTTAACTAATTTGAGTGACCAAGATTGGATTTAAATATTTACAGTGACCAAACATGAACGTTTTTTGTAATCTCAGTGACCAACTATGCAATTAACCCGAAACAAAAAACTACATATAAAGCGAAAACGAAGATGGAAATTTAAACTAATAAAGGCCTGGTCTGAGAACAATATCAACCATCAAATCTCATGTACTAATTCTTCCAACTGCCTACGTTATCAAAAAACATTCTTTCCTCGTGCTTGAAGCAAACTACTCTTGCCAAACAACACTAGTAATAAGCATGGCAAGATTGCAACCATGTTGCTAAAGAACTCGATTGCAAACGATATCCAGTGAATTCAGAATTCAACAACTGCCTAATCTAGAAATGCAAATAGCTAACTCATACAAACCTTAACATCTGCAAAAGATCTATTCTGAAGACAAACACAAAAATACTGAATGCAAGCCAAACTAGGAGCGAGCATCTCTCAGATTTCAGCATCCCCAATGGAACCCTTATTATAATGCTGACGTGCCAGAACTTTCGAGCATCAACTAGATGTACCGGAGAAGCCTGTTGCAGAAAAGAAGCAAATGTATTTGTAACCAACTTGGTACACAAACATACAGAAGAGACCATGGGTACGTAATTAACAGCAATAAAGCGGTCAAAGTGCTTCTTACCATATGACTGTACATAGAATGATAGCTCCATACCATCAAACCCCAGTTATGTTGCAACAGTTCCAGGGGATGATGTAGGCACATCGTCTGCCGCACTTTTGGTAGTTGCAGGATCAATAACGTCAGCAATATGTGGTAGTGTCGACTCATTCCTGTCCTCATCTGGACGCTGAGAATCCTTTTCATCTTCACTTGTATTATTCTGTGCGCCATTCTCTCCCTTACTGTCAGAAAGATGTGGACATTCATAAATATGGGAGTTTTCCACCTTTTCCCCTCCATTAGTTGGATCAGATGCCTGAGAGTGATCCATCTCAGTTTTTACATGAGAAGGATGCAAAATTTCTGCATCTCTAGTAAGCTGCAACTCACCAGCCACTTCAGCAGCATTAGGAAGTTGAGACTCAGTATCCAAACAAGTTTCTTCTGCTGCGAGTTTTTCCCCATCATTCACTGCAGTAATTGTATCAGCAAGCTCCATTTCATTGCTTACATCAAGAGGCTTCGAGACACTAGTCATTCCAGCAGTTGCATGAGGAAGCTGCTCATCACTAGATGCAATACATGCATTAATCAGCTTTGGGACGCCAACCTCATCAACAGCATCATGGATCTCATTATTTAGATTATCACTCTCAGTTGCTCCATCAAATAGCTGAGAATCAGAAACCTCGTCATTCAACTTCTCAGTTGGAATATCAAGCTTATGATTGATAACATGATTAGTTAATCCATCAGTATTCCGAGGCTCCTTAAAGTCACTAGTTCCATCAAAGAGCTGTCCATCATAAAGAATCTCGGCATTTTCACCGTCGCCAGAAAAATGAGATAGAATATGAGCATCGACATCCATCGCCGAAACCGTAGGGATACCATGTAATGGATCAACCTCTACAACTCCACCATAGAACTGAGACGGTTCATCCTCACTTCCTTCCTGATACTCTTCCACAAGTTCATCTTTTCTCCGCCTCTTCCCACTGCCCTTTCTTCTTACTCTCTCCTTTCCCCTTATCCTTTTCCCAAGCTCAACTGGCGTGATGTCAACTGCTACAGCAGTAGAAGCAGGATTTCCTGACTGGTCCCTCAAACAGTCCTGTGCTATATATCTGATCCTTGAAATCGACTCAAACTGTTGCCCATCTAACCCTTTCGTCGAAAACGAATCTGCTAAATAAGCAATCTCTCTCAGCCCAGCAATCTGTCAAACATACAATAGATGCGTCAGAATGAGGCAAAAGTCAAAATCACAATTCAAAGTATAAAATCATACACTTTTACACATCTAGAACAACAAAGATTCTATGCAAAATCTATTGGTGTTCAAAACCACACAGAATCACTGATAGAAGTGGTACAATCACATAAAATCAGTCAAAACCGCGATTTTGATCCACTTTTGTAAACTTACATAACATGACAGACAGCTCATATCACAAGTAAAAACTGTGTCTAGGTTTGCCTCAGCCTAATTAAGATAAGATCGAAAATAGAAAAATGCAAAACAACTCTGGCGGCCCCTTCCACATTCATTCCCAAATTCCAATCCCAAGGCGTTTCTTATATAATTAATTAGAAAACCTTTCGCGCAGCTCAAGCTGACTTACTAAGCAAATGTAGGCTTGGGCTTGAAGGCATAGAGGATATAAGTAAGGGAGGGCAACCTTTTGATCAAATAGACTGCAGTAGAGAAAGCCTAAAGCCAGGACGATGAATAAGATAAGAGACCTACCAAGGAAGGAACTACGTTCTGTAGGCAGCGCGAACAGACCAAATGCAAGGGCTCAATTCTCCTCTAAGAAGCACTTTCTCGCTAACTTGGCATGGTTAGCTTGCTTGTATGGGGCTGACTAGCTTAGTGAATGGTACTACTTCCCTCCACTCTAAAGCTACTATCCAACCCAAGTCTCGCGGTTCAAGAATAATAAAAATCTGTAAACTATGCTCCTTTACTAAAGCCTTAACATGACGCCTGCAATCATCAACAAAGTGCTTTGCACTGACCTGTCCTCGATAACACTCCCCATCCGCAAGATTGGCTTCTATGGTGCGGAGGCAGCTGCTTGCAAACCACACCTAGATCCCTTCTTCCTTCACCTAACTTTGATGGACAAGTATGGTTTTGTTCATGACTTCGAACGTTTGTGTGCTTTGATTTCAAGAAATTGAATTTTCAAGCTGTTTATGAGTGATGATTTGTGTAATTGTATAACTTTGACTTGTATTCTACGTTTATGAACTTCTTGTTATGAGTTAGAATCCACTATAGTTGAGGAGCTTATCAAAATGATTTATATGTACGAATAGTGACCTTTTGAATATAGACAAAGATAGTTATTTGAAGTATATATTTTTCCCATTTCAAAGAGTACAACTTATAGTTGGAATATTTTTAACACCTTTTTTTTCCGTTGAATATTTTTAACGCCTTTAAATGATGCATAAGAAAGTATGTTTTTAGGCTGCACATTTAGGCTTTCCTTTTCTAGTCATCTTTCCGCTTCTATGTAGACAAAGATAGTTATTTGAAGTATAAATTATTCACACTTGAAAGAGGACGAGCTATAGTTAGAATATTTTTAACACCTTTACATTATGCATAAAAACTTACGTTTTTACTCTGCGCTTTTACGCTTTTCTTTTCTAGCCATCTTTCTGCTTCTACGTAGAATCGCGCTTTTGACTACATCAAAATAACCGTGGTTGTCAAAATTTTAGATTTCACGTAAAAACGAGAAGTATGGTAAAATCACAACCGTATGATCATATAATGATACATTAAGATTTTAATGCGCTACAAAACAACTATACATATTAAATCATTACATAACTAGTAATATTGCTCATGTTCAATAGCATAACAGGATATTCATAAAAGAAATAGCATGACAAAAGAAGTAGAATCAAATGAATAATTTTATCACACATGTCGAGATATAATAATAAGTGACCTACATATGATACGAGTTGGAAATATTAAATTTAAAACTACGTGTAAGATCAAATAAGGTATAGCTTCCTATCTATAATAGTAAATCATAACAGAATGTGCAAAGATTTTACAAGTAAAATTGTTACTTCAGATGAACTTTAAAAATAATAATATCATAAGATTCAATATGCCCTATGGTAAATCTGACAAGGACTTGTCTCTTTAGATCCGTAAATCATCAGATTTCAACATCTAAATCGGGATTATAACAAAAGTCTGCACAACCACTATAGAGAAGGTAAATTAGGTTTGAGAGTATCACCGTTCTCTGGAACTCAGTTGACAGCGATATAGGTCTTCCAACCACTTTCCGGGTTATTCTCAAGTACCATTCCATGTACACGGTCTCATCGTCCATTATGGCATCACTGCCCTCCACAATATGGAGATGACGACTGGCCCATTCATTGAGCTCAGACTCCATTTTCCCAGACAAGTCTACCCCACCATCGACTCCCCGACTCTTTCTCACCCATCGCGGAACATCTTCTGGGACCGGTTGAAACATGCCGTACTGCCTTAGGCAACGATCAGGTAGGTGTCTCTCAGCCTTGTCGAAGCATATGAGCATTGTTTTCGATCTCCCTAGAATCAAAGTGTCTTTGATCGGTTCTGGTATTCCTGTAGTGTCCATATCCTTGTACGGAAGCCAATTTACCTACAATGACAAGTTTAATGGGAGGATTATAGTTTACTCCTTTCCATTTGACAAAGGAGAAAATACAAAGAAGCTAGCATAGAAAAAGTCAAAAAGGAGAACATACATCAGTTGGTTTCAATGAATCCAATGCCTTCCTATAAAAGACCACATCGCGGTTTGTTGTCGGTCCACTTTGCTTTCCTTTCCACTTCAGTACGAACGGAAAGCTATCGTGGATAGGATCCCGGTTGAGCTTTGGACGCCCAATATCGAGATGAAAGTAACTCCAGCACTACAAGGAGTATACCAGTCAATTATAGCATTCTGTTTGAAATATGGGTTAAAAAGTATGAAGACTATTTCTGCCTCATTCAACTCACTGATCCCATGAGCATGATAAATTGTAACACCAAGTATGAAAGTAAAGGAAGAACATAGTAAACCTGTAGAAGTGTGAGGCATCCACAAATAGTACTTTGGGACTTAACACACGCATTACCAAGCGCCCGGTACAAGAAAGCCAATGCTGCAGCCCCCCAAGCATACGTCCCACATTCTTCAAAGTTATCAAACAACGGGAGGTACATAACTGGAACTTTATTACCAGTGGTGGTCGAGAAAATTGTGCTCCCTACCAGGTACAGAAGATAAGCACGAGTGCATTGTTCAACCTCTTCCTTAGGTGAATCTTTAGTACAGTGAGAGAAGTACTCCTTCAGCCAACTCAGCTTCACCATCCCACCACTAGCGTAATTAGAATCCGGGGCTTTCCCTAGAAGCTTCTCACAAACCGCTGCACAGGTTGTGTGTGTGATGCCTATAACCGGCTTCCCGTCGATAGCAAGACCAAGCAACAGCGCCACATCCTGAAGTGTCACCGTCATTTCACCAACAGTGAAGTGGAAGGTGTTTGTTTCCTTTCGCCACCTCTCGACTAAGGCTGAGATTAGAGGGTTGTCTAGACTAATGGCTGGAATCTTTCTCAAGAATCCGAATCCTGATTTCTCTACTAACTCTATCTGTCTTGGAGTCAGGCTCCATTCCCCCAACTTTGATGTATGTTCATGGCATCTAAGGGCACCTCGCTCCTATATATTATCCATCAAATGAAGAGTCAAAATGGAAAAGTGACATAAATCACCCAACACTCACATTGGCACATAGAAGAATCAACCAATTCAATCAAACTTCAACAAAATCGTACAGACAACACAAACAAACAAGAACTTTGTTCGAATCACAACAGCTTGCTCACCTGGCCTTCCCATACAGCAGCAGAAACATGCTTGTCTTGTTCATAAAGCACAGAGACATCAACTGGTCCAGGACTGACGTCCATTTACTGTTCATAACAAACAAAAGCACTCGAAGAGTTAGCACATAGAACCAAAACATAAATTGCCATTCTACAGCATGCAAAGTTATTGACAGGATCCTTATAGAACCCAAATATAACCGAAATTACTCTAGTTACTAACTTAAGAACAACAGGAGTCCTAGTAAAGAAAATTAGCATTGGGCTCGAAACCCCATAACCGAGCATCAAAAGGTACATACTTCCGCATGCAAGCGTTTAACCTAGAAACTAAAACCAAAGGTTGCAGCTTTACACACAATTTCACCCCTTTCTCAAGCCAATCTCATCTGGGCAGCTCCCGAAAAACACTACACACACAAAAGCAAAAACGAAATACCTCCTAAAATTGAATTAGAAACAAAAAAAAAATACGGAATCAACATGCAAGGAGGATTGACAGACGAATCTGATACGGGGTAAAATCCCCCAAGAAATCCCTGCAACCTTACAATCCCTACACCGTCCATAACGCTTCCTGCACCGGCGGCCATGGAATTTACGGGTCGACGTTCGCCGGCCATAGCTGCGGCGAGCGGAGCAATGAATCGACACAAAAGAGGCAAAAACGGGGCGGAGAAGCAGAGGGACGGAATTTCTACGAACCTGAGCTGAAACGACGACGGAGGATCCTCCAGAATTTGGCTTTGGCTTCGTTGAACCTTCTTCACCCCGCCGAATTGACTCGTTTCCCACCACTGGGTGCCCTTTCAGCGCAAAACGAAGAAAACCCTTCAAAACGACGGGTAAAAGGTGCAGCGGCGCGCAGCTCACTCTCTCTCTCTGTCTCCGAGGCTTTTCCTTCGCTCTATCTCTCCCCCTCGCCGTGAACTATTCCTCTTTTGGGTGAAACGCCGCGAACTATAACAAGCGTCTTTGATTCGGAAGGCATTGAGCTGTTGTTGGGCTCGATGTGCCCCTTTTCTCTACCATTTTGGTTGGGCTTCTCCTTTTCCCACTTTCCGGCCTATTATCCTATCCCAACATAGCATAATCCAATTTTAGCGTACCAACATGATCAATTTACCATTTCCATCATGGTTTTATAAGCCGAACTAGTCAGTCCAATTGGAAAAACTAGAAATTATGTCTAGTTCTGATTGGTATGCAGAAATTTAGGGTTGGTTTTTTATTCGGACCTAATTGTACACTTTTTGTCCCCATTTTCGCTTTGACGTTTGTTGTAATTGAACTCCAAGAAACGGTGATTTTACACAAGGTTTCTTGTGTTTCAGATCCTAATAGGTGAAACCAAACCTCGAGTCGAAAGTTGGAAGAAAAGGAGCAAAGACCGTGCAAAGAGGAGGAGTCAGCCACAATTCATTGTCTGCCATTGGAGTTAACGGTCTTACAGGACCGTGAACTGGAGCCACAATCCGTGAACCAAGGAGCATCCATAGAGGGTTTTGAGGTTACTGACGCAAGGTAGTTCACGGTCGCTATGACCGTGAACAGAAGCCACAAACCGTGAACCCCAAAATGTGAAGCGGTGCGTTTTGGTTCAGACACCGTATTCACGAACGTGTTTCGATGTTCACGACCGTGAACTCAGACCGTGAACTGGGCTTGATCTCAGTTTAAAGAGCCAACTGAAAGGAATAAGAAAGGGGGAGACCTAGTGTGAGAAACTTCTTCTTCTTCAGATTTTAGAGTGAGAAAGTGACGAACCAAAGAAGAGGAGAAGCTAGGGTTTCATCTCCAAGCAAGGATTTGGGAATTCCTCCCCCAAAGTAGGATCTCTTCAATGCAAGGAGCAAGGCTTTCATCTTCTTGATGGTTTTCCTTTCCCTCTCTTGTGTTTTCCCTTCTCCTAGCATGGAGTAGTCCTCGTTCACTTGGGTGTTTGTAAACCCTAGCTACAATTATGTGAATGCTTGTATGAATTGAATGATTTGTGTGTGGTTGTGTTTAATGTGAATGTGGAGGTATTTTTCATGGTGATTGTGTGTGCTATGTTGACCTAGCTTAGAGAGGGGACCTCCTTAGGTTAAGAGGCTCGATTAGAGATGGGTGTTCTTGGGCATTGCATGCCTCCTAGGCTAATTTAGAGAGAAAACTTCCTTTATCCAAAGAGGCTCAATTTGAGCTGGGTTTCCTTGGGCATTCAAGGCCTCCTAGACTAGTTTAGAGAGAACCCTCCTTAACCTAAGATGCTCTATTAGATATAGGTTTCCTTGGGCATTTCATGCCTCCTATTCTAGGTTAATTAAGGGCAAACCTCCCATTTCGTATTATCACTTAGGGTTTGGTTGTGGGTGGTCGTCCGAACTCCAATTCGAGGGTGAAGTCTAACCATTACTTAGTCGATAGGTTGAGAGGGTCGCATTAGCGGTTTGGATCATATCCCATTTCCTCAACCTAGATATTAAGAGGGTAGCATTGGCTACTTGTTAGACTTCCCTGCAGTTTATGACCCCCCAACCACACACGGTCGTTCGATTCTTCAAGTCGTAATTGTTAGCTAGGGGGAGCAACACCCGGGTGAAGCCTTCTCAATTAGTGTCAAATCCATTTTACCTTTGCAAAGTAAGTTAGCTTCAGACCTTTATTTTCACCAAAACTCATTCGTTAGATAATTAAACATACTTGCCCTATATTGCATCCATCTAAGGTTTATACTTGGGCCTTAGGTGAGATTTTATGGTGATAATCAGAGCGAGTCAAGTTTTTGGCGCCGTTGCCGGGAATCGCGGTCCATTATTTTGAAAAGGTCGCTTAGTGTTACTCTAGCATTTTCTATCTTGCCTTTTTGTTTGTGTTTTGTGTGTGTTTTCTTTACCACTCTTCGTCTTGAAGGGTGGTTTGTGTGTGTTTGATTGTCCTTTTTAGTGTTTTTGTGTTTGTAGGTATTGGATTATGGATCCTTATGATTTCCCCCAAGTGTGGGGGTATCCACCAACACCCGAGAGTGGTTACCTCGGAACTGCATGGGACGATCAAGAAGGGGGAAGTCACGGATACGGATTCTACTACCAACCTCCCTTCCAAGAAGAGCAACCATGATCATGGGGATACCAAGAAGCTTCTCCATATCAAGAATGTTTCCCTCCACAATTCGAGGTGAAATCCAAGTTGGAGTTGGTCATGGAGGCTTTCATGGGACAAACCCCAAGACAATGTGCCACTCCACAACCGGAGCCAAAGAGCAAATTAGAGCTCATGGTGGAGCGATTCGCCAGGGGCACCGATGAAGGGTGCTCTAGCAAGGACCTCCCAATTGCCAACCATTTCGACTCAACCTTTCTTCGGTAATCGGAGGAGCTCCTTCGACACACGGAGAGGCTAGGAGGGCTTGTTGAGCAAGCATGTGCACAACTTGCTCACAATCGCCTCCTACCATTAGAAGAAGGAAGGGAGGTCGAAGAGGCAAGCCATGAGAACTTTGGAAGATTGAGCTCCGGCATGGATTTCCAACCCCTCCCTCCACCCGATTTGACACTTGAAGAGAAGGTGGCACGAGCTTGTGCAAGCTATCGCCTCTCAATATTGGAGGAGAAAGAGGAGGTTGAAGGAGATATCAATGACAACCGTGTGGAGCAAGACGAACTCATCCCGAAGAGCTCCCATGGTGAGGATGCACAAGAGGGTTGCATTGATGACTTTCACACCCTTCCCTAGAGCAACTTTGAAGACCAAGTCACGAGTGTGGAGGAGCAAGAGAATACTTTTTATGATCTTGCATGGCATCTTGCCCTCCAAAGCGTGCTTGAGGGCATGAATGTGAAGGAGAAGGAAGAGGTTGAAGAGGAGGAAGAAAACATTGAAAAAGGGGATCTTGATTGTTCCCAAAGGGAGGAAAGTGAAAAAGAAGGAAGAGAGGTCGAGGAAGAAGAAGAAGGAGCTAGTGGTGTCAAAGATGAGGACGAGGTCGGGGTGGATGAAGCATCCACGAGTTACAAATGCTACCAATGCTTTCTACCCGACCTTGACACGCTTTTGGAGAAGGACCCATTGCGGCTCTTTGCCAAGCCAAGGCCAAACCATCAACGATCCCTCTTGGTGGATGCGATGAAAGTCAATCAATAATGGACTACATGGTGTGGGGCAAAGAGAAAGAAGAAGAAGAAGAAGAAGAAGAAGAAGAAGAAGAAGAAGAAGAAGAAGAGGTATCGTGGGTGGAGCGTCATGACAACTTAAGTTCACGAGCCCTCAATCATGGATTCGTCCAAAGTTCGTGACTTGAGACTTCATCTCACCAACGAGAACCTCAACTTCAAGGAGGTTATTGGATGGACCGAAACTTGAGGAACTTTTTCTAGGGTTTTAGTTTCAGAATAAAGGAGGATTTCTAGTGAGAGATTAGGGTTTCCTCTTCCTAATCTAGAGAGAAAGTGCAATTCAAAGGAGGAAGAAGGAGATTGAGGCTCATTTCAAGCTAGAGGAGTGAAGGTTTCTTCTTCTCAAGGGAGATTCAAGCAACAAGGAGGAAAGATTTTCATCTGTTCATGGTTCTTTCCCTCCTTTTCCTTGTTTTCCTTTGCCTAGCTATGGAATAGCCTACCGATTCACTTGGGTGTTGTGAACCCTAGCTACCATTATGTGAATGCTTGTACGAATTAAATGATTTTGTGCGTGGTTGTGTTTAATGTGAATGTGGAGGTATTATTCATGAATGATTGTGTTGTGTTGTGTTGTGTTGTGTTGTGTTGTGTTGTGTTGTGTTGTGTTGTGTGAAAGCCTATCAATCTAATTGCCATTCTAACCTAGGTAGAGAGAAAACCCCCCTTCCTTTCTTTTAAAGAGGCTTGAATGATGGGTTTTCTTGGGTAATTCGTTGCCTCATAGTTAGGTTAATGCAGGGAAAACCTCCTATTTCGTATTAGCACTTAGGGTTTGGTTCTGGGTGGTCGTCCGAACTCCAATTTGAGGGTGAAGTCCAACCATTCCTTAGTTAATAGGTTGAGAGGGTCGAATTAGCGGCTTGGATCATATCCCATTTCCTCAACCTAGAGACTAAGAGGGTAGCTTTGGCTACTTGTTGGACAACCATTTGTTAGTCAATAGGTCGAGAGGGTCACATTAGTGGCTTAGATCGTATCCCTTTCCTCGACCTAGAGATTAAGAGGCTAGCTTTGGCTACTTGTTAGACTTCCCTACGGTTTGTAACCCCCTAACCACACACGGTCATTCGATTCTTCAAGTCGTAGTTGTTAGCTAGGGGGAACAACACCCGAGTGAACTCTTCTCTCATTGGGACGACCTCGATTTACTTTACTTGCTTGTTTTTATTTGTAGTTTTCTTAGTTTTAAGGCAAAATACACTTGTATAGCCAAAACTTTGACGGTTTGGCCAAATATAGCCACTTTTGACGAAATACCAAAAATAGCCACTTTCGTCCAATTGTTTAACGGTGTTAGTTAACGTGCTGACTGTACTAATGGAAAAGCTGACATGTCAATGTTTTTGGTCAATAAAAATATGAGGTGGAATTAACCGTAAAAATAAAAAATAATCTTTTTTTATATTCTCTCTCTCCCTCATCCGCGACGCCATCGACGACTTCCCTTTCATCTCCATGGACACCGAGTTCCCCGACGTCGTCTTCCGCCCTCCCCCTCCTACCCGGACCAAGCCGTTCTACCAGCAGAGGAAACCCTCCGACCACTACGAGATCCTCAAATCCAACGTCGACGCGCTCAATCTCATCCAGGTCGGCCTCACCCTCTCCGATTCCGAAGGCAACTTGCCGGATTTGGGGACCGGAGGCAGGCAAAGGTTCATCTGGGAGTTCAACTTCAGGGACTTCGACGTGGAGCGTGACTCCCACGCGCCGGACTCCATCGAGCTGCTGCGGCGGCAGGGGATCGATTTCTCGAGGAATAAGGTGGAAGGCGTTGACTCGGGCCGGTTCGCGGAGCTGATGATGTCGTCGGGACTCGTCTGCAACGAGTCGGTGAGCTGGGTGACGTTCCACAGCGGTGGGTGATTGTGAAATCGACAGCGGTGGCGAGACTCCTCTTCCACCACTCGAGCACCAGATCGAGAATCCGATAGCCGCAGAGGAGGAGCCGGTGGTTCAGGAGGCGGAGGAGACGACGACTTCGGCGGCGTCGACGACGGCTTCGCTGACAGGTGGTCAAAGTTTGGAGTGGAGTCGCACATGGAATTGGGCTTGGTTTGATTCCCTAGCTTTCTCCATTTCCATCTTTTCGGCTTTTTCCCTCCTGGTGCTAGTGTAAGGGTGTTAGGGTTTTCGAATTGGGAAGTTCGGCAGTACAGAATTGGAGGCGATTTTGGGAAAGTGAGAAAGAGAGATGAGTTAGTTGTGGTGGTGGCGATTTTGGGAATTTGCTGCCCACAGGAGGAACGGAGAGGACGAGAAGGGGATCCGCGGCGGACTCGGTGGGCGGGTGGGTTGACTGTTGCCGCCGGAGCTGGGGAAGACGATGGAGCTGGGAAGATGGGTCTTGCGAAGTAGGAATATGTGGGTAAAAAAATTATTTTTTTTAATTTATTATGTGTAAATATTAATAATTGAAATATCTGACATGTCGCTTATTTGGCAATAACATGTCCGCTGAGTTGTTGCCTAGTCAGCGAACCGTCAAATAAGTTGACGGTGTTAATAACACCGTTAAAGTTTGTAATGGAAATGACTATATTTGTCATGAAACTTTGAAAATTCTGGCTATTATTGGTATTTCTCCAAAAGTGGCTATTATTGTCACAAACGTCAAAGTTTTGGCTACTCAAGTGTATTTTGCCTAGTTTTAAACCCAAAATTGTTTTGCTAGATAACATCCTAAGCGATTGAAGTAGGGGTTTATGGACCGGCCCGGGTTTGACGATTAAATACTTTCCCTATACTGCACCTGGCTAGAGTTTAAAAACTTGGGCTCTAGTCGGGATTAATTCGTGGTGTAGTTTCGTGCGAGTCAGTTTTCTTTCAAAATAGGATTTACCGATAGTCGACTAACCAATTAATGCTATACTGGTATGTTATTGCCAACAACCTTTATCGAGTTACTGTCAGTTTGCCGCCTGGCCGTTTACCACTTGCCCAACTGGTTATCTAATCAGCCTCGCATAAGAGAAAAGAACAGAATTTGAATCGGTGGACCAGTTTCTAACCGAACCAACTGTATGTTTCCCTCCTAATTTTGTATTTTTTATGTTTCATTTATTATATAACTTCTTAATTGGAATATTTTCATAATTATATGCATGCATTAATATATTACTATAAAGAAAACTATATTAATCGTAATTAATTAATTAGTTGTTACTATCTAATACTGTTAACGGTTAGGCAACTACATAAACATAATAATTTACATAACATAACAATCTCATCATCATTTGTCCATGACCAAACACAAGACAACATACACAACTAACATATTCAAATTCAAGTATTCAACATGCACTATAAGAAATTTGACCTTAAATAACAAAAAAAAAGTTGTTATGAAAGTTGTCATATTAGGGCACCAACTATGAAAAATCAAAGACTTGTCACGTTTACTTTACAATTTGTGACAAAAAATTTATTTGTCATAAAAATTTGTCATATTAGAGTTATATTGTGATAAATTTTATGTTGTCATTAGCATGTTGTCCTTTTATGTCTTATGTTCCGCGTAAATATGACTATAGAATGACAAATACACTGACAGTTTATGGTTTGTCACATTAGGTGGAAAAAATCATGCGAGATGACAAATTAAATTTTCATAATATGACGTGCAAAATGACACAAACATTTTGTTAGAAATTTTTGTAGAATTTCAATTTTTTGTACAAGTCCATTCGGCAGGACTATTATTCCCCTTCCCTCCAAAATGAAAAAAACCCTATCCTCTCTAACTCTTCAGCGCCAAGAACAGAAACCCACAATTCCTTCTCCACTGCATATTAAGAAACCCATATCAATCTCCCCTTATCCTCTTTAGCCATTCGTCTGGATTCGTTCTCCTCCCTGAGAATCAATTCTCCGGTAAGTCTCACGCTTCTCCTCCGCCATTGGACTCCTTGTCCTCTGTGATTTTGATGTTGATTTGCATGGTGGATGCTTGATTCCGATAAAAGTAGAGTCGGGTTTCTCATGTTTGTTCTTGTAATCCATCGTTCATAGTCACTCCTGTACAGATGTAGGGATTTCGCTCTGAATCAACACTCTGCGATTGGAAGAGAGCTATTTTCACCAACGTCCTGCCTTTGTTGTCGCGAGAACCTCCATCGACAACCATTCGAGTAAGTTTGTGCCTCGATTCTTTGTACCCAGTGTATGGATGTACTGATAGTCGACTAACCAATTAATGCTATACTAGTATGTTGCTGCCAACAACCTTTACGAGTTACTGTCATTTTACCGCCTAACCGATTACCACTTGCCAAACCAGTTATCTAATCAACCTCGCGTAAGAGAAAAGAACAGAATTTGAATCGGTGGACCAATATCTAACTGAACCAACTGTATGTTTCCCTCCTAATTTTGTGTTTTTATGTTTCATTATTATATAATTTCTTAATTGGAATATTTTCATAATTATATGAGTGCGTTAATATATTACTATAAAAAAATTATATTAATCGTAATTAATTAACTAATTGTTACTATCTAATACCATTGATGGTTAGGCAACTACATAAACATAAGTTACATAACAATCTCATCATCATCATTTGTTCATGACAAAAACAAGACAACATACACAATTAACATATTCAAATTCTAGTATTCAACATGTCACAACTCACAAACACCATAATCAACTAAAGTGTTAAATCCAACACAAGTTCAAACTAAAAAAAGAAGTCTCCAAATTCAACACCAACATCAACATCAACATGACAACTTCATGAAGTAGGAGTAAAAGTAAAACCACTAGCTCCTCTGTTTGCACCAAAATATTTTCCCTCTTGAAATATGACACGCCAAAACACAACACCAAACTGCGACCAAGTGTAATCGCAGTCCGGGAATGCAGTAACAGGCAAGTTCTATTATCAACCCGGGGTCTAGATCTACTGCTTACTCCGTGATTGTCTATTATCTAGCCAACTAAGTCGAGTGATTTGTGTTTAAACTAAAAGCAGTAAGAAAGCAGGAAATTATTCGGTTTTCTCAAGCAGGTAAGAGTCACTCGGGAATGAGTCCCCCTAGCCCCTTAGTTAGGTTCAATTGTAATTTCCCTGGGTTGATTTACTGTTGATTAGACTGCGGAAGATCCGACAGTAGCTTGGAATCTCTTAAGCTGACCAAGCCCTCTCAGTCTAACTACCCGGCAGACGACTAGTCTTCACCGGGATAGAAAGTTGAAGCAATAAGCACAGAACTCCACTACTGGAATTGAATTCCAGTACAAAGCAGTAAACTGGCTAACTCTCGTATAACCAATCTCCTACTATCGAATGAAGAGGCTCTAGCAACCTAATCAGATTCTATCTATCTCAGGTTGCAGCAGAAATCGAGAAAAGCTGATCAGACTTCAATCAATTCAATAAACATGCATCATTCGATTAAAACCAAACAGTATAATCATCCCAAGTCATTACAATCAAATACCTAACACCAGGAACTAGGGTTCTTCATACCCAAGTGAGAGAAGGGTTCTACTCCATAGAGAGAGAGAAGAAAACTGTAATCGGAGTAGTGATACTCATAATGATGAGGAAAATCTGCTCCGGGATGATGATTTCCACTCCTATGACGATCTCCAAGCTCGATTTGACGAAACCCAGCTCCAAGATAGCTTCTAGGATGTGTTCTTCGTACTTTCTCTCTCTAGGGCTCTGTTTTTGCTCTGAAAATCCGATTCTCCCACTTTTGGCTCGAAATTGGCTGAAAAACCAGAATTTCCCGACTCACACGGGCAGGCCACACGGCCGTGTGGCTCACCCAATTGCTCGTGTGAGTCAAAACGCGCCGTATCACTTAGATCGATCTTCAGCCATCCCACACGGCCAGGGTCGCACGGCCGTGTGGATTTCCTGGGATGCCCGTGTTTGGCCTCGGCAAAAATCACACGGCCACAATTGCAACTTGCACGGCCGTGTGATACCCAGCACCTAAAATATCACAAACAAGCACAACCTAGCGTGAAATCAGCCTAAAACACGAGAATCAACACCTCAAACGGTGTAAGAACAGGGGTAAAAACATGTGTAAATAACGGTCTATCAAACTCCCCCACACTTAACCGTTTGCTTGTCCCCAAGCAAACCAAGTCAGACACCAGGTAAGCTTACATATTTCAATCAACCAACATTGGAGACAAGTCATAAAGGCACAAAACACGTGAATCGTACTGGTTTTCAAACATCAACACATGAACAACCTCAATAACAACCTGGACAACCACCACAAAGGACATTCGAGTGCAGCCAATCGGGTAAAGGAAGAGTCTCCCTTCTGTTCACCAACCAACCCAGACTTGAATCAACCACTCACTCAAAACAGTCAACTCATGCATCCAACTCAAGACATCAGAACAGAGACCGAGCAATCTAGGTCCTCACCGGGGTACAAGAGTATAAAGAATATGAAAATGAATCACTCACTCTCGACCAGTGGGGTCAGGACGATTTGATGCGAAAAATGCGCATGCTATTTCTCTCAATCCCTATCATCTCTTCACCATGATGGCAGCCTCTAAATGCTAGAGTTCACATATGGAGTGTCACCACTAACTAATCCGGAGGTCTTAGACACAGGTTCAAATGACTGGCTAGGGTCTTGGACATGGGGAAAAGGCCTTTTAGGTGGTGGAAGCATTCATAACACAAGATTCCACATTTCCAAACCCACACAATCACAGTCAAACAAACCGGTATTTCCTTTCTGCTATTCTGCAATACTCAATATCTCAAGAGCACAAGAGCGAAGGAGGTACAAACATCAGCACTTCCAAGCCAGACTGCTTAGAAACACTACTTACTGGGCATTATTCAGATTTTTGGTAGTGGCTCTCTTTTGCTTTCAATTTTTTTCTTTGTTTTTCTTTCATTTTCTTTCCATTTCTTAAGAGAGCCACCACTTCTGCACATATTTCAAACACCTGCCCAACTTTTAAGTACTACCTCCAACACTCACATCAACTTTAGCAGAAACAGCAGAGAATATGTAAAACTCACTCTGTGGAACCTTCTAAAAGATGCAAAAGGGTAATTTTTTCATTAGAGACCAAAAGAAAGGATAACACACGGCTCAAAGGGCTGACTAGGGGATATGACACATCAGGACAGTCAACTTTGGTCGTGGGCTAATCCTATGCCCCCATCATCTTAGCTAGTGACAACATGAATGCTACACATCATGGAAGAGGGATCTATCGCACAAGAAGGAAACGAGCAGGCTCAAATCTCACATGGCTACCTATATGCTCTATCTCACATTCTGATACCCTGAACTAGATGCATAAACGACTGTCAAGAACAAGGGATCAAATCAAGTCACAGTTGGTAAGCAGACAGTTGAAAAACTGAACCCCTACACCGTTCTACTGCACATCTCAGTCCTCATCATAGGTTGTCCTAGTCACAATCAAGCTGTCATGCATCAATCCGAAAACCATTCAATTCATCAATCAACGCACAGTGCCAATATGATCAAACAGCAGTACTTGGAGCCCTCAAATCGTAAGATTCGAATAGCGGACTAGGCTCCAAGCACACAAATATATATTCCAACCGATACAAGGCACCCCCCCCCACACTTAAGCACGACATTGCCCACAATGGAGTAGAGGGAGAGATAAGGGGAACGATGTTACCGGATTGAAATACTGCTGGGGGACTGGAAGTGGACCAGTCATCGAGAAACAGACGGGAAGATGGACAGTTCTGCACGAATCGAACACCAAGAACACACTAGCACACTGTGCGTTAGGGATAAGTGTTAGCCCAGACGGCTACAACAGAAACAAACCACAAAAGACAAAGAAAAACAAAAACAACCGACACGAAGTTCAAGCTCCTCACACATGGAGCAAACACAGAAAAGTCCAAAAGGAAAAACAAAACACACTGAGATGGGCAACGAGTACAGCCTACTCGTCGCCAAGATTATCCAGATCGATGTCGTCCATGAAGGCGTCATCACCATCAGCACCATCCGCTGGGGGAGGTGGAAGTGGAGAGTCCTCCCAGGGAGTCTGCCAGACTGGCTGCTCGCCCGGGAGCAGCTGGAGCAGGTGCTGCTGGACCTCCTGCATGCGCCGTGAACGGCGCTTCTCCCGCTCGATGTGGGCGAGAGTCACTCCCTGCTGTGTCTGGAGTATGTCCAGGCGCTCATCATAAGCAGCCATCCTGTTCTGGTACTCGGCCCGGTGTTCCGCGTACTGCTGCTGGAACTGCATCTGCTGGTCGAGGATCTGCTGGTTTTGGATCCGCAGCTACTCGAACTGGTAGGAGAAGTAATCCTGGCCCGGGAAAGCGGAGCTGCTACCTCCGTAATGGAAGTCAGTCTGTGGTGGATCAGCAGCAGCGTCCACATCATCTGGGTCAACATCCTCCTCTGCCTCCTCCTCCTGGCCCTCTGGCTTATCCGCCGGCTGGTCCTTCGGCTGGCCTTCGCGGGGATCCGAGGTTCCGAAAACCCATCGATCCATAGAACACCATGCATCTCTCGCAGCAGCTGCATCTTACCGATCGTCTTCCTGCCAAAGACAAGGGTGTCCCCCTGCTGTGTGCACCCCTACAGTGAAAGCCCGAAGTAGGTGGCCAGGCGAGTGATGAGGGGGGCGCAGTGGAGGCTCTTTAGTTCTGTAGCAGTCTTCTCGAAGGTCCTGGCCACCACCGAACCCAAGTGGAGAGGATGGTTGTACTGGCGGATCGAAGCGATGAAGTACATGGCCCTCTTCGTCATGGCGCTGGCACTGTCTGACGCTGGGGTGTAAGACTTTGCCAGCAGGTGGTGGAGAAGGCGGTTGTCGAGCAGCAGGGTAGATGCCTTCGTCCTCCCAGCCGAGAAGGGACGCGTCTGGCCTGGCCGAGCCAGGCGGGTGCAGGGGCGGAGCTAGGATTTAGCTTTCGGGGGGGCCGGAGTTCTCTTGATACTTTACCGTAAAGAGCTAAAATTCTATTAAACAAAAACTCATTATATTTATTAAAAGCGCACACAAGAATTTATATTAAATTTGGGATAAATCAGAAAACTATATACAAGTTACTAACTCATTTCAATATTGTGTGGCGTAAACGGTTTTAATAACCAAACGGGAATGTCTATTTATATTAATATTCGGCAAAATGTATTCATTTTATAAAAAATAACCTTAAAATTGAAGAATTTAATCGATCTAATTTAAATTAAATAATTAACAAACCAAGTATGAAAGTTTAATCATTTGATCAAATTTTTTAGTTAAATAAAAACATACAGGCCATATAACTAAAAATATTCATCATGTTTCAAACTATCCTTGAAATTTTGAAAATAGTTTGAAAGAAAGCATTTGACAAATAAATTATTATGAAAATCATAGACTAAATTGACTATTTAGGAATCAAAATATAAACTAATTATCAAAAAAGCTGGTGAAAGAATTGGAACGACATATTATTCATAGCCTTAGCTGTGATAAAAATAAATGCTGCTATCCATAGGGATCAAAACCTCCACCACTGGCTGAAAGGGAATGGCGCACTGCCACTAGACTACAAGAAATTTTTTAATACTGTTTTCACGTTGGGTTTATTTATACATAAAATGTAGTTTATACGTCTAATACCAACTTTTGCACGTAACTTTCAAAATTCTCGGGGGGGCCGGGGCCCCCCCGAAGGCTTCTGTAGCTCCGCCCCTGGGTGGGTGTACAGCCTCCGGAAGTCCACCTCCAGCGGGTCATTGACCTCGGTGATGTAGCGCCCGCGGTCGTCTAGGTCGAGAGCCTCGGCCAGCTCGTGGTAGCTCATGGACCGGGGGGCACCGCCGAGCCTGAACTGGACGGTTGTGCCGTCTCTCCAATCGTCTGTGGTCGTGTGCTTGAAGGTCGTGTAGAACTCCAGCACGGGCTCGTAGTAGACCTTTTCGCAGATGCAGAGCAGACGGCGCCATGCGCGGTTGGAGACGGCAGCGGAGAGTTGCTCGTAGCAGTTCAATTTCTGGAACTCTCGTTTGGACCAGCAATGGTGCTGGCCAAACGGGCATGCCAGGACCTGCTTGGAGCGATTCTCGTGGGGGCCCCTCTTCAGATCCCGGATGAACGGGTGCTTGAGGTCAGGTTTCGACATTGTCCTGCAAAAGAACAACCCAAAGTGGAACCAAAAGAGCCAAGAAAAATGTTAAGCACACCCCCACACTTAAGAACAGAATTCAGCCTAACCATGGTTTCATCCATGGTTCGGGGGTCAAAAACTCGATAAAGCAAGCCTAATCTGAGTGGGGGTGCACATCCATGAACAAGTAGGCAACTCAAGGTTCACATTCATAACAAATACACCCTCGAAGCACATCATTAAGGGCCCCAACCGGTGGCAACAACATGGCATGAAAAACAGGCATTTCATCGAACACCTTGTGTGCACTATTAAGTTAAGCATGAAATTGGCAAAATTCTTGCACACAAGGGCTCAAACAATCAAGGGGGACATTGCCCAACATAATTCAAACACACTCCATGCATTCCCCTCAATCAATTGCACAAAAATCACAAGATTCAATGAGGTTCTCTAAACATGCACCCTAACACCCAATTCTCCACAATTAACATAGTTAAGGGCAAAATCAAACCTGGAGACTCAAGTAGAGGTGTAGGGGATGATGAGGGGAAGGCGATGGAAGCGACAAAATGCCGAAAAAGTGGCCGGAAGTGCTCGTCGGAGCCTCGCCGAAGTCTCGCCGGAAATCGCCTCCGGCGGCAAAAACGTCGGCCAAATCTCCTCAAAATGGAGGGATAGGCCGCGTTTGATGTGGGAAGGATGGGTTTGTGGTTGGTTTGGTGAAAAAATGACAAAAAATGGCCGGAAAAATCGAAAGAGGGTGGTTTGTCGCGGTTTTCCGGCCAGATTCAGAGGATTCCGGCGAGGTTTGTGAAAAATTCTGGCCACTCGGCCGTGCTGGCCGAATAGATAGGCCGTGCTTGGCCGCACGGGCAGGCTCGCACGGCCGTGCAGGGTGCACTTTTGCCCGTGTTGGCCGACACGGCCAGGCCGAGGAATTCCACACGGCCGTGTAAATTTGCACTTTTGGCCGTGCGAAAATTGCCGAGAGCTCACACAGCAAGGGGATAAAATCCACACGGCCGTGCAAGTTTATGGCCTGGCCGTGTGAGGTGGTGGAGCCCCGAATTCAACCTGTTTTCACTCAAAAACGACATTTGACACTGGATCAACATCTCAAGACTAAAAAAAAAACACAAAAAAGCAAATGAAAAAATAAGAAAACGCAAACCTCGGTGGGGTTGCCTCCCCACAAGCGCTTCTTTACCGTCTTTTAGCTGGACGCCAGTATGGATGCTCAGGGAAGTGTAGGATCAGGTGCCTTCAAGAGCGGATCCACATCGCTCTTGAGGTACAGCTTCAAATGGTGGCCATGCACGCGACGAATGTGGCCACCAGCATTCGCCAACTCGACTTGGCCATCCGGCAGGATGCAAGCGAGTGAATACTCGGATGGCCAAGGTGGGGGCGGGACCAGCTCGTAGTGGTCTCCGACTCTCTTTCGAGCAGGCTTAGCTGCCTGCAGTTTCGGCCGCCACTCCTCCTTGATCTGTGCTTTTGGTGATGGAGTGGTCAGGAGTGGCGGCGAAGGTGTGGGAGGCGGGTCCTGCAAAATAGGCAGCACAGAAGGATACACGACAGACTCGTGCTCCTGGTGAGCTACAGCATGCAGAGGTGACGAAGCAGGTAAATTATTAGCAATTGAAAACGTTATTCGCTCCTCGCCATCCCTCAAAACTAAGGTCCCATCATGCACATCTATGAGAGCCTTGGCGGTGGCTAGGAAAGGCCTTCCCAGTATAAGGGGCACTTATGTGTCCTCATTGATGTCCAGGACAACAAAATCCACAGGATATTTGAATTTGCCAACCTTAACCAGAAGGTCTTCCACTATGCCCCTAGGATGCACTACAGATCTGTCAGCTAATTGAAGGGTCATCCTAGTAGCACGGGGTTCACCTAGGCCTAGTTTCTTGAACAGTTTATACGGCATAACATTGATACTAGCACCTAAATCCGCCAAGGACCTCTCTACATGCAACTTATCAATAGAGCACGGGATAGTAAAACTACCTGGGTCCTTCTTCTTCTGCGGAAGCTTGTTCTGCAGAATAGCCGAGAACTCCTCGCTGAGCTCCACAGTGGCCATCTCACTCAGCTTCTGCTTCTTCGAAAGAAGCTCTTTCAGAAACTTCGCATACTTAGGGATTTGCGATAGTGCCTCCAGGAAGGGCACTTGGACATTCAGATTCTTAAGCATGGCCATGAAGTTTTCGAACTCTGCCTCCAGCCTGTCTCTGTGCAACCGAGTAGGGAAGGGGAGTTTCGGGATATACTCCTTCACTACCGGTTGCGGCTTAGGTGCAGGCACCTCAACCTCCTTCTCTGCCTCTTCTTCAACCGCTAGAGATGCTAAGACAGGGGTCTCTCTCTCTTGTTCTCGAGCAGGTGGATCAACAGTCACCTTGCCACTCCTGGTCATGATGGCATTGCAGTGCTCATTCGGGGTCTGCAGATGAGGGATGGTCTGCCCGGGTAGAGTACCAGGAGCCCTTTGAGCCACTGCCCGAGCCACACTCCCCAGTTGGGTCTGGATATCCTGCAAGACAGCCTGTGTGTTCCTCTGACCAGCTTTAAGAGCCAGGAATTTACCCGAGGCCTTTTCCATGAACTGCTCGATAGTGTTGAACTTCTGAGCACTAGAACTGGCAAGAGAACCCACCAAGTCTCGCAGTTCAGCCATCTGATCATTCTGCACTGGGGCAGCAGGGGCTGCACCTGGCTGCTGGAAAGGTCGCGGCTGTGATTGAGCAGCATGCCCCAGCATGGGCTGGTAGAGAGACTGTTGCTGCTGCTGGAATTGCCCCTGTCTGGGCTGATATGGTGGCCTCTGGAAACCCGGTGGTCCCTGGGGGACTGGTGGTCTGGAATTTGCCCCACCCCAGGAGAAGTTAGGATGCTGGCGCCACCCCTCATTGTAAGTGTTACTGTAGGGGTCATTGCGCCTGACGTTATTGATGAAGTTCACCTGCTCCTGGGGTGTGGTTGATTCCTTCATCGCCTGGCAGTCCTCTACGGTGTGATGGGAGCTCTCACACCACTGGCAGTGCATCGCCTTCGGCTGCCCTGTACCTGCAATCAAACCAGAACGATCGATAGCTGAAACCAGCTTCGATACCACCTGCACCAAATCAGATGACTGGGTGCCCACAGCATGCACACCCCGTCCGGGTGCTTGTCTCGATCTCCTGGCAGTTCCCCAATCGTACCTGTTCTCCGCCATCTCCTCAAAGAGTTGATTCAGCTGTGGCGGTGTTTTGGTCAGCATCCCGCCACAAACCGAGTCAATCAGCTGCTTGTCCTCCGAGAAGAGGGCGTGATAGAAGGTGCCCACCTTGAAGGCATCATTGAAGCCATGATTTGGACACCTCGGGAAGAGACTGTTGTACCTCTCCCATGCATCCCTGATGGTCTCATCCTCATCCTGAGCAAAATGGGTAATTGGCTTCTGCAGGTCAGCTGTCTTGGATGGAGGATGGTAGCGGGTGAGGAACTTGTCCGCCAGGTTGGCGAACATGGTGATAGAGCCCGGAGGTCGAGTGTCTAGCCACTCCTTGGCCTGCCCCTCCAGAGTGAATGGGAAGTACCTCAGCTGGATGGCGTCTGCTGGTACCCCATTGATCTTGATTCCATCGATGAGCTCGTGGAATCGCCTGAGATGTGATCGGGGGCACTCCCCCTCCTTACCATGGAACACCACTGAACCGCGTAGCATGGTGATTACTGATGTGCTCACCTCAAAATTGTTGGCTGGGACATGAGGGTGTTGAATGGGTGACCTCATGTCCGCAACTCTAGCGGTCCAGTAGGATCCCATGGTCTGCTCATCTGGGTTGATCACATCATGGTTTTGTGGATCAGCCATCTCTTCTTCTTCTTCGATCTGCAGCTGTGATAGCGCCTCCTCCGCAGACAGTCGCGCCTTTAGAGCCCGCTTGAAGTTCCTGCAGGTTCGTTCAAGCTCCTGGTCTAATGGTAGTAGATCTCCCGACTGGCTACGGGTCATGCACTACCTGCACACAATCAGCAGAAGCAACCCGTGAAGGCACACAGGTGGAAGTGAAAAATGCAATAAAGAAAAAGCTAGAGTAACAAATTCTCACGTTTCCCCAATAACCTAGAGGGTTCCCCGGCAACGGCGCCAAAAACTTGACACGCCAAAACACAACACCAAACTGCGACCAAGTGTAATCGCAGTCCGGGAATGCAGTAACAGGCAAGTTCTATTATCAACCCGGGGTCTAGATCTACTGCTTACTCCGTGATTGTCTATTATCTAGCCAACTAAGTCGAGTGATTTGTGTTTAAACTAAAAGCAGTAAGAAAGCAGGAAATTATTCGGTTTTCTCAAGCAGGTAAGAGTCACTCGGGAATGAGTCCCCCTAGCCCCTTAGTTAGGTTCAATTGTAATTTCCCTGGGTTGATTACTATTGATTAGACTGCGGAAGATCCGACAGTAGCTTGGAATCTCTTAAGCTGACCAAGCCCTCTCAGTCTAACTACCCGGCAGACGACTAGTCTTCACCGGGAAAGAAAGCTGAAGCAATAAGCACAGAACTCCACTACTGGAATTGAATTCCAGTACAAAGCAGTAAACTGGCTAACTCTCGTATAACCAATCTCCTACTATCGAATGAAGAGGCTCTAGCAACCTAATCAGATTCTATCTATCTCAGGTTGCAGCAGAAATCGAGAAAAGCTGATCAGACTTCAATCAATTCAATAAACATGCATCATTCGATTAAAACCAAACAGTATAATCATCCCAAGTCATTACAATCAAATCCCTAACACCAGGAACTAGGGTTCTTCATACCCAAGTGAGAGAAGGGTTCTACTCCATAGAGAGAGAGAGAAGAAAACAGTAATCGGAGTAGTGATACTCATAATGATGAGGAAAATCTGCTCCGGGATGATGATTTCCACTCCTATGACGATCTCCAAGCTCGATTTGACGAAACCCAGCTCCAAGATAGCTTCTAGGATGTGTTCTTCGTACTTTCTCTCTCTAGGGCTCTGTTTTTGCTCTGAAAATCCGATTCTCCCACTTTTGGCTCGAAATTGGCTGAAAAACCAGAATTTCCCGACTCACACGGGCAGGCCACACGGCCATGTGGCTCACCCAATTGCATGTGTGAGTCAAAACGCGCCGTATCACTTAGGTCGATCTTCAGCCATCCCACACGGCCAGGGTCGCACGGCCGTGTGGATTTCCTGGGATGCCCGTGTTTGGCCTCGGCAAAAATCACACGGCCACAATTGCAACTTGCACGGCCGTGTGATACCCAGGGCTGCCCGTGTGGCTTCCTTAGAACCTCGCCATGCGTCCGATCTTCGTCCAATCGACCCCAAACTCGCTCCCAAGCCTCCATTCACGTACTAGGACCTGAAATATCACAAACAAGCACAACCTAGCGTGAAATCGGCCTAAAACACGAGAATCAACACCTCAAACGGTGTAAGAACAGGGGTAAAAACATGTGTAAATAACGGTCTATCAAAATACTACTAGGGTGACCATTCCAATTATGGACACCATCCAACCTCTAAGTGGGTGGTACCATTCCATATAATGGACACCATCCATCCTCTTAGTGGATGATGACCATCCCACAATATGGATATCATCCAACCTCTAAGTGTATTTTACCATTCCATATAGTGGACACCATCCAAACTCTTAGTGGATGGTGACCATTCCACATCATGGATACTATCCAACCCTATGGTGGATGTTACAGTCCCATATCATGGACACCATCCAAAGTACTAATTGGATGGTATCATCTCGTATCATGGATACCATACTTGTTGGATGGTTCCATCCATGTTGAAATAGGATGACATGGGGAGATGTTTAGAGACTTCCTACGATGACAACTGACTTGCATAGAGGCTAAGCTGAGCTACTTTTCGGGAGGAGGGGAGAGAGAGCAGTTGGATGACTCTGGGCAACAAAAATGGAATCAACCTTCTGTAGAGATACAAACAAACACAATCCATCACAAAGGCAACTCGTCTCAACTTTCCTTTTTTTCTTTTTCTCTGTAGTTTGCGGAGCTCTCCCCCGTGAAGGATCCTCCATAGCAGTAGTAGTCTTGGTTAGTAGTCGCAGAGATCTCAAGGAATCTCCATATGAGTAGTGTAAGGTAACATAGATTCTCCATACACCAAACACCCTCATTTGAACAGTTTTTTAAGAGATGTGGACCGCAGTAACAATCGTCACCTTCATAGAAGTCAGGCGCAACCCATCCATGCATTTTTTCCACCTAAAATAAATTGGCACCCTCGATGGGATACATGTGTTTGGTATTGCTTCGCGACGGAGGTGGCAAGAAGATGATCTTCCACAAGGTTTTAGGCAGTCAACCACAATTGGTTGATGAGAAAGTTGGGTATCTGGCCATTTCGATGGATAATCCACAACATCATGGTAAAAGTAGTGGTCAATCCAACTTGTCGTGCTTGACTAGTGAAAATGTTAAAGAACCTGCATATGCTAATGATGAAATTGGTAGTGGGTTGGATAATGTCAATAAGCACTCGCCCCCTAATTTGGCTTCAACATTGTTGTTTAAGGAATCAATGCAAATGTGTCTCTTCTTATGGACATCATTTTTGCAAGGCTGCAAAAGCTAGGTATTGCTTGCATAAGCCATTAGAAAGAAGTATGGGCGAGTGTCCTTCTGGCAAGATTGAAAGTGGAAAATGTGGTAAGCAAGGGAACTTGATTGTAATGATCAAGTTAACCTGCCAGGGGGGCATGCCATCCCCTTTCTTGACAGGATGAATAATAACTCACATTCTACAAAGCCAGAAGATGCTGCAATAATGGTTACCAAAAACACTTCTCAGTGTTGGGATGGTGACCATAGGTCAAAATTCAAAGCCAAGAAATTTGGCTTACCTTGTTGTGATCCTTTACTAGACAATTTTTCAAAATCTCCAGCAAGAGGGCAAGTTAGTTTCCCGAAGTTTGGACATGGGGCATGTTACCAACCAAAAAAGATGGATTGGGGAGCATGTCAGACAACTTGCTAAAAGTTCAACATGTTCATGGTTTCAAAGTTTAGATAGGGGAGCATGTCGCCAACAAACAAAGATGGATTGGGGGGCATGTCAAGCAAACTGTCGTATGATCAAGTCAGTTCTGTCTTGCATAAATTTCAGAGTGTGGATAAGAATGGACATTCCATTAATATGTTAACAAAAATGGTGGCTTAATGGGATGCATAAGAAGTCTCAATATGCATCAATAGGATTTGGTAAAGCATAAACTCAATAATGGTTGTGTGCTAAGTGTAGGAGTCAACAAGACTTTGAGTACTGGAATGAAAAGAAGCGAGCCATGTAGGTGGCAGTGGACTTGTAAAGTCTAAGTACACATCCTCCCCAAATAACGTGAAGAGTAAAGTTGAACCAATTTGGGGGAAACTAAGGTAGAGAGGTGCTCATGGTTTCCCTTCTAGCCCAAAAGAGCTGGAAATGCATGGTGTGTCTCATAGAGTGACTCACAACCTCAGGGGCCAATGTCAACAACGAGATGAACTGGTTGGGATAGCTCGACCAAATAAGCATGAGGCAGCCTTCAAGGGTATCAAATATCATGTTAGGAAAATGCAACCTAACATCAAGATAGATAGTGTCACTCCATTGTGTACATCTCCTTTGAAAGGAGGAAGTCATGTGATGTATGGATGACTTGCGATTTAATCAATGAGTTGACAATAGGTGTATACCTTTGGATCCTTAGTTACTGCTAAGGGTTATGGCAAGTGGTGATGCCTCACAAATATTGCCATAAAATATATAGAATAAAATAATTATCACTAAGATGGTGAAAAAGCCATTAAAGTTGACTTTTGGATGGTGTAACTCAAGTAAAAGGACCGGTTTGTGTCTTTATAGGAATAAGTTTCCTTTTGCTAGTTGGATATGGGTAATGAAGAAGATGTATCCTACATGAAAAAGAATTTGTACTCCTTATCAAAAAAGAAAGAAGTATTATTAAAGCCACTTTTATGGGATGGCCAATGTTTGGCCATTTAGAGATTGAGTGAGTGGTTTTCTCGTAACCAAATAGTGAAGAAAGTTTATTGTTTTTGGTGTCTTTAGTCGAGTGAGAGTTGGAAGTGAGATAAATTACTAATATGGAGACTTGGCCATGAAAGAAGGGGACTCCTTATGTGATTGAGTATTGTGCAGGCCACTAGTTGATTTGTGAAGTTTGGTACTTGGAGAAGTTAGTGTCAACAACTTAGTTCATAATTTCTTATAAACTAAGTTGTGGGGGCATTTATTTACACCAAAATATTTTACCCCCTTGAAATACTACTTGGGTGACAATCCAGTACTTGGTCACCATGTGACCATCCCAAATTATGGATACAATGCAACCTCTAAGTGGATGGTACCATTCCATATAGTGGACATCATCCAACCTCTTAGTGGATGGTGACCATCCCACATCATGGATAATTGGATACTATCCAATCCTATGTGGATGGTATCGTCCCGTATCATGGACATCATCCAAATTACTAATTGGATGGTACCATCCCGTATCATGGATACCATACTAGTTGGATGGTTCCATCCATGTTGAAACATGATGATATGGCGAGGTGTTAATAGACTTCCTACGCGAGAACTGACTTCCATAGAGGCTAAGCAGAGCTACTTTTCGGGAGGGGAGAGAGAGAGAGAGAGCAGTTGGACAACTCTAGGCAGCAAAAGTGGAAGCAACCTTCTAGAGAGAGGCAGACAAACAAAATCCAACACAAAGACAACTTGTCTCAACTATCCCTTTTTTCCTTTCTCTCTGTAGTTTGTGGAGATCTCCTCCATGAAGGATCCTCCGTAGCACTAGTCTTAGTTACTCGTCGCGGAGCTCTCAAGGAATCTCCATAGGAGTAGTGTAAGGTAACATAAATTCTCCATACACCAAACACCCTCGTTCGAACAGTGTTTGAAGAGATGTGGACCATAGTAACAATCTTCACCTTCATAGTAGTCAGGCGTGTACGTGGGCACCGGGCCGTGCCACCCACGGGCTAGCATGGCATGGTTAGAGCACGGTACGAGCATGAGCACGAAATAAATGGGCCAGCCCGGCACGAGCACGAATAATTTATGGGCCATGTCGGGCCTAAACTTCATGGGCACGGGCACGAGCATGGGCACGGTACGGTATATAAGTGGGCCGTGTCGGGCCTAATATTTTCGAGACTTTATTGAGTATAAGAACGGACATGACACGAAAATAATATTTATTTGATAGAAAATAAATATAAAAAGAATTATAGGTTCAAATATTACAAAACACAAGTAGAATAATAATTATTTGTTGTTGTTAGAAGTGTCATAAAGATATATACGTAATTACTAATATAAGTAAAAATGGACAAAGAATTAAACAAAGCCAAATCACACTCGCTATGCTTTCAATTTTCTTTTCCCCCTTATTTGTTACTTTTCTCAAACATTATCGGTTAATACTATATTCCCCCGTCCAATTTTCACCTTCTTTTTCATTCTCTCTTTTGTTTTCGTCCTTTTCATTAAACACGAATACGAGCATGGCATGAGAACGAATAGGCACGGCACGATTCGAACCGTGCCCGGGCCTGGGTCGTGCCTAGCAAAGTTAACAAATGGGGTTGCATGGCACGGCACGAAACTGACGGACCGTGCCAAGCACGACACGAAATAAATGGGCTCGAAGCGTGCCCGTACCGTGCCGGCCCAAGCACGACCCATCGCCCATGTACAGTCAGGCTCAGGCGCAACCCATCCATGCTTTTTTCACCTAAAACACCCTCCATAGCTACTATGACCACTAGCTTCTCCATCTCCAATAGGACAAAACCACCAACATTATCTCACCTTGATGCTTCAAAGTAGTGAGAAAAATACCATCACTTGTATCCTCCTTACTCTCCTCGTTCGACTTAATGTCATCTTTGGCACAATCTTCTCCATCACCATCATCCTCTTCAATAGGTAAATTATGTCCTTCACCTTAACTTGGCATACCACTTACACTTTCCATGCGAGCTTGAAAGGTACTAGTGACTAAGTGTAAAAAAGGTACAAATTGTTATAATTCAACTATTATGTTAGTCGAAAAATGAATAATTGAATAGTTAAAAACAATCCTTAACATTTCCACAATCAATTTGGTCTTGCCTCTCCAGGCTAGCCTACTAATTTTGGAGTGATCATAACTGTGAACGAATATGGCTATAATATTGTTGTCCCGGGTATAGGAGGGAGAAAGCGAGCTTGGGGTGATGCTGTTGGGGGTTTCGAAGGGGATCTCAGTCCGAAAAAGCAGTTTGTGGAAGAAAATGAAGAAGATGAGCATGAGAAAGTGGAGGAAGCCAACCTCAAATGGCCCCAGGAGGATAAATGAAACTACTGGCATGGAATGTGAGAGGAATTGGACCCTCCCTCACATTTTAAAGTGCAGTAGGTTTAGTTCATTCGAATAAACCGGAGCTTGTCTTCTTTTCAGAAACAAGATCGAGCCGGAGAGTAGTATCACGTCGTATGCGGGAATTAGGTTTTCAGTCTCCTCAATGTTTTTTTTTTGTTGATGTTGTCGCGGCATCTTGGGGTCTAGTTGTAGCTAGTGGTGGAGCCACTTGGAGAGGAGGGGGGTGCACCCGCCTTAGGTTTGGGGGGGGAAATCCCTAGTAGGGATATATACAAATTCGAACCAGTGACCATTTAGTTGCGAGAAGAATTCCTTACCATCTCGATCAAGTGAGTTTTGTTATGCAATGCACTTTCGTCTTTATTTATAGTAATAATTTGTTGTCTTTTGTTTAACTTGCTCATTTCTTTTGTATCTCTACAACAGATGAATTTCTTGTGTTTTGTTTAAACAAAGTTGAAAGTGAAGAAGTATAAATTGAAGTTCACTTGTTTGTTTCACAAAATCAATTCCAAGGTACTTCTGATTTATAATTTGTAATATTTGATGAATGGAAGTTTTGAATTGTATGTACCGATCTTATTTGTTTGACGTTGTAACCGGTGTACGTGAAACTATTTTTATGTAATTGTATGAATTTAGAGTATTGCGTTGTTGACTTCTTGTTTCATTTAAAGTCAACTTTTCTATTATATAGGTGATTTTTTATGATATGATAAAGACACCCTCTTGGCCAATTTTTTGGCTCCGCCACTGGTTGTAGCGTGGTCCCCCGGAGTTGATGCTTCGGTGTTTTCCCATTCCAATTTTTTCATTTGCACTCGTATTAATGAAGGGAATTTTTCTTATTGGTGGTTTGTGTTTACACTAGCTGTAATGAATCAATAAGAGCTTTTTAGCTTGATCAACTTCAACATATTTGTGATGAAATCCAATTTCCCTGCGTGATGATTGACGATTTCAACACCATGTTGCATGCATGTGAAAAAAAGACGTGGGCAATCCTTGGAATGCGGGTCATTCGATTTCCCTTCATACTTTCATTCATGACCTGGGTCTCCATGACCCTGGCTACCAAAGGGATCAGTTCACTTGGACAAATAAGAGGATGGTTCTAGCCTGTATTCGTGAAAGGCTAGATCGTGCCCTTTGCTCCCAAGCATGGATTGATAATTACCCTGATACTCTTGTCTAATTCTTCACGGATCAGGGGTCAGATCATCGAGTGTTTCTCTTATCTGATAAATACTACCCCCCGAAATAGTCGTCCACTCTTTCGGTTTGACGCTCGGTGGGCGGATAACCCGGAGGTAGGGGTGTTCAAACGGATTGGTTACCATGGTAACCATATTAACCGGTAGCATTCGGTTAATTTGGTTTGGTTAATTTGGATAATTGGTTTGGTTTGGTTAAACAATTTAGCTTATTTGGTTTAGGTGGTTTGGTTTCAACACTGCTAACCAATGAAACCAATTAACCAATTAATGATATACGTGTTAATTTGGTTTGGTTTGGTTTGGTTTTTGTGTTAATTTGGACGGTTTGGTTAAGACATTTTATTCCATGGTTAATGGAATTTAGGCATAATTGGTTTGTTTATTACCACGATAACCATTTGAACAACCCTACCCGGAGGTCAGGGCTATGGTGAATTATGTTTGGCAAGAGGACATCCATGGCTCACCAATGTACAAACTTTGGACCAGATTGAAGAAGCTCCGTCATTTGTTGTATGATTAGAGTAGGGCAGGGACCACAAAATCCTTACGAAACATCAAAACCCTCTAGGCTGAGATATATTGCATCAAACAACGAATTCCAATTAATTGGGATGAAGTGCGAGTGCTTGAGGGCGACCTTAGCCGACTACTGACAGCAAAATTCCAGGGTGCATTGGTTTAAAAAGGTTGATCAGAATATAGCATGTTTCCATACGATTATTAGATCCAAGAGAAAACGTAATTTTGTGGTTGGTCTCAAGAATGATGATGGTGATTGGATCACGAAGGAAAAGGGGAAGGGGATGTGTAGTTAGAACTTAGCTTAACAGTTCGGAGAGCGGGAGCAGGAGCGAAAGCGTGAAAGCATTAATAGTTTGAGAATTGAATTTTCAGAGCGTGACGAGAGCGTCAATATTAATATTATTTATAGTAAAATATTATATAAAATTTAAAAACTTATTAAAGGAAGTAATTAATACAAATTATTACATTAGTAAAGAGTTAAGTTCAATTTTTTACGACAATGTCACATAAGCTTTTTACAATATTTCATTAGTTTCTATTTCTAAGGATATGTCTTCTCTACTATTTTTTATTGTTCTTTTTTAATTAAAAGACTTATTATTGCTTTTTTAATAAAGTGTAGGCACCCTTTTTTTTTTTTTTGTCAAAGAAGTGTAAGGCACCTTTAATTGATGAAGATCGTTAAGAACACCTATAGAAAGAAAACCAACGAAAATAAATAATGAAAGAAAGAAATCACACTTTGAGTTTGGGTCTAGTACACCAGATTGAGTTTGCTTCAGTCGGGCTAATTTCTATTTGGGCTGTCACAAATTATTAAACTCGGCTCTTTTACTTTATCATAGCTCAATTTGTGGTTTGATTTAAACCTAGCCCACTAAAGAGGTAGTAATAGAGGAAAGAAGTAAGAAAAGAAACCGAGAGCCACACAATTTGTCCGTCATTCGTCCCATCCGTTTTCCCCTTCCATCATTCTTTCTTCCCTCTTCTGCTAAATCCAAATCCCTAAATTATTTTGCAGAGAAGAGACAACTCATTTTTTAGTTAGTTGTTTTTATACCACTTGCACCGCATCCAATCTATGATAATCAGCTATCAAGTTTCTACTTCTACTTTCTCGCTGGCGTTTCATTTCCTTTCGCATGCACTGCGATCTCGGCGACAATTCCGTCATTCAATTGGCCATCACCGAAAATTACAGTCTAGTGCCGATTGGAAAGGGAGAGTAGAGGACAGATTGAGTTCCTGAAAAGAACGCGGTTCCAAAACCATAGTCCGCGCTCCCCCAGACAATAATTCGCGTTTTTTTCACCAACTTTAGAAAAATCGTGTTTTGGCGGATTAGAATGGGAAGCGTGAGGGTGAAGTGGACGGATTGTGTGACCTAAGTTAGAACGAGTCAAAGGGGAACTCATATTCTGGTTGGGTTTTATTTATTTCAGTTTGGCTTGGTATAATTCTATTTCCTTTCTCTCTCTTTGAGCTAAGGTTGGGACTGAAATTTGATTTTGAAGTTGGAGAAGAAAGAACGAGTAACTCTCAAAGGTGCACAAGTGATGTGATGAATTAGAGATAAGATAATTGAGACCCAGTTTTCATTTGGAGTCCCTGTCATTCAGTTATCAGCGCCTTCCAAGTTCCAACCCCAAGTCCTATGATAATTTTGCCCAGCCAAATGTAAGAATTGAATTTAAATACTACAATTGTGGAAATTGAGGCCAATGAAAACACCCAGCTTTCTAGCCAAACTATCCCATATGAACTTTGATTATAAAACCGATCAGGACACTATACAAACTATAAGAAGCAAGACAAGAAACTGTTGGAAAACCCCAAATAAACAACACTGAAACAAGGCTCCATCCTTCCTAATACCCATTTCAATCCCCCAGCACTACACAACTGCAACAACATCAGCACCACTAGAAGAACAATGAGCCCCAACAGCTTTAGAAGAGGTCCCCAAAACAGTCTTCGTGGCTTCCTTAACCACTTCCCCATTAACATAATGCTGCCTGCACACTGGCATATACACATCAGCTCCAGCTATCAGCTCCGTCTCGGTTTGCTCCGTCTTCCTCAACGTGAAGAACGCTCTCTTGCCACAGAGCTCACATCTCGCTGTCAGCTTCGTCACTGTGTCAGCCAGCGGTATCACATCAAGGACAGACCCGAAGCTCCTTCTGCAGATATCAAAAGCATGACGGGAACAGGGTCACTTTTACAAGAAAATTATATCAACGCACACCAATAAGAGAATTGACGGTTACCTCAAGTAGTCTCCATCAAGCCCTGCTACGATTATAGTTTTGCCATCTTGATCCGCTGCTTTGCAGCAGAAATCGTATAGGTCATCAAAGAACTGAGCCTCGTCGATTCCAATCACTTCGATCTGTGAACAATGAATCAACCATATCCAATCAATCAGACAACATAAGCAATTGGTTTCAATTGAACAGACAGACAGAAAGGGAGAGGGTGTGGAAGGTAAAGGGTAACCTTCTGATAAGCTTCCACTCCGACTTTCCTTTCGAAGGAAGTGAGATCCGTCAATGCCCAGCAAGGGAACTTCAAACCATCGTGGGAGACGACTGAATCAATAGCGTACCTGTTATCCTTGCTCGATTTTACCATTGCGACATTTCTACAAACAGATGATTGACGAACCCAGTTAAACAAACGTGTCATTCAAATTTGTCAAACAATCCGGCTACAACCACCTCCCCTGAAAAATCTACCACTTGCCCACCACAGATCTACTTCTGAAAGACCTAATTTGAAGTCAACTCAACCGGAAAATAAATAAAAATTTTAAAGACCACAAACCTGCCACCGTTGCCTGCGGATTTGATACGATGGAGGAGAGCAGTCGTTTTCCCGGCGAACATGGGACCGACAATGACATGTAACTCACCGGTCTGGGATTTCTGGGCGAGATCGCGGCCGGCATCAGCAAACTTGTAGATCGAAAACGACTTTTGGGCGGCGGCCATTGTCAGCAAAAAATATCGGAAAGAAACTCTGCTGGTTTTGTGAGGGTTCTAGGGATCGGAGAACGAGAGAGATGGGCAAGCAGAGCTTGGCAGGAAGATCTGTTTTGGTTGATGGATTGAGGATCGTGGGAAGTTCATGGCGCTCATTTTATACGGGAAGAGCGGGAAGTGTACGGTGTAAGTTTTGGGTTTCGACTTCGATTTTTGAAATTTGGGAATTTCAGAATGTTGGGAATTGGTGGAGGGAAGTTCGGATTCGAATGGAACTTTTCGAACTTTGGAGGGAAATCTGAAATTCTGAAATGAAACCAGTAGAGCGGGAAATTGGGCCAAGGCCAGGAAGTTATGTTATTGGGCTCAAAAATTCTGAGGGCTAATATGAGCAGAGATGACAACAAAATTCGAATCCATGGGTATCCACCCAACCCGGTCAACGCGGGTAAAATTCGTGTTGACGGGTTTTAGGTCGGGTTTGGGTTTAACCCCGTTCACTATTCACCGGCTTGAGTTTGGGTTTAGGTAAACCCGGCCCATGAAGTTGATGTTATCGAGTGGAGAGTGAAAAAACTTAATTGAAAGGAAGAAGCCTTCAATTAATCATGTTATTTATGGATAATTTGTGATTTGCTTCAATTTTCTTGAGTTTTCTAGATTGGTGTTGAACAAATTTGTATAGTTAATTTGTGATTTGCTTGAATTTTCTAGAATGGTGTTTTATATATGGATAATTTATATTGAGAGATTGATATTTGACTTTAATTTTGATAGGAACTTGATATTGTAAAATTTTACGACAAAAACCCGTGGGTACCCATGAACTTGCGGATACCCAGCGGATTGGGTTGGGTTTGAGTTTTTCAAACCCAGTGGGTTTTACCCCGGATTTTTTCACGGATAAACCCCTGGGTTTAGGTTTGGGTTTGGCAAAACCCGACCCAACCCGACCCATTGTCATCCCTAAATATCAGTTTGGCTATCCTCTACTGAAATTGTACTTTTCCTGCCATAGATATTTCGAGAAGAAAAACCGAATGTAGGGTTGTTTGGATGGATTAATTGTTAATATGATATTTGTAGAGTTTAATAACTCGTTTGTTTATGTGATATTTTAGTGTTATTTCAATAGTAATTGGGTTAAAGTAGACTCATATTCGATGATAGCTTTTTGTTATTGATGATAGCGTTTTGTTATTAAATGGATATTTTTGTTAGGAGCAAAACTGACCCAGTTTAATAGAAAATGGGGCATGAGTGAGAGTGCAAATGTATTCTTGGAGAGCTCCTTGCAAACTGCAAGTGTGTCATCAATAGTGAGCCCTCACTGTATCTCCAGTTGAGCATCATCACAAAATGAAGTAACAATAAAATCATGGATTAAACACCAATGTATACGTTAAATAATAATAATAATAATAATAATAATGCTATGAAATTATAAATTGATCTTTAATATTCATAAATTTGTCTATATCAAATACAAGAAAGTCATTGTTCTATAAAGAAAGAGCCCCCGTAGTAAATCACATTAGTATTATGTTAGGCAGGCATAATTCGTTGGACAAAACTTGAGATGGATTGTGGCAATACATGTCATTTCATTGTTGGATTGGGCAAAGCTTGACTCTTCAGCCATGTCTCTTCGCGAACGAGCTCAGCAACTATCTCGTCCATGTCTAGCGTTCCGATGAGTCAATGATGCTCATATAGACTAAAAGTCAGAATAGAGGTGTATAAGAAATTGCAGAACATAGGATCGACTCCATTCTTGTTAGACTTCAGTCGAAGCTTCATGAGACATAATGGACACATCAAGTAGGTCGTATTTAGTCCAGAGATGGAGAGCGGCTTGATAGTAGTTCAAAATGCTTTTGTCATCTTGATATAGACGATTAAGTTCCATCTACAATGAAAATTGCCAAGATGCACTAGTTTGTGAATGGGTGGCAACGAGATGCGCCCACATCTCGTGAGTTGTAGTAAAGCGCCACTGACAGAGTGTTGTGGGTACTTCAAAGGAGGCTACGAGCCATGAGATCGCCTGCGCATTGTAGGTAACCCAGTCATTTTGGCTTTCTCATCAGCACCAACCATTGGGCGAGGATTTTTGCTAGTGATAATTCCAAGGCATTGCTTCCCTTTAACAAAGTTCCGAAACTGAAATTCCGAAAGGGAAAAGTTCTTCCCATCAAACTTAGGACGTCACAAAATCAAACTTTCTCAGATCCAATGCACAAAACAAACCCAATAAAAAACATATGAACAAAAATGATAAGAATGAGATACCATATTGCTAAGACTAGGGGAAACCCCAATTTGAAGTTGCACAATAAACTCGGAGTTGAACTCTTCCCAGCCGATAGTTGGTGCCAATATTGACAAAGCCAAAACAGCAAAACGAAGACAAACCATTTCCTAGCTAATCAATGAAACCAAGATCTTTCGATATCAAGGATCTGATACCATGTTAAACAATCAAATAACAAACATAATTGTAAAGATCAATAAGGTTTTTCAAGTGGTTTGGTCGGTGTAGCTAACTCCATGAAGAGGATCTCCCACCTAGCTTTTTTAGTATTTTCTTCGGTTAAACATAAGGCTGGTAAGTTGTACATGGTGGGTTATTTACGAAGAGGTACCTATAAATAATAGTAGGTCCCACACTTTTTGTAATGCCAAATTGTTTATTCTTGCATCACTAGTAGGAGAGTTGAATTGAAAGGATGATGCTAATTGTTGGCGGCAAGAATAGCTCTTGCAGTCGAGACTTCTTCCAGGAACAAGCTTGATCATCAGCTAGAGAACCCACAAAAGGATTACCCAAAACTTCCCATGGATGCAAACGAGGAATGTATAGAGGAATAGTTAGAAGCCAAGATTTCTCAAGAATTCAAACCACAACACCATAACCAATTTTCCAACAAATTCCCTTCTCGGCAATTTCACCATTCAAGAATGCTCTGTCAAGCCCAAGAAGACATTGAATGTGCTATAGTTTCTTCCAAGAAGTGACAAATGGGGTGGTAAGTGGTAACAAGCTTTATAGATCTTGACGAGCAGAATATTTAGTGAAACAAGGGTCTGCAAGCCTTATTTCACTAGCATAGCAACGTTAAAGATTGAAGTCTCAAACCACTATCCTCCTTGAACTTATTATGACACAAGGCAACCAATGAGACTCAATGAGTACCATTTTCCTTATCCTAATGGTCCACCAATATTAAGAGGTGATTGTTCAACTTGCAACAAATAGTTGCAGGGAGCCTGAAAGAAGACAAAACCAATAGAGGGAATGTTGAACCAACAAACATAATAATTGTTTCTTGGTGGTTAGGGAATGTGATGACAAATAAATGAAGGCCCTAGTAGTAAAATGGCGTATGTAACCCATTAGATTAAATCCTAAATCATCGGATCAAGTCTTGTTTAAAAAAAAGCTCAAAATTAATGGACTTAGACTGCCCAACATAACTCTAGCATGCGCGGCCCTAGAAGTAAAATGGTGGATTTACCACGCTAGATTAAACCTATATCAATGTTTCTGCAAGTAATTGTGCATATAAATATTCTCTTTTAACACCATAATAGCAAATTTCATAAACATAATGAAAAATACACAGTTCGTCAACCTGACATGCTATAGAATAGGGGTCGAATTTACATGGTGGTAACCATGATCATATTTCCTTGGGATCTTTCACCTCCCACTACTCAATCAGTGAAGACTTCATTCTTAGAAAATAGACTGTATGGGCTGAGGTGCTTCTGGGATTGAGGTTCCCCTTGAATTCTTTGGAAATAAATGCAAGAAAAGGAAAAGAAAAAAATGAGTGAACGAGGGAACGCAGTAGAGGAAAGGGGGTTGCACATGCTAGCTCCTTCTATAGTTTTCTTAGACTCTCTCTACTACAATAGGCTACATATACATATGTGATTAAGAGAATCCACATGGATTTCTCCACTCGCTATGCTTCTGCATCCATCCATATTCCATGTTTTATCCTCTAGAGATGGAAACGGAGATACGTAGGTCAACCAACTACACGTATATGCTATGTCATATTACATTTGTTCGGACGTGTATTTCACATTATAACAAAACCATGAGGGATTCCTTATTACGATCCACACAATATAATCGCTAACTCAATCATTGAAATAAAGATAATAAGATGAACTAAATAAACACACTATATATATACCCAAAATTAACTATTACATTGTCTGAGGAACCACTAGGGTTTGCCAACCTACACAACTAACGAACTAGGTAATCATGGGGACATAATCTAAGGAGTACATCAGTATGGAAGACGAGATACCTAAGATCTTTCAATTGGAGGCTTAAGAGGGAAAATGGTGCCAATGGCGCCATTTTGGCAGCCATTCCAACCCTCGAGTCTACTAATTCCTTCTGATTTTGGTGAGTTGTTATGTCGACAAAGTAACCCACGTGTTTTGATCTATCCTCAACTGGTGGTCGAGGGGGTCTACATATAAGACTTTCCATAGGTTTTATGAGAGATATTATATGAGGATAAGTCTCCAAGTCATATATCTTCTAGCTTAGCCTCCAAGTAGCGAAGATATGTCAAAATATTATCTAATATAGCCATTCTAGAAAATGGCACCTTTATCACATTTGGACTTATGCTCGACTAAATTGGCTGTCATTTATGGGCTTGGACTTTAGCTTTGCTTCTGACTTCCGAAAGTTTGTTCTTGATGTCCGTAGCATATAGAAGATGGTCCATTATGATGCTTTGGCCCAAAACACACAAAAGACTACCCAAAGGGCATCAAAAGTTATAAATAATACCTAAAGCCTACTAAATATGACTTGAGCACTACTTTGAAAATCCAAGTGAATATGTGAGAAAGTATATAGAATTCTTGTAAAAATGTGCAAAGAATAGTGGTGTAAAAATTTAAAATTTTCATGTCGTCATATAACCCCACACTTGAATTTTGCTTGCCCCAAACAAACCATTTAAAACCAAGTGTAGAAATTGAAACATTTAAGGAATAAACTTGGTTAAATCGTAGGTCCAGTTCGAGAAGGGTGAATCTCGAATGGCTAATAACATCAACACATACCATAATGCAAATAGGACACTCACAACCACGACAAATGACATTTGATTACATCATACTCATGCCATGTGGACCCTTCTTTAGACTTATCAAACTTCACGCGACGCTGGCCCAGTCTCTCGGTTTCCCCAATCATTCAAATACAAAAACCAAGGAACAAACAATCGACATCGAGGTTACTATACCTTGCATGGATTTTAGATAGTGTGTAAATTTTTCTCGAGCACTCGATGAGTGTGGTCAAGACTATTATTGATGCAAAAGATGTGCATGTCATTCGACACTCAGCCCTATCATTTCTTTGCTATGAAGCTAGCTCCTAAACATTTTGTAATTTAATCAAGTCTTTACAAAGTGAATCACCATTAACTTGTCCGGAGGTCTTTTATGGGCTTCTAACATAGCTGGGGTCTAGGACATGCAAAACATGGTCTTTAAGGTGGCGGAAGAATTCATTGCACAAGGTGCTACATCTTCCCAAATAATTACCACATAGAACCACACTTTTCTTGCTCTTATAATTTTTAACTCGAGTTGCTCAAGAGATAAGGAGGAATAATCTTAAATCATAGGAGTTCACTTAGCCATTGGGCGTGAAGAACGACTACTTTTTGAGTGCACAAAAGTTGTGGCGGCTCTCTCATTCTTTCTTTTGATTTTAATTTTCAACTTTTCTTTTTCTTATGAGAGCACAGGCACAAAGCCACATTTTGGAAATGTAGGGATGACACTTTTCTTTTGAAAGTATGCTAATGTAAGCAGAATATCATAGTAAACCAAACTCATGGAACCTTGAAGGAGGATTCAACTTATAGGGTTTGCAAGAAAAAAAGTTGGTTTTCGAATAACACGGTAGTAAAAAAGAAATAGGTAGTAGCTCAATGAGGTTGACTAAAGAATATTATGATAAGTGCTTGATTTTAACCTTGAATTTGACTTGGAGATTACTGAAAAATTTTAAGAATGCTTGTCCTACATTAGCGTTTATAATTTTTCGGAAACTTATTTCCAATTTTTTGAAGAACTAATTGGGTCTGGGAGTTGGTTTCAAAGGATGTATTTGGATCTAAAATGTTAAAATTATTCTTATGACAAATAAATTATAGGTTTTTATCTTGGCATGATTATACGACACTATGCTCGCTTCTCTTAAAATGGACATGTTATGTACTTAATTTTGCTTACTGATTAGTTGGTGCATGCTATTTAATTTGGCATATATTCAATAGTTAGTTTAATTATGAGTAAATTTACTACGATAAAGTATCAATATCCAAATTACTATCTAGGTTACATAATATGGATTTATTTTGACAATAGTAAGTGGTCTAAACTATGGAGTGAAAGTTATGGATACACTAGATAAATTTCATTTAGCAGGATTTTATATTGAGGTGAGCATTAGAACTCTTTCCCCACGAGAAGAAGAACAATGACATACCCTCTTCTTATGGAGCTATAGAGTCACAACCTTCACCTCAAAAGAGCCCTCATAGGCAAAAAAAAAAAAAAAAAGAGAGCTACCACCTTCTCCACCTATCAAGGAGATCATTGCCAAGAGGAGGAGTCATAAGATGCTCCTCCAGAGTCTCTCATTATCAACACCACACACTAGTCGTTTCCTTCTTAATTAGCATCGACAAAGGGGGAAATGGTGGTTATTAGGGATGGCAATTTACCCACCCATGGGTATTTTTGCCCAAACCCAATTATACCCATTTATATGGGTTGGGTATGGATTTATTCTATATGGATTTGGGTAAGATTTGGGTAGGTGGAGTTGGGTTTGGATTTTATTTTTGGGTATGGATTGGGCTTGGGTACCCATCTCTTTAGACCTGCCTGTATATGTTTTTTTTATTAGGTGTTAAAATGTAAAGAGAAATTTTTAATGTATTAAAATGTAATTTTCCACATATGATGCTGGACCTATTTTTATCTTCTTAAAAACTTTAGGTACTAAAGTGTAACTTTGGCTGTCAGCGACAGCGACCATCGTGTTCCATTCCCGGCTTCCATATCTTCGTCGGCGGCGGCTTCGACGAACTTGCTGCCTCCGATCCGGGTTCGGACGCCGGTCGATTCGGATCTCCAGGGTTTCGGAGAAGGAGCTAGAGGCCCGGCGGTGGTGGTGATGGAGCCCGACGAGCCCCATCGGCGTTGTCAACGCCCACACCGCAGACCACGCCGGCGCTGCTCCTAAAGTTTTGGCGTACTCGGCGCAGACCACGCCGCACCTATCGTAAGCGTCGTTCAGAAGATCCCAATTCGATATCGTTCCGGCTACTGCCTCTTCCTCCGCCGACCGTCTCTGCAGCTCCTTCACCAGCGCCGCCTGCTTTAGCACCACCTCGTAGACCTTCTCTTCCGAAGATCTTGCCGGGCTCGCAGCAACGGCGGCGCTGCTCGAGTACACAGCAGACACCCCGCTATTCGAATTCATCCACGACGCAATTCTCGGCCTCTGGCTTGTAGCGCCTGCGCCGGCGCCCCTGGGCCTAGTTCCCAACTGGGAAGCGACGCCGCCGCCAGTTCCGGCTCTGGGTATGAGACCGAGTAGAGCGGAGGAACTGACGGCATTCTCTTTCGGACCAACAACCCAAAGCAGAACGCCGGCCGCCATCTCGAAGTAAGGAAGGAAGAAAACGAACACCTTTTTTGATGGTTTCATTCTTGTTTGGCCCCTGTACTTCATTCAACTCATTTGACCGTTGCTAACTCATGAATCATGATGAACACAGAAGGTATCAAGACAACATTATGGCCATGGATTTGTGTTCATGGTGATATGTTCAATCATAGAGGAAACAGAAGGGGGGTGGAAATAGATGGAGAAAACAGAAGGGTCTGGTTTAGTTTATAAACGTGAGCAAAGGACCAGAAACAGAGAACCACAGAAACACTTCCATATTTCTCAAACCATTGAATCCAACACTGTGCTTACAACTCTTTCAAAGCTAGTTTATAAGGGAAGGGTATTACAGAGGAACCCAACAACAGAAATGAGATACTTTGCTTTGAGTTTTGAACATAACTTCACTACATAATCAAATCCTCTCATTAGCAGATCCAAAAATGAAACAGAAAGGGTACAAAGACTAGGGAGCTATCAACAAGTTGTTTCTTACCCTGAAGTTCATTCCTAAGCCAGTTCTGGGTGCACATAAGAGCCTCCACAGTCGTGTCATCAAGGCGGCTACGATGAGGGTTCAATAATCTTCCACTTGTGCTAAATGCAGATTCCGAGACAACTGTTGACACTGGAATGGCTAGAATGTCCTTAGCAATCAGCCTTAAGGTTGGATATTGTAGGCCATGGTTCTTCCACCAAGATAAAATGTCGAACTCTTCGCTTCTTGGGATCACACCATCTCGCAAGTATTTGTCAAACTCTTCTTTAACATTCCAATTAGATCTACCAACATAAGAATCAAAGCTGGCGAGAAACCCAGAACTTGCATGTTGATGTGTCGATGAAGAAGAAGAAGAATCCATGCTAGGTTCTGTAGTCTTGTACTCACTCATAAGATCATAACAGAAGTCTCGAATCCTATTAAAATGAAAGGTAGATGTGCCAACATAAATCTTGGGAAATGCCCACTCTAATAGCTTCATCTTGAACCTAGGATCCAATATAGCTGCAACAGCCAAAGTTCCATGGATAACCTCCCAATACCTATTGAATTTATCCAACATATCTTCAGCCATGGTTGCAATAGTTACATTTGGACTCAACTGCCACTCGTTTAGAGCTATTTTAATCTCACAGACCTTAGGGAAAAATGTATTAGCCGTGGGGTAAGTAGTTCCTGAAAATGTCTTTGTAGCTTCATGAAACAACTCTAGCTTCACACATAATTCAGATGCCATATCCCATTCCTCTTCACTTGGAAAACATACATAATCTGAATCTCTGACAATCAAACGATCAAAGACATCCTTATATATCAAAGCAGTTGATAGCATAAGGTAAGTAGAGTTCCAACGAGTCTTACAATCAAGCACCAACTCTCTCGAACAATCAATATTTGTAAGTCTGCTTAACACATCATTGAACTTTTGTCTTCTCTTAACAGATGAAGTCCAATACACAACACTATCACGAATTCTCCCAATGCATTCCCCAATGACAGACAACCCATCTTGCACAATTAGGTTGAGAATGTGAGCAGCACATCGCATATGAAATATAGAACCATTTAGCAACAACGTATCTTCTTGCAATTTTCCTAAAAGAGCTCTAATCATAGCATCATTAGTACTGCAATTATCCACCGTCACTGTTGAAATTTTTCTCTCAATGTTCCATTCCGTCATAGAACTCAATAATACAGCACATAGAGCATCCTTGGTATGTGGAGAAGGAACGTGGATAAAACTCAAAATCTTACTCTGGAGGACCCAAGCATCATCAATAAAGTGGCCAGTTACTACCATGAACCCTCTTTTCCTGTTATTCGAAGTCCACATATCAGTGGTAATCGCCACCCTACTGCTGACTTTTTCTAACTCATGCATTACATTCATCTTTCCCTTTTTGAATATCTTTAAAATATCACTCTTGATTGTATTTCTACAAACCATTTGAAACAACGGTTGAAGAGAATATGCAAACCTCCTAACCCCAACATAATCGACAACAGATAGAGGAAATTCATGAAGAACAATCATATAAGCAAGCTCCCTTCTACTAGTTTCTTGGTCAAAAACAGCAGGACTCGAACTTCCAGTACCAATTTTCCTTTTCTTACTACCCAAAAGTCCACCAACCTTGACTAGATCAGCATTTTTTACTCGACATTTAATCAAATGATTGCGCAAATGAGAAGTTCCAGAGTTGGATTCAGCCGCAAGCCTTTTATGACAGTATTTGCATTCAGCTTTTCTCAGCCCACTAATTACAACTCGATTATAATCCTTCCACACTTCAGACCACTGCTTCCCAGAAGACCATACCATACGACTAGAAGACACACTATGCTGTCCATTACTACTCTCATGATTCATAGATAGACTATCATCATTAGTTTCTGAATCCATATTTCCCTAGAAAAATCAAGCAAGCAACAAACAATCATTCAAACTAATGCAACAGTACAATCATTCAACCAAATAAGGATTAAAAATGCTTCAAACAGAGACAACAATACACAATTATTCAACCAAGTGTTATGCTACAGGAAAAACACCACCACAGCCTTTAACAATGGCACGCTTCAGTTCACTGTTATGCTCCACATCAAGTCCAAGTGTTTTCAATGCACCAAGCATGTAATGAATGAAGTTAAGATTCGTTTCATCCATAAAAAAAAAATCCATTGAACGTGTCCTAGAAGGCCTAAGATGCTGATAATTCCCCCAAGACACCCAAGACACAGCACGCAAATCAAACTCCTGGAGTGGTTTGCATCAATGTGATTGACACAAAGCTAGAGTGGAAGAAGAACCACCAAATTCAGTAACACAAACAGAAAGTTCAATGGGTTCTCCCAGCTCAAACACGGTTCGCGAATCATCACTATTCAACAAGTTGTCCACCAAACAGAGAAACAAAGTAGCTAGCTGAACATATCAGAACTAAACAAGAGCCCAGAAAAATCCTCCATACCTCAGAGAGAGCAGCGAGAAGGAGAATCCGATTGGACAGGGACTTAGATCCAGGCTTGGACAGCGAGAAGGAGAATCCGATTGACACAAAGCTAGAGTGGACGAAACAGCTGCTGCTAAGCTCACCAAGGCGAACGGTGGAGCGGCTATAGCGGGAGTCAACGGAATCCTATAGCGGGGCTCTGTAAATCCATGGAATGGAAGCCCTTTTCACAGAGGTACTACGATATACTAGATAAGAGGAACGAGAGGACTTTAAATCTCAATTACCAAAACCCAATTAGTCAATTACCTGGGAAGGGTTTGGGGGACGATGAATGGAGGAACTCGAAGCGGCGGCGACGTCGGAGCTAGCGGCAGTGGCCGGGGCGGCGACGAAATCGGGGCAGCGATGCGATTCAGTGGTCGGAGCCGAGTTCGGAGGCGGGGCGGCGACGTCGAGCTGGTGGCCGGGGCGGCGACGTCGTGGCTCAGCCGGCTCGTCGTCGACGAAGATGGGTAGAGACTAGAGAGGAAGAGTCGTCGACTGTGCGAGAGGAAGATGGATGAGATGAGTCTTCGATTGTCTTTAATTTTTTTTTAGTTTCGTTTTTTTTTTAATTATTTGGGTTTGGATTTTTTAACCCAAGTTCATGGGTAAAACCCAAGTAAACCCAACATAATGGGTATGGGTATTGACCCATCTAACTTTATCCATTTACACTTTAATTGGATTTCAGACCCAACCCAAATGAGTTGGATAGTTATAAACCCATGGGTATGGGTATAATTGCCAAGCCTAGTGGTTATGATGAAAATTCATCAAAGGCTCTGAAGGATGACGAAGATTCAAATGATGATGATCTTCCTCCCACATATACTGTTCACATCACTCAATAGTCGTTGCACTTCACTGACCCTTCCTAAAGGAAATGATTCACCAATGGAGATACACACCCATTGGTGCCAAACTGAGATGGACTAGAGGGATTTATACTATTTTAGAGGCAGGGCGAGGAAAGCTTACAAGTGGCTTGATGAGGTTGGATTGGTGGAGCTCTTCAACTTCAAGGGAGTTCATATCGGTGTACTCATGAGGAAAATTTTCTTGTCAAACTCATGACCCCAACTGACAACTTGAGCCAGATCTGCATCCACCACAACTTGGTTAGGAGCCAGTTTAAAGACAATTACGACAACTTTAAGCATAAAGTAGGGATTCCATTGCACCACCATACTATTTGCTCCATGTCCACATCCATTGTTGGTTGCATGTGGACCTCTATAGAGAGGGTTCTCTAAAATAAGAGATTATGGAGACATATCACCATATAGGGCGTACCATATTTCAAGGTTGTGTATTCTCGAGCTTCGCAACAATGCATCTGACGACGAATGAGGGGTACTATCTTTAGTTTTATTGTTTTGTCGTCCTTTATTACGTTGATGAGGTGATTCGAGCCTAATTGTACTTGTTTTGCCCCCATTTTACTTAGATGTTTGTGTCAAATTCACTCCTAAAAGGTTGGCTTTACGCTAGGTTCCCGTGGTTTAGTGTGTTTCGGGATTTAACTGGTGAAACCAGCCTCGGAGTCGAAAGATTGGCGAAAAGGATCGAAAACCTAGAGAAGAGGTGAAAAAGGGCCAATTCACGGCTACCAAGGAAGTTCACGGTCTTCCATGACCGTTAAGAAGAGCCATGGACCGTGAATCACGAGGCGTCCAGAGCCAAAGTGGAGGTTACTGATGCAAGGTGAGTTCACAGTCACTAAGACCGTGAACAAGGGCAGTTGACCGCGAACAGAAGTGAATGATGTGGCGCGGTTTGGTGCATGCCTGAAGTTCACGGACGCGTTTCATGGTTCAGGGCTGTGAGCTCAGCTCGTCTCGGGTTTAAATGATGAGCTGAAAGGAGGAGAGAGGGGAGAGCCCATTGTGTGTGAGAAGCCTTCTTCAACATTCTAGAGAGAGAAACACGAACCAAAGGGAGAAGAAGGATAGGGTTTAGCTTCAAGGCGGATTTTGGGTAGATTTCCTCCAAGGAAAGCTCAACTCAAGGGCCAAGAAGACTAGGAGCTTCCTCCAAGATGGTTTCCATCTCTTTCCCTTTTGTTTTTCCCACTTCTAGCATGGAGTAGACCTCCTTTCAGTTGGGTGTTGTTAAACCCTTACTCTACCATATAGTTTTCTTTTATGTGTATTGGATGATTATCATTGGGTATTGTTCAATTCAATGATTGAGGATTGTGCATGATTGTGCATGCTTGTGCTTAGCAACTTAGGGGTTGTGCATGTTTTGTGCTTAGCACCCTTAGGTTTGTGCATGTAGGTGCTAGCAATCTAATTAGCCACCTTAGCCTAGCTTAGAGAGGAAAATCCCCCTTCCAAGGGAGACTCAATCGAGTTGGTTTTCCTTCCGCTTCCAATTAGCAAACCTTTAAACCAAAGCTTTGTTGCTAGATAATGATTTCAACAACTGAAGTAGGGGTAGACGGACCGACCCGGGTCGATATCTAAATACTTGCCCTATGCTGCACCCAACTAGAGTTTACAAACTTGGGCTCTATTTGGGGTTTTATTGTGGTGTAATTTCGTGCGAGTCATGAGGCGAAAGCTTAATCTCACTGTTTTGTTTCTGTTTTATTTTCCCATTTTCACAAACAATTATAGATGTTAGCTTGACCATTGTTTTCTTACATCAAGAACTTTTGACATTTGAATTCTTTTTGTTCTTCCTTGCCCTTACTCTCTTATAGTTTTGAATTATTCTCTTAAAGTGTGGGGTGGGGTAAAGTTAGGTTGATCTAATTCTAGTATACCTTGATTGTGCATAAAATTTTCGTACTTTAGTCATGATTTTTAAGTTTTCATTTCCATATATGCTAAAAATTTTATAAAATTGCATCATCCATCATGATTGGCTTGAGTTGATGAGAATCAGTGCTATAAGCGCAAAAATTTTCAAAATTGTCTTCAACTCTATGCCATCTCCAACAACCATTTTACTTCCATCTTACTTTGAATTGTTAAACCTAGAGATTGCATTTGATATATGGATGCTAGTGTAGTAACTATGAAGATGTTTTCATTTGAGCTAAATGACCACTCAAAATGTTTGGATATAATGCATGATCTAACCTTTAATAAAATAAGGATGAACTGTATCTTTATTAAATGAGTGGGGTAATCATTCATTTTAAATGTGAAAATAAGTCTTTTACTTTAAATATTTCTATTTGGATGAGCGGTATCTTTATTAGATAACAACCCACCTGGCAATCAAAATATAAAGATGTTGCAATAACAAATAAAGTGTGGGGGAAAATGCTCAATGTGTGACGTAATCATTCATTGCATTGGGGGGGGGGGGGGGCGGTAGTTCAACTGAGATACGGTTCATGGCCGCCATTGATCTTATTTTTGGAATGGGTTACTTGGCCCCATAAGTAACTTCTCCGCCAAATTTGGCTGAGCAATGTGTATAGGGACCTTTTGACCTCGATCAATAGTAAGTATGATGCACTACCGAGTCTCCTTCTATGGGTCATAAAATTAGCATATGATTCCATATCCATTTTTGTTTGAGCCCAAATGCTTGTAATCTCTTCCTCCTTCTGGTCCGTTGATGATCCATATTCCTCTTGAGTGTATTATATCATTGAAAAAAACTCTAAAAGACATAAAATAGTACGAAAACACACTCAAGGTTTATCTTAAAAATATAATTTAAATAGTTACAATATTTATATGAAATGTAATGAAATCTAATAAAGATGCATTGATAGAAGGGGGAAATGTATAAAATATGGGAGTTATAAACACTATAAATTGGGTGTTATCATAAATACCCCACACTTGCACTTTGGTTGTCCCAAAGCAAACACAACTCACAATCATACAACTTAATGAATACTAAATAACATCACTCAATCACGATCTTAGGTAGTGGATCAAAATTAAACTTACAAGGTTAACAAGAACACAAGAGAATTCTAACCACATCAATATACAAGAACACCATGTAATCCATTCCAAGCAGAACAACGAACAATGCATTAGAGTCTCCAAACACATAGAGTGAAGGTATTTTAAAAAGATTTTGGCTCTTGAATGCTTCTACCATCAATTGAAATACCTTTAACTTCTTTTGCCTCCACAAACCACAATCCCAAAACCAACATACTTTTTTCCTATTTTTCTTCTTTTTCTTATGTAGGGAGATTTACTAGAGCATTAGACCCTTATTAGTTAAGCAAAAGAAATTTTTGTATATCCGACATCATAAGAGTACTTTTTTTTTAACTCCTATACCTCAATTTGTGTGGAGGTTCAATGAATTTAAGGGGTGTTAGAAGCTATATATGTGCCCTTAAAAACACATCGTCAAGTTGGCTTTCAATTCAATTAATGTAACTTTTACTTGTACTAGGGGTGAACTAGCTTCAACAGGGTCCGTGAAAAACTACTAGTATCTCTTTCAAAACCTGATTTTGTGAATGAAAAGACCCTTTGGGCTTACCCACTATTTATGATACGATCCAAAATGGACGATTCTACAAGCCTTAGTTGCTTGACGAAAAAGCTATCTCAGTTGGCCAAAGAAGGGTGAAAATTTGGTTAAGTCTGAAGGCAGTTTCAGGGTTCCTACTTTGAGAATTCATAGATCACAATTGGCTCGATGAAAATGCAAAAGGAAGGCTTGTAATTGAAGATCAAGTGTTTCTCTACAAGCTAGAAGGCTTGGTTGTCCAGAAACAAGTCATTAAGGTCATTTTCCAAAACTTTCAAGTTGCTATAAAGAAACAGGAAAACTGTTTGATTTTGGCTAAGACAGAAACTGTATTTGAGGTACCATCTTTGGAGCCTTATTCGTGGAGATTGGAGTATAGTAGAAGGGAGATTCGAGTTGGAGATGAAATTATAACACTTTCTAAACAATGTGAATGAATTGGTTGAGTCTGGATCAAGATTGAAGATAATTTTCAAGAAGCTCAAAATTCGTATGAAGGTTGTTTTTCTAGGTAGATTTACTTGCGTTTTAAGTTAGTTTCTTAGTGTTCAAGTTACCTTGTTTAAGAAGAATTCTTTACCTTTTTCTGTTTCAATTTGTTTCCTTGTTAATCTAGGATTGTATTAGGTTTATTTTGGCTATAAGTAGCCTTTCTTTTTGTTGTAAAGAGGAGGACTTTTTGATTGAATTAAAACCTAGTTAAAAGTTTGCGTACTTGTGTGGAGTTTGGTGGATTCCAAGGTCGTTGAGCTCTTGTATCAATCAAGAATGCATTAATCGTGGTTTGCTCGACACATGTCACCACACGTCCTTATCGTACGAAGGTAAGCGGTAAGGTAAGTTGGGGATTCTGAGTTTATTCTTTGAAGCGTGTAAAGCGTTGGCTTCTCTGTTATATGTATTTATTCATTTTATTGTTTTTTCTATCTACTACCTTTCCTTACTTCTTTATCAAATATTATTATTATTACGTTCTTTTTTAGAACTTCTTTCACAGGCGGGCTACCAGCTTGGGCTTACAAATGTTGTACTAATAATTGTTTTATGGGTAGGGCTTGCATTTTCTTCTAACCTACCTAGGTACCAGTAATTGATTTTCATCATTGTTTTAGGGGTTAATTGCAAGGTTGGTCACTAAGATTACTAAAAAGGTTCATGTTTGGTCACTAGAAATATTTAATTCCATTCGTGGTCACTAGAATTAGTAAAATATTTCAAGTTTGGTTACTCTCCTTCCAACTCCGTTAACTTTTGCTGATGTGGCAGTCAACTCTCATAGTTGACCTATGACGTGTCAATTAAAAAATATATTAAAAAAATTTCCACATCATATCCAACTATTAAAAATAAAAATAAACTTAAAGCTGCTGTCGGGTTTCTCCCTTCATCATCGTCGGCGGACTTCTCCCCCGAGTTCGCCGACCTCCGGCTGCTGACCCAGCACTTTCGTCGAACAACCATCCCGAGCCTTGCCGGCTCCAACTCCCTCGTCAACGGTTATAGAAACACAACAGGTTATAGAGACACAACGGGTTCAGAAGTAATCTATCGAGCTTACAGTTGGTTTCCACTGTCGAAAACATAGCAAGACCCACAGCCAAGAGACAACGTCCGAGACTTTCGTGACAATTTCATATCCTTGCAAGTGGTTACAGAAACAGGACAGATAAAGACAGAGCAAGTGAAAAAAGGATGGCAACTATCATGATTGCCATGGAAAGTCTCTTTGCTTTGACATTGCTGACGCAAGGAGGTAATTGAAGTTTGATGAAAGTAATCCGCCAATTCACATGCTACCCTACAAGCTCTACAATTATTAGCATCCATCAACCAACTACCCTACAATAATTAAATTAAAATAATTGAAGTAAAGCTATCCATATGCTAAACCTACCCACCATAATAATTAAACAAAAGAAAAAAAATTAGCCACAAGTTCAATCGGTTACCAGACAAGCTAAGGTGGCAAAATAAATATCCACTAGAACCCTCACTTATTGGCTTTGTAGTCTCTTGTAATGGCTGTATAAATAGCCTCAATTGGAGGCAATGTAAGCATTAGAGAGCAGAAGAGCTTTAATAGCGTATATGTTGTGAACTCTGTGTAAAGGCAACAATTGCCTAATTGTGTGAGATATATATAAATATTAGAGTGAAACAATTTCCTCTATTTTCGATCCATCTCACCATATTTCCGTTGTGCCCCCAACAAATTTGGTATTAAAGCTTTCCTTATGGCGGTGGAGACCTTGGGATGACATTATAAATAGAAACCCTCATTGAGGCATGTAAGGTAGAGTGAGCTAGAGAGCATAGGATCCTCTCAAAGGTTAAGGCAATAAACTTGCCTAATCCAAAATGTGGGAAAATGTATGGGTTGAGTGTTTGTGAGGGTAGAAGCAGAGCAATAGTATAAGAGCCGTAGCTCTTAATGTAAACGACAAGAATTGTCGGAGTTATGAGAGATTGTTCTGTTAAATATTGGAGTGAAATAATTTCTTCCGATATTGTCGATCCTTAAATACCACCATATTTCCGCTGTGCCCCAACAAATTTGGTATTAGAGCCTATATCCTTTTTTATATCCTCCTAAACCAGCCTCATATTTCCTACACACAAAATACCCATACAAAAAAAAATCACAAAAAAACAATCATGGCAGCAGTCCAGGCGAACACAATGTTCGTAAATACCCCCAGTCAGATTCCCATATTCGAGGGTGAACTCTACGAGTATTGGAGCGAACAAATGGAGACAATCTTCATTGCTCAAGACTTGTGGGAAATCGTCCAAGAAGGTTATGAGGAAGTTAAGACAGAGGAAGAATATGGCAAAATGTCAGAAGCAAAGTTCAAGCAATACAAAGTGAATATCCGGAGGAACGCCAAAGCCCTACGAATAATTCAACAGGCAGTCAGCAAGGCTATATATCCTCAAATTTTTGGCATTAGAAATGCTAAAAAGGCGTGGGAAGTTTTGCAGAATGAATTTCAAGGCAACCATCGGGCAATCTCCATCAAACGCAAAAATTTATGGCGTGATTTCGACAACCGGTCGATGAAGGAGACTGAAAGTATCAAAGACTTTCATTCTCGTATAGCAGAGATAGTCAACCAGATCAAAGAAACTGGTGACATCATGGAAGAAAGGAAGATTGTGGAGAGAATTCTCCGCAGTTTATCTCCAAAATTTGAGAATATCGTGGCGGTCATTGAGGAGACAAAAGATTTGTCTAAATTACCAATGACTGAATTGATGGGTTCACTCGTTGCTCATGAGCAGAGGATGATGAAATTTACCGATCAACCACTAGAGCAAGTTTTTAAGTCAACAATCAACATGGCCGAAGCCAAGACTACCAAGCCGGAGCAAGACCGTAGAGGAAGATCTGACGGCAACGAAAACAAGTACTGCATTATCTGTCAGAAGACAGGACACACGGGAAAATTTTGCAAGTTCAAGTGCCAAAGGTGCAGGAACCCAAATCACTCCCAAAGGGATTGTTGGTTCCAGAAGAAACAAGAAGATGATCAAGAAGATGAAGAAGCAAACTTCACTCAAGATGAAGAGATCAATCATATTTCACTCTCGTGCGTCAAGGGTGATAAAAATTCGCAACTGTGAATTGCGGATTTAGAGGGGGTGATGAAAGTAATCCGCCAATTCACATGCTACCCTACAAGCTCTACAATTATGAGCATCCATCAACCAACTACCCTACAATAATTAAATTAAAATAATTGAAGTAAAGCTATCCATATGCTAAACCACCCACCATAATAATTAAACAAAAGAAAAAAGAATTAGCCACAAGTTCAATCGGTTACCAGACAAGCTATGGTGGCAAAATAAATATCCACTAGCACCTTCACTTATTGGCTTTGGAGTCTCTTGTAATGGCTGTATAAATAGCCTCAATTGGAGGCAATGTAAGCATCAGAGAACATAAGAGCTATAATAGCATATATGTTGTGAGCTCTTTGTAAAGGCAACAATTGTCTAATTGTGTGAGATATATATAAATAATAGAGTGAAACAATTTCCTCTATTTTCGATCCATCTCACCATATTTCCGTTGTGCCCCCAACAAAGTTCAGGAATGCCGCCGCACAATTCAATGTTTCCATAAACGGAAGCCGCTTTGAGTTTCCGAACACACCTTCGCTTGGCACTCTGCCACTGAAGTTGTGGAAAGGAATTGTAACTGGAAGCTCTCGATGAGCTCCGAGATTTCGCCGGTCAAGTTGTTGTTAGCAAAGTTCAAAACTTGAATCCCCTTAAACGAATTTAGCAACGATGGAATGACACCCTGAATTAGTTAATAAAAAAATCATCATTCAATTTGATTCGGAATTAAAGCAGAAGGAGTTGAGATGGTTAGATTAATTTTTGTTGTAAAGATAGAGTTAGAGTGTAGAGAACATATACATTTTTCTATGCTTTAGTTGTAGATGGGAGAGAGAGTAGAAATAATTTTTTTTTTTAATAATAGAAAAAAGAGTGAGAGAGAGGGGAAGACATGAGGGAGGGAGTGAGACCCGTGTCTGGTAAAAGTGAGCATCAGAGTGTCAGCATCATCATTAAATGGGGGTGGGTGCAATTTTATCCTACTGCCCCTCCGTGTTTAATTTAAACAAAGGGCAAAAACTGGAACGTGGAGTACAGAGAAAGAGGTTACTTACAGTTACTGAAGGGAAGATTACTGACCTAATCCAGACCCAAATTCAACATTCAATTTTGGCAACTAAAGTTAGCTATAGCTAAACAATTTTAATCGTCCAAATTTTATCCACCCGGCCCATCTTCAAAAAAAAATCTAATATCGTGGCATCCTTAGATTTGCTATTGCTTAATCTTATAGAGCCATAACAAGTGTACTTGTCCTAGGTGTTAATCATATAAAGAGATGCTCAAAAATGACTATTATCAATTCAAAACAAACTGAGTACTCACCTCCTCTTAACCAGTAATTAGAATTAGTAAATTAAAATGTGGTTTCTACAACAGACTTCTTCTTCTTCATTAGAAAGCATTTGAAATAAATTTCTTGGCATTGTTTCCATCACGGTTTCCCAATCATGATCTCTCAAACACTGCACATATTAAACTTGAATTGCTTGACTAGTCAAAACGAAGGACTCATCTTTTTTAAGCTTACGTTTTAGGGAATCGAGTTTTGGGGCATGGAATCAATGATGAACATTGAGGAAGATGGTTCTTGGTTTGAGATTCTTGGTTCTTGTCTCTGCATTTGATTTGGGGATGGATAGAATTAGAAAGCGTTCCCCTGTCCCTGGCAAGACGAAGATGATGAAAGGGGATCATGTTTGTTTTTTTAAATTCAATTTTGTGATCAAAGATAAATAATAATAAAAAATTTCATTTGAATTTCTATTTAAAATAATATGTGGTATTTATGTATCACCAACGGCTGAGTTGTCGTTGATGTGTGCGATGATTTGACATTCTAGTCAGTGTAATGTTAACCTAACTGACCGAGTTTCTACCACAGTTAAAGTTTATAACGGAAATGATTATATTTGTCATGAAACTTTCAAAATTATGGCTATTATTGTCACAAATGCCAAAGTTTTGGCTATACAGATGAATTTTGCCTTTTTACTATACAATTTTTTTTTAAATTCCGAGTTAAAACAAATTCTGTAGGATTTGATTACGAAAAATAAGAAAATTTGCCAGAAATACCACCAAATTGTTTTTTTGAAAAAAATACCACCAATTTTCAAAAAATTCCAAAAATACCACTCTTTCCATAAACTGCCACCCCACCGTGCAGTTTACACGAGAACCCGGGGGGGGGGGTGGATTTTTGTTCCTGGCGGCTGAAAACTGCATAGCGTCGGGGCGGTTTGATTGACCGCGGGGTGTAGCGGCGGTTAACAAGAAACCACTAAATTTTTTCCTGCTCAAGGCTAACCTATGCCCATACTTCAAACGAACGTAACTTTGTGCTTGGGTATCCGATCGTAGCAAATTTTTTTCAATTCCACATAACTTTTCGTGATCTTGCATGCTTTATATGGACCTAGGTGTTTTGGTCCTGCTTTTGACCCGAAAAAGGTCATTTGCTACCCCGAACGAGCAAGTTTTCGATTTTGTCAAACTTTGGTTGACATAACTTTGTGCTCCGCAATCTCCGAAAGTCATGATTTTTTTTTTTCACATAACTTTTTAAGGACTACAACTTTTACTAGGGAGGAATTTTCAAAACATAAATTATTTTTGGATATACAGGGTTTTGGGAATAACTTTACCTTTACTTTTCAAAAACCCACGTATATTGAGAAATTATCGGTATGATAAAAGTTGTAGTCCTTAAAAAGTTATGCGAAAAAAAATTCAAAACGTTCGAAGTGCGGAGCACAAAGTTATGGCCGATCAAAATTTGGTGAAATAAAAAACTTGCTCGTTCGGGTATCAAATGATGTTTTTTCGGGACGAAGGCGGGACCAAACTGCCTACAGCCATTTGAAGCTCGCACGATCACGAAAAGTCATGCGAAATCAAAAAAATTTCGTTACGGTTGGATACCCGATCACACAGTTGCGTTCGTTTGAAGTTTCCGCCTAGGTTAGGCGTTTATCGAAAAACAAGTTAATGCAAACCGCAATGGGGCATATGCCGTCTGCATGTGAACAGCCCCTACCCCCTACGGTCAATCAAACAACTGCGAACACATGCGGTTTTATCGTAAACAACAGCCCCCTTATGGTTCTTGTATAAAACGCCATAGGGGGCTGCAGTTTGGGGATATCAATGATATTTTTGAAATTTTTCAAAATGAGTGGTATTTTTTAAAATTATTTTTGATGATATTTCTAAAAATTAAAAAAAATAGGAAGATTAAGAAAAGTAGCATTTGACTGGTCAACTGTTTCCTTTCTCTTTGTCTTTCCAATCAACCTTGAGCCGTTAGATATGATTGGTATGCACGGACAAAAATGTAGTTTTCCAAAGTTGTGTAGGATATGGTTTCTTAGTGTTATTAAAGCCGAGCCGAGCCGCTCGGCCCGACCGGTAAAACCACACCCGGTCACAAAAGCGGCTCGAAACAGTCGAAAAGCCGCTCTGGTTTTATTTAGCGATTGACGAGGGGCCGAGGCGGTTAGCCAATCGAGCCGCTCGTCCGATTTTTGCCATTCAGCCGTTAAATTTAATTAAAAATTGCAGAAAATTGAAAATTAAAATAAACCTAAAATGTCGGACTCTCAAACTGAATCCTTTTTTCCATTTCACAATTTCGAAGGAAAGAGACGAGCTCTAATTAAGAAATGTACGTTATTTATACTGATAACGTTTATTATATACCGGTTCTCTAACGGTTTTTAAACGGTCTATTGCCCGTTGGACCACTAAAGTGCAAGCCATTCGCATTACCGGGTCCTGCTTCGGTTCGATTCTGATTTTTTTAATCCTATTCTTTCCAGCAAAAGGGAAGGAACGAAGGCGGTGCAAATTACCCTAATATTCCCTTTAAAATGCTCAAGGATTAGAGCTTTCATTTATTTATCAATGAAAGGGAAGAAAATTGGCGTTTCGATCTCGGATGCTACCGACTGAATCCGTCTCCTCCTCCGGCGTTGGGGCTTTAGGATAGGGTGAGTAACCCTTTGTTACTCACCCGTGAGTAACCATTTTAGGACTATAGATCTGGGCCGGGCTGATCGTGTGGCTGTGGTTGATGCGGTGATGGTCAGGGGCATTTTTGTCCGGTTTTTGAATTTTATTTCTTGTCTTTTTCTACTTTTCTAGCATTTATATTATTACTTTTACGGAGGAAAGAGAAACCAGACTTTTCACTTCCTCCCTCTTTTCTCTTTCCCTTCCTCTCTTCCTTCTCTCTTCCAAACTCCTTTTCCTAGATCTAGATATGTTCATTTCTTTTGTTCTTTATTTTTTTCTTCAACAATTGACAAAGAAAAATTGCAGCATCATGCCTCAAAATCTGGTGACGATCCAAATCCTTCTTTGCAGCTGCTTCTTCCTTATGTTCTTTCTTTTCTCGGCCTCAAAATAGATGACGTTTCATATTGACCAAGAGGGGACGAATCTATGTGAGTTAAGTTTTCATGTTTTATATTTTAGTATTTGTTTGTGAATTTTCAATTCCGATCTTCCTCCTCTTTTTTTGTTGCATTTGGTGTTCTTGATTGCGGAGGAGAAATGAGAGGAACAGAAGATGAGTTTTTTTGACTCTCCCTCCTTCTGTTTTTCTTCCTTTTAGGTAATATATATTGATATTACCACACTATATCATATGGTAATGTGTGATAACTAAATGTATCTTTATGGTCACGAGTTTTATCATAGTGGTATTGGGTGGTAATCGACTCCAGTTCTGAGAAAAAAGAGTTAGAAGACAATGAAGTTGGAGAAGAAAGTGAAGAGAGTCGTAATTGTATATATATACCGAGATTACTACACTATACCATATGGTAATGTGTATATACCATATGGTAATGTGTATATACCACACTATACCATATGGTAAAGTGTATATACCATATGGTAAAGTGTCTATACCATATGGTAAAGTGTGGTAACGAAATGTATTTTTATGGATATTGTGTTTTACTATGGTCGTAAAGGGTTGTAATTAGATTTATATTATTTTTGTATGGTTTTACCTTCTCATACCATGTGGTATTGTATGGTAATTACAATTAATTTGTGTTCATTCGATTAACCATGTTCTACTATGGTGGTATTGTATGGTAGTTAGATTTACCATATGTTGATATTACCACACTATACCATATGGTATTAGGTGGTAATGAAATATATGTTGATATTACCACACTATACCATATGGTATTGGGTGGTAACGAAATATATATTGATATTACCACACTATACCATATGGTATTGGGTGGTAACGAAATATATATTGATATTACCACACTATACCATATGGTATTGGGTGATAACGTAATATATATTGATGTGACAAATTTTTTCATACCATATGGTATGGTCAATACCAGTCATTACCATATAGTATAGACTGGTAATAACTGACAAATTTTTTTATTTCTGAAAAATATCAAAGTGGATATCATTTTGAAGAGCACAATTAATCTGATCTAACTGTGCAAAAAAAATTAAATTCCGACTTAAAACGAGTGAGAAATCGTCTGTTAAAGATTAAGAGAAGGAAAATTAAAGGCTGTTTGAGGAGAGAGAAGGCGCTGATGTGATCTGGTCAGCGTCAGCGCGTCAGAGACATCATTAAATAGGGGGTGCAATTTTACCTTAGTGCCCTCCGTATTTTTTTTAAATAAAAAGAAAAAGCTGACACGTGGGGGCAAAGGGAAGGGGTTACTGATGGTTACTATCCGGACCCCGGCGTTGGTATCTTCCTTCCTTCCATGGCGACCGAGAATTGCAACTCGGTTCGGTATCTTCCGACAGGCGCTCGTTTTCTCCCTTGTTCCTCTGGAAAACAACGTTTAATCGGCTCAGAAGGCAACCCTTGTCCTCTGATCAACGGGAGCATATCAGGTGAGTAACTTTGTGGTGAGTAACCATGAGTAACCCGTCTACATCAGCATGACATCAGCATCCTCTCTTTCATGGAAAACCTTTAATTTTTCCCTCTTTAATCTTTGACGGACGATTTCTCGCTCATTTTAAGTCGAAATTTAATTTTTTTTGCACAGTTAGATCAGATTAATTGTGCTCTTCAAAATGATATCCACTTTAATATATTTTTCAAACAAAAAAATTGAGCAATTTTTTGTCCAGCCTATACCATATGGTATTGACTGGTATTGAAATAAAAGCATACCTATGTTTTGAAAAACGTACCAAGGTGGTATGAACAAACCAATACTGTAGGATGGTTGAATACATGATAGTAGAAGTATATTAATTGTAATTTACGACTTTTAACATTGTATACCACACAATACCACCCCGTACCAGGGTGGTATTGTATGGTATTGTGTGGTATTTTTTGGTCCTGTAATTTGTTCACCCATAAATTTGTAGATCCAATAGATCATGATGAACTCGTCCCTTCTTTGCAAACGTTTTCAAAAACGAATTAAAAACGAAGAAGATACCATACAATACCACCCCGTACCAGGGTGGTATTGTATGGTATTGTGTGGTATTTTTTGGTCCTGTAATTTGTTCACCCAGAAATTTGTAGATCTAATAGATCATGATGAACTCGTCCCTTCTGTGCAAACGTTTTCAAAAACGAATTAAAAATGAAGAAAATACCATATGGTATGCAGTTGGTATCGAGATGCCAGAATTTTTTTTCTCAAAAAATATTTAAAATTGATCTCATTTTGTAGAGCACGATGAACTCGTTCCACCTGTGCAAAAAAATTTAAAATCCGAGTTAAAATGAAAAAGATATGAGCCGATTAAGAAAGCTAGAGAAAATAAAAATGTTTTTAATTCTCCATCCTTAAATCTGGATTTTCTAAATGAAGGGTTCAGATTTGGTTATGCACCCTATCTTGAGCCCTGATCAACAAGCTAGGAGAATATCTCCTCGTAGAAATTCTAATTCGCAGCTTCCCAATCCCTAAGTGCGCCTACTGCTGCAAACTTGTCTGCAAGCAGTGGAACTCTCTGATCTCCGGTTCCTACTTCAATAGTTGTTTCGTTTCTCACCAGAAGAGAAGGAAGGAAGGGGAAGGGGAACCACCTCTGATGTTCTCCTACTCCCGGGATCACGTCTTCGGCTTCCTCCCCGTGCCTCAGGAAGTTCGCTACCGAAGGTATTACCGTTTCCTGGTTATGGATTCCTTCATGGACTTGATTCTATGCGGGTTTGAGGAGGTAATGGGGCCAGATGGACCCGTTTTTAGTGGCGAACTTGCCAGATCTTTCTTTCTCTGTAATCCGTTTACAGAGCAATGGGTCGCTCTTCCTTTAGCGCCAGAAAAGTCGACTCAGTCTTCAAAATTGTTCCCTAGGTTACTCTGCGAACCCCGTAGCTCTTGCAATCTTGACCTAGGAGACGGGAAAGCATTTGCTTATTCTGAGTATCGGTTCCGGGGTGGTGTGTTTATATCAACATATGTCATCTATAAAACTAGACGTGTTTTGTTCAGATTTGGAGTGGAATGTTTCTGTCTCACGAGGTGCTTTTTACATAGTTGTACTTGAAGGTGAAAATTTTCCTTTCGACTTGTATGTTTGGAGACTGGAAGGGGACCTTGAAACTTGGACGATGCAATATGAATCTTCTTTGTTGAAGACGACGTCATCACGGGTTAACTATGAAGTCAATGCATGGAGAGTACTTGATCTGCATCCAGGGAACCCAGAAATTGTCTTCTTACGACATTGTAGTCATGAGGATGTGAATATATTGACCTTCGATTTGAGGAGCCAGGAGCTGAGATTCTTCGATGAGCCTCAATGTAGTTGGAGCATATTCCAGCCAAAGATCTTTTGTTGGCCTACTCCAATTCCAAGGTATGAGAAACTGCAAGGTCTGTATGGTGGAAGCCACAACTGTTGGGTTCAACGGAGCAGCAAAGCTACAACAACGCCCTCCCCAGTTTCATTGGTAAGTCACAGTTGTCAGAATGAAGTCTGTTAGATAGAGAAGCAAGTTTTCTCTTACTGCGACCACATCCTCCCCCTAACTTGATAGTGTTGGATGTCCTGTTAACATCGTATTTACGTAGCGTGCACACACAGACAGATACATGTCTCTGCTCTGCTTCCTAATAATAACTTCTGAGCACTTTGTTGTGGTTGCAAACACTATTGCGCCCGCTTGTAATCTAAACTTCAGCTTCGTTGCTACAACTGTTATAATTCTCTTTCTTTTTTCCTTCCTCTTCTTTATGCTGTCAGTTTGGCGCTGAACCGTCAATTAAAGTACATTCGAGTTTATTATTGTCATGTGAGGATTCACAATTGCAGTGTTGAAGTAAAGGCTAATGTAGTAGCAGTTGACGACTGTCTGAGACATGGAACAATTATCTTGCCCTTTCCTCTGATTCATTGCAGACTTCCTAGTTAGCTGCAAAATGAGTATTTTGACAGCAGGGTACAAAAAACCCTCGAAATTAAGAGCCTCTCAACTCAATAACAAGACACCCCCCAGCCCAGCTAAGTTCAGCTACGGGAATTGTTCTAAAACTAATCTCATTTCACTTCATATGTGGAAGCTTGGCCAACCCGAAACGATCCTTCCTGCACATATCATAAAAGCATCATTCTGTGGCCAAAAGAGCTCGTCCGCATGCGTAGTTTCTAACATACCATATTAGCAATAGAGCTGTCAAAATTGAACCCGGCCTGACTAACCCGTCCAACCCACCCGACCCACAACCCGTCCGTAACCCGATATGACAAAAAGTCAACCACCCAAAGCCCGTGCGTAACCCGAAACCAATTGACCCGTAATCCGATCAACCCATAACTCGATGAACTCTTTATCCGATCCAACCCATAACCCGAATGATTTATAACCCAAATAACTCGTAACCGAACCGAACCCAATTCGAATAACCCGAATAACCCATTTGACCCGAATGTTTGTACAAAAATTCAATGTATACATTATTATATTTTTAATTTTTTTATAACTATTATATTTTTAAATTTACCAAGAAAGAACTGTTGTTCTCATAGTAATTGAAAATTATTTGTAGAATTGATGGTATAAATTGAGGTTTTTTCTTAAATATTTAAATTTTAAAATAATAATATATGAAATATCTTTTCATTCATTTTTTATTTTATGAAATTCAAAGATAAATTTTTTAAGATAATAGGAAGAGTTAGACACAAATTCGTATCTCCATCACCCATAAAAATATTAAAAAAATCAATCCTTGAAAATCATTGAAATCCCTAAAATCAATGAAATCAATGATCCCTGTCAAGATATAAGTGTATAGTTTACCCTTTTTATTTCATTCTCAACTTTTTACTGATTTTATTTATTTTTTATAAATTAATAAGTCGACGATTCGAACTAGATGATAATATCATATTTGAGCGAACCGTTGTTCGACCCATGAGTTTTAGGATGAGATGTTACCGTGAATATATAAAAAATTGTGAAGATATATAAGTGGGTGATTCGGAATGATGTTCATAAGTCTTTGTGGAAATGAAGAGACACACATCTAGTTCATACTATATTTAATTAAGACGATTCATTTCAAGATGTATAAGCATATATTCTACCTTTTTTACTTCATTCTCAAATTTTACTGATTCAATTTTTTTATAAATTAATAAAATAAGTGAACTTACAATCTCTCACCATAAACAAAAAAAATTATAACCAACAAATCTTTTATATACACTATTTTATTTATATTTAGTTTTTATACTAACATAATGGATATTTAATTTGTATGTGTAAAATATTATCATATTATCATTTTCTTAAATTTTATATCATGACCTACAATTCATATTCATATATTGATAGTTTGTAAAACAATATTTTCTGTTAAGAAGTAAATGATCCAATGGGTTGACCCAAATAACCCATAATCCGACCTGACCGAACCCGAATTAACATGCAATCCAATAAACCAGTAATTTGATGCACACATAACCCAACCCGATCCGTAATCCAATTGACCAGTGACTTGATTGACTCGTAACCCAATTGACCTGCAATCCAATTAAACCCGATCCAAATTGAAAACGACCCGATTGAACTTGCAACCCGATTGAACCCAACCCGGTTAGACCCAATCTGAACCCGACCCAACCCGCCCAATTGACACCTCTAATTAGCAACCTCAAATTTAGATAAGTGAGCGGAAAAGAAAATTAAGTGCCAAGCAATAGTTGGATTTCCTTCCGAAAGTTTAAGTTGGATGTTCTCCAACCGGCCAACCCTGCCATTGTCCAAAGCTCAACTGCTACCCTACAAGTAAAGCAATGGAATACGGTTTAACTTACGAGACAACAAACACTACACCCTGCTATCGACTTCGCCTTTCCTCCATAAATTTTTTGGGTGAACTCCTAAAATACACATGTTGTTTAAAAAAAAAAAAAAATCCAAAATACATCGCGGTTGACGGCCGCGGTGAATGTCTGACGTAACACTAAAACTTCAAACAAACGTAACTTTGCGCTCGGTTATCCGATTGCAGCGAATTTTTTTTTTATTCCATATAACTTTTCAAGATCTTTCAATCTGAAACAAGACTTAATCTAAAAAAAAATGTCGTTTGTTACCCCGAACGAGCAATTTTTTGATTTTGTCAAACTTTGTAAGGCCATAACTTTCAGCTCCTCAATCCGAACGTCATAATTTTTTTTTGATTGTGCATAACTTTTTATGAACTATAACTTTTACTAGGAAAGAATTTTTTAAAAAGAAATATTTTTTGGTATACGGGATTTTGGCAATAACTTTGCCTTTACTTTTCACAAATCCACATGCTTTCCAAAATTATGGTTATAATCAAATTTGTAGTCCTTCAAAAGTTATGCGAAATCAAAAAAAATTTCATGACATTCGGATTGTGTAGCACAAAGTTATGATCTTCCAAAGTTTGTCAAAATCGAAAAATTACTCGTTCGGGGTAGCAAACGAAATATTTTTGGGATGAAGGCTTGTTGCAGACTGAAAGATCTTAAAAAGTTATGTGGAATAAAAAAATCGCTACAATCGGATAACCGAGTGCAAAGTTACATTTTTTAGAAGTTTCAGTGTTACTTCACGCATTCACCGTTTTGGTCTGCCGCGGTGATGCCCAAACATGTGTATTTTGGAAATTTTCTTTAAAACGTGTGTATTTTGGAATTTTTTTTATAACGTGTGTATTTTGAATTTTTTTTTAAAACATGTGTATTTTAGGATTTTTTCCAAACTTTTTGGGAAGGGGGACAAACTCATGGACTACCCGCCACAGGAAAGACTAAAGTTCGGGAACGGATCAAGTCAGTAACCCTATGGCCAGTAACCATGAGTAACCTGTCCATATCAGCATGACATCAGTATCCTGTCTCTCCTGAAAAGTCTTTTATCTATTCCCTTTTAATATTTAACGGATGATTTCTCTCTCGTTTTAAGTCGAAATTTAATTTTTTTTGCACAGATAAATCAGATTAAATGTGCTCTTTAAAATGATATCCATTTTGATATAATTTTAGTACAAAAAATTGAATAATTTTTTACCAAGCATTACCATATGGTATGCTCCTATTTAATACCATATGGTAAGAAAGCGTACTATGATGGTATGAACATACCAATATGGTAAGAAGGTTGAATACATGATAGTAGGAGTATACTAACTGTCATTTACGACTTTCATCTTTGTTTACTACAAGTTACCACAAGTTACCACCCACATACCATAGTGGTAAACTATGGTAATTTTTAGTCCAGTATTTTTTTCACCAGAAATTTATAGATCAAATAGATCATGATGAACTCGTTCCTTCTGAGCAAATATTTTAAAAAACGACTTAAAAACGAAGAAGTTACCATATGGTATGTAGTTGGTAAAAAAAAGTTTCTCGAAATATATTGAAAATTGATCTCATTTTGTAGAGCACAACGAACTCGTTCCATCTGTGCAAAAAAAATTGAAATACGAGTTAGAACGAAGAAGATAACAGCGGATTAATAAAACTAGGGAAAATAATATGCCTTTAATTGACAACCCTTAGATACGAATTTTCTGGACCCACTTAAATCTAAAGGTCCAGATTTAGTTACTTATAGGTTAGTAACCAATGGTTACTGACCCTATCCTAAGCCCTAAAGTTCCGGAGAAACATGAATGCTTTATAAGACCTTGGAGTATCCGCATTGTCTGGCACCTTGTATTGACCCTATACTTCCTGGTCTTATCATAGATGCAAACCAATCTATCTCCCATAGACTTGAATGGAAGAGAAATTGATAGTATACTTTCTATTGAACATGACCTGCACGCATATGAGCCATATTGCAATTTCTTGACTGATGAACTATTAGGGCTTCACCATAGTAATTATTGATGACTATTCCCTGCCTCAATGTTGCAATTTACTTGCGTTTTAAGTTAGTTTCTTAGTGTTCAAGTTACCTTGTTTAGGATGAATTCTTTATCTTTCTCTGTTTCAATTTGTTTCCTTGTTAATCTAGGATTGTATTAGGTTTATTTTGGCTATAAGTAGCCTTTCTTTTCGTTGTAAAGAGGAGGACTTTTTTGATTGAATTAAAACCTAGTTTTTACTAGTTAAAAGTTTGCGTACTTGTATGGAGTTTGGTGGATTCCAAACTCGTTGAGCTCTTGTATCAATTAAGAACTCATTGATCGTGATCTGACATCTATCTTTATACCAATCGAGCCTTTCCCCAGGTGTGGAATTGCCCGTTTGGTTCCGTTTTATCCCAAACACCCAAGAACAATTTTTGTTTTTGGTTTGAGTTTCGTTTAATCAATCCAGTCCTTGGATTGATTCGTTAGCTGCATACTTTGATCAAAACAAGAACCTCCCCGTGCTCGTATTAATTTCTCAACACAACATGAAAAATTTCTCAGGTCACCACCTTGTCTTGATAAGTAGTTTTTTCGCATTTTATAGAAGATACAGTTCATCCCATGTAAAAAAACTCTGAAAAGGTGAGAATCCTTTGCATAATCATAAATCTAGAAGGAATCAAAATACATAAAATTTAGACATATCAAATGGTCATTATATCTCATTGGATATCAAATCCTTCATAGTTACTACACTAGTCTCACTAGATTCCAATTCAAGTAAGATGAGCAACGAACATGCTTGTATTGGATAACTAAAATTAATTAGATGGAAAACATCTTAAGTATTTTTTTAAATTTTTTCACATAGGTCACATAACTAATATAATTGGATAAAATTTGGAAATTGAACTACAAAACATATAGAATGTATAGAGCAAAACAAGATTAAGCATATCAACCCGATTCAAACTTACATTATAACATGACATTATCCTTAACGGACTAAAAGATAGGTGAGTCATGGCAAAGAGTTAGAACTGTTTACTTCATTTTTCATTTAATTCGAAGTATAAATAGCCAGACTAAAGTAGCTCTTATTATTTAGGGAGATTCTAAGCAGACAATAAAAAAAAAGTAAAGTAGATAGATGGAGAGAGTTAATTCTTCATATCCTAAACAAAGTCCAAGGAAATTTAAATGAAAAGAAAGAAAACTGATGTTGCTAGCTATATTTGAAGAATTGTTCCTTGGTCAATTAACCAATCATACTAAGATATCCATCAATCATCCTATTGATTGGTGTTTGTCGTGGTTGGCATTATGGTATGTGGATCAAACCCATGATGGCAGATGAATCTCTGAACATTCTCTAATGCTTTGTATTCCATCTCCTCGATTATCTTTAGTCATGATTTGGGCATTGTGCTGGCTATTTGAGTGCCATTTGTGCTAGTTTCCAATACGAAGTTGGTGGAGCTTATTTAAACCCGTTTCCCCATAATAGGTTTTAGTGTAATGATTATAGCTTGCTCATAAGGAATCCTCGTATACAGATCCTAATCTTATCTTGATATCTATCTCTGACTCCATCTCTTGATCTTCATAACCATCATTACTGGCCACTTGACTAATAGGCAAGGCTTCAATAGGTTTCATTATACAATGCACGATTCCTTCTATATTGAGTGTGATTTCTCTGTTTGTTGCATCAATCGTTGCACCAAAAATGCCAAGGAAATGCCTTTTGTATATAAAAGAGTTTGTTTTCAATCTCCATGTTGATATCTATATAGTCGAGGTAGAAGATGAATGACTCGATTTTGGTTCTTAGTCCCCAGACTACTCCAAACCTTGCATGGAGTGCTATCAACTAATTTGATCTCCATCTAGACATCCTTTATGTCGGGCAGAACCATATCATCATAGAGGGGGAGTGGCAGGATGTTGATTTTGGATCCAAGATCCATTGGTCCTTTCTCAATTTGGCAATAATCTAGGATACAAATGATCGTGCAGTGACCATGATCCTCCTTCCACTCGTTTATTCAAATGAGTTCTTCAAGTTCCGAAGGGGTTTCCTCGATGGTTGTCTCCTCCTGCTCGATTTCATAAGCCTCTTCCAGAAGTAGCTTTAGTTGCTCTTGTGGATTTTGTAGAGCAATGATGCCCTCCAACACTGGCAAAGTGATTTCATCTCCTCCTAATGCTTGGATTAGCTTCGGAACAACATTTTGTTTTTTAGTCGATACTTTAAAGATCAACCACCTCTTACCTTGTTGATTGAAAGCTCCTTCTTCTCACTTTACCATCTCGCAAGGATGGATATTCACATCTTCTTCTTCTTCTTTCCAAAACTTGCTTAGAAACGACCCCCACAAGTTGTAGTAATGATGTGAATGGGTCTACTTCAAGGAGCTGACAGAGGTATGGCTCGATTCTATGATGTATCTCCACCAATATTTTACACTTTTCTCCATGGTTTTCAACTTCGAGAATGTTATCCTTCACCTTTTCATCAAGAGATTCCTTGGAAATGATGAATTCTTCAATCTCTACCCTTGCTTCCTCTTTTTCGAAGTTTATGTTTTCCAAGATTTGTGTTAAACTTTATGAAGAATATGTTGTGAGGTCATGATGGGTTCAATCAACTTCAAGGCTTGGGTTTTCTATGCTTAGAGCATCATTGTATAGAGTAGTTGGGATTGATACTCCTTGCTCCTCACCCATCATTGTTGAGGATGATGTAGAGGATCCTTCTTCTCTAAGATCGAAGTTGTAGTCTTCATCAATTTCATCCTCTCAATTCGAGTTTAACTTGAGATGTGTATGGCTTGAAGGCTCCTCCATTGAGCTAGATGCTCTTTCTTCGTTGATAAAATACTCCAAAATATCTTGGATGGTGGTGGTATTGTGCTCCCTTCGCTCCCTTCCTTGTTTGGACGCCATGTTTGTTTGATCCACAACATTTCAGTTTGGTGGCTCCTCTTAAAGTTCCTTCTTTGACTGGATAGCTTGAGATGATTGCTAGTTTTGTGGTTCCTCACCTTTATTCTCCACTTGGGGTTTCTCATCCTTGGATGTAGCTTCCACCTCTACTTCCTCTTGTTCAAGTTCTATGAGATTCAACTGTTGTTCTAATTTTGACTAAGAGGTGGAGGGGGTCCATTATGTGGTTTGATTGAGGATGCAAATTGAACAAGATATAGGAAATATTGAAAACCATTGACTGGCGTGATGCCTTCAACATCTTCCCATGAATCAAAGAAAGTTTGGATTATTGTAAGTTTTTTACTCTTGCAGTCCTCTTCATTAATGTCACCTTCTTCTCCTTCTGAAGATTAAATTTCAAGCTCTTCTTCCTATTATCAAATGGGATAACCTTTTGATGACATTCCTCTCAATGGTCTCTCAGCTTTTCCTAATCTATGATTTTTCCAAATGCTTCATGCATCTCATTTGGTAATCCTGTATTGCCTTTCGGATGTCCCTTGATACTCGACCTACTTCTAGAGGATGATGAGAAGATCGAGCAAAAGGAGGTCATCATCAAATCAACTCCTTGGGGACATAAAGAAATCATCCAAGTACACAAGCAAAAAGAGGTCATGGCCATTGCACGATCAATTGTCTCCTAGATCACATTCATCTAGAGGAAGGACTGATGGATCTTGGTTCCAAGTTCCCTTGCACTCCCACTATATAAAGATAGGGGTTTAGCGAATATGGAGGACTTTCATATAGAGATCAAACTAGCAGATAACACTCAATATCAAGCACTTGGAGTATTCTATCTAGACTATGTGGTGATCAACATGGAGATAGAGACATCATACTCCTTGATATTCAGAAGACCATTTCTTGCCATTGCATGTGCCAAGATCGATGCAGTAAGATAAGAAATTATACTACAAGTAGGAAAGGCCAAACACCAAGCAATGAGATCTATTAAAGCTAAATTTATTAATCAAGTGGTCAGCGATGATGATTTGGAGGAGAATAATTAATAGATGAAGCTGGAGATAGAGATCAAGATAAGGTTGGGATCTCTATGTGATGATTCCTTACAAGAAACCTATCATCATCATGATGAAGACCTATTATGGGTAGACGAGTTGAAAGAAACTACAGATTCGAAGCTAGCAAAAATGAAACTTTGAATAGCTAATACAAGGCCCAAGTCGTGGCTAGAGAAGATCGAAGAGCTAAAGTGCGAAACACTGGAAGACTATCAAGAGTTCATGTACCATCATCGCCTAAATGGATCCAGTCCACATTCCATAGAGCCATCTTCGACAAATCCAAATGAATATGCCGATGGATGGACATCAGAGCTTGATTGGCCATATGATTAAAAGAGCATGTTCTTCGAATTGATGGGCAATATCACTTTCCTTTTATATTTATTTTGGATGTATCTAAGAGATGAAGCATTAGCTCTCTTCATTATCTGCTTTTACTTTTTTTTTCTTTTGTTTATTTAGAGTCTCCTTAAACAATGAAGAAGAGTGATATTATCCTTACCATCTATCTATAGTTCTGAATTGAATGACAAATGAGGTTAAACACCCAATGTAGTCAAAATCACGCTTTAAAACTTAAAATTTTACGCTTTTACACTTTTGGATCACCAAAACGCTTCTACATAAAATCACACTTTTTCGGTTACAATTTTTATCAAAATATACGGTTTAAAAGATAATAGCTTACATTTTTACGCTTTAAGATCCCCAAGACGATGCAGCGTAGAATCATGATTTGAACGCATTGGTACACCCCAACATTTGGGTTCATTTTTTACCATATTGAATGAAATTTTGGTTGACGGTTACGTATGAAAAAGTCAAATAAAACCAAATTGGGTTAAGGAACAAGACCGGATTAATTGACACGGCCAAATTGGTAGTTGCGGGCGGAAGGGTTGTAATCGTGGATTGAAACTCATAAACTAATAATAATAAAATTGAAATATGATTTTACTAATTAATTAATAATTATGCTCATTTAATTATAATTAAATAAACCATATTAGTGATCCCTTCGTTATTGATTTGGAGACCTAGGTATAGTTCTAGCCATCTAATTCCTAGACGTAAACCTAAACTAGAGGGAAGTCGCAGACTCCATCCTTCCTCGCGAGAGAAATTGCAGCCGTAACATGTTACCAGCGACCCCGCTTCCATTTTTCCTGGTGCTCGACGTACACTGGCCATCTCTTGGCCTCTTACGCGATCAAAAACAAAAGTAATAGTTGCACCGCTCCTTCTTCCTGCCTCCCGCTCGGCCCCCACCAGCTCCGATCTTGCATCACAACTGCGCTGGCCCCTGATCCTAGATCCCTCTCCACCGCAAATGCCACGATCGGTTCAGGAGTTCATAACGTACAAATAAGAGATGAGGAAATGGTCACAAACCATGAGATGTCGCCAGGTCGATGCTATTTTGCATCCCGACAATCTCTACGACTACAAGAACATTAAACGAAAAGGAGAGAGGTTATATTGTCGGAGATTTTTCAGGGGAAGGAGAAATAGGTTTGTTATCTTCGGGAGAGCCTCAACTCTTGGTACAGCTAAAATCGACAGGGTCGGAATGGACGTAAAGCTGTAGGAGTGGCGTTGAAAAACTGGAATAAAACCCAACTTCAACCATTCTCCAAGTGGTGGGTATCATTGCGAAGATGTCGATCCCTGGATCATCACTGTGTCGACGAAATAGATTTTCAATGTCGGACGAGGGAGAATCGAGAATCGAAACTTTAACATAGAAGTCTGTTAAGTTCAGCTACCATTACGATTAATTTGAGAAGTTAATGGACTAATACTATAATTTTCAAAAGAGGATGTGGTCTAATGTGTTGATTAGACAATTATTTAAGCTTTCAATATTTACTTGAAATTTTTAAAGTTTATGTCTTTCTATTGGTAGTATTTCACCACTAAATAAGTTAAGGTAAAAAGGTTAAGAGTTAGGTAACTAACGCGAGTCCCTCGCCCCAAGAAAAGTTTAATGGATGAACACGGTATGCTCTTAAATTTTATGGGTTTAATCAATAAGAACCCCATAAAGATGTGAAAGTTTAAAAAAAGAGTATAACATGCTCTTATGGTTTATGGGGATGAATCGATAATACTCCCATAAAAGGATAAGGAAAGGTTAGGCCTAAGTAGGCCCTCATATGTATGAGTTGGGCGGCTGGAGTAGTTAGTGAGGGGATCCCTGAGTCAGTATGAGGTGTAATGTTTTGAGGTTGGCGAGTAACAACAACTCCCACATATTTGAGTGCCTAAGTTTTAAGGTTAACACTTAAGGAAATACCCTTAAGTGCTTCGAGGTTTTTAGTAACGGCATAGACTAACCCCAACCCACTCACCAGGTTGTAGAGCGAGAAGTTAGAGAGCAACCACTTATAGAGAGAGCAGATAGAGAGAAGCCAACTAGAGGAGGACAATACGAGTTTCGCAGCAGGTGCTAAAGATCGGATCCGAGCAGGCAGCAAAATAGGCTTTTAGTTATTATGATATATGTTTATGAGTGAGGCTTGAGGTTAAGAGTTTTGAGATAATGATTTTATGGTTTAAGGTTTTTCCAAGTGTTAGTGTTAGTGATGGCATTTAGGACCCGACGGGTATTCCCTGACCCAACTCGTATCAAGGTGGGTTTAACCCGACTCGTGGCTGAACAAGGCGTGTTTCGACCCGACCCATGAATAGGACGTAACAAGTATGGGTATCTAAGCTCACCCGCCCTGCCCCGTCATTTGCATATCTCACCGGTAGGTTTAACATTAGGGATCAACGTCCATTCCCCTTCAATCTCTCCAATTTCTATCTTTACTCCACTCCTCCTGTCGATAAAATCGCCATCAATCAATCCTAGGGATTCCTCGTATCACTGCAATTTTGACGATTTCACATACCAAATCTCTGAATCCTTGCCATTTCGAGAACAAGATGGGTGACACGCCAAAACACAACACCAAACTGAGACCAAGTGTAATCGCAGTCCGGGAATGCAGTAACATGCAAGTTCTATTATCAACCCGGGGTCTAGATCTACTGCTTACTCCGTGATTATCTATTATCTAGCAAACTAATTCGAGTGATTGTTGTTTAAAGCAAAAGCAGTAAGAAAGCAGGAAATGGTTCGGTTTTCTAAAGCAGGAAAGAGTCACTCGGGAATGAGTCCCCATAGCCCCTTAGTTAGGTTCAATTGTAATTCCCCTGGGTTGATTCACTGTTGATTAGACTGCGGAAGATCCGACAGTAGCTTGGAATCTCTTAAGCTGACCAAGCCCTCTCAGTCTAACTATCCGGCAGACGACTAGTCTTCACCGGGATAGAAAGCTGAAGCAATAAGCACAAAACTCCACTACTGGAATTGAATTCCAGTACAAAGCAGTAAACTGGCTAACTCTCGTATAGCCAATCTCCTACTACCGAATGAAGAGGCTCTAACAACCTAATCAGATTCTATCTATCTCAGGTTGCAGCAGAAATCAAGAAAAGTTGATCAGACTTCAATTAATTCAATAAACATGCATCATTCGATTAAAATCAAACAGTATAATCATCCCAATCCATTACAATCAAATCCCTAACACAAGGAACTAGGGTTCTTCATACCCAAGTGAGAGAAGGGTTCTACTCCATAGAGAGAGAAGAGAAAACAGTAATCGGAGTAGTCATACTCATAATGATGAGGAAAATCTGCTCCGGGATGATGATTTCCACTCCTATGACAATCTCCAAGCTCGATTCGATGAAACCCAGCTCCAAGATAGCTTCTAGGATGTGTTCTTCGTACTTTCTCTCTCTAGGGCTCTGTTTTTGCTCTCAAAATCCGATTCTCCCCCTTTTGGCTCGAAATTGGCTCAAAAACCAGAGTTTCCCGACTCACACGGGCAGGCCACACGGCCGTGTGGCTCACCCAATTGTCCGTGTGAGTCAAAACGTAGCGTACCATTAAGTTCGATCTTCAACCATCCCACACGGCCAGGGTTGCACGACCGTGTGGATTTCCTGAGTTGCCCGTGTTTGCTCTCGGCAAAAAATCACACGGCCACAATTGTCAGTTGCACGGCCGTGTGATGTCCCGGTCTGCCCGTGCGGCTTCCTTGGCCCCTCGCCACGCGTCCGATCTTCGTCCAATCGACCCCAGACTCGCTCCCAAGCCTCCATTCACGTACTAGGGCCTGAAATATCACAAACAAGCACAACCTAGCGTGAAATCAGCCTAAAACACGAGAATCAACACCTCAAACGGTGTAAGAACGGAGGTAAAAACATGTGTAATTAACGGTCTATCAATGGGATAATTGGGTATAGGGTTATACCTATTCGACTTCCATCTTCCTATATATTCCCCTCAATACCAAATCTCCGTATCACTTTCCTTGTTCATTGCAGTGCCACCATCAGAGTTGATCATCAAAAGCTCCTAAGTTAGCACCGACTTCCTCTAGCATCAAACTCAAGGTTGCCATCTCCTGATTTCAAGGTATGTTTAGCTTCATATTCTATTTTCTGAATTCTTAATCACCATGCTTTGATACTGGGTGCTAACGAGGGTCGTATGGGTTCTTGTTAACTACTGTCGATGCTTGTGTGTGTATATATATATATGATGAATTCATTGATTGTTGTTGTTGATGCTTGTTTAATTTGGATTTTAAATTACAAAGCTTTGATTATGAATGCATTGTCAATGACAATTTGAGTAAATAAATCATAAGCTGCTTGAAAAGCCTGCCAAGCAACTTGCTCTTGCTGTCCTGCATTACATTTGTTCTCTCCTCATACGAGATTTGGACATTAAGGTTGAATAGGCAGTGAGCTGTACAATATTAGTAAAGAAGATCGTTGTTTGCTACTTAATTTTGAGGTTTTTGTGTTCATTGTTTGCTACTTAATTTTTGGTTTTTTATATTCATTTGTTTGCTTCATTGTCCCGCCATCACTTAGAAATCATAACCACATAGTTTAGCTGATTCATTGTTTGCTACTGAATCTTGGGGTTTTTTGCTGGTTGTACAAAAATGGACAAGGGATCACAACCTGTTGGTGGTGGAACCATTGCAAATATGGATTCAACTCAGGCTGAAGTTGTACTAGCTATTATACCAGTTGTTGCTGAAGTTGAAAATGTCCCTGTCCCTTGAAACTACTAATGCTATTGAGAATCTCAAGGGTAGAACTGTTGGAAAAGTGTTCTCTAAGTGGTGGCAACACTACAACAAAGTAATCGTTGGCAACCATCTCAAAGTCGAGTGCAAGTACTGCAAAAAGAAGCTTCCGGGAGACCCAAAGCAAGGGACAAATCATCTGAAAAATCACCATGAAAGGTGTACTAAAGTGCCTCGACCTATGGATATACGACAAAAAATTTTACAAGGCAATCTAGCCAAGGAAAGTTTCAGTTGACGCCTTTCAATTTGAATCAAGAGGCTTCTCGAAAAGAACTAGCTAAAGCTATAACCAAGCATGAATATCCACTGACGATAGTTGATCATGAAGGTTTCAGTAGCTCTTACACTAGTTTGAACTTGTGTTTCAAGTTGGTGACAAGAAGCAGTATCAAGAAAGATTGTCTTGCCATATATGATCTTGACAAGTAAGCTATAATGAAGTTTCTGGAGAGGAATAAAGGACAGGTTGCAATGACTACAGATTTGTGGAAATCTTCACAGAAGAAAGGCTTCATGGTAATCACATCACATTATGTCAACAACAATTGGAGTTTTGGATTATCAGGTATATCCTTGGTCTCTGTTATGGAGAAATTTCTTTGACTGTGAGTTCGTTATTTATATTTATATTTATTTTTCGTTTGAAATTAGATTAGTAACGTGGAAATTCATATTCGTATTGTTCTTGTGCAATGCCGGTTTACTTCTCTTAAAAATCATATACATAATAGTATTACAGACAACATACACGTAAAACTCCAGAATACGTTGTTGATTATTGTCTTTATCACTTTGCAGGTTCATTTATGTCCCTTCCCCTCATACAAGTGAATCCCTTTGTGATGTTTTGGTGCAATGATTACTGGATTGGAATCTGGATTGTCAGTTATCAACCATCACTTTCGACAACTGCTTGACAAATGATGCGATGATTACTCGGTTGGTAAAGAAGCTTCCCATGGAGTCTATGTTAAGCAATGGAAGCATGATTCATATGCGCTACTGTGCACATATTCTGAACCTCATTGTGAAGGAAGGTATGAAAGTGATTGGTGATGGCATACAGAAGACACGTGATAGTGTTCAGTTTTGGGTGGGGACACCATAGAGATGGGAAAATTTTGAGGAGATAGCTCGCCAATTTCGCAATACAACCGGTAAGAAGCTCATACTTGATTGTGAAACCCGGTGGAATTCAACTTTGTTTATGTTGAACACTGCTTTGGAGTATAATGATGTGTTTAATCTCTTAAAACATCGTGAACCAAAGTACACGTGTCTGCCTAGTGATCAAGATTGGAGTTTAACCAAAGAAATCTGTACCAGGTTAGAGATGTTTTACAAGGCCACTAATCTCTTTTACGATACAAAATATCCAACTGAAAATTTGTGTTTTCCTGTGGTTTGTGATATCAAAGTTGCTCTAGATCAATGGTGTGCTGGTGGGATAGAGAGAATTGAAGTAATTTAGGCTGCTGATATGCTAGTGAGTATGAGAATATTGTCTGATGTTCATGTTTTAATGGCGGTGGCAGCTATTCTTGATCCCCGCTACAAAATGGATGTATTGGATTGTTATTTTCCTGAGATTTAAGGTCAGGATAGTGAAATAGAGACGAAGAGAATTATGTCTTTATATCGTAAGTTGCTGGAAGAGTATGAAGAGGAGGAAAGAGAGAAGGGACAAGTGAAGGATGATGGTCAAGTGAGTTGTCCTCAAACAGGAGCAGGTGTTGGGGGTCATTAAATGGGAAATTCGACTTGTATGCTTCCCGAAAGAAAAGGAAACCTATGAGGTCAGAGCAGGATACTTACTTGGAAGATAATATCATACCAAAGTCTGCAAATTTTGATATTTTATGCTGGTGGAAATCAAACAAGGGTAAGTATCGTATATTACACAAGGTTGCAAGAGACATCTTGGTTGTCCCAGTTTTCATAGTGGTCTCTGAAGTTGCGTTCAACACTAGTGGAAGGGTAATATTTTCACATCGAAGTACGTTGCATCCAAATACGATAGAAGCTTTAATGTGTGCACAAAGTTGGTTGCGTGCTGATTCAAGAGGTAATCAACTAACCATTATTATTATAATTGAAAATCTCATTACTTGTCCATCTTCATTGATTCTTGTTTTAAATGTAGATGATATGTCATCAAAGGACAACCTACATGGTACGGTTCTTCAAGATTCTGATGAGTCAGATAATGAAGCTAGGGTACTTTATTTGTCTGCTAGATGGTACTGCATTCCAATTAATTTTTCTAGAGTGAATTTCTTTATAAAAATCAAAGTTTGCATGGAGGCACTAAGCAGTAGGTTGATACTTTACATTCCGCCAACAATCAATAGTTTAAGAACAACCATCGTTTATAGTGAATTGTGGACTTTGAATTGCAAGTTTGAAAGCATCAAAGTTTAATAGCTAAATGCCTTCCTAACACGCCATTATTCATGTGTTATGCTTATATAGGTGCAAGCTAATGGTGTCCAAAGTTAGGGGAGGAGAAGTTTGCTGTTCTAAAGACTAGAGGAAGGCTTATTGCTGCTGCTGAATGAGGTTTGAAGTTTCTATAATCTAGACTGGTCAATTGATATGTTTCCGTTACGTTCTTTTGAATTCTTATGGTTTTTGCAAGTACTTTTTGGATTCGGATTTCAGTTCTGAGAGGAGGTTTGACAGTTGAAATGGGATGATTGCAGTTTGAATATTTGGGATGTTTGCTTTGCTTTTTTGGATTTTGATAATTGGAATGTGGAACCAGATTTCATTTTATGAGTGTTGTTCTTATAAACTGGAAATTGGAACAGGGGTATATGATGAATGATGATTAGTTCACAGGTTGCGAACTTAGAATGGGGCAGGACGGGTTTTTTTTTGCTCCGTGCGAGTCAAAGCCTGGGGCACAAAATGTCGACCCGTTGCGCGTGGGGGTGGGGGGGGTAGGGTGGTAGGTTAAATGGCAGGACAGGTCACGGGTTTGGGGGTACCCGCCCCAATCATGACCCATTGCAATTACTAGTTAGTGTTTTATTTTAATTTTTAAGTTATGTTGACTTTTTATGTCTACTATTGTTACTACGATGTTTCCGCTACAACTTAAGTTTTTAAATATTATTGATTGCCAATGGCATTTTGGTAAAAGGTTGTGCTCGGCCGAGCTAGGGTGTTACAGAGGTCAAGCTTTCCAACTCTTTGCCATGCTCCCTATATTTTAGTCTTTTGAGAACAATGTCTTGTTTAAAGAGTGGAGTGGAAGTGAGTTATGATGTCTTGCTTTGTTATGCTTTATACGTGATATATAATTACTCATTTATTTTTGAAATTCTATCATATGACTAGTCGTTATAATATCTATGTGGACTGCTTGAAATTGCTATAGATGCATTATCCATCAACTGGCTTGAGTGGTTGAATTAATATGTACTTTATGTAAAAATTCCTAAATTTTTTGAAAATATTCTTTGACGCTTGTTATGCCTTACAAGCTTGTCCAACTCATCATTATTGAATCAATGAACCTAAGGATTTCACTTGATCTGAGGAGGCTAATGTAATGACTATGAAAAATATGATAGTCAATGAGATACTATGATCATATCGAAATGTTTTGACTACCTTGCTATTTGATTCATTATAGATTACTAATTATGCATTGAGTCTCCACTTTACAAAAAAAAATTCCATGGGTGAAAACTATCTTTTATCAAATGAAAAGAACTACTTATCTAGACATGAATATATCATAAGAAATTTGTCGTGCTATGTTATGAAATAAAGTGTGGGGTAAGCCCAACGTGTGAGACATCTATTCATTACACAAAAATGGGCTTTGGAAGATATACTAATTGAGTTTCAGTAACCCTGTTCGACGATAGTACCTCCACGGACTATGACACCCGCTGGTGCAAGAAATGACTGAGGGCAGAGGGTGCATCGCGAACAACTGGGAAGAGGAAGGGGAGGCGGATTTGCGGAGGGAAGGATAGTGGAGGCAGCGTCGCAGAGCAGAGCGACGAACAGGGGAGGCGGAGTCGAGCGAGAGAAGCGAAGGCGGAGTCACGCGAGAGGCGGAGAGCAAGAGAGTCACGGCGGAGATGGGAGGCGCGCGGCGGAATCCGAGTCGGAGTCACCGAGGGAAGGCCCAGGAAAAGTCGGAGTCGGTCGCCATCGTCGTCTCTGTCTATTATGGGTTTTCAATTTTGGAAGGGCAACTGCGCGAGGAGGACAACTGGGGACGAGAGGCGAAGACTTAAGGTTGGGTGAGTTGGGAGTGAAACGCTGGCTTTTTGCTTTCCCTGATGGTATCGGTGTAACCGAATTCCCGTCGGTATTTATCGATATTGGAGATGGTATACCGAAAGCCCTCCAAACGCCTCCAACAACCGAAACTTCCGATTATCAGTTTAACCGGTAACCGCCGGTTACCCGTACAGTTACATGTTAAACCGATAACCGGTTACCAATTAAACCGATAACCGGTTACCGATTGTCAGCCTTAACTACTACATCATTGACCATCGACTTTTAAATGGGAAACAAAGAATACTTTTGGACTATTAGTATTTGTTAATATGTTGTATAATGTCCATTAGATATTGTGAAACAAATTATAAACTATTAACTGTATAAAAATGCGTCGATTTTCTCTGCACAATTGATTGAGAGAGTAATGATAAATTTAATACAAGTACTAGACAGATCCATAGGAGACAAAGTGAGAGGTATCTGAATTGATACACTTTCTAACTTGTGAGTAATTTATTATAAATGTTGGTCAATTTACCCAATGTCTAGTCGAAAAATCACTTTCGTGGGTCAACACACAACCTCACAAAACTTACTTGTTACACACCCAACCCGGTTTTTTTTTAATAGATAGATAATAACAATTATCTTAACTCATAACTCATTAGCAAACGGTGGGTGAGACAACCCAACCCAAGGGTAACACATTTGAAATTGTATGTTTAAGAATGAGTGCTACTCCATTAACAATTTCACTTGAGATATTAATCTAGATTCTCACAAAAAAAATTAGTCAAAATACACTTCCATAGCCATAACTTTTCACTTTGTGACAAATATAGCCAAAATTTGAAAAATACACAGAAATAGTCATTCCGTCCATTAATGTAACGAAACTATAATGACGGCTGACTGGAAAAATGGTCGTATGTGACTGCATTTAATTTAGTTTAGTGGCATGCCATGGTAGAAAACAAAATTAATTATATTTATTAATAAAAAATTACCCTACTTACCAAATTATCGTTCTATTTACCATCCGCCCCTTCTCATTCTTCTCAAGAACTCTTCACAGAAACCCCAACCCCAATTACACCTCGATTCCTCTTCGCCGGTGACTGTCAATCGACCAACACAGTCAGTACCGTCGGTCCATTCACTAATCGTTCTAGTCCAGCTCGTCTCCGTCATCCAGTCTTGGAACTCCCCTCCATGTCCATCTCAATTGACAAACACAAAAGTAGCCATGCATCATCTCGCAGCTTAATAGAGAGCTTAAATGTTGCTTCCACTCGCCGACGAAGAGGAAGAGTTGTTGATTGTAACTATATTTCCCGGTGAAAGTCGAAACCATCGAATTCGGCAAAACCCAGAAGACGAAGCACAGACCCTAAGCCGAATGTCGCCTCATCAGCTTCTCATCTCGTTGTGTTTTGGTGAGTACTCCTTGCCTCTGTCACTCCTCGCCTCTGTTACTCCTCACCAATGTAATCATAATCGCCGTTTAAAACTTAAAAATTTACGCTTTTAAACTTCTAGGTCACCAAAATGCTTTTACCAAAAAACTCAGTTTTTGTAACTAATGTAGTTAAAAACGTGCTTTAAACCTTATAAACTTACGATTTTACGCTTCTAAATCACCCAAACGCTTCTACATAGAAACACGCTTTTGACTACATTGCTCCTCACCTCTGTTTTTGTTGTTGGATGGAATGGTGGGAACCCTAGTCCGAATGTGTTCTTTTATAGTTTAAACCGATCTGCAAAGGTGGGAAACGACGCAACAAGGGCTTGAAGGGAGCACAAGGAATCTGTTTGTCACGAGATTGCCCCTACATCATACGGTGAGAAGCTGAAAGTTGTGGATAGAACCGTCAATATATAGTATGACGAATTCATTGCTTTGAAATTGACAGAAGAAAATTCCATTTCCTTAATGCCATGTTGCTTGACCGGTAGTGATTTGTTCATTAGTAATTTAATTTAGCTAAAGGGTTTAGTTAGTAGATAATCACTTAAAGTTGATTTCAACAGATGGCCGATGCTTGGGACGAGAATGACCCAACTCAGATTGTTCATGAAGATGCTTCACTGGAAACAGATGGTGATGCAGCTACATCCGTTGCATGAGAAATCTACCACGTTTACGAATCTGATGATGCCATGACCTCCGATGATGAGTACCATGAAGCTAGGGCTCAACTACGTTCCTATGGGGAAGGGAAGAGGAGGAAGGTGAATGCAATGGCGGTTGTTGATGGGGAAGAGGTAGACCAGCTTGAGGAGTTTGATGAAGATGAAACTGAAGATGAAGAGGAAGAAAAAGGAGAAGCGGCAGTAGTCGAGGGTATTGCCAACTTACAACACTCTACTTTCCACCAGAATTCACAGCAACCTCCACAGCCACCTCAGCAAGCTGGCGGAGAGGGTTCACAACATTCGAGTTATAGAGGATTTGGGGGATCTAATCATGTCAGGCCAAACTAGTCAAACGAAGAAGGTGGTGATCTGTACGATGAGGCGATACATGAAATTGGAGTGTTGTATTGTACTTGTTATGCACTAATTGTAGTTGTATTATACTTGTTCTCCGTAGGGTTTGGTTGAGGCGATACATGAATTGTTGAAATTGTTTATGTCGATGAGAACACAGGGAACCAATATGTTAGGGTGAGTCATTTGAATTATAAGGTTGGAAATTGTTGAAACTAAACTGCCTAAGTACTTACTCGTTTATGGTCCAACTTTTGTAGCCGAATGGGGATAATGGCCGACCTCATGGAGATCCAACGCCAGTTCCTGTAACTCAAGCTTCTGTTGTGAATTTTCCTAGAAGCCAGCCACCAACAACTCAGCCTTAGAACTAGGGGTGGGCATCGGTCGATTCGGTTCAAGACCAGATCAAACTATCCTCGGACCGGACCAAAATTTCTTCTAAATCAAGGACCAAAGTCGAATCGTTCTTACTTCGGTTCGGTCCGGATCAAACCATATATGACTCGATTCGGTCTGGACCATCCCATTGGACCGACTAATCTTTCATTCGAATAAAATCACTCTTAAAGGACAACACAACAATTAAAAAAATATAACTACATAAAAAGAAGTAATCAAATTATCCCAATTTAAATACTCCACAATTCTTAAAACCCACATGTTCCAAAATATTATGCAAAAAGCTAAAGGAGAACTACTTAACTAAAAGACAAAAGTCTTGTTATTCAATCTCAAAGTAGTCTAACTAATTGCCTCTCTAATCTTCCAATTTTAGTTCCAGAGTGCACGTTGGACCTCCCAATCTCCATAATTTCCACTGTTCATTAAAAAGGAGTTTAACAAAATGACACGTACTCCAAGAACTAGTACAATAAAACAAATGATTCTTAAACTTGCTAATTTGCAGTGGTGTTGTCAGACTTGGCAGAAGCATCTGTGGTGTCATTTATTCGCATCTTCTCCATATGTGAAACATTAAACAAGAAAAAGAGAACATAATATAAATACATGGTTCACAGTGTGTAGGTAAAGTAAGCAACTCTCTTGGTCGAAGCAACGTGGATGAGAACTCTGATTAGAGGGTAGGACAATAGGAGCGGGAGCGGCGAGCCAAAGCCAGGAAAAGTCAATCATATTTATAGGTAATTAAGTGACATGTAAGGTACTATGGTTTTCAACTCCAAGTCGACTTTCCTTCTCAGAGCCTAATAAAATATGCAATTAATTTAATTACGATTCGGTCCGGTCCTTAGCTTGATTTTACGGTTTCGGTCTGGACCGAACCAAAACCGAAAATGTCCCAAATTTAGGAACCAAATTCGAATCGAAAGAGAAACAGTTCGATCCAATTCTGTGTGATAGTCGATTCAGTATGATTCGGTCTGATGTGAATCGAATCGTTGCCCACCCCTACTTAGAACCCATGAAAGCAAGCATTTGAGTCTTTTTTTTAGAGGCCAGCAACTGAGGTTGTTAGGTGCTATTTTGGTCGACTCGTGTAATGGCTATAAGAAGCCTTAAGGATTTCTAACTCTTTCTATTAGGTGTAGTGTGCTGGGAGTCATGCAAACTCTTTCTGTTAGGTGCAGTGTAGCTGAAGTAAGGCAAACTCTTTATGTTAGGTGAAGTTATGGGTTAAAAAACAACTAGCTGAAGTAATGCAGGTTATGTAATGCAAACTCTTTTGTCAAGTAATGCAAGTTGAACATCAAATATAGAACTGGTACAATCTTTCCTCCAATGTACATATGAAATGATCATTCAACACCAAAATCACACATCAAATTCAGGTTCAACATCAACTTACATACCACATTCAGGTTCAACATCAAAATACATTGCCAAATTCAGGTTCGACATCAAGTTACATCACCAAATTCAGGTTCAACCCGAACTTACATGCCACAATCCTTCCTCCATAGAACCACAAACTAGAACACATTCATGAAAAAACAAAACATTCATCATATATCTCATGACCCGGATCTCTTCAACTAATCTAACTTGGAGAACTTGCATCCAATTTCTTAGTTCTCCCGCCATCAACTTTTTCCCCTTCTTCCTCCTCTCCGCCTTGGACTCGACAACCTTAATCTCTCTTCCAAGTTCATGATAACACTCTCCATCTCACGGTTCCTTGACTCTAATTCATTCTCATTGCCGTTCACCCACCTAAAAAATGTACACCCCTTCCCATCCTGCAAACCATCATCCCTCCTCAGGCAACAAACAACAAACATATAAAATCATAAAATTGCAATGAAATGGCCTTACCTTCCAATAACGACAGACATAGAATTGCCTTCCTGGATTCAACTTAGTCCTAGAGGTATTAATCACAACTGGGACATTGTGTTCGCAAAGGATAGAACACCCACTTTTGACGCTTGTTGAACCCAAATCAGCGCATTCTTGCGAGCACCCCGAATGCCCCTTTGTGACATCAATCAGTTGGGAGATGCAGACTGTGAGCGAGCGGGAAGGAGGAGTCGTCGACGGAAAGATGGAAGCGAGATAGGGGAACTAGAGTTGCACCAGCGATGACGTGGCGCGGAGGAGGCAATTTCAGTCTAGTTGGCGTCGACGTGGCGTCCAAATGGTAGCCACCTCAGCGATGCGAACAAGTAACTGACGACGTCCCTAACGACGTCAGATTTTATAACGGAAATGTCTATAACTGTCTCGACATTGTCAAATTTTTTACTAGTTTTGTGTATTTTTCAAATTTTTGCTATATTTTTCACAATGTGTAAAAAAATTAATCTAATAAGAAGTTTGGATCAATTACAATTAGAGGTGGCAATTCTCAATCCAATCCACTGACCCATTAAAAATATCCACTTAATCAAATCCATTTAAATTCAATTCATTTGATCCAAATCTAGTTGGATTGGTGGATTCATGGATTGATCCATGGATCCAAATGACAATTACGATTTGGTATCTATACTTTTTATATTTTACATTTTGGTACCCAAATTTTAATTTTTAATATGAAAATATCATTGGAAATTTTTGTTTTGGTACCTAAAACTTTTCATATTTTACATATTGGTCCTTGGTTGAGGATGTTATTTGGATTCATGGATAACCCACCAATTCACTTGATCCAATCCATAAATCCACCAATCCATTTCATCCATGGATTTACCAATCCAGTCCACCAATCCATGGATCAATCCATTTACCACCTCTAATTACAATATTGATCAAATAAGAAAATAAAAATCCCAACAAAAAACAGTGTTATCGTTTCTGTTTTCATTTCCCCCTCCCTTCTCCAAGTATAAATATAAACAGACGGACCGAGGAAGAAGAAAAGCTTGAAGACAGCAAAGCTCTTCCTCTCGAACTCCTACTCTTTACACTCTTCGTCCCCATTTTTCTCCTCTTATGCCTTCAAGTGCAAGCAATTTAAACTATTTTCTTTTCTTTGCCCCCGCCTACTAAAACATTAAACTACCATTCTAACGCCACATTCCATTCCCAAGATCATATCTATAACCAAAAAAGATAAAAAAATCAAAATAAAAAATCAGTTCCCCCTTCCTCCTCCATCTTCTATCCGATTCATTTTAGTCTCCATCCCACCTATTTAGTTCTCAATTCACGCCACAGACATCCCTCGCCTCCTCGTTTCCCCCATTTCTATGATTATTAAATCCCATTTCATTATTTTTTAATTAATGAACCCAATTCTAGATTTCGAACAAGAGAGGAAGAGGAAGAAGAGGGCATGATTTGCAGAGGGGAGGAGGAAAATAATGAGCATGCCCTCTCAAATCTCGGTTCCCGTGCTTTCCCTCAGATTTGGCATCTGGGTTCTGCTCAAATCGGTTCGACTTCTCCTGTCCTTCCTCGATTCGGAATTTACCAATCTCATTTTCCGTTCTCCCCTTACCGGGTCTTCCTGCTTTTCATTTTGCAGGTTTGGTTGATTGATCGCGTCCTTGTGTCTTTCTTTTAGTAGCATTCGAGGTAAGATTGAATATCCCATGTTTCATTTCCTCCGATCGCTTTTGCTTGATTTGATCGTTCATCGTTCCCCCCGTTTCTGGGTTTTGATTGGATCCAGGTAAAGTTTTGGAATTTAGGCAAAACGAAATAAGAAAAGGGAAGATGCAAGCGTCATCGGAGAATGGGAAGCTGTTCATCGGCGGGATTTCGTGGGACACGAACGAAGACCGGCTCCGTGAATACTTCGGGTCGTTCGGAGAGGTCGTGGAAGCCGTGATAATGAAGGATCGGACCACCGGTCGGGCTCGCGGCTTTGGTTTCGTGGTCTTCGCCGATGGAGCCGTCGCCGAGCGGGTCACTCAAGAGAAGCACAACATCGATGGAAGAATGGTCAGTTTCTTTTTCCTCCCCTTCTCTTCCTAGTTTAATGAACAAACGTCAGCATCAGTGACGAGTTTGATTGATTGCAATGGTCGAGTCGGTGGTGAATTATTTGGCGAGGAGCACTTTAGATGAGTGACGCCAGACCAATAGTTCATATAGGAAATATGCTTATTGTTTTAGAATGTTTGATTCCGAAATGTACTGAAAACATGGTTAGTATTAACAATGATCTAACTCGAGCGAATGAGTTGACCAGAAGCTCTTTTTAGCTGTTTAAGTATCTATAGGCAGAGTTGTATCTTCGTTGTGAATTGTGATTGTACTTGGTTCAAATTAGAATTAGGTTCGTAACGCTACTGATCAGTGGCTCAAATGCAGAATGTTCGTTGTTATGAGAAGCTTGACTCTGGGATTTGCTGAAACCACAAAATTATTACTGAAAGTATGACTGCAATGGTCTGTAATCGTGTGAACTAGTTGATAAGAAGCTGTTTCTTGTTCTTCAACTGTCCGTAGCTAGAGTTCTATCGTGTGGGTGTCATCTTACTTACCTGACCTGACTTGGAATCAGATTACTAACAGAACGGTTGAATGCAAAATGATCATTACTATGACAAATTTGAATATTGGAATTTGGTGAAAACAATGCTAGCATTAGGTGAAAGTTTGATTGCATCAATGGTCTGATCCCTGAGAATGAGTTGATAAGAAACTCTTTTGTATGTTTTTATAAGTGTCCGTAGGTAGTGTTTTATGATTGATTGGTGATGAAAGATCATTAATATTGGAACGCGACTTTGATGTAACTTGACAATTTGATCAGGTGGAGGCAAAGAAAGCTGTTCCTAAGGATGATCAAAACATTCTTCACAGAACAACAAGTAGCATTATTCAATATGGTTCTCCAAGTCCAGGCCGAACCAGAAAAATCTTTGTAGGAGGGTTAGCATCCACAGTCACAGAAACCGATTTCCGTAACTACTTCGAGCAGTTTGGAACAATCACGGATGTGGTAGTCATGTATGATCACAACACGCAGAGGCCAAGAGGGTTCGGGTTTATAACATACGATTCCGAGGAAGCAGTTGACAAAGTCCTCCACTTGAAGACCTTCCATGAACTCAATGGGAAAATGGTCGAGGTCAAGAGAGCAGTCCCCAAGGAGCTATCTCCAGCTGGTCCCAGCCGTGGTACATCTCCACTAAACAACTATGGTCTCGGTAGGGTTAGTAGCAGCTTTCTTAGTGGTTACAATCAAGGATATAACCCGGGAACAGTTGGGTATGGGCTTAGAATGGACCACGGAGGAAGGTTCAGTCCTGTTGCCGCCAGTCGAAGTGGGTTTGGTCCCAATTTCGGGTCGGGTTACGGGATGGGTTTGAATTTTGAGCCAGGTTTGGGTCAAGCTGCATATGGAGGGAGTGGTGGGAATTTTAACGGCGGGTTCAGGGGGATGATGAATCATCATCCTTATTACATTGAGAACACAAATAGGTTTGGTAATCCAATAGGGTACGATACTGCAGGTAGTAATAATGGAGGAAATACTTCATTCTTCAGCTCAGTTACTAGGAACATGTGGGGAAATGGAGGGCTTACCAACTCTGCTGGTCTAGATGATGCTTATGCGGGACCTGGAAACACATTTGGCAACAGAGGTGGTATCAGCTGGGGTGATGAAGGCAACAACAATGTACCCAACAATAGTCTGAATTTCTCATATGGCGGTGGGGAGAACAGCTTTAGCTTGGGGTCTACTGCAGGTGGATATGGAGGAGGAAGAAGCAGCAGTGTGATGAACCATACTGCTTCGTCGGGCGGTGGGTTTGATGGAGGATTGATAGGTGATCATCTCTATGTTGGAGGTGGTGGTTCCGAAGATTATGGAGATCCCGCTTGGCGAGATGGGGGGCTTCCGCTTGGCAGTAACAATACAACTTCAGATGTTGCAGTGAAAAGCCCTTCTCCTGGTTTTGTTGGTGGCTATAGTGTTAATAAAAGACAGGCAACTAGAGGTAACAAACTAAGAACACCATCTGTTGAATAAAAATTTGCTTCTTTATCGTCTTATATTGGTGGGATTCTAATGGGATTCTTTTTACTGCGATCTCTTGGTTTGAATCAGGAATTGCTACCTAGGAGGATCAATCTGTTGAAGCTGGTGGAAATTACTGTGTACTACCACAGATTTCCCCCTACCTCGATAAGTATATTTACTGTCTTAGTTAAAGAAGGATTTACCATGGGGTTATTCTGGAGATGAACTGTGGAGTGCCCTGATCTTAAGAAGGAAGAGTTTAAGTTAAAAGCTTTAGGGATAATACATAGAAGAAGTTACAAGGGAGACTATCATGTTATTGTTTGAGTGCTTTGTAGGGGGATTCTATCTTTGATTCTTAGCATTGTTGGTTATTTGAGTGAAATGTACATCAGCTTGCGGCAGCCATACCAAAAAATGGATATGATTACATAGGGTTTCTTTTGTTCCTTCTCTTTTGGTTTCGATTAAGGTCTCTTTGTAGCATACCTGGCAGTTTTGTGGATTCTTGTCAGGTATATTTTCCTCTCTGCTGTATTCCTTATCCCCCTCGGATTATTGTCTGTATTGTTGAGCTTGAATGTTCTAGTGCAGCTAGAGAGAACAAAACTTTTCTGAAGGATACCCAACTAGGGTTTCTCATAAATAAACAAATACTATTATTATCAAATTGCTTATACTTTTTTGTTTTTCCTCCACTTCTTTTTTCTTACACAATACTATATTCAAACACAGAAGATGGTTCGTTTCATTATAATAATATCATAACGTAAAAGATGCTTCGTTTCAGTCAAAATTTGATCTGTTCGTTCCTTTTAGCTATTATGGATTAGATCGGTACTCCCTTTATCAGAGATGATCCCTTCTCTTCTCAATTTGTCTTCTTTAGACTTCCTGCAGAAGATCACCCACGAGTTGACCTCCAAAGCAATGCAAGCTCCTATCAGGGTTGACAAACACAAGCAGTATGCTAACTTCCCATAAGACCCTCCAGCTCCCATGACCTCAAACCCTTCAAACACATTCACCACCCCAATCACCACACAAGCATACCCTACAAAATGGTGGTAGGACTTCCAGTACTTCCTGTACTTGTTGGTGGTCTTGGGCCGGAACAGCAGTGCCAGTGTCTGCAGTCCTCCAAGGCAGAACGCCGCGATCCCTAGCTTTCGGTGGAGGCCATAGGTCACCCCGGGGGATGAATTCCCTAGCTTGAGCCCGATGGCGAAGCCCACGGTCCCTAGAAAGAAGGCGGAGAGCTGCACCCCAGCATGGATATAGAACCACGCTGGTCCGAGGGACTGGATGTGGCGGAAGTATCGAGCTGTGACTGCCCCGGAAGGAAGCATCACACCCCACGAGATGGCATTCATGATCCCATGAACCATTTTGAGCGTCTTGGTGTTGTGTACGATTTGCGATGAGGTGAATCCCGAGAGAATGTTGATTGTGGAGATGGAGGAAAGGTCGTTTGAAGTTGTGGGGTGGATGGTTGGGGAGTAGCCCTGGACATATAGTCCCCTGTTCCACACGAAATGGACCTTGGTGTGGTTCGGTTCGAGCCTCAACGTTGCGAAGATTTGGACCGCAGCGCCATTGTGGATGGTGGCTAGCTTGCCACCATAGAGGGCAGCTGAGGACGACAGGAGATGGATGTCCAAAGGTTGGGAGACGAGGGGCGTCTTCTGGAGCTTGACTGTAGTGTCTAGGATGTAGGGAAGGAGGACTAACTGACCGGAATTTGGATCCGAAAAGGCGATTAGGGCACGTGTCCCAGTCATCTCGGCTGATGTCGGGTTGATGCCTAGTGCAACCCATCCGGAAGGTGAAATGAAGGTGCCAAAGAACACAAGGTCTAAGGTGGCATTACTAGGGTGGAAAGTCCATGCTATTGAAGCTTGTTGTGTGGGGAGAGTCATGCATTTTTGGAACTCTTTCTTGGCCGTGGAGGTGGCGCAACGGGCGGAGAAGGCGGTGTCGGCATGGAAGGAGAGGAGGAGGAGATGGAGATGGCAAAAGTAGTGAAGGAATGGCATGGTGGTTAGTGAAGGGAAGAGATGTGAGGAGGAAGGAATGAAGATTGAAGAGGAACGAGAGGGGGAGTGAAAAAGGGAAGGTTATGGGGACATTTTTATGGGTCTTGGTTGTGAAGGGTGGATGCTTTTGTTTTGGAGTAAAATGAGTACAGAGTAGTAGTGGCTTCCTTCATGATTGTTAGTAGTGAGCAAAAAGTTCCTTGTGGAAATGGTATGGTGGCTTCGCTCATTTCATTTCCCTTCTTTATCTTAAAGATTTTCTTCTCCTCTATGTTCTTTAGGTAGTTCTAGCTAGCGTACCTTTGAAGGGAAAGGAGTTAGGGTTTGGTGGTTAGCTTGTTGGAGAATAATTAAAGTTGGAATTAGTGGCTATGCTGGGGTTGAGTGGTACTTAAGGAGAAATGAATGTCTATTAACATCTCTTTTCTCAAAATTCTTTGTCAATGTTACTCACGAGAACAAACATGAGTGATTAATTTGTGCAGTTGTGGTATACATGTCTAAGCAAGTATGTATAAGAGCCATCTTTAGTTTAATGCAGTAGATTGATATTTTTGATAAGATACTGTGGATTCAGTGCTTTGATTGAGATTGGAGTCTCCAAGGCTTCGAGTTAACTTATGAGGGAAGCACCCATGTTTTTTTATTCATTTGCCCTCCAACGATAAAACATTTGATGCTTCTAGTGAGAGGAGTAAGTCTTAGCAGAGAGAGAGAGAGAATATGTCACCTCCTTAAATGCGGTCATTTTCCCGTTACTTATATAGGTAAAAAGGTCTCTCAACTCATGGATCGGTTTAGTCCTGACATATTTTCTACCTTTTATTGAATTTTACCGCCACGTATAATGAACTATTCTTTCTAGGCTCAGGACCCAACACATTCCTAAAATGTGGACACATTACTCTTTTTTGTCTTTCTTCATGCGTCTAACAAGTACCTCTTCGAATCGTTGCCAATGACTCTTTTTGGGTCAAGTGTCTTCTAAGTTCTCGATCTCTCTTTGGATGTAGCCCATAGTTGTTATGGATCCAATAATAATCTAAATTCACATGGTTTGAGTATTCATGAGATCCATATTATTTAGCGTAGTTTTGTTGCTTTGTTATTACAAGCATTTAATGCAGTTGTAATTATAAATATGATTAAGTAAAAAAAAAATGGAGTCAATCACGAAAAGTGATGTGACATACGAGTTTGTTTCTTTCTCCTTCACGAGTCCATCAATGCCTAGATAGGAAAAGTGTATTTTTCACATCTACAAAAGGGGTCTTCAAAGGATTTGTCACTTGTTTCGTGGTTTGGCTTTGAAGGTAAGCAAAGTGAGTTGAACGTTATCTGTACCGAATCTAAGTTTGGTGGCGAACAAGCACGTAGCTGTGACACAGGGCCCACGGCCCACCATCGATAGTGGACAATGTCTCTGGCCCATCCTCCGAAAGGGAAACAGTGAAGTATCTTACAAGAAAACGTTGTAAGCAGTAGCGAGTTTGGGCGGGCAGCCGGTACTCAGTAGTCAGTACTCGCCACTGCTGATTCCCATCAACTTCAGTACTGGATTGATTTGATTTCTACTTCCTCCTCCTCTGGATTGATCAATGGCGGCGGTGAGCTTGGAAGGAGAGAAGGTGATACTGGTACCTTACATGGAAGCCCATGTCCCCAGGTACCACGAATGGATGCAGGACCCGGCTCTGCTCCAAGCCACAGGATCCGACCCGCTTTCCCTCGAAGAAGAGTACACTATGCAGCTCTCCTGGACTCGAGACCCTCTCAGTATTCCCTCTCTCTCTCTCTCTCTTACTCACTCCATTCCCTAATTCCAATTTTGAAGGTGGGTTTCCTTACCATTATTCGTTTCTGCAGAAAGGACTTTTATTGTTCTGGACAAGGATTTCCTCGAAGGAGGGTTTGTTCATGGAGATCCCCATGTCGAAGGTAAGTTCAGTTTGCTGTTTATTCTTGTTTTCTCAGTTCCTGCTTAGTTTAATTCTTCTGGGTATTGGATAAAGCTTCAAGCTTTGATGTCAGTTTAGGTTAAAAAAACTCGGAACTTGATGATCTGAAAAAACCCTCTCCAATGGTGCGTTTATGCTCTTTTTGCAGCTATGGTGGGCGATGTAAATATATATATGAACGACTTGGATGATCCACAAATGGCTGAAGTCGAGATTATGATAGCTGAACCGAAAAGGTAGGTATTAGTGCCTTGTGTTGTTTCATTCTGTGTAGTGAGTAGTGACACATATGCTTGTCAAAATCTCAATAGACCTTAACTATGTCGTCTGAATGAATATATATATATATATATATGTGATTGGTGTGTAGCCGCGGCAAAGGACTTGGGAAGGAATCGGTTCTTATGATGATGGCCTATGCGATCGAGAGCCTTGGGATCCATATGTTCCGTGTTAAGATTGGAGAAGCAAATGGATCATCTCTTCATCTTTTCCAAAAATTGGTCAATCTCTTTTTCTCTCTTCTCTCCCTGTGCGCCTTGAAATTTTGCGAAATGTGCTTTCAGTTAGGCTTAACCAATGTTCCATTTCGTTGCTGTAGAGATTTGAGCAAGTTTCACATAGCGAAGTCTTCAAAGAGGTAAGCATTTGTAGAACAGCAGAAGGGACATTCTGCATCATTTCCAAGCATTCTTGAAAGTAGACTAAGAAAATAAGCCAGTCTAATTCTTGTGTAAAGATTAGGGTTTGTTATAGGTTGAGTTAAGAGTGAATCCTTCCCAACTTTTGTGGGGAAAAAAGGGCCTTTCACTCGGTTCCGGACTCTGCTGCTCTTACTGCTGTGTTTGAACTTGATTCTTGCTACTTGGCAGGTTACACTAGAATTACCGGTCACCGAGATGAGGCGGAAGGAGTTGCTGTCTTCAGTGGGTAATGTAGTTAGGCATACATATAACAGTTCATGACAACTGACCGTTGATCATGCTGAACTCTTTGGTAATTCTAGTTTGAGCATGAGATTTCCGAGTAACGAAAACATGACGCACTAGTCGATTCATTGAAACTATATATTTAACTGAGTCAATATATATCTTTCTTGATCATCTCCCTGCTTCTCTTTTGAAAGGAGATGTAGTGTACCTTGAAAACCATCAAGCTCCAGTTTCAGGACATGTTGTGCAATGGTAGTAGGGCTGTTTTTAAGAGCGGATTGTTACGTTGAAGCTAGATGGAGCTATGGCTATTACAGATCTGTAAGGGGCTTATTGGTCCTGGATTTTGGTGGTGGGTAAGCAAAATGACTGAACAGAGGTGAATCAGGAGACATGCCCTAAGAAAAGTGAACACTTGTCAATTCTTGAGAAGGAGATAAAAGTAATCAGAGGGTAGACATAACTTGATCATGACAGATTTTACAATCTAAACCCCTTCCTTCCTCTGTGGGCTTCTAGAATATGTTGACAAAAAATATGTAAAGAAAAAAAGTCGACAGTTTCCAACATGATTGGCGGTCCTTTGAAAATAAGAAAGCATATGGCTTGCTGGCTAAGTCTGATAGCTTCAATCTGCCGGTGTTACAGTTTCACCTACTCCTTGATGCTTTGCCTGGATGGGGAGAAAAAAAAAGAAGCTCCTAGCTATTTCGGGAAGACAAGCTAGTCGCTTATGTGTTGATTCACTGGTGAAAGCGCGGAAGAGCCAAAAGAAGCTTAGATGGAATGGAAGTTGGGTGGGTGAGCAAATTCTTGTTCCAATTACTACTTTTGCTGATGTGACGACTAACTTTTATAGTTGACCGTTAAATGTGTGATGTGATAATTAAAAAAATAAATTAATATAGTGTCCAAAAAGACTGCTGAAAAACTCCGATAAGTAGCTTTCTCTTTGGGAGATGGGGTGGGTTGGCGAACAACTAACTCAACAAGGTATGAATATGATAGCTAGGAAGAGAAGCAGAGACAATTCAAACCAAACTGGCGAGTTTTGTGGAATAATGGCTCCTTTTTAGATTGGAGAACTTGTAGCTGAGCTATCTGATCTGTCCATTTTAATTTATTGGTCAACCTTCTTCAGCCCAAAGAAAGAGTTTATCAGAATCTTCTCCTATCAACAATAGCTTTAGCTTCAAGCTCTAGCTAGATCTTCTGGAAGGCCACAGTCGAGTTTGTTATCTCTTTGTTTCTAGTGGCGATTGAATACTTTCAACCCAAGACTATTATATGGTCCATCCATCATCTGTTATATTTGTTTAACTAATGTAATTTTGTTGGAAGATTTAACCAAACTCTCAATCGAAACTCTCATATCAAATGCTCATCGCATAAATTATATTGCACGAAACACATGTAAGAAAATAATACAAAATTTATTATTAGGTTTGTTACATTAACTCGAATTATTGGAATAACCTCTTCCGAACTTAGATGTGTGTGATATCATAGATGATTTCAACTTCAATAAGTTTCAAACCAGCCAAGGAAAGGAAGGTACGTAGTACGTACAAGTCACAAACGACAAACGGCTGCCGCGTTCCCTTCTCCCATATGCTTCCTTTCTCTTTCTTCCATAATTCTGGATCGATGGTGATTATTTATTCATTGCCCTATTCCACCCAATCTCAACTTATACGGCTGTACCAACTACCAAGTCAACCTCTCTTTTTGGTTTGGCGTTTGGGTGCGGTGGCTATGGCAATACCAAGTCAACCTTTGAAGACGGCAATATTGTGAGAGACATACCCCGACCTCCTCCTCTCTCTCTCTCTCTCTCTCTCTCTCTCTCTCTCTCTCTCTCTCTCTCTCTCTCTCTCTCTCTCTCTCTCTCTCTCTCTCTCTCTCTCTCTCTCTCTCTCTGCTTCTTGGTTTCCCCTTGTTATGCTGGTTCTATCCGACGACGAGATTTACGTGGTATCCTCAACGTATTGTTGAGACTAATCCACGGAGAGGACCAACCTCTCAGAGTCAATTGTATTATGATAATAATCCTCAGGTTACACATATCGGCTCACCACATATATATACTTGCCGAGCAACCCTATTCTAGGCTTAAACGGATTAGCCAAAACTACTAACACAAGGATTACTAACCAAATTACAATTGACTACCCAGAACTTCTTCTAACACCCTCCCTCAAATTGATGGTGCTTACGCAACATCAATTTGAACGCAAGAAACCAGTGGCGAGACGACGCAACTGCCTTGGTGAGCAAGTCAGCAGTTTGTTCCTCAGAAGTAATATAGGATAATGCAACAACGCCTTCAGACACCAGTTGCCGAATATAGTGAACATGAACTTCAATGTGCTTCGTGCGATCATGCAGAACAGGGTTCGTAGCAATTCGAATAGCACTAGTATTGTCCGCATACAAGCGCATAGGAACAGTACACGGCATACCCAGTTCAGACAATAAGCGCTGAAGCCAGACCATCTCAGAAGTGACCTCAGACATAGCACGATACTCAGCCTCAGTAGAAGATTTAGAAACACGCTCCTGTTTCTTGCACCGCCAAGATACAAAGGAAGAGCCAACACGAATACACCAACCCGAAGTAGAACGACGAGTATCAAGCCAACCAGCATAATCAGCATCAGCATAAGCGTCAATAACTGCATCACCAGATGAAGGAAAGAACAAGCCGACATCAGAAGTACCACGAAGATACCGAAGTATGCGGGTGACAGCAACCATATGGGTAGTACGAGGAGCAGCCATGAATTGACTAACAACCTGAACAGCATACGAAATATCCGGCCTAGTATGCGTAAGATAAATCAAACTGCCAACAAGCCGGCGATAAGACGAGCTATCAGGAAGGAAATCACCATCCGTTTGTCTTAACTTCAAATTCTGTTCCATTGGCGTAGCACACGGAACACAACTATCCATATGAGCAGTCTCAAGCAAGTCAAAAATGTACTTCTGTTGACTGACCAATAAACCAGCAGAAGATCGATGCACCTCAAGACCAAGAAAGTACGAGACATCCCCTAATTCCTTAAGATTAAAAGCAGCATGCAGAGTACGAGTAAGCGTCTGAATACCTTCAAGATCATCACCACTCACCAACATATCATCAACATAAATAAGCAACACAGTAAGTCCAGAAGGTGTACGACGAAGAAACAATGAAGGATCAGTGTTACTCTGAACAAAGCCAGCGGACAAGATCGTATCATGGAATTTTTCAAACCAAGCCCGGGGAGCCTGCTTAAGACCATAAAGAGAACGACGAAGAAGACAAACCTTGGATTTGTCACCAGACAAGTAACCCGGAGGACATTCCATATAAATAGTTTCCTTCAAATCCCCATGAAGAAACGCATTCTTCACATCAAGTTGTTTTAAGGTCCAACCACGCATGGCAGCAACAGCAAACAATGTACGAACAGTCTGCATCTTGGCTACCGGCGCAAAAGTTTCTTCATAATCAATCCCGTACTCCTGTCGAAAACCTTGGGCAACAACTCGGGCCTTAAAGCGCTCAAGAGAACCATCGGGATGAAGCTTTATATTATAAACCCACCGGGAACCAATAACAGGCGCAGTAAGAGGACGATCCACGACATCCCATGTACGATTAGCCTCGAGAGCATCAATTTCAACATTCATAGCATTATCCCATTCTGGATGGCCACTAGCCTGTTTAAACGTTGCTGGAATAGGGATATGAGGAGTAGCATAAGCAACAAAGTGGGACATGTGAGGTGGTGGAACCCCCTTAGTCGCACGCTGTGAACGACGAGGTGGAGGAGCAAGATTGGCGGGAGCAGGCGAGGAGTCAAGAGGGGCCGTAGACGCGTCACCTGAAGCGGAAGGGGAAAATGGAACAGTAGGTGAAGTGGACGCGGTCGAGAGCTGGGGGGTGAGCGGCGTTGGCGAAGTCGAAGAAGAAGAAGAAGCAGACCAATCATATGCAATGGAGGACGTAGCATGAGGAGGAGTAGGAGGATCAGGGAGCTCACCATCAGCTACAGTATGTGAACGAAAATCCGGCAAGGGAAAAAGGAACTCAAGATCGGAACGAGAAGGCTGATCAGCTGAACCATAGTACGAAATATGCTCAAGAAAAGCAACATTGCATGAAATACGAATGCGCCGATTAGTCACATCATAGCAAACATAACCCTTGTGTTTATCACTGTAGCCAATAAACACACATTTCGCAGCCTTAGGAACAAGCTTATGACGTTCACGACGAGGCAGCAGAACATAGCAAACACAACCAAACACCCGTAGGCTGCGATAATCAGGCTGCTTTCCAAACAAGACTTCATAAGGACTACGATTATTAAGAACCGGAGTGATCTGTCGATTAATAAGATGGACGACGGTATGAACAGCCTCAACCCAATATCCAGTAGGTACACATGACTGAAACAAGAGAGCCCGAGTGAGTTCTAAGACATGCCGATTTTTCCGTTCAACTAGCCCATTCTGCTGAGAAACCCCAGGGCAAGACTGTTGAGGCAAAATGCCCAACTCGCGGAACACAGTCTGGAGAGGCCCAGAAATGAACTCACCACCTGGATCGGATCGAAAAATTTTAACCTGTTTCCCAAATTGAGTTTTCACCATTTGCAAAAACTCCTTAGCTACAGAAAGCAAGTCGGACTTATGACGCAAAAAATAGACCCAGGTAAATCTCGTGACATGATCAACAAAAAGAGCGAAATAACGGAAACCAACACGAGAAGTGACAGGAGAAGGGCCCCATAAATCAGAGTGAACCAAATCAAAAGGATCAGAATAATCCGTAGAGCTAGGCGTAAACGACTGCTGAGTCAACTTAGCTTCAATGCAATGCACACAATCACGAGAATCCGAAATCGAACTACCCGACAATAACTTGTTTTTAAACATCTCATGTAAGCGAGCATTATTCGGGTGGCCTAGCCGACGATGCCACAAATCCCAATTAGACAACTTAACAGAAAAACCAAATGTATCATCACTCTCCCTCCCTACATTCGTACTCACTGCACCACCAGAATCCGCAGCGAACAAAGGCCCCGAGTAGCTGGCAAGAGTGAACACACGACCCTCCTTAGTCCCGCGACCTCTCACCGTCCCCGTTCTCGTGTCCTGTATGACACAACCATCCGCATCAAAAATCAAACGACAACCCTCATCAACCAACTGCCCTAGTGATACGAGACTTGGAACAAGATGAGGCACATATAAAGTATCAGAGAGACACAACTGTTCCTGAGCAATATCACCAATTCCTTGAGCAGGTAAACAAGAACCATTTGCGACTTGCAACATAATAGAAGACTGTGGCCGTAGAGAACGAAATACCGAACGAGATCCAGTCATATGATTAAACGCTGCCGAGTCGAGATGCCAAGAAGTAGGAGAAAAAGAGGACTTACCCGCAGTGAAAACAGAACCAAGAGCGGTAGGCAAGGCTTCTTTAATGGCCTCCTGCACAAGCTGGCGAATAAAATCCGCCGAGACCCCAGCTGACGAGGAGGACGAGAGCGAGCTAGCAGGGACCGACGTAGTGGCATAGGCCGGGCCACTGGCGATGGAACGAGAAGACCCGCTGCCCGAACTAGAAGAACCAGCAGCACCACGAGACCGTCCACGCTTAGCTAAGATTGGACAGTCACCAATCTTATGTCCGGACTCCTTACAATAGTTGCAAACGTTCCGCTTGGGACAGCGATTCTGAATATGTCCCGGTTCTTTGCAGAAGAAACAGACAATTTCACCCGATGGAGTACGATGAAAACGAGGCTTGTCCGTTCCTACAGCAAAGGCGGACTGATCAGAGGGAGCAGATTTACTCGAGGAATCCTTGGAGACCGAGAAAGCAGACCCAGAATCAGTCGAGTGGTGGACATCAATTTTCGCTTGACTGCGAAGCCTAGTTTCTTCACGAACAAGCTCCCCAAGGACGTCCTCAATTTTGGTAACATTCCGATGAAGCAAGGATGCCCTAATGCCCTCAAACTCGCCGCGGAGCTTCATTAAGAACTGCATCACTCGAGAACCAGAACGATCCCGTAAAACCTCCGCAGAGGCCTCAGCCGAGAGAAGAGATGTGGTCAGCTGATCAAGCTCTGTCCACAAGTTCACTGCGCTTGATAGTACGTCCGAACATCCATGTCGCCCTGATGAAGACGCGCCAGGTCGAGCTCCACATTATATTTGCGAGAAGGACTGGGTTGAGAATGGACAGCAACGAGATGAGCCCACATGGCGGACGCAGAAGTAAAGCCACGTAAACTGAGAGCTATGGAAGGTTCACACGAAGACAAGATCCAAACCATAACCTGAGCATTATGGACCTCCCAATCTTCCCTGTCCTTGGCCGGAGCATCATCAACAGGTTTGGCCGAGGAACCATCGAGAAAACCCGAGAGGCGGCGCCCTTGCACAAAAAGACGCAGCTGCATCTCCCAAAGAGCAAAATTTTTGCCATTAAAACGAACAGCAACAGCATCAATCTTGGAAGCCTCCATGGCAACAAGAACCAGCCAAGAAAAGAGATAAAAAACGAACAGCTAGCTAGGATCAAGAACAACACAGAAAAGCCGAAGAAGACGCCAAGAACACGCAGCAACGAAGAAAAACCCTAGAATCGCCGACGAACAGAAACGGAGCTCGATCAAGCGTGAGGCTCTGATACCATGTTGAACATAATAACGAGAAATAAACAATAACAAGAACACCGAGATTTACGTGGTATCCTCAACGTATTGTTGAGACTAATCCACGGAAAGGACCAACCTCTCAGAGTCAATTGTATTCTGATAATAATCCTCAGGTTACACATATCGGCTCACCACATATATATACTTGCCGAGCAACCCTATTCTAGGCTTAAACGGATTAGCCAAAACTACTAACACAAGGATTACTAACCAAATTACAATTGACTACCCAGAACTTCTTATAACAACGTTTAGCTTTAGGAATATATCCAGTGAGGAGTGAGCATCTCAATTAATGGAAAATAGTAGTATAGTACTGTCTCCGTGATTAGATTCGACACTTCATTGCAAAAACGTGTACGTACTCGATCGCCAAGTTTTGCCAAGGGAGAAGTACGAAGCCAAGTCTTCGACAAACAAATTAAAGCAAAACTGTACTTGCAATTGCAAAGTCAATTCAGTACTAAACTAGACTTCGATTTTTCACCAAATAAAATGCCCGTCTTTGGTTCAACAGCTTTTCAACTTAATTAGCAGCTCAATTAAGTGGACCTAGTGACGCAATACAATAATAATATGTGTTGATGTAACTTGAATCGGACTATCAGCGCTACGACTGGTAGTCAGGGTTCAGGGGCAACGCCCCCGACCCGGGGTGTGGGCTCAATGTTATTTGGATTCGGGTTCTGGGCCTGGTCTATAACCATTTCCTTTGCCAGATTGGATTAGATTTAGACCCACATAGAGAAGTACTATAAATACTTCTCATACTCTTCTGTAATCTGTAATCTCCTCGATATAGTGAAACTGGCTCTCTCTCGCCCGTGGACTAGCTTACACACATTGTGTTAGTGAACCACGTAAATCGTGTGTCTGTATTTTCAATTTTCGCCTTCGTATTCTTGCTTTATCGATTATGGCGATTTTCTGATCCGTAGCAGCGAGTTTATAACAAGTGGCATCAGAGCCGCGACTGGAAATCAGGCTAGGGTTTTCGATTCAGAAGAATGACGTCGGTGAACATGAAGATCGAAAAGTTCACGGGGAAGAACAGCTTCGCTATATGGTAGATCAAGATGCAGGCTTTATTAAAACAGCAAGGGTTGTGGGGGCCGTTGTCTGCAAAACAGAAGAAGGCAGCGGTCGATGACGATGAGTGGAATACCCTGGAGGAGAAGGCCGACTCGACCATCATGCTATCGTTGTCTGATGACGTCATCATTGAAGTCGCTGCTGAGAAGACTGCCGCAGGCTTGTGGTTAAAGTTGGAGAGTCTGTATATGACGAAGTCCTTAACCAACAAGCTGCTTCTCAAGCAACGGTTGTTCAGGTTGAGGATGCTAGAAGGTACGCCTTTGAGGGAACATCTCGAACAGCTTAACTCTATTTTGCTGGATCTGCGTAATATGGATGTTCAAGTTGATGAAGAGGATGCTGCCCTAATCCTGTTGGTTTCTTTACCGAGTTCATATGATAATTTCGTTGATTCTTTTATTGTCGGTAAAGAAAGCGTGTCATTGAAGGATGTGCAGGTCTGCTCTTCATACGAGAGAGACCAGACATAAGGCGTCCGGATCTGGTACAGGTGGTGAGGCATCAGGTTTGGCTGTTACAGGTGGAAAGGGAAAGAAGAAATCTGGTAAAGTGAATTCGAACAAGAATTCCAAGGGTCCCGGTCCACAGCCAAGTGATGCTTGTCACAACTGTAAGGAAGTGAGGCATTGGAAGTACAACTGTCCCAGGAGAAGAGGGCAACAGAAGAAACAAGGTTCAGTTGCCATGACAGAAGTGGACAACAGTTCTGAAGACGATCTCGCCTTGGCTGTAGATGAGAAGGCACATCATGGGGATGTGTGGTTTCTGGATACTGCAGTCTCATACCATATGTCTCCGAACAGGGATTGTTTCACAACCTACGAGCATATAGATGGTGGTAACGTGGTCATGGCAAATGGAGCTGTCTGCAAGGTTGTTGGAATCGGGTCCATAAAGGTTCGGGCACATGTTGGTTCATTCTGTACCGTGAATGATGTCAGGCATGTTCTACGAATGACAAAGAACCTGATCTCCTTGAGTCTACTCGACAACAAGGGTTTCAGCTTCAAAGGAAAAGGTGGAGTTGTGTATGTCTGCAAAGGTTCAAGGAAGGTGCTGAAGGGCGTGAAGCGTGGGACCTTGTATGCATTACAAGGGTCTGTGTTGTCTGGTTCTGCTGTAGTTGCATCGTCTCATGTTCATCAGGAAGATATGACCACTCTCTGACACATGAGACTGGGGCATATGAGTGAACGGGGGATGCAAGTTCTATCGAAGAGGGATCTTCTTTGCGGGCACAAGGTGCAGAATTTGAAATTCTGTGAGCATTGTGTGTTTGGAAAGCTACATCACAGCAAGTTTCCCAAGAAGGGTATCCACCGGACGAAGGGGATACTGGATTACCTCCACTCCGACTGTTGGGGTCCTTCACGAGTTGAATCCATTGGAGGCAGCAGGTATTTTCTGTCTATTATTGATGATTATTCGAGATTTACTTGGATTTTCATGATGAAACAGAAAGTGAGGCTTTCACGAAGTTCAAGCAGTGGAAAACATTAGTGGAGAATCAGACCGGTAAGAAGATCAAGAAGCTGCGAACGGACAATGGTCTGGAGTTCTGTAATTCTGAGTTCAACGAATTCTTCAAGGATGAAGAAATTGCCCGTCATCGGACTGTGAAAGATACACCCCAGCAAAATGGTGTTGCAGAAAGGATGAACCAGGCATTGTTGGAGAGAGCACGGTGCATACTCTCTAATGTTGGACTAGAGAGAAGATTCTAGGCAGAAGTAGTGAACATGGCGTGCTTCATGATCAACCGTGGACCTCACACAGGTATCGAGTTGAAGACTCCTTATGAGGTGTGGTATGGTAAGCCTGCTGATTACTCTTCACTGAAAGTTTTTGGGTCTCCTGTTTATTATCATGTGGATGAGGGTAAACTGAACCCAATGGCAAAGAAGGGTGTATTTGTGGGTTACACAGATGGAGTTAAGGGATTTCGAGTCTGGTCACCTTCTGAGCATCGAGTTATACTCAGTAGAAATGTGATATTTGATGAGAAGTCTATGTTTAACCCCATGTTGAAGGTTAATGTTGTTGAAGGTAGCAGGAATGTTGATAAGCAGGTGGAGCTGCAAACTCTCAATGAGAGTGAGTTTGAGCACCAAGGTGGAGAAGATCAACATGAGGATGTTTCTACAGAGCCAGAAACTTCAAAGTCCAGTGCAGGAGCTCAACAGTCTATAGCTTCCGGTAGACCAAAGAGAGTGACTGCAGGAGTACCTCCAGAGAGGTATGGTTTCGAGGATATGGTGGCGTATTCATTTCAGGTTGCCGAAGAAGTGGATGCAGGTGAGCCACAGTCCTATAGAGAAGCCGTTTCGGGTGGCGAAGCTGATCAGTGGCTTGCCGCAATGGGAGATGAGATGGAATCCCATGACAAGAATCAGACTTGGGAGCTAGTCAAACGACCATAGGGAAGGAAGATTGTTACAAACAAGTGGATCTACAAGAAGAAGGAAGGAATCACTTCTAAAGAGGGCATGAAATTTAAAGCTCGGGTGGTTGCACGAGACCTCTCGTAGAGGGAAGGAGTTGACTACAATGAGATTTTATCACCAGTGGCCAGACATACTTCGATCAGAGTGCTACTAGCAATAGTGGCACATTATGACTTGGAGCTCGAGCAGCTAGACGTGAAGACAGCTTTCCTACATGGAGAGTTGGAGGAAGAAATTTACATGACTCAGCTAGAAGGATTCGAGGTTCCAGGAAAAGAAGACTATGTTTGTAAGCTGAAGAAGTCCTTATATGGACTTAACAAGTCTCCGAGGCAGTGGTACAAGAGATTTGACAGTTACATTCTTGAGTTGGGCTACAGCAGAAGTCCATATGATTGTTGTGTGTATCACAACAAGGTGGAGGATGGTTCGATGATCTATCTTGTTCTGTATGTGGATGATATGCTCATATCCAGAAGTTAAAGGGGGCTTCTCAGTGCTGAGTTTGAGATGAAGGATATGGGAGCTGCTCAGAAGATCTTTGGTATGGAGATTTACAGGGACAGGTCGAAGAAGAAACTTTTCTTGTCACAGAAGAGCTACATCCAGAAGATACTGTCGAGGTTTGGCATGTCTTCAGCAAATCCTAGTGCTTCAAATGTTCATCTATCCTCAGCTTATGCACCACAGTCAGAGGCTGAGAAGGAGTACATGTTGAGAGTCCCATATGCTAGTGCAGTAGGTAGCTTGATATACGCTATGGTATGCACTAGACCTGATCTTGCACATGCTGCTAGTGTTGTCAGCAGGTTTATGATACAATCTGGGAAGGAGCATTGACAGGCTGTGAAGAGGATCTTCCGCTACCTTAAGGGTACACCTGATGTGGGGATTAGCTTCGAAAGTGATGCAGAGTGCTTGGTGTCTGGGTATTCTGACTCAGACTATGCTGGAGATGTTGACACGAGGAGATCGATGACCGGTTATGTATTCACTCTTGGGAGTTCTGTAGTGAGCTGGAAGACAACTCTGCAGTCGGCGGTGACATTGTCTACTACGGAGGCAGAGTATATGTGCATAACCAAGGATTATACACCTTATCTTAAACTGACAATGTAGCCTTATTATTATTCATAAGAAAAACTTTACTTGATTCATAAATTTATAATTGCCGGACCTTTTGTTTTATACAAGGGATGGATTCGTTGCATAATGAGATGCATAATCTTGCATAACCTTATACTTACCCTTTATGGATGACTACTAAGTTTCCCCAAATAAACATTAACATGCTATATCTCTTTTATTTTAATTCGAAATAAAAAAATGCATAGAAAAATCAGATTAATTATATTTTTCAAAATGACATCAAATTTGATATACTTTAGAACAAAAAAAAAATTTGGAACTTTTATTATCAGTTCATACCATGTGGTACTGCTTGATATGTAATAAAATTATACCATGTGATATGGAAGTGTACCAGGATGGTATGGATATATCGTACAGTAAAATGGTTGTAGATAGGGTAGTATGAATATATTAACTGTCATTGACCACATTTTATCATTGCCTACCATCACACTAGTTACCACCCTGTACCATGTACTAGAGTGGTACAGGGTGGAATATTTGGTCATGAAAATTTCCTCCAAAAAATTTGTAGATCCAATTGATCACGTTCAACTCGTTCCTTTTTTCGTTTCTTTCAAACATGAGTTAAAAATAAAGTTAGTACGAAGTTGGCAACGAGTGGCATGAAATTATTTTCTCAAAATATATTAAAAATGAATCTCATTTTGTAGATCACAACAAATTCGTTCCGTTTGTGAAAAATATTTGAAATCTAAGTTATAACGAAAAGGATAAAAATCGATTAAGAAAACTAAAATAATAAAAAAGTCATTTATTGTCAGTCATAATATCCAGTCCATTTAAAATCAAGAATTCAAATATAATTATACAAGGGTTATGCACCCTACAACTAATCCTGTTGAAAGATAAACAAATATCCGTAGGTAAGTTGAAGTTTCATAGGCTGAAAAGCGTGTATGCGTATTCATATGTCAAAATTCAAAGTTCCTTCATTTTTGTTTATCTCGACCGTTTACGGGTTTGATGCCATCTATGTTGGCTTTATACGATAAATATGGAGGTCATTTTTTAACTTGATATCTAATGACTCAAGAATATAATATAACTTACATTAGAATTAGTCTCCAACTATGAGAAATGTCGCATTGAGAGAAGAAAGAAAGAACGAGTTTATAAAATCCTTCCAATTCCAATTCTATTTTATCGATTTAGTGGTTAGTGGATTTATGTGAGAGATATGTACAATTTAGTAATACATATTAAATTATGGTTAATATATTTGTATGGCCCGAACTTTTAACAAATTAAACATTCTGACTAATCTTTTCGCTCTATAACATTGTGGTCTCAACTATGCATCAACGTTACGAAATTGGCCAAACCCAATATTTAACGGTTATCTTGGACGGTCAAACACGGTGACTAACGGTCAACGCACCACGTCACTGACAAGTCAGCAAAAGCAACTTAAATGTTTTGGTTTTTTCCACTTATTACCATTTATCTATTTCAAAATAAAAACAGGCGTTTCTTTTTTTCTTCTTTTGTTCAAAGTAAAAAAAAAGAAGATAAATGATAATAGGTGGAAAAAATCAAAAATTTTAAGTGGTCTGTGCTGACTTGACAGTGACATGGCGCGTTGATCGTTAGTCAACACATTTGACCGTCCAAGATAACGGTCAATCTCAGGTTTGGCCAATTTCATAACTTTAATGCATAATTGAGGCCACGATGTTATAGATCGAAAAGATTGGCCAGGATGTCTAATTTGTGAAAAGTTCAGGACATACAAATATATTAACTCTAAATCTTATCATGCACTACACACTTTGCATGTGTGTGCCTTACGTTCTCCGTCGAGGAAACACTTCAATTTGATTTCATCCAATGCACATTGACTTATTGATCAATGAAATTTACACCATTCACACCTTTTCGAATAATGTACGAATGAGAGCTTTTGATTATTTTTTGTGAACAAGCTACATTAAGTTGCTCTACTTTTATGGAGGTTCCATGAAAGCTCCATAATATATCTATAGCTAATTTGCAGAGAAAATGTGAAGTTTGACATTCGGTGTCATATGCTAGTTTTAGGAACCTCTTCCAGTCTTCGTTTTTCCAATTTATAGCCATCATGTGTAACTGTCCTGGTAACTCTAGGTGGTTGGCTGCTCCAATTGCCTCGGGGTTATCATTTTTGCCTTGATAACTAGTTGATAACCGCCATCTCGATGTTTACTCTCATCGCCTTGGGTACCCCTCATCCGATCTTGGTGACAAGTTGGTGCTTGATGGCCTCGACACTAAGCCAATTTGGTTTTGAGTCTTGACGCCTTGTCTTTATTGGATGGGGTTCAAGCTCTTTGCCTTGCTTCCATGGAGAAGTCTCGATCACACCCTTGACCGCCCCATTGACTCCACACTTAGCTTTTTTGTCACTCTCGTCTTGCTGACCACTTCAATGTAACCATCATGTTGTCTTGGGACCGCTACCACCTTGATGATATGAGAGAGCCCCCTCCATCCAACTTGGTACCACACTTGCTGTCTTGATAGCTAGACCTTGTTACCCACCTTCACATGATGATAACTTAACCCCTATTTCAAACAAGGTCCCACATTTAGGCTTGAGAAACTCGTCTTGGTTCCAACTTGTCATCTTGGTTTCAAGCCTTTTTTATCAGTTTGTTAGCAAGTTCATCTGATCGGCTTGGTACCTTGGTTAACCAATCTCCTCCTTCGAGTTTCCATACTTAGTCTTGAGAAGTCGAAGATTGTCCATGGCAGCTTGGTACTTTGTCAGGTTACCACCAAGCATGTCTTGCCAACTTGGTCTTCAAAGTTAGTTCTTGGATGATTCCCTAGTAGGTACCTTGTCGCCTTGTCGGCTTGATACCATGCCTCCTTTCCATCAAGCCCCTGATTCCTTCTGGCTTGATGTGTGCTGCATTGCCAGTTTGGTACCCTGTTAGGATGCAACCAAACCAGTTTCAACCTGTTCCATTCCATACTTATTTTTTGGGAGGTTTGGTAACTTGATACCTCATTGCGTTGTCAGCTTGATACCTCAGGTGGTCTCCATACTTTAGTTTTAAAGAGCTCGTCAAGTTGGCAACTTGATGATCTTTTCTCCATCTTGTCAGCTTGGTACCTTAGCTAATTAGTCTCCACCGTTGAGATTTTATACTTAGTCTTAAACCACATATTTTCCTTGCCGATTTGGTACCCTGTTAGCTTGCCACCAAGCCTATCTTGCCACCTCTGATACCATGTCAAACGGCCACCTTATCACCTCTATCTCATCAGTTTCGCCCTGCCAGTTTGATCTCTATACTTAGTTTTTTGGAGCATCATTAAGTTGGTACCTTGCCGACTTGGTACCCTGCCACCCTTTCGTCAAGCCATAAAAATTTTAGACATGATTTTTGAGAATCACATTTCATACCTTGCTACCAAGCATGCCTTGTTGGCTTGGCCTCTAGACTCAGTTTTGAATGACTCCATATTTGATACACGGCTTTGTATACTATTGCCTTGCTACCAAGCCTATTTTGTTGGTTTGGTCTTCAGACTTCGTTTTTTGGGTAAGTACAATAAAATAGTCAAACCTTTCATTTTAAACAAAATAATAGCCAAACCTTTATGAAAACAACTTAATAGCCACACTATTAACTTTCCATCCGGTCACCCGTTAGTTGACTATGACATGGCATAACAGTTGTTGAGCTGAAAAAAGTGGGTGACTTGGCAGCAACACCATATTAAATAAATAAACTTAAAAAATTAAAATAAGGGATATTTCATCCCGATGCATGGTGCCGCTTCTTCTTCCTTCTGACCCTAAATTCGTTACAACTCCCCAAATTCAATAGTCTCCCCTGATGAATTCACATCCACCCACCGTCTATCGAGTGAAGAGAGAGATGATGCCAAAGGAGAGCATCGATGAAGCCAAAGACCCGGTGATAAATCAAAATCTTGTGTTTAGCAAGGCCGTCTACAACTTCAACGCTCTTGATTATCTCCGATTCACCACTACCGCCGCTATCTCCATCACTGTTTGCTATCTCACATGTTCGTGCTCTTTCTTTCTCCCCCCCCTCCCCATTTTTGGAACATAATTGAATTTCTTGTTTGTGTAGGGATTCAGACAAATTTTTAATTTTGGCACCTATTGTTGCTTCAATCAAATTAGGTGTAATAATGTATTAAAGGGGGGTGGGATTAAATGGGTTGATAGGAGGGTTCATGTACTCGTACCAGAAGAATAGAGAAATTGACTCAAGAGAGAGAAACCACTGGAGGAAATCAAAATTTAAACTGAAATCACAACATCACGAAGTACCCAGCGATAGATTGAAATTCGGCATTCAGCAAAGTTGTCGACAAAGAAAGTCAAGCCGATAGTGATAAATGGCCACCCTGGCATGATGATGAACCCCGCCGCCGGTGGAATGCTTCCACCTCATCGAGCTACAGCAGCTGCCGCTGCAAAGACTGGTGGCGACGGAGGCGTTGGAGACGAACTAGTTCCCTTTCATTTCAAGAACAGCAGTGGAGGAGGGAATCCCAGTCACAATCCGAATCAAAACAATAAAGGTGGTGACGGCGGATGCAAGTCACAAGACGGGAAAAATGGCGGGCTGACATCAATCCGCCCAGCAGAGAAGCCCGACCGGCAAGGAAGAGTTCCCCGACCAAAGAAATTGAAGGAGAGACCGGGGATTCGGTCCAGAAGCATTCCCCGAGCAGAAGAAGAAAATACCCGACCGGGTTTCGGGTCCTGTTGATTTTTGTTACCTTTTCGTTTAGAATTCTTTTCCTTTTTGGTATTTTCATTAGGTTTATTTTCCATACCTATTATAGGGGTTGTAAGCCACTAATTTTGGAGACTATTAAGACGTTGATGAATAGAAAAACCCTTTGTTCTAGAGTGTTTACTCCTGAATGTGAGTTTGGTGGATCTAAAGCTCTAGTTTAGCTCTATATCGATCAAAACCACATTGATCATGGGCGGGCATCTACACTGATATTGTTCGAGCCTCTTCCCGTGTGTTGAAGTTGCACGACAATCCTTTTCCATCCTATCCTTTTATTTTTGTGTTCTTCAGAAAATACCAGAAAACCCCTAAAAAGTGAGAGTTGTGTATTCTGATTCATGAGCAAGTTCGGATTCCCGGATTCTGCTTAAATCAAGTGGTATCAGATCCCCGTTCAAACTCAGCGGCGATGTGATGTATTTTTATTTCGTTTTTACTGTTCACTGTACTGCTCACGGAAATTTTTTTTTTTTTCATCAGCCACAAAGCTGAATGTGGGTTGAAAGATAAAAAAATATAGAGATATCTTGGATTTTGGATTTTTGTATCTCTGGTTCACATCGGGAGAGAAGAAGATAGCGAAGGAAGCAAGCCATGGAGCTAAACATTGAAGACCCCATGAAACAACTTGCCTCACAGATGGCTAAGGTGGGAGCTATGCTTGTAACCATGGTTGAACAGAGTTCGAGTTCTCCGGTGCAACAGGGTTCAAGTTATGAGGAGGAGAAGGAGGCGAATCTGGAAGCTGAGAAATCGTCGATCAACTGTCCAGAACTGCAGAAGGAAGATGGAGATTTCTTTTAGCTGGTCGCGGTGGAAAATTAGCAGATCGTTTATCGCGATCCTTTATACGACCATGGTGATTTTTCCAGCAGAATCTCCCAAGTTGTGAGGTTTGTCACTGCTAACGTTCATCTTTCTGTGGATTATTGTCTTTTATGTCAGTGGAAGTACATGAAGAAGAGACAAGAAGATGGTGAACCCGGGCAGAGTACTCTACAGAAATTTGTTTGGAAGCCAGGCTGGAAAGCTTTGATGGCAAAGCTTCTTCAACGGGGAGGGACTGATATGAATCCACGCCCGGCCAGCAAGAAAGAGTTCCCCGACCGGGGAAATTGAAGGAGAGACCGGGGATTTGGTCCAGGAGCATTGCCCGGGAGGAAGAAGAAAATACCCGACCGGATATTTTGACCGGTTTCGGGTCCTGCCAATTTTTGTTTTCTTTTTCATTTAGAATTCTTTTCCTCTTTGGTGTTTTATTAGATTTATTTTCCATACCTATTTAAAGGGTTGTAGGCCACGAATTTGGAGACTATTAAGACGTTGATGAATAGAAAAACCCTTTGTTCTTGAGTGTTTACTCCTGAATGTGATTTGGTGGATTCCAATCTCGAGTTTAGCTCTATTTCGATCAAAACCACAATGATCATGGGCGGGCATCTGCCCTTATGTTGTTCGAGCCTCTTCCCGTGTGTTGAAGTTGCACGAAAATCCTTTTCCATCATATCCTTTTATTTTTGTGTTCTTGAGAAAATCGTAGATAAAACCCTAAAAAGTGAGAGCTGCGTATTCTGATTTGTGAGCGGGTTTGGATTCCCGGATCCCGCTTGCATCACGGGCATAGGGGAGGTGGAAGGTGAGAATGGTCAGAATGCAATAATGGCAGTGGTGGTGGCAACGGTAATAACATGAACATGGTCAGGGGCAAGAAGGGGAACTGCGACCCTGAGCAAAAGGAAGGTGAATGGATCAAATTTGGGTGGCTCTTAAAAATTTAATTCATTTTTATTTAAAAAATAAATAATGGTTAACTAATAAATATTCATGTGGTATAGTCTTATAATTGCCTCCTTGTCATGCCACTAAAATTCCTTCATGCCAGCAATAAAATTGTCACATCAGAGTCAACTAACAGTCAACCGGACAGAAAGTTAACGTTCTGGCTATTAAATTGTTTTATAAGAGATTTGGCTATTATTTTTTTTAAAATGAAATGTTTGGCTATTGAAATGTATTTATCCTAGTTTTGGAGCCAAATTTCATAACAACTAGGTGGTTACAAGTGTGACGAGGCATTCGTTACTTATATAAGGCGAGTAGGCATCCTCTTCTTCATAGATATTCCTCCCTAGCTTCTTCGTGGACATATGGGGACCGAACTTTTCCTTCCAAGTCGGAGGATCATAGGAGCACTCACGTTGCAGATGACCCACACGCCCATAGTGGAAGCAGAAGGTAGGCAAGTACTCCTATGTCCATGATCGTGAGTTCATGTAAGAGAAACCATTGAAATCCTGAGATATTAGCAGTTCCCAGTGATTTACCAATTCGTCGATTGCTCCAGCGGCTCCAGTCCGCTCGCTGATTCGTAAAGCTGGTGGCGAAGAGAGCACCAAACACGTCGAGTAGGAATCGGCCGACCAAGAAGCAATAGTCGAAGAGAGAGGACAGAGCTTCTCTCTTTTTTTTTCTCTACCCTCAGTAGTAGTCTACATACAGTAGTGTTCTATGTATAGATTATTTCAACTAATTCCTGGATCCGCCACTATACTCGCCTTTATACCAAATTAATATTTTTTTTTTTTTTGCATTGACTGAGTCATAGATAATCGAATCTATCATGAATTTAATTTCATCCCTAACTATTACTCATTTCAAACCCAAACCATTTCTCAAGTTAAAATTACGGGTTGTTAACATATTTTACTCTATACTCTCTCTGTTTTTGTTTTTGTTTTTGTTTTTGTCCTTCATTGAAGGAGAGGAGAAAAAGGACTCCACAAATATACAAATGTTTAACCTATCATCTCAAAATTAGTGTATTGATACCACAGTAAAGCACTAATTTGTAGGTGATGCATCTCCTACAATATTCCTTCAAAATTCAAAAACGAGATCTTAATTGTGGCCAATGGACCCATGAGGTAGGTGTCCTAATTATAATTGTCCACAAAGAGTTGACGCAATTGCTTTCTTGTGATGGCTTTTAAGGACCATGGTTAACTTTTGGGTGCCTGGTTAGGTGAAATGTTCGATTTTTGGTACGTCCCCGTCACCAAATAGTGGTTGCTTCCCCTTCTCTTTTTTCCCCATTTTGATCAAGCTACTTTTTCTCTCCATCGTCATGGCATTCTTTTGCCAATTGGCATAAGCAGCAACGTGTATGGCCCATTTCTCCTTTTACTTATATATATATTTTCAAAGTCATAAACTAATGTGCTAAAAAAAAGTCATCAACTAATTAATATTTTTTCATTTATATATTCATTCAAAGCCGAAATTCTGGTCTTTTGTTCTTGAACCACAATCAAAGTAACAACTACAGACCAGGTCATTGAACAAAGCACGTGTGAACATGGAGGAGTGGTTGAAACATGGATCAACTAATTTTTTGTTCTCTCATAGAGAGAGAGAAAGGATTCCAGAAGTCTAGAAATAATCCAAGTCCAACCAATGTACTAACATAACTAGCATGAAATTCGTGCTTAATGGATAAAAAAATCTATTTTGTATATGTGATTTTGTTAAGTGTTGATTAGTACAAATTTGTTGAGTAAAATTGTAAGACTACTTGGAAATAAATTAGAAATAATTTTATATTTCCTTGTACTTTTAGTATAGTTCTTAGTGTTTTCGTTTCCTTCTAGTATTGTGGCTCTCTTACTTATTGTCCAAGTCTTGTAATCTATATAAACCACTTTGTGGTTTCATAATAATACAAGCTACAAGTTACTATTCCTAAAACTCCTATATGGTATTAGAACCTCTTGCTTAACAGCCTACTGATCCAGGAACCCTTAACCTTTTTTTCCCTCCCTTCACCGGAGGGATGAGCCCGCACTCACCCGATCGCTTTTTCCCTTCCGCTCATTAGTCCTCTTGCATTCCCTAATCCCTATTACTAGTTTATACCTATTGTTTTTCCTTCCCGTGGTCCTAGTTAATCTTTATTAGATTTTTACTCAATAAATTCCTAATGGTTTCCCCACTCCCACGTCCCCATCAGCGCCCAAGCCCGACCTCCAGATACCAGTCCCCAAACCATTCCTCAATCACATATTATAAGAGCACTTCTACTATGCTATATAGTATTGGTGCTTTAATGTACAACTTAAAGTTGTACCATAACATTAAATGTATAAGTTTAGGTTGTACCATAAAGCAATTTGTACCATTATGTTACGGTACAACTTTACAACTTGAAGTTGTACCCTCACATAATCGTTAATTTTTGTTGCAGATTCTGCTGATTGTTTTGTTCTTCGTGGATCGTTCCCTGCTGCCTTGTCCTTGGATATCAAGATCCAGTTTTTATAGCCGACGTTATTGTTCTTATCTTATTTTAAGATTGTTGCAGAATTATATGGTGGAGCCACGGTCATCCTCCAACCATCTCTTCTTCACGTGTATGGAACGAAGAAAGCTTCTCCGACAACGGTCATTCGGATGAGTGCCTCGTGTCCTACACCAGTTTACGTTTCAAAACCAATTTATTAATCTTCATCTCGTTTCTGGTCAAATTTTGACGACGAGTGAGTTGGTTCCAACATATGAATTGCAAGTTTGATGATTTCTTCTTCTCCAAGACGACGGTTAATTGGCTTCGTTCTTCAAGCACAAGAATTCGACGAGTTTGCACCTTCTACACCATCACATTGCAGGGGCGTGTTCTTCAAGATTGGCGTATTTTGGTCAAGATTGATGTTGTTCTTCGCACCATCATCTTGCGGGGGCGTGTTAGAGATAGATTAGGAATAATCTTATATTTCCGTGCCCTTCTAGTATTGTGGTTCTCTTACTTATTGTCCAAGTCTTGTAATCTATACAAACCCCTTTGTGGTTTCACAATAATACAAGCTACAAGTTACTATTCCTAAAATTCCTATAAGACTATGGCTATAATAGCGATAAACTTCACCGTCAGATTTTGAAGTGGAAATTCAGCAATGAGACTGTTAGACTGATTGAATGTTGTCGGTATCTTGATAGGAAACCCACATGTCAAGGGTTGTTTTGATGTCATCAAACCTTGCCTCGTGCCACAAAAAGAGGCAATTGTTTGGATGTTGTTAGGGGCGAAGCCAAGAATTGTGCGTCGAGGGGCTAAGCTGAATTTTACTTAGTATGATATCACAAATAGACAAAAAAAAATTCAAAATAATAATATAATGATACATGTGAAGCTAGTTTATTATTAGAATAAATATAATATAATAGCCAAATATTTTGTTTTAAACAAAACAATAGCCAAATATTTTGTTTTAAACAAAACAATAGCCAAACCTTTTCGAAAATTATTTAATAGTCATACCATCAACTTTATGTTCGGTCAACAGATAGTTGACTCTAATGTGGCAACTTACTTGCTGAGTTGGAAATGACGTGGAAAACAATCGATTTTTTTATTATTATGACACATTGATATTTTTAAGGCAAAATAAATATGCACTCCTAAGGAAAAGCAACGCAGTGAGAGTGTTTGGTGCATGGAAGGTTGGCTTTGGGGGTTAACACAACCAGGAGTTAGAGAAATATGTTTTAGGACAGGGATTCGCTGGAGGAAAGGTAGGTTCGATTGTTAGGTTAATGGAGTTGCGGGAGGTAGGGAAAGAAGATATACGATAATTTTTTAATTTTTTTTTCATAATAATATAAGAATTAGTTAAAATTAATAATTATCCATGTGGCACAGCCAAATGTTTGATTTTGTGTCACGTCATCAAATTCATGCCACCACAGCAAGATTTTGCCATATGATAGTCAACCAGGGGCGGATACATGCATGTCTAGGGGTGTCCCGGAACACCCCTAAAATTTGGAAACACGATTATTCAACCTCCGATAGTAGTTTGTATATGAGGGAAAAATGTTTAAGTGGTAGTGAGACACCCTTAAAATTTGGAAAAACGATTATCCAACCTCCCATAGTAGTTTGCATATTAGTACAAATAATATTTTAGTAGTAGTTTATGTGATTTAAACTTGAGACACTGCCACTATTAGTAAACATATTTTCAATCACACTACAACTCATTTGTTATTGTGTTTTAGATCCAAATATAATAGCAAAATGTTATTCTTATCCCAAATTATTTTTAAAAGCAAACGATTAAACTTAATTACTGGATACCCTTTTCTACTAGGATATGTCGAAAGATCATTGTTGAGCAGTATAGACACCGAATGTATTTTACCATTTTACGAAACATGTCTGAACTTTTAATGTAACTTTTATTAGTCAGATATTTTCATATTTAATATAATTTTAATTTTTAATTTAATTTTTGAAGAGGACACCCCTATGTAGAATTTCTGGATCCGTCACTGTAGTAAACTAACGTTTGACCGGATGGAAAGTTAACGATTAGGCTATTATTTTGCTTTTGAAAAGATTGTCTATTATTTTGTTTAAAACGAAAGGTTTGACTATTAAATTATATTTACCCTTATTATTATAAACTTACTAACATGACTTTTTATTTTATTAGAATTTCTCAAATAACATATAAACTAGAAGTTTCTATGATGAATTGTGATGTTGTTCAATATAGATGAGTAAATTACCACACAAAGGGTTCAAGTTAGGGTGCTTAAAATGAGTAACCAAATATTGACCCTTCATTTTAAGTGGGCTGCAGATATAACGGTTGAGAATTAATTACATTTTATTTCCTTTACTTTTCTTAATCGGATCATACCTTCTTCGTTCTGATTTGGATTTCAATTTTTTTTACACAAATAGAAAGGAGTTTGTTGTGCTCTACAAAACGATATCCATTTTTATTATTTTTTGAGAAAAAAATTCATATCTTTCGTTACCAACTCTATACCATATGGTATCTTCTTTTAAATTTTTGCACAGAAGGAACGAGTTAACATGATCTATTGGATATACAAATTTCTGGGTGAACAAAATACAAAACCAAACATCTGAAGTGTCTCCAAACACTTCTCTTTTGTTAGAGAGCAAAACCATGAGCAACTCTTTCATAATGATTGGGATGAGTTAGTTTGACTACTCTCTAAGGGTAAAAAAATGACACCCATATTAATTATAGTTCTTTTGTGAATTAAAAACTCATATTAATTACATTAATTTTTTTTCAACTACCATTGCTCTGGAAAAAAAATTAAAGTAATTAATATTAGTTTTTAATTCGAATATATTATTAACTGCAACACAAATTTATTACCTTAAAATTCTATAATTATTATGGGGTGTCATTTTTCCAACCACTTTAATGGTAGTCATGCTATCTCATCCTGATTAATGAAACTTTCATTTTAAAGGATCTCACATCTCAAAACTTTTGGATTATAGAAAAATCTACAAATGTAAAAAATACAAAATTTAAAAAATATCATATTAGAAGGAAATGAATAAAAACAAAATTTCTAACTTATGATTAGATATAGTACAATAAACATAGTTTTCCTTCAGAAAGACACTATTTGAATCATCATTTGCATGCTCACTTAGGTCTTGACACATCTCTCTTGTAAAAGGCAATGCCATAATTAACATTTATCATTCGGGAAGTTCATGCTCAATGTAAAAATAAAAATCATAGCATATGTCAACCGAAGTTATTATGAGAATACTAGATTAATAAAATAATTTTGTAGTAATTCAACTACCATCCTTGTCTCGTTTATGTTTTTATTATATAAATGTGATTTTGTAGCAGATTTTTCATACATTGGACATGTTTTAATTTATATGCTATTGAATCTTCCATGCTATATTAATGTCAATAACCTAATTCAATAATAATAATAAGAAAGTTAAAACATCGAATCAATATCACAAACAAATATGATTCTCCAGTTGCTGCTGGCCTAAGTAAAATTCCCAACAAATCAAGAATGAAGAAATTTCATATAATCTCTTTACTACTTATAATAAAAAAAGTTATCTTACTCTACAGGACAAGCAAACCAGACAAAGACAGTCCCCTTCCCCAAATGAAATTATGAAACGTAGGGGGAAAATAATATTTAATTAAATGCATTAGATATTTTGTTAACTACTTAACTCCCATCATCCTTCCTTCCCATGGCAGGCACACGTTACTGCATTTAATCTTCGTTTAACCAAACTCTGGGATTAAGAACTTGTTTAATGCATCATTAAAAGAGAAAACTAGAAAAAGACTCTAGTATTAGTATTCTACAAACCAACTCCACACGTAGAAGTAGAACCAGTCAACAACCCACAACTCTCCTTTCCTCTTATTTTCTGTTAAACAAACAAAATGGAAAAGAAAAATACGACCCAGTTTGCAAAATTTCTTCCCCCTTGACCTTTCCACCTTTCCCCTCCAAATTCCTACAACTCGGCAGCAAACAAGCAAAGCCACCATCGCATTCAACTGCTATTTCCTCTCCACTTCCGAATTCCCTCAAGAAAAATTTCGAAACAAACAGCCCTTTATAAAACCCCCCTCTGATTTCCCTTTTCCCCTCTCATCTCATTCTCACAATTCTCTCTCAATTCCCTTTGGTGAGAGAGAGAGAGCCGTTCAAGAGAACACAACCCAAATACCAGGGCGAAAAGTTGAGCAGAACCCATTTCTCAGATTTCGCTACTCTCTTCTTACAACCATAAAGATCAATCCTTTTTTTCCAAGTGTCCGCCATGGGTAAATCACTTGGAGCTCTCATCTTTACTGGGTTCCTCCTCTTCCTTTCCTTCTTCACCTCACCGTCCCAAGCCCAAACCTGCAACGGCTTGGCCTTACCAAGCAACCAAGTCTACTCAACCTGCGTAGATCTACCAGTTCTCACCGCGTATCTCCACTGGACATTCCACCAAGAGAACTCCACCGCCGATATAGCCTTCAGAAAGACTGGAACTTCACCCACCAACTGGGTCTGTTGGGCTCTGAACCCTAGCGGAGGCCAAATGGTTGGCTCCCAAGCTTTGGTCGCTTTCCAGCAGCCCAACGGCTCCATGACTGCTTACACCACTTCGATCGACTCCTTGGGCCCTTCCATGAGGCCTGGGACCTTGAGCTTTAGAGTTTCCAACCTCAGAGCTCAACATAGTAATGGGGAGACTTTGATCTTTGCTACTTTGCATCTGGATGCCAATTTGTTGTCGACCAATCAGGTTTGGCAAGAGGGCCCCTTGACCAGTGGGGCTCCTTCCATGCATTCCACTACTGGGGATAATGTTAGGTCGATTGGCACCATTAATTTCCAGACTGGTGCTGCCACTGCTGGTGGTGGTGCCAGTAACTCAAGACTCCGCAAGAGGAATGTAAGTATATTGGGAAAATTTCACCCACCTTTGCCCTGATTTTGTCTCTGATTGAAATTTAGTTTGATGATTAGGGTTTAATTTCGCTGTTAAGCACTTTCAAATTGTCTAATATCGGCCCTTGAGCCTTGAGATGGAGAGCCTTTAAAGTCTAGGGGTCACTTGGAAAAAAAAATGTTTGTTTGACTGATTCGCATTTTCGATATGGTTCCTCAAACATAAGAAAGAGTCACATAGTTTGATCTTTCTGGTCTGAGAATGTTGAAAGTTTTCGAGGTCTTTACTGGTTGGATCTCTGATGTGGTTTTACGGACATTCAAAAGATTATGTAAATGATCTTCAAGGTCGAGAAATTCGAGTTTTCTTAGACAAAAAAGTTTCCTATTTGGTCCATGTGATGGTGGTGGATTCTGAGTCGTTGGGTTTACACAGTGAAGTGCTAATTAACCTGGCGAAATGTTCAAGCTTAACAACCATAAGGAGTATGCATCCTAGTTTGCTCTAGAATAGAAGGTTGACCTTTTCTGTTCCATCTTTCTGGCGCAGATTCATGGAGTTCTGAATGCAGTGAGTTGGGGAATTCTGATGCCTTGTGGAGCCATGATAGCAAGGTACGTGAAGGTGTTCCACGTAGCAAACCCAGCATGGTTTTACCTCCATGTTGCCTGCCAATTGTCTGCCTACATCATTGGTGTTGCTGGCTGGGGGACGGGTCTCAAACTCGGCAGTGACAGTGTTGGAATTCAGTACAACAAGCACAGGAACATTGGCATCACCCTCTTCTGCTTTGGCACCCTTCAGGTAAACCTAACTAAAAAGTCTAATCCTTTACAAATCTTTTCTTTGTTCAACTTGTTGGATTTGGTATCTAGACTAGCATATGAGAAGATTACAAATGTGTCCCTCTACCATCAACCATTTATTTCATCTTTGCCTTCTGTCCAATCTTCTGATGGGGTCGGCGCATTGGTGTTGGTATGATAGCAGCAACTGGTTCTTGGTTTGAATTTTCTAGCACATGCCTGAAAAGGTCAACATTTGTTTCGCTGAATGAACCTTCCACTGCGATGTCTTGACTTTTCCTAACCTAAGCAACATGCATATATTATCTTTGAATAGAAGCAAAACCCCACTTGCCTCTTCCACATGTCAAAATTCAAACGAGAGGGATAAAATGGGGATTCTGCTCTTGTGTATTATATCCTCATCACATGATTGCTAGGAGAAAAAGTTACTTGAAGCTCACGCTAGCTACCATTACGCACTGTCCCATTCTCATTGTAATGAACAAGATACTAACGGAAGGAAACGTCTTGGTGTGTTTTGTTCTGTTGAACCAGATGTTTGCCATGCTGCTGAGGCCAAAGCCAGACCACAAGTACAGAGTGTACTGGAACTTCTACCATTACGCGATCGGGTATGCGACCATCGCCCTCAGCATCACCAACATCTACGAGGGATTCGACATCCTCAACCCGGAGAAGAAGTGGAAGAGCGCGTACACCGGCGTCATCATCTCCTTGGGGGTCACTGCTCTGGTGTGGGAAGCTGTGACATGGCTCATTGTCATCAAGAAGAAGCGGGCTGTTGGGTCTGCTGATAAGTATGCCAATGGTGCGAATGGAGGAAATGGATATGGTGACAGGACACAGCAGCATGCCTAAACCCTCTTCCTTTTGAGAATGATTCATTTGTTGCCCCTCCCCATTAGTGTGTATTTTCCTTTTTCCCTTCTACTTTTTTTTTTTTTTTTTTTTAATTTTCCTTCGTTTCTCTTCTTTTCTGGGTCTGTCCTTGCGAGTTTAGTGTTTATACACTATATGGTGGGAAGGGCTTGTTTTACAGGACTCGTTGGTTTGTAGAGAGCGTCTATTCTATTTTGGGAGAGATTTGATTGATGGTTTGAGTGATTGTACGTACTCCTATAGTTTAGATCTTGTCACATAATATATAGAGACCATTTGTTTTGTATGTGATTCTTTCTTCTACCATTTACCCACGCCCATCTTTACCAAATATATAGTCTGGACTCTGGATTATAAAAAGCAAAGTGTAAACTGTAATCTCACTAGGTTAGCTCTAGTTAAGAACACAGAACATACTTGTAAAAGTACTTGTTCTTTCACGTACCTCAATCTAATAAAAATGGAGCTAGTGTTCTAAGCCACCTCTTAAACAATGAACAGAGATGGAGCTAGCCTGAAAGTTGCCTTCCGAGGGTTGGGTACAAATTCAATCAGATTGAAGGAGCAGCAGCAAGAGGTCCGATCAGAAACAATTTAGGAAAATGTATTGAAGTCTACCTCTGTAATCTGGTAATCTGCTCAATTATTGTGGCATAAGTGAAAGGAGCCGGTGAGTGGTTGATGATTGCTTGGGAAATGGTTTCCTTGCTCGCATTTGTGGAATTACGAGTGGAGAGTTCAAATCTCCCATGTACAAGAGAATGCAATTTTACTTAACTAGCAAAGACCATAGTGTAGATTTTGTCACATATCTATTCAATGTGAGCAATTCGTGCCTTAATAGATAGATCCTTTTTTATGTAATGGATTTGCTCCAACTCATGTAGTCGGTAATGATATTAGAACACTTCAACGACCGTCTTTCTACAAGAAAAATAAAATAAAAATTGAACCTTACCAATTACGGATGCTCTGGATTTAAAGTACTCTTCCAAATAAAAATCATTAATTCACATATTTCTTCTATTTTAATACGAAAATATTAATTGGATCATGAAACAATCAGTTAATAAGACACGGTGCTTCATGTGACCGGTAAAAGGGAAAACTAAAACGAAATACTTGCGTAGTTGTAGTCTTTGATTCTTTATACAAGCACTATCTGCTGTGATGAACTCTGTTGTTTACCGTGTTTTTTAAAACAAAAAGGCAATTAGAGGAGAAGGAAAAAAGGAAGAAACAAACAGAGAATTGAGACAAGTCCTAGAAAGAAAGAAGGATTGATGTTAGTCAGTCTGTTTCCATATCATGTGTTCAGAGTAAAATCCTTATCAGATTAGGATTCAGCTTCATTATCTGAATCAGTGATTGCACGTTCTCTGGTGTCTAAGGTTGCAATCTCCCTAATCACTTGAGATTTGTCTGCCTCAAACTGTTCATCCTCTGCAAAACAAACAAACAAACAATGCTTAAGAAGCTAAACATGGTCGATTCCCAAAGCAATCCAAGGAAGAGAGAGATTGCTTAGATTCAAACAATTAAAGTTCATGCCACACCTTTCTCAGTTGTTAAACCAGCTAAGAACCTGAGGAGCTTGTTCTTGTTCTGAATCAGCACACCAATGATCTCAGGAGGCTTGCTTTGGTTTGCCACAAACAGCTGCAGAAACAGAGGTGGTTAAATGCTTAAATGGTCGCAAGATTATAATAGAGATTGTAACAAAACAGTCCCCAAACTGAATGAAAAACACAGAATGCTAACTAAACTACGTGAAGCTGGCAACAAAACAATCCGATGGCACGTTAGTTGGAGCATGCCACACAAACCTCGTACTATCACGAAAATCGCCCGGTAAACACCTCACGCACCCAACTCAACCATTCCCAAGAGAACTTTAAAATGGGTTAGGAATCAGGTTTTGCGGGCTCTGGGGTCAAGTTGGAGAAGAATTGGGTCGAGTTTGAGGTGCATAAAATGCGTATGCAGTGACTTTGTCATATAACAATTCTATTTGGCGATGCTGACTCAGCCAAATTAAGGTAGAATCAAATGGAGGGAAGATGTGAATCGTGTCTTTAAACAGAAGCATGGAGGTGTCAGCCATCAAATTTGAAAATTATACCTTGAACACATGGAAAGCTTCCATCTGTATCGACTTCTTTTCTTCCTGCCCAAGCAACAAGGCAAAAATTGGCGCATCATCAAATTTTGGATACCAGAAATTGTAGAGAGAGAGAGAGAGAGAGAGAGAGAGAGAGAGGGAGAGAGAGGGAGAGAGAGGGCGAGATAGAGGAGCTTACTCTGAAAAGGTTCATCATTATTCTCATGTTATCCAACGAGCTCACATACCGAACCATCACCACCATATTCGATCGATCAAGCAGCATATCTCCCAGGAGCTGAGTGAGTAAGTAAGAAGGGATATTACAGATTAGAAAAGGTGCAAGTTTTTGGGGAGTAATTTGCCAATAGTCAGTATATGTGGGGATCAAGAAATGGATACCTTGACAGCTTGCCTTCTGGTTATGTATTCCTTGGATTCTAGCAACTTTGAATTATATTCCACAAAGAACTGAAAGGATGAAGAAGTTTGCAGAGAGACGTAATGGGTTTGTTAATGAACTGCTTAATTAGTTAAGAAAAAACCTCAAACATTGTATTTTGCTGGGTTGATTTATGCTGGTGGATCACAGCACAGAGACGTTAGCCATGTGTATAGCTAGCTATAAACGCCTCATTCGGAACGTTAACCGAACTCCTCAAACATCTAAGAAAAGTTTGAGCTTAATTACCCAGTCGAAATTGTTGGTCAGAAATTCAGCAACGGTTGATTTATGTCTTGTGAGAAGTTCCTGCAATGATGATTTTTTTTTTTAACGGGACAATCAGAAATGTCAGTCGAGAAGAAAAAAAAAAAGGGTAAACGAATTGTGCTTGGATTGGATGAACTAAGAAAGGCCAGTTCCAGATCCATAACAGATTTGGAATTAAATAATACAAGTTGACAGTATACCTTAAAAGTGGCTTGAGCATCCGATGAGATTTCAAATGTCTCAATCTGAATGTATTCAAAGAAATTGCGCATGTGCTCTGATTCGAGGACATACCTGAAGACAGACTCAGATTCAATACACACAATTCGGTTGATGTTAATCAAAACAGATCTGTTAGTTATCAGCAGCAGCAGCGGGAGCTTACTTTGCCACCACCTGATGGCATATTAGCTCCCTTGCGATTAATCCATATGGTAATGCTATCTCGTCATCTGCATAACTGTGAACGAAAGATAAAGATTACATTTTGCATTTTAGCACCAAATAATCACACGTTTATGAAAACTGGATTCGAATTGACTGTCTTGCTTCATAGAAAAGCCAATATTAAAAAGGTTTACCCAGGTAGCAAAATGTCCAAAAGATCCAAATTGCTCTCCATGTACTGCGGAGCCACCAGCCTCCCTTGCACCTTCTGCTTCTGCAAGTTCGTAATCACCCGTGCCGCAATCTGACGAGACTGCAAACAATTTTGTGACAACAAGAATCAAACTTTTCGTAGGGATGAATCTCAGCAACAAGGTAACGGCACAAATATTTACCCCGAGGTCGAGTTTTGGGATGCAAACGATGAGGATACGTATTGTGTCCTCACGAAAGAACTCTTGGGTCAATTGTGAGCAAGCCTCAGCATTGGGCTCGGATTGGCCTTCCCCGAACAGGATAGTCCTTATCTCCACTAGAGTTTTTCCTAGCTCTGCCATCTGCCCAAAAACACACGCAACAATTTTGGATTCACTTCGTACGTTGTTGTTGTCTCGCATTCTTATGAATGAATCAGGCTCTGTACAATTGCAGAATGACATTACAATTGCCAATCCAACCCATTGGGAGCAGATCCAGCAAACGTCGGATCGAGCCTCAACATGAGCATGCAACAAGTGCAATCGTGGATTGGTGTTGTAATTCTAATGTCTGATTCCGAAGGCAATTCTGATTGCAGAATCGAAAGGGCGAGAAAAGGAGGGAGAGAGAGAGAGGAGAGGAACCTTACCTTGTCTTCGCGCTTCTTTTTGGGGACATCGGAGGGGTTGCGGAGGGCGAAGAGGATGAGTTCGCGGAGGTGCTGAACGAGCTCGACCGGTGTCCGGCTCCTGGGCTTGAAGAGTCCTTTCATCGTCACGCAGCCGACCACCAAGCACGCTGTTTCTGATGATGATTTTCTGTGGAACGACGTCGTCCGAATTCCTCCTCCGCCGCCCCTGCTCATCGTCCGCCGCCGGATCTCGCCATCAGAGGGGGAAAGGAAAAGGACAAACAAAAGGGGGATTTGGCTGGGGAGGAAGGGCGGGTGATTTATTAATTAATTAAAACATAATGGAAAAATTGAAAAGTGAAAACTGATAATACGATTGGATTAGGATTAATTCGAGAGAGTGAGAGAGAGAATTAAGGTATAATCGCCGCAGCAGCAGCGGCGGGTTTTCGCGGGAACCGGTAGGGTGTGGTGTTGGGTTATCGGGGCGGCAGATTTACTGTGGGCGTGGGTGGGGATGCCCGTACAAATCGTGGAAGCTGGTAAAATTCTACGGTCCTTCTTCGTCGGGGAGGGCGGGCCCCTTAGGTGACGTTAGTTAAAGATGGTGGGTTGGGCTGTGGCTGTGGGTCACGCAAGTCGCGTACCTGGGCTTACTATAGAAACGAGTTGGCCCAAGCCCCAACTCATGGAGGCGGATCATTTGGTGAATCATCAGTTGAGTTCCACTTCTGAGTTTTTTTTTTGGATTTGTGTTTGTTTATACAAGTTTCTGTCACTCATTGAAAGAAGAAATCCCACCGCAGGACCTGGTACTGCACAAGCAGACTGCTTTTACTGCTCATGCTGACCAAGATGTACTGTTATAACCCGGAAGCTGGCGCTGTGTGGGCTGGCGTTGGGTGGGGGCTCATTGGAATCGGACGGGTGTTTGGCGGGTCGGTTGGGATGGAACTTGGTCGTTGAGCTGTTTTGGTCTGCTGGATCGGTTGTGGTCCATGAACGCGTTGGTCACCAGGGCCCTCTCGGTGGCTGGAGCCTGCCTAGTTGCTTGATTGGATGGATTTCAGCCGGGCTTTGCAGGTGATCGACGGATTTGTGGGTGGGAGGCTCGGAGATGGTGGGCCATGGGTGGGTGGGGGTCTGGAAGGCTTTGTTGCTCAGTGGTTTTGCATGTTGCTTGGGGCAAGGCCATGTTCTTTTAGGGGCTGTGCCTTCTGAAACCTGGGGTCTTCGCTCATGATGAAAGTGTTCAGAAGATTTACTCGGTTGATTGATCGAGGTCATGTCACTTTTTCCAATTGGAATTTGAGCTGAGAGGGGCCTTTGAGAAAGCAAAAATGTTCACCTGGGCGTGCTTATCGATTGTGTTTCACATCATTTGCAGGGATGGGCTGCGCTTGGGCGGCTGTCACTGTTTGCTTCTCTCTACTTGGAAAACCTCTCCCCATTATGTTTTTCCACTTTAGTATTTAAGAGGTTTTCTCTCACCTCATGGGTTCTCTCTCGCTTACATTTTCCTGTTCTGATTGTTTCTCTTCTCATCCGTCTGCTGTTTAGGGGCTTCTTTTGTTCTGCATCGGTTCTTCGACGGGGTTCTTGCCCTGTACCTGGGATTATTATGGATGCGGTGTTGTTGTGCAATCTCAAGGGTCCCAGCAGAGATGTTATTCTTCGTCTGCGTCTGCTTCATATGTGGTTTTCGAAGAATCCTGATGGATCCAGGGTATTCAATCACCGTTGTCTCTGGGTGGACCAAACGGTACTATAAGATTAACTCTTTAACCGTTTTTTTTTTACCTTTTTACCAATTTTGTTCTCGTGTTGACTCGCTGTCCCTGGACTCTGATGCTTGCATGCAGGGCATGCTCATACAAAGCATTGCAGATGTTTCTCTGGGAAATGCTTTCGAAGGTGTTCTGCGTGTTGGGACTATCTACATAATTCGGGCTTTTGGTCTTGCCGCAGCAAGGAATCTTTATCGTGCATGCTCTTTGGATCTTATCATGGAATTGTCAAAGACCACAAGTTTTCAGGCCCGTGTTCTTCCTGCTGCCGATTTTCCTGTCGAATCCTTTGAGTCTGTGCCATTCAGTGAGCTCCCAAAGCGTGCTGGTGATAATCGCATCCTCTCAGGTGCTGTGTGCGTTTGCTTTTATTCCTTTCAATTTTGTTGTATTATATCTGGTTTGTTCTCACTCTTTGTGTTTATCATTCCTTCTGGCCCTGTACATCAGATGTTGTTGGGCGCCTCCATTCTATCAGTGGGGTTGATCATCAACTTACCAATCATGGATCCACTCCAAAACAAGTTTTGGTCCTTGAAAACGCTGAGTATGTTTTTTTTCCCTGCTCCTTGAGGTTTCCTTTCGGTCACGGTTTGTTTTTTAACTTAATTTTTTTGTTGTTTTAGGGGCCAGAGAGTTTCGATCACACTTTGGAATGAATTAACCACGATCCTGGACAGTGTTGCTTTGATTCAGGCAGATTCCATTGAGCCTGTGATTATTGCGGTTGGGAGCCTCATGGTTGGCCGTTTGATTGGTAATGTTTGTACTTTTTGCCATTTTGGTTGTTAAACATTGTGTGGGGGATTTTTATGTTCCCTCTGTTTGTTCATGTTTTGCAGAAGGTGAGTACACATGTTCAAGCTCTTCTGCCACCCGCATAGTTGTTAGCCCTCGCATTCCTGAGGCCTACAGTCTGACTACTTTGTGAGTTTGTTGATCAGCCCTTTGAAGTTTTGTTGCTCTTTGTTCTGTTACTAATCTGTTTTTTTTTCTCCTGTTGTAGCTTTGCTGGAGCACGGAATCCTGTTGCAGGTCTTCCCATTCAGTTTGCTACACATGAGGCTGCTCTTGCAGATGCTGACCGTCGCACGAGGACCATACTTGAACTCCATGATTTGTACCGTGCTGGTGCTTCGGTGGTATGCATGTTTCACTCTGTTATCATGTCTGTTGCTTCAGATTATGTGCAAATTTGTCTGGTCTTGGTTTGACCAATGTATCTTATTTTTAAAATTTAATAGGATGAGAAGCATCGTTGTGGTGGAATTGTCAGATCTGTTGAGTCTCGAAGTCCATGGTACTATACTTCCTGTAATATGTGTAGGAAAAAGTGTTCTACATGGAGGAATGGAAACTATTGGTGTCCTGATCATTGGGAAATCTCTGACCAGCAAGTTACTATTGGGTATACACTGTGTTTCCTTTTTTGCAAACGTTGTATGTTTCTTTGCCTGGTTTGCTTTAGGATAAAGACTTCTGAATGTGTTCCCTGTGTTATATAGGTACAAGATTCAGTTAGTCTTGCGTGACTCGACAGGAGAGGCACCTTTTATTGTTTTTGGGCCAGCTGGTAATAATCTGGTGTTCACGTCTGCCCATGTACTTGCTCAGAGATATCCTCATAGAACTGGCCAGCTGCCACCTGAGCTGAGTAATTTGATAGGCCAGTTTGTGAGGTTTGAAGTCAAGCTTCCTATGATGAGTGCGAATGGAGTATCCACTGGAGAGTTCAGGGTGTTCCGAGTGCTTCCTCAGGATAATCAGGGTCTACTACCCACTGTTGTTGCTCCAGTACAGACAATTACTGATGGAACCCAGGGTCAGCTTGCTTTGCAAGGCGCGACTGAACAGTGTGGAGTGCTTATGTTGACTGGACCAACTGAATCATTGCCTGTGAGCAGTTCTGTGTCTACTCCATCCAGGTTTGAAATTTCCCTTTCAGTGTTTTGATGGTCTCCTGACGATTACCTCCTGTTGATGTTTGGGTTGTGAGTTCAGAACTGGTTCTTTTTGTTGTTTGCCAGTTCGACCAAGGGCAAGGCAAAGGTTTCTGGACCACTGTTGTTTGAGAACAGCAATCCAACTTTCCAGATTGGGCAGGCAGCAGGCCAGCCTCTCAGGTTATTTCTTGAATTTCTAAGCTGTTTTTATTTCACGTTGCCTGGGAAACTTCTGATGGATCTTGTCTCATTTTACAGTCGGTATCAAGGTCCGTTGGTCGCTGGGGGGGGGGGTGCTGGTCATGTGCCTTTGGGAACTCAAACTTTATCACAACCCATTACCATCAGAGCTTCTTCTGTACCTGCCAAACAGCCTTCTGTGTCAGCTGTTCTCGGAGTTCAGAATCCAATCCTTGGAGTTCCTGCAGGCTCACCAGACCCTGTTCGTCTGGGGTTTGTTGGTGATGAAAAAATTCCTGAAATTAGGCCATCTTTGCCGCAGGGTGGTATTGTTGCTTCAATGAGTTCGTGTGAGCAACCCTCTCTGCCTTCAGCGGGTGAAGTTGGGAAGGAGTTTGGGACTCCTAAAAGTAAGGTTGGTAAGTCATTATCTTCATCGGGTGCAGTCAGGGAAGAGATTGGAACTCCTCAGAGTAAAATTAGCAAGACATCATCTACATCAACACCCTCTTCATCCCCGTCGGCAAATCTGTAAGCCGTTTTGGTTACTATATTATTCTGCAACTGTGCTGGAATGTGACCTTTTTTATTTTTGATTAATCTGATTCCTTTCAAATGATCCAGGTTGGTGTCACCGCTGGCAAAGGTGAAGGTTGAAAAACTGGAATCTTCAGGATCTAGGGGACCTGAAAGTGGAAGCTCCGACGGACCTGCTCAGAGTCCATCAGCCTTCTCGCTTGAGAACATGGCTTCACCACAGGCATCTGTCAAGAAATCCTCGGCCAAGCGTCTCCTGTACGAGAAATAAGGTATTGGGTGTGCTTACAACATTGCATCCAAAATTCCGGTGTTCTGCTATCGTGCAATCCCAGCCCAGGATTGGTTTGTCATGCACAAAATTTTGTTTGTCTATATTACTTTGTAGGATCACGTTTGGAGCTCGAGGGAGTTGTTGCTGGTACTTTGAAGTTAGCTTTTGAAGGTGTCAAATCCTCTTTTGGAGGTGTTTGGGAAATCGGAAGTTCTCAGGGTGTTGTGTTGGATGGCTTCTTCATGGAACTTTTGGGGGACTTCTTTGATGCATGTTTGTCTTCCCAATCATCCTGTTGATCTTTGATGTATCAGTGAACTGAAATAGACATGTTGTTTTGTGAATATTCTGGCCAGCTCTCTTGCAGCTTAGTAGTGTGAAGGTTGTAACTACTTGGATTCTGGTTTCGAAAATGTGGTGGTGTAGGATTTCTGTTAGTATGTTTTGGTAATGGTTGCAAGTACTGGCATAATGTAATCATGTATAAATCTAGGATATCGGTTAAGTATCAGTTAGGGTATCTCTGTTGTTTTGTGTGCTTTGTCTTTCTGTTGGCAAAGGTGTGTGAAATGCTTGGTTTCATCAACCAAATATCCATAATGAAATTTGTTTGCGAAGTGTGTGCATCTATATCCATAATGAAATTTGTTTGTGAAGTGTGTGCATCTAATGTTTCTACCACATCCTACATTATTAAACTATATTTTGTTCTCAAATGTTTGTGCTAAATTAAATCTAACATTTGAAAATCGAACTTTGACAGTAAAAATTATACTAATTGATACTCTTTTGGTGATTACAGAAAATTAGATGCAAGTATATCTATGTGATGCTAACAGGTCATCATTGCTTTCATTAGCATATGCTTATGTCACCAATTGAGTATAACTGACACCTATCAATTTTCATTTAATGCTATGTACCAAACAGATTTATAATGATTACATGGGGATATATAAAAAAGTAGTTTAGTAAGAGCAAAATTTAGATCATCCATTTATTCTCAAACAGTGCTTCTCCTGCTCAAGTCTATGATTCTCACAGTTTCCTTTCCTAACTGCCATAAATACACCAGAGCTTCTGCAGAGAAACAGTTAAGCTTGGAATATTCCTATATAATGTTGCAGAACTCATAGAATCTATAGTCATGTGAGTTATTCTGAGGTTCATTCATTCATTCATTCATTCTCAGATTAGTCTGTATGTCATTCATTAGTTTGTCAGTCTTTTATTCATTCTGCAGAGTTGGATGACATCCATTCTTTACCATTATTGCGCATCGAAGTTTCCATGTAAGGGAAACTTCAATAATTTATGTTTTTACTACATTAATGCAGCATGACATCAAGAAAGAAGCCAACAAGTAACAACTAACAAGGTGTTAAAACGAAAGTTGAATGGAGATTCTCTAAGTTCGGGAATCACTGATGACACGCCATCTTCTTTTCCACCAGTTCTGATGGACAACACGAGGATTAATAAGAAATCACGCCAGCTTCCTTTTATGCTCTCGGTTGAAGGTACAGAGCTCTCAGGAAACATTTCCACAATTACAACTCCTAGGGACCCTTACACAACACACATGGAAGGTCAAACCTCAAGGCAGAATCCTCCAAGTAATGGGCCGAAGAGGCAATCTGGCTTTGCCAACAAAGAGGTTTGCACTGCAAGAAAACCACTGCATAATGATATACTGAATGTTGGAAAACCAGAATGTGTTTGTCGGTTCTGTGGGGCATTGTTTTGGTACTATGAACGATTGGATCGTCATAGAAAGACAGCTACTCCGGTGTATACTCTGTGTTGTCAAAAAGGAAGAGTGAAGCTCCCATTATTGAAGCAGCCACCTCCCCTTCTTGCCCAGTTACTTGACATCAATGGTGGAGCATTATCAAAGCATTTTAGAGAAAATATAAGGCCTTATAATGGGTCGTTATGTTTCACATCTTTTGGAGCAAAACTGGATCCTCGATCTCTAACAAGTCGAGGACCTTATTCGATGGTGATTTGCGGAGAGAACTATCATAGAATTGGTTCCTTGCTGCCAGTTGAAGGAGAACGACCAAAGTTTGCTCAGCTATATATCTTTGAACCTGATAGTGAGGTTGACAATAGATTAGCAAACTTTTCAACTCGAGAAGAGGTGTTGTTACCTGAGTTACTGGCATCTTTACTCAGGATGCTTGATGAAACAAATGAATTGGTGAAGACATTTAGACGCATCCGGCAGAATCTACAATTGTCTTCAACACCAAATCTACGCCTTCGAATATTTGGAATCAAAAGTAGGAATCGACAATACGATCTTCCAACTAGCAGTGATGTTGCAGCCTTGATACCGGGAGATTTTGTTCCCGATAGAGAAGACAGAGATATCATTGTAGATTATCAAAATGGAGGATTGAAGCGAATAACAAGTTTGAATCCAAAATTTGAGGCGCTGCACTTTCCTTTATTATTTCCTTATGGAGAGGATGGTTTTCACCCCCAAATCTCATATAACATTTCCTTCTGTCCTCCATCGATGCGCAGGAAGTTTGTTACGCAAAGAGAATACTATGCTTTTAGGCTTCAGTATCGGATAGATGAAGGCCATACATTGGTCAAGAGTGGAAAAGCGCTACAACACTATTGTGTTGATGCATTTTCAACAATAGAACTCAATCGATTGGCATTCCTTAGAACCCATCAAAAGGACCTGAGATCTGAAGTGTATCAAGGTTTGGAAGATGCATTTGCTAGAGGAGATATGGACGGTGAGAAACTTGGTCGTATTATTATACCTTCTTCATACACCGGAGGACCTAGATATATGCAACAACTTTATCACGATGCCATGGCAACCTGTCAGCACTATGGAAATCCTGATTTGTTCATTACATTTACGTGTAATGCACTTTGGGAAGAAATTGTTGAGGCGTTTGCAGATGTGGTGGGTTTAAACAGTGAGTTGAAGCCAATGGTCGTTTGTCGGGTATTTCATATGAAACTGACCAAGCTCATTGATGAATTCAAACGAGAATCGTACTTTGGCAAAACAATAGCAAGTAAGTGTTTTATACTTGCTTTTATGTTATGCATATTTAGACATTCAAGAACCATATTTCAGCCCAGTAATCATTTACAGAGAGTGTGCTGGTAAATACTAATACAGGCATATTAGTTCTACCATTAGTTTTGTGTCAGTTAGTGCAGGTTATATTATCAAATGCTCAAATAGACATGATATTTTTTGATAAACTTGCAGTGAGTGTTACAAAGTGCTAATGGATACACAAATTCTTTTCTCCAGTTATTTATACTGTCGAATTTCAAAAAAGAGGCCTCCCTCATGTACACATGCTGATATGGTTAGCCAAAGAGGATAAACTATAAACAACCAGTGACATTGATGAGATGATTTCAGCAGAGATTCCAGATCCTCATGTAGATCCAGAAGGATATGCAGCTGTGGTCAAGTTCATGCTTCATGGACCATGTGGAATTGACAACCCTAAATCACATTGCATGAAAGATGGGAAGTGTTCAAAGTTCTTCCCCAAAGCATTCAGCACTGAAACTTCATTTGACAAGTTTGGAAATGTAGTCTATCGACGTAGAAATTCTGGAGTACACGTGAAAAAAGGAAGGGCTATGCTGGATAATAGATATGTCGTTCCATATAACAGGAATTTACTGGTTAGAGCTCAGGCTCACATTAATGTTGAGATATGTCATAAAGGAGGATTGGTGAAATACTTATTTAAGTATATCACTAAAGGACCAGATAGATCCCTCATTATTGCTGAAGATTCAGTGACTTCAAAACAAGTTCCCTCCACAAATTCAAAGAAGTCAAAAGATGAAATACAAGAATTCATTGATTGTAGATCCTTATCCTCTTATGAAGCTGTCTGGAGAATCAATGAATATCCTATTCATCATAGGGAACCAAATGTTGTCCGACTTGTAGTACACTTGCAAGGGCAACAAAATGTTCCTTATAAGAGGCAATCAAATGTGAAAAACATTCTGAAGAATCCCAGAGCTGGCAAAACACATCTGACAGCTTGGTTTCAACTTAATAGACAGGACCCTGATGCTAGAAAGCTAACATATGCTCAGATACCAGGTTCATACACATGGGATGAAGAATACAATGAGTGGACATTGAGGAAAAGAGGATTTGCCATTGGAAGAATTGCTTATGTTCCTCCAGGAAGCAGTGATGTCTTTTTCCTTAGACTATTGTTGACAAAGGTACAAGGAGCAACCAGCTTTAATGACTTAAGGACTGTTCGAGGAGAGTTCTGCAGTACTTATGAAAAAGCGTGTGAAAAATTAGGTCTCTTATCTGATTCTTCAGAATGGATTAAGGTTCTTCAGGAAATATCAACTTCAAGCATGCCAAATCTGATAAGGAGCACCTTTATTTCAATGCTCATGTTTTGTGAATTACCTAATCCAACTGCTTTGTTCGAGTCGTCTTGGAGACTTATGGGTGAAGATCATGCATATTATCTTCGAAAGCAGCTTCATTCAAACACATATCAGCCCTCAAAGGAGAGACTGCGAAATTGGGTGCTTCATCAACTGGAAACCTTATTGGGATCTTATGGTTCCTCCCTCAAACATTTCCACCTTCCTAAACCAACAGATTCACAACCTGATGATGGTTCAAATCCCCTGATAAACCAACATTTAAACTTTGACACTACTCAGGAACAACAAGCTGCTGAAGAAATGCTTTGCGCACTCAATGCAAATCAATTTGAAGCTTTCTCATCAGTGATGCTATCAATAAAAAACAATCTAGGGAAGTCCTTTTTATTATATGGACATGGAGGAACAGGCAAGACATTCCTGTACAATGCAATAATCACAAAGCTCAAGAGTTTGTCCAAAATAGTGATTGTTGTTGCTTCCTCTGGAATTGCAGCAACACTACTTCCAAATGGCACAACTGCTCATTCTAGATTCAAGATCCCACTCCACTTGGACAACACATCGACATGTTCTATAAAAAAGGGTACACATTTAGCTGAACTAATATGCGAGGCTTCGTTAATTGTTTGGGATGAAGCGCCAATGACACATCGACATGCATTTGAGGCAATTAGCAGGACATTTTGTGATCTGATGGAGATTCCTCTATCTGGAACAGGACATAAACTATTTGGGGGTAAAACAATTATTTTAGGTGGAGATTTCAGGCAAACTTTACCTGTCATTACAGATTCAGGAAGGGAACAGACAGTTGATGGATCAATCACAAGATCACCATTGTGGAATTCTTTTCAGATGCTGAGACTTTCAAAGAATATGAGACTAAATGATTCACAAGAAAACAATGTGATAGTAGGCTGTGGCCTTAAATTTGGAGAATGGGTTCTCGCTCTTGGAGATGGAAAGTTGGATACAGACTCCTTTAGTTCGAACACTCCTTCAGACTGGATTGAAATACCAGAAATGTTTCTGGTGATTCCTGGAAAAAATCCACTTCAATCAATAACAGAAGAAATATATGAATCATTTGCAGATTGCTATAAAGACACAAAGTACCTAGGAGGAAGAGCGATTGTGACTCCAACAAATGCTAGTTGTTACTGAAATCAATGATTACATGTTGCAACAGCTGCCAGGAGAAGGGCATTGCTACTACAGTTCTGATTCCATGCACCTAGATAAAGAGGTCCCTGAATCATTTAGTGAAACTTATCCCACTGAGTTTCTGAATACTTTATCATTCAATGGTGTGCCAGATCACGAGATAAGACTGAAAGTTAACACTCCAGTAATGTTGCTCAGAAATCTAAGCCCCCCAAGTGGTTTATGCAATGGAACACGATTGATGATAACGTCGTTAGGTCAGAATAGCATCATAGGAAATATCATGGGAGGATCCTTTGATGGAAAACCCTGTAGCAATATCACGAATTGTGCTCAACATTGAGGACAAAAAATGGTCGTTCATCCTCAAGAGACGTCAATTTCCTGTTCGATTATGTTATGGAATGACGATAAACAAAAGCCAGGGACAAACCCTAGATAAAGTTGGAATTTATCTACCAAATCCAGTATTCAGTCATGGCCAATTGTATGTGGCCGTATCCAGAGTCAGATCTGCAGCTGGGCTGAGGTTTCTGATAACAAATGAAGAGGGTGTTCCAGGAAATCACACAAGAAACATTGTGTTCTCAGAAGCATTCACAGATATCACAGGAAATTAAGTTCCCCATCCATGATTATGAAGGTAAGCGTTAAAGTTTATTCCGACACATTTCATGTTCTACTCAAAGAGAATTTATGAATATGGTCTATGAGATAGTGACTAATCACGTTTTACAACTAATGCAGGAGTCATCTGGAACACAAAATGATCTTTTTGGGCACATGGAGAAACTACTTTCCGCCCTTAATATTGTATCTACCAAAAAAACTAGCAGGAGACATTGTTTGCGTTTTGAATTCTGGGCAGGTTCTTCATGTTCTTCCTGTTCTTGCAGAATGACACAATAGAATATTTTATGATGCTCCTTTGATCGAACTTTTAAAAGAACATACAAATAAATTGTTTTCACCAAACGACAGACTCCTTAACGTTTTGCAAGACAACAATTTTGGGCCACAAATGAAAATACACCTCCCCTTGCCAAATTTAAATATCGGCCCACATAAATGGTTTGGCCCAATTTCACAACATTGACTAACGTCGTGGACCCTGCACTACCCTACAAAAAGAGATTCTATTTCCAGAAGTAGACTCTTATCCGCCGCTGAAGTTTACTCCACGAACCAACAGACAAACCCTAAACAAAGGTAAATCGCCTTCTCCTTCTAACTCCACTCACAGAATTTACAATTCAAAAAGACAGCTCATAAACAAAGGTCCCTACCACCATGGAAGCTTCGCACCAAAAACACACGACCACGGTAGAAGATTGCATGGTCCCCAGCAACAGCCGAGGTAAACACATTCCATCTCAATAGGTGTTCCTTTAAACGTCTAGATACATCTACAAAATATGCCGTTTATGTTTGTCTATTTCTGGTGGTCTTTGACACAATTTCAGAAACCCTCCAATCATCCGCTACTTTTCGAGGGATACGTTTGGGAATCAACCACCGCAGTGTCGTCGCTCGGCTTATAAACACATGGTTTGAGTTTCGAGAGGCATACATATGGAAGAAAAGGACGCTGCACATGCTTTGGCTGGATCGAAAGGTGAGTACAACCTTTTAACTTATAGACAGATGAAAAGTGACAAAAGTGATTTAGTTCATTATTTACATGTTGACATTATTAAAGAATAACTCACCATACGTTATGTTTTACTCCAGATCTATGCCATTATTTAAAATAGTTAGTTACCATGACACAAGTTTGGGCACTGTATGAGCTATGAATGTTTAATTTTGCAGAAACAAATGATAGAATGTTATGTGGAAGAGGAAGATATCGAAGAAATATATGGAAAACTTCAATTAGGCCACCTATATAAACTTGATGACCTGGCAGATGTCCCAGCAAAAACAAAGGGCAGAGTAGTTCCAAGAGAGTTACAACTGATGATGAAGGCTAATCAGCTTATCTCTCATGTTGAAGAAGACGAGGACAGTCCAGAGGATCCAGTGGACTTATACCCTGCAGCCTTCTTTTCAATGGTGCCAATGCAGAAAAACAACTATGACTGCCATGGAGGTAACCACTAGATACTTTACTTTTACACTTAGAACAAAGATGTAAATGCACTGACAATTAGAAAATTACAGACATCATTGGTTGTATCCGACGAGTCACAGTTCCAGAAACTGTTCAGGGCACCCTTAAGGAATTCATCGTGATCATGGAAGATGTGAGGTAACTTCAGCAAGTATATTACAATTACATTCAGAACAAACATATGCAAGTTTACTTATATATTCCTAAAATCAGTGGTGCAAAGGCTATTGTTAATTACCGCGGTTGGGACATCATCGACTACCTGAAGATAGCACCGACAGTTGAGTCACACCTTCCTCTAATCACCACAATAACTAATGTAATGAGGTTACCTCCTCCAGACAACCAGAAGTATCAATATCGATTTGTGTCAACAGCAGCCAGTCACCTCATCATAAGATCATACAAAGATGCCTCCAAGGAAATCATGAACATGTATAGATATTTGATTGAAATTTTAAGTGTTATCTTTAAAAAAGGTAAAAAAACCATTGCTTACAAAGTGGTTTATACACCATTGCAGATTCCTTCCAAGACGCAAACCAGTGACTTACTTCGATCCAATCACGAAGGAAAAGATCGGCTACCTGCGTTCTGAACGACCGCCAAAGAAGACTCTGAGTGAGATCAAAACAGAACTTGGTGGTCAACCAACTGCTCAAAAGGTACGTTGCCACCCTTAAGCAGCTCCATAGATAAGATAAAATGAAAACTAGGTTCTCTAATCACTCCTGCTTGACAAAAAAATATTACAGATCCTTTATCGTTGCAAATTTACTATCCCTCAAGTTTGGTACCGAAGGAGCATTTGCAGGACCACCCAGCAAAGGCCAGAGTAAGTTCCACTACACCTGCACAAACCTTGACTTTGACTTAGAAAACATTTCCAACATAACTAACACATTTGTTCTAATTGTAAGACCCCACTATGAAATTCAAGCAATGTTTCGTGACGGTTCAGGCGAAGTGGAGGTCATAATGGATCATGAGGCAGCTCTGTCAATCATTTGTATATCACCTGGAAGATATCGCAAGCTGGAGAAGGAAACAATCAAAACAATGATTGGCAAAAATTGTGCAAAGGTGTTTGCAGGAGAATTATACATTGGGTGGCCAAATATGAACTCCACAGATCCTCCAGCTCGCATACAAATAAGAGTGGCAACATTGTGGAACACCTCGGCCTTTGACAAGTGATGATCAGTTTCCTTGGAAATTATTGTAAAAATAACTATCAGGCACAGCTTCCCCATCTACCTGCACTTACTATCTCAGAGACAATTTCAAACAGTTTAGGACTTAATGTACTTCTGTGTATTTACTACTATGCTTCTCAGCAACTTTTGTGCAAGTCTCCTAGGATATTTTATGGCTCTAAGAAGCCAAGCCATGTGTATACCATTAATGGATGGTATATCACAAATTTTGTAGCTTTTGTGGGATCGATATGAATTCCCAATGTACATGCTATTTCAGCCTGAACAACTATCGATGATCTTAGAATAGAACCTCAATAGGATCAAGCTTATACATCAAAATACAATAACTTAATTGTTCCACCCATCCCGGCGCAGAGCGCGGGCAAAGAAAAACCTAGTATTACTTATTTGTTTCACGTTTGTCACTTTAATTATTTTATTTTATTTTATTGTGGTCATTAAAATGAGTCCATAGTCGAAGTTTGTTCGATGGTCGATACATTTCTCCAGTTACCGTTAAAATTAATTCATAGTCCAAGTTTTTTTTTTTGCGAACGTGGCTAACACAAATAAGAAAGAAGTTACTCTCTTCGAATATCACAATTAATTCTCACCTAAGATCCAAGTATAAACCTTAGTCGGGTGTCATACATGGCAAGTATGTATAAATATCGACTCGGGCCGGTCTGTGTACCCCTACTTCAGTCATTTGAATCATTATCTAGCGAATCGGTTTTGGTTGAAAAGTTTGCTAATTAAAGTAAAGCAAGGCAAAAGTAAATGGTTTTGAAATCTCTTTGTGAGAAGGATCATTCGGGTGTCGCTTCCCCCTAACTACTACCATGGTATGTGAATCGAAGTGATTGCTATGGGCAAGGTGACCGCGAACCGCTAGGGGACGCAAATATGGTCATAGACCACACTCTCGATTTCCAAACCGAGGGATACATTGTAGGCTATTCAAGTGGCCCTCTCAGTTAAGGCAATCGATGGTTGACTTACTCCCTCACTCAACCCAATGGTTGGTCGGATTAATCACGCTTAACCAAATTGCTTAGTTCAACATAGAGGTTTACCCTACACTAACCTAGATAGGTGGCTTAAGAAGCCCTAGGAAAATTAACTCAATTGAGCCTCCCTTGAAAGAGGGATTTCCCTCTAATCTAGGTTAGAATGGCCAATTAGATTAAGTAACACCCATAAACAATCATTCAATTCACATAACAACTACTTGGCAAATACTTAGGGTTTCACAACACCCAAGTGAAAAAGGAAACTACTCCATGCTAGAAAGGGGAAGAACACAAGAGGAAGAGGTAGAAACCATCATGGTGAAGCCTCAAATCTCCTTTGAGCTTGTGTTGATCTTCTCTTGGGGAGAATCTTCTCAATTCACCACTTGGAGCAAACCCTAGCCTTCTTTCTTCCTTTGTTCGTTCTCTCTCTCTCTCTCTCTCTAAAATATGAAGAAGAAGACACTTTCTCACTCTTGGGTTCCCCCCTTCTCTCTTCCTTTCAACTCTCCTTTTAAACAGGGATCAGGCTCAGTTCACGACCGTGAACTCTTGAACACGTCCATGAACTCAAGATTGGCGTCAAAACGCACTACTTCGCTTGCACAGGTTCACGGGCAACAACTCCAGTTCACGGTCTTAGTGACCGTGAACTCACTCAGCGTAAGTAACTTCAGAATTCGCTCTTGACGCCTTGATATTCACGGGCAATAGCTCCTCTTCATGGTCTTAGCAGACCGTGAAATTCCAAGAGAAAACGTGAACTGCCGATTTTTCACCTCTTCTCCTGGTTTTCGCTCCTTTTCGCCCAACTTTCGACTCCGGGGCTGGTTTCACCTGTTAAATCCTGAAACATGCTAAAACACAAGAAACCTCGCGTAAAACCACTCTTTTTGGAGCATAATTGCCGCAAACGCCTAATGAAAACGTACCGGGGGGGGGGGGGGGTAAAATATGTATAATTAGGCCCGAATAAAGAAGGGTCTTCTTGTGCTGTAAAATCCTCCTTCAAAGCTCTCATCCACTTCTTCTTTTCCTCTTCTTCTCCAACCTTCTACTCCATTCTAAGGGAGTAAACAACAACAGTTCACAATGGAGGCCAGAAGATCACTGTCAGCCAGACCATGAAGAAGAGGCGCGGTAACATTCACGTTGTCACTAGTGAGTATGGTGGAGGCATAGGTTTAGTCCAAGCCCAAAAGTTGATTGTCACGTAACATCTTAATCCTTAGTCAACCCCTTTGAGCCGTGTAACTTTGGGTTGTTCTCATATTAGCATCTTGTGCTTTTTGAGCTTAATGGTTACTGATAGAATGACCCTTTCCTTTTTCGTGTCTATATCGTTGTGAGTCATCCATGTGTCTCCGAGCTCTCACTTTTGAGCTCCATTGAGGTTCTACATAGGTGGATTTTGCATGGTGACTCGCTGTTACTGTCACTCTAGAAATTGGCCAAGTGTAACCACTTCCTAAAGCGTAGTATAGCGGGTTTGGGTTTTAATGTCAACCCGGGTCCTAGATGTGATGACTACTCAGTGAATTCGTATTATCTAGCAATGAAACTTTAGTGAAGTTCTAAACTAACAAGGAAGCAAAGCAACTAAACGTTTGTATTCAGATTAAGAGAGGTCACCCGGATATGGTTCCCCCTAGTCTGCAGTTAAGCCAGATTGTAATTACCAAGTTCAATTTCTATGATAGTTATACTGCAGAAGGTTCTCAAACAGTCTGAAGTCTCGACTAAAGGTCTTCAGACCCTCTCAATCTGAGTCTCTAGCTGGCGACTAACCTACACCGGAGTAAACAGATTGAGGCCCTATGAACGAAACCTCCACTACCGAATTGAATTCGGTACAGAATAGTGAACTGGCTCCTCGACTAAAGTCACCAATTCACTACCTTCGATTAAGGATACTCTATCAACCTAGGCAGATATTATCATTCTAGGTTAAAGCAGAAACAACAGGAATTTGATCAGGATTCAAGTCATTTAATCATTCAAGCCTCAATCGAATATAATCAAATCATAGAATCAAAACTTGGGTTCATACAATCAAACCTAACATACAGATCTAGGGTTTCCCACACCCAGATGAATGGGGGAACTACTCCATGGAGAGAGAAGCAAAAGCAGAATCAGACGCGGAAATCATACTGTGAAGATGGATTTCTGCTCCTGGACGTTGAATCGGCACTTCTCCAAGCTCAAACCAAGCTCCAATGGTGTTGAAGATCGATCTAGGGCACTTGGAGACTCTTGTTCGTCGCTTTCTCTCTCTAGGAACCGCTCTGTCTCTCAAAAACTCGAATCCCCTTCTGTTTGGCTCGGAATCCGCTTAAAAACCAGACTTTCCCGACTCGCACGGCTAGGGTGCACGGCCGTGCACATCACCATTCTGGCCGTGCGACTCAAAACGCGGCGTACCATTAAGTCGAACCTCAGCCATCTCGCACGGCCAGGATTGCACCTTGCACGGCCGTGCGGATTTCGCTTGTGCCCGTGCAAGCTCTCGCACCAACCCGCACGGCCAAACAGGTCACTTGCACGGCCGTGCGGGTTTCCTGCTCTGCCCGTGCGTGCTCGCATAATGTCGCACGGCCACAATTGTATGTTGCACGATCGTGCGACTTCCATGGCTTGCCCGTGCGTGGCCTCGGCAAAAAGAGCACGGCCAACTTGCTCCATTGCACGGCCGTGCGACTCCCTGGTCTGGCCGTGCAGCCTCCTTGGAACCTCGCCATGCGTCCGACCTTCGTCCAATCGACCCCAGACTCGCTCCTAAGCCTTCATTCACGTCTTAGGACCTGAAATATCACAACCAAGCACAACCTAGCGTGAAATCGGCCTAAAACACGAGAATCAATACATCAAATGGTGTAAGAACAGGGGTGAAAACATGTGTAAATAACAGTCTATCAAACTCCCCCACACTTAACCGTTTGCTTGTCCCCAAGCAAACCTATCTCAAACCAATGCAACTCTCCAGTCCTCTGTAGCAACAAACAACCTCGATCGTAGGTAGAGGACTTCCTAGATCATTTAGCAACTTACGAGGTCAACCGACGCACAAGTCATCTCATAGCTTCTTCGGCGAGAGCACTAGTCTCGAGTCAGCATCATGGCAAACAGTGAACAGAGGACAAATGAATCGTGGATGAAGAGACTCTCAAAAACAAAAGATCATGGACTCACATTTTTCAAGGTGCTCGATTTTCTTTTTGGAGATGGTTGGAACCCCTTTTCTTTCTTCTTTTTGCTTGTTTTTCTGTTTTTCTCTTTTTTTTTCAAGGGTTCCAACCTGTTTTTGCAAAAACGAGGGCTCCCACCTAGCAAAGGTTTTGCGGGAGCCCGGCTCTTACCGGCCATGCCAGGAGCAGTTTTCTCGAGCCTCGTGCGGGGGAAAGACATGTAAGGGGGCTGGAGGTAGTAGGTGGAAATTGGGAACGGATTCCCGTCTCCCCTTACACACTTTCGCCCTATTCGCACGGGAGACGTTATTTCAAAGCACATTTCGAGCACCTGTTACTTTCAAAACATGATACAAGAGTCCATGACAGGCAGAGAGTCCACAACACCACACAATTCAAGGGTCCTAAGATCACTAATTCACTCAATCAACCAACACACTATGAAGAAGAAATGAGACTTCTTAAATGCATCAACATCCTCCATAGTGCTACACTACCTCCCTAGGTTGCAAACCACTACAGAGACTGTCAATTCAAAGCATACTGAGCAGGTAATTGCAAGGAACACGTACTTGGAGCCCTCAAATTTAAAAATTTGGACAGTGGACTAGGCTCCAAGAAATTTGGATAGTGGACTAGGCTCCAAGCACACAAACAGATCTAATGCAGTCAAAAGATAAACATCCCCCCACACTTAAGATCGACATTGTCCTCAATGGAGAAGAGGGAAGGAAAGGGGAACGATGTTACCGGTATGCACGGACTGCAGGAGACTGGAAATGGACCAGTCGGGAACTCAGCACAGCTCAAGGGGAACAGAAGAGCTCAACCAGAATATGTTAGGTCCGATGTCAGCCCAATAAGACATCATCCAGAACAAAGGAAACAAACCAAAACCAAACCAAATCGCAATCCGACTCGAAACTTAAGAAAGAAAGTCAAACCGTGGTGGGGTTGCCTCCCATCAAGCGCTTCTTTACCGTCTTTTAGCTGGACGCCCATGGTGGATACTCAGCGGGGTGCAGGAACGGGTACCTCCAAGAGCGGATCCACGTCGCTCTTGAGGTACAGCTTCAGGTGGTGACCGTGCACCCGACGGTTGCAACCACCAGCAGTGGTCAGCTCGACCTGGCCATCCGGCAAGATGCAGGCGAGTGAGTACTCGGATGGCTAGGGTGGTCGTGGTGCAGGGGGTGGGATCAGCTCGTAGTGGTCTCCACCTTTCTTCCGTGCAGGCTTAGCCACCTGCGGCTTTGGCCGCCACTCCTCCTTGAGCTTTTTGTTCGGAGGCGAGACTGGATGGAGTGGCGGCGTAGGAGTGATAGGCGGGTCCTGCAAAATGAGAGGTGCAGGAGGATACACGACAGGCTCGTGTACCTGATCAGAAATGGCATGCACAGGTGTGACAGCAATCATAGCACAGTGATCGAACTCAGTCACAGAAAAAGTAGCCTGTTCATTCCCAGCACGCAAGATCAGTTTACCATCATGCACATCAATGAGTGCCTTGGCGGTGGCAAGAAATGGTCTCCCTAAAATCAAAGGTACATCCACATCATCATTTATGTCCAGGATAACAAAATCAACAGGATATGTGAATGCACCAACATTAACAAGCAGATCCTCTATGATACCCCTAGGATGCTCAACGGATCGGTCAGCTAGTTGAATACTCATCCTAGTAGGGCTAAGTTTACCTAGGTCTAGTTTTTTGAACAATTTGTATGACATGACATTAATGCTAGCGCCTAGGTCCGCCAAGGACTTTCCTACATGCATGCTGCCAATAGTAAGAGGGATAGTAAAACTCCCTGGATCCTTGCGCTTTTCGGGCAGCTTGTTCTGCAGGATGGCAGAACATTTCTCGCTCAGCAGCACTGTCGAGAGATCCCCAAGTTTCTTCTTGTTGGTACAGAGATCTTTCATGAACTTCGCGTACTTGGGCATCTTCGACAGTGCCTCCACAAATGGTACGCTGATGTTGAGCTGCTTCAACATTGCCATAAACTTGGCAAACTCAGTCTCCAGCTTGTCCTTGTGAAGGCGAGTGGGAAAGGGAAGCTGGGGTACGTGCTCCTTCACCACTGGTTGTGGCTTGGGAGCAAGGGCTTCCTTCTCCACCCGCACTTCTGCATCACCGGCTGGAAGTGCTGAAGCAGGTAGTGGTGCCTCCTGCCTGTTCGGGGCAGGGTCAGCTGATGTAGGCCTGCCGCTCAGGGTGAAAATGGCATGTGCGGTCTCGTGCGGGTCCCGTGGATTGGGAATGGTGGTGGCAGGTAGAGTCCCCGGGGCCCGAGTAGTAAGCTGGCGCGCTAGGACACCGACTTGGTGCTGTAGATCTTGCAAAATAGCACCCTGGTTCCTCTGCCCTGCCTCCAAAGAGGCTATGCTCTGGTCCACCCTCGCGAAATTCGCCTGGCTGGTGGTCATGAATGTCGCCAAAATATTCTTCAGATCAACCATCTGATTATCGGGAGCTGCGGCTGCTGGAGGCTGAGCAAACTGGCCCTGGGGCTGCTGGAATGGCTGCCCTTGCCTAGGCTGGTAGGGCTGCTGCTGTGGTGGTGGCCCTTGCCTAGCCTGGAAGGGCTGCCTCTGCTGAAAACCACCTGCTGGTGCTGGAAACCCAGGTGGTTTGTTGGTGTTGCTGCTCCAGGCAAAGTTGGGATGCTGGCGCCATCCCTCATTGTAGGTGTTGCTGTATGGGTCCAGGCGCCGAGCATTTGCTATGAAGTCCACCTGCTCTTGGGGAGTGGAAGACTCCCTCATAGACTGACAATCCTCCACCAAGTGATTCGGGCTCTCACACCACTGACACTGAGCTACTGGAGGCGTAGCTACACCTCGGCCCGGAAGGAGACTGTTAGGCTGCTTCAGTGTCTGCACCAACTCAGCCACCTGCTGCTCTAACCCGGACCTGGCCTCCATAGCATGCACACCACGGTCCCGGGAATGCCTGCCTCTGCTGCTCTGCCCCCAGGAATGATCACGGGCAGCCAAAGTACTGATCATCTGGTTCAGCTCGGGTGGAGTCTTAGTAAGGATATCCCCTCCTGGGCAAAGAGACTCGATCACCCTCTGGCTTTCTGGGGTGAGGGCACTGTAGAAGTTCCCCACTGTGAAAGCATCGCTGAAGCCATGATGGGGACACTGCCAGAAGTATCCCATGTACCGCTCCCATGCATCGCGAAGGGACTCATCTGGCTCTTGGCGGAAGTGAGTGATCTCCCGCTGAATCTCAGTAGTCTTCGATGCCGGATAATATCTGTGCACGAACTTATCCGCCAGATCGTCCCAAGAAGTGATGGACAGTGGGGGCTGGGTCTCCAAACACCTCTTAGCATTCCGTGCCAAAGAATGGGGGAAGAGGTGAAGGCGGATTGCGTCATCCGGAACACCATTCAGCTTGAACCCGTTCGTCAGCTGCAGAAAACGGGAAAGGTGTGCCCGGGCCTCCTCATCCTTCAAACCATGGAACTGGATAGATGATGTAATGAGTTGAATCCAGCATGGCTTGATCTCGAGGTTGTTTGCTGGGATGGGTGGATAGAGGATGACCGGGCGGATGTTAGCAATCTGTGGAGTGTAGTAGTACTCCAAGGTGGGACTGGCGGTGGTGGTGGATGCTGATTCACCGGGGGAGCCTGTCGGGCATTCCCCGGTTGTGGGATGTCTTCGCCCTCCATCTCGCGCTCGTCCTCGGATTCGCTGCTCAATTGGCCGTCTCTGCGCTCCACCGTAGCCAGTCTAGCTCGCTGTTGTCTCCGAAGTTGGTTGCAGGTGCGTTCAATCTCTGGATCCAACGGCAGTAAACCTCCCGACTGGCTACGGGTCATGCACTATCTGCACACAATCAAGCAAGGCAAACCCGTGAAGGCACAAGTGGGAAAAACAAAAACTCAATGCAAAAATGAAAATGCTAAAGTAACAGAAATCACTTTTCTTCAACAACCGAGCCGTCCCCGGCAACGGCGCCAAAAACTTGACTCGCTGTTACTGTCACTCTAGAAATTGGCCAAGTGTAACCACTTCCTAAAGCGTAGTATAGCGGGTTTGGGTTTTAATGTCAACCCGGGTCCTAGATGTGATGACTACTCAGTGAATTCGTATTATCTAGCAATGAAACTTTAGTGAAGTTCTAAACTAACAAGCAAGCAAAGCAACTAAACGTTTGTATTCAGATTAAGAGAGGTCACCCGGATATGGTTCCCCCTAGTCTGCAGTTAAGCCGGATTGTAATTACCAAGTTCAATTTCTATGATAGTTATACTGCGGAAGGTTCTCAAACAGTCTGAAGTCTCGACTAAAGGTCTTCAGACCCTCTCAATCTGAGTCTCTAGCTGGCGACTAACCTACACCGGAGTAAACAGATTGAGGCCCTATGAACGAAACCTCCACTACCGAGTTGAATTCGGTACAGAATAGTGAACTGGCTCCTCGACTAAAGTCACCAATTCACTACCTTCGATTAAGGATACTCTATCAACCTAGGCAGATATTATCATTCTAGGTTAAAGCAGAAACAACAGGAATTTGATCAGGATTCAAGTCATTCAATCATTCAAGCCTCAATCGAATACAATCAAATCATAGAATCAAAACTTGGGTTCATACAATCAAACCTAACATACAGATCTAGGGTTTCCCACACCCAGATGAATGGGGGAACTACTCCATGGAGAGAGAAGCAAAAGCAGAATCAGACGCGGAAATCATACTGTGAAGATGGATTTCTGCTCCTGGACGTTGAATCGGCACTTCTCCAAGCTCAAACCAAGCTCCAATGGTGTTGAAGATCGATCTAGGGCACTTGGAGACTCTTGTTCGTCGCTTTCTCTCTCTAGGAACCGCTCTGTCTCTCAAAAACTCGAATCCCCTTCTGTTTGGCTCGGAATCCGCTTAAAAACCAGACTTTCCCGACTCGCACGGCCAGGGTGCACGGCCGTGCACATCACCATTCTGGCCGTGCGACTCAAAACGCGGCGTACCATTAAGTCGAACCTCAGCCATCTCGCACGGCCAGGATTGCACCTTGCACGGCCGTGCGGATTTCGCTTGTGCCCGTGCAAGCTCTCGCACCAATCCGCACGGCCAAACGGGTCACTTGCACGGCCGTGCGAGTTTCCTGCTCTGCCCGTGCGTGCTCGCATAACGCACGGCCACAATTGTATGTTGCACGGCCGTGCGACTTCCATGGCTTGCCCGTGCGTGGCCTCGGCAAAAAGCGCACGGCCAACTTGCTCCATTGCACGGCCGTGCGACTCCCTGGTCTGGCCGTGCATCCTCCTTGGAACCTCGCCATGCGTCCGACCTTCGTCCAATCGACCCCAGACTCGCTCCTAAGCCTTCATTCACGTCTTAGGACCTGAAATATCACAACCAAGCACAACCTAGCGTGAAATCGGCCTAAAACACGAGAATCAATACATCAAACGGTGTAAGAACAGGGGTGAAAACATGTGTAAATAACGGTCTATCACATGGTTCTTGCTAGAAATGAAAAGGTAGTGTTGGAAGAAGTTCTTAATAGAGAGCATTGTTTGTTAAGTGTTTAAGTGGCATGTGTTTAGCTCTCTAGTACCCCCTCGAAAGAAAAAAGAAAAAGACAAAGACAAAGAAAAGTAGAAAAAAGAATTGAAAAAGAGGTAATAAACGGGGTAAATAAAAGTTAGAGAGTTTCCACAAATAATGATGTTTATGCTCTAGAAAGGGTTTCTTGCCACTCAAGCCATTGAAACACCTAGTTGCTTGTTTACTACTACTATGATTGAAATTTGGATAACAGGATTAGCCGAGGAAGTGTGTTTGAATGCAGTCGTGGTTGGTAGTGGTTTGGAAGAAGGGAAGTGTGGTTTTTGGCCGATGCTAGTGGCAGTTGATTGTAGGAAAGGTTATAGTCGAAATCATAGAACTTTTGGTTTTAGGTTGAAGATGTAGAACCTCATGCTTTGCTTGGCACCACCCAATAGGCATTTTCCCTATGTCCAAGACCATTTCCAGTCATTTGAACCCGTGGTGAACTCTAGCATTTAGAGGTTGCCGCCGTGGTGAAGAGATGACAGGGATGAGTGTTGACGATTGTGCACATCTTTTGCACCAAATGGTCCTGACCTCACTGGTCGAGAGTGAGTGATTCTTTCACATTTTGCATGTTCATATCTTATCCCGGTGAGGACCTATGTCGCTCATTCGTTTGTTCCTTGGACTTGAACTCTATGCACCGTTAGTTGTAGTTGGTGAGTAGTCCTTTCGAGACGTGTATTGATTTTTGAACAAGGTGAGAACTTCTCGTTTGCACTTTCTTAATGCATTCGACTGTCATTTGTGATGGATGTCGGTATTGCTTGTAACGGTTCATGTGTTGATGCCCATTAGCCATTGAGATTCACCCGCTTTGATCCCTTTGATATGTCCCCAAGTTATCTAGTTAGGCTGAGATATTACCTTGTTTGGAATTGGTTTGCTTAGGGACAAGCAAACGTCTAAGTGTGGAGGAGTGATTCAGGTATAATTGTACACATTTATCCTCATTTTCCTTAGATGTATGAGGTACTTTTACTTTGTGAGGTTTGGTTTTACGCTAGGTTGTGGTTGTTTTTAGTATGTTTCAGATCCTAGCAGGTGGAATCAACCCATTGAACGAAAGTTGGACGAAAAGGGGCAAAAACCGGTCAAAAGGGAGCAAACAACAACAGTTCACGGTGGAGGACAGAAGATCACGGTTATCCAGACTGTGAAGAAGAGGCGTGGGCCGTGAAGCGCATGGAGTCCAGGAGGATTTTGTCTACCTCGCGGGCGTTCAACAATTCACGATCAGCCGGTCGTGAAAAACCAGCTTTAGACCGTGAAGCGCTTTAGTGAAACGACGCACTTTTGCTTGACATCACGGTCCATGCCCAATGTTCACGACCGTGAAACACCGTCGATCTGGGTGTATAAGGAGGGCTGAGCTGAAAGAGAGAAAGGAGAGAACCTAGTGAGAGACACTTCTTCTTCTTCTTCTTCTTCTTCTTCTTCTTCTTCTTCTTCTTCTTATTCTTCAGATTTCTAAAGTGAGAAAGTGACGAACAAGAGAAGAAGTTTGGGTTTCATCTAAGAGCACAATTTTGGGAATTTCTTCCTTCAAGGTTGATCTCCAAACCACAAGGGAGAAGGAAAACATCATCAAGATCGTTTTCTCTCTTCTTCTTTGTGTATTCCCTCTACTTAGCATGGAGTAGTCCTCTCTTTCACTTGGGTGTTTGTAAACCCTATCTATAATTATGTGAATGCTTGTATGGATTGAATGACTTGTGTGTGGTTGTGTTTTAATACAAGTTAGGTGGTATTTTCATGAAGGTTGTGTTGTGTTTTTACATTTCCAACTCTTATGCTATTTTGACCTAGGTAGAGGGAAATCCCCTTCTTGCTAAGATACTTGTAAAAGCTGCAATTCCTTGGCCAAATTGTGTCACCTACTTAGGTTGAATTAGGGCAAACCTCTTAATATGTATTAGCCCCTTGAGTAGGTTGTATTTTGACATTTCGAACTACGATTCGAGGGTGATGCCTAAGCAACCCTTAGTCGATTGGCCAAGAGACCTACCTTGGTAGCTTGATTCGAAATCCCTTGGCCTAGTGATCGAGAGAGTGACATATGTTCACTTGTTACGCTTCCCTACGGTTTATAACCGCTTTTACCACACATTTGCATTCGATCTAACAAGTCATGATTACTAGCTAGAGGGAGCAACACTCGGGTGAAACCTTCTCAATTAGTGTTCAAACCATTTACTTTTACAATCGCTCTAGCTATAAACCATCGTTTTAATAAAAAAAAACAATTTGCTAGATAATGTTTCAAACAATTGAAGTAGGTGTACATGGATCGGCTCGAGTTTGACTTTTTAAAACATGCTTTCCCTATATTGCACCCGATTAAGGTTTACACTTGAACATTAATCGTGATTTTTATTGTGATATTTGGTACGGATCATTTTCTCATCTAACCCTAAATCATTTTCAAAAGTAGCTCTCTAGCAACAAGTCACTTACATATGGGTGATTGTGGAAACAAGTAAATTTATGCAATGGGATCACAGCTTTTAATATGCCGCTGGAAAAATGATTGCAAGACAACAAAAAGGGAAGCTAAAATGGAAGTGGGGTTTCGACCAGGCAGGCAACACTAAAGCTGTGACCTGTTTTGTAATGATTAAGCTCAAACACGAATGAGTAAGCAATTTGTCGAGAAGTGTCCACGAGACAGCCACAAAAAGCATGTAGCAAGAAATTAAATGGATCTCCTTCAGGAATCATGATTGTCATTCTGCTCCTGTAACTATATATCACAACTTCCAGCTCACCATCATGTTCTGGCGTCTTTGGTAGATTGCATGTCAGCCTAGGGTAACTGTTGAGTTTCGAGAAACAAAAGGACTGCCAAGATTTGTTCCTACCGCAGAATGGAAGATTACATGTCAGAATAACAGCAGTAGCTGACTGAGGTTTGAGTCGAACCCGCTTGAGGGCATATGCTGCTATGACTTAGGCGCAGGACACTGCAAAGTCTGTCTTATTCGTATTCAAGGTGAAGCCATTGGAACCATTAAACACCTTCCAACATCACCCTGCTTAACTTCCTAACTATTCCTTAGAATAAGGTTTCGGATTCCTTCCAAAATGACCAAAAAGAAGCAAACTTTTCTTTGCTTATAGGACAAGCAAGAACCAAGTGTCCTTTTCTCCCTCCATAAACAAAATCTTCCTTACACCTTTCACATTGATTGATGACCCGTCACCCTGCTTTCTCAGTAACCAAACAATTTCCAGGCAACAAATCACCTCTTTCCCCTGAATCTTCTGTAATAGTACCAAATTTCAAGAGAGAACCAGGAAAATAAAAGAGATCACAAGACCAACTTTCACCTCACTGGAATCCAGAATGACATTATACATATAAATAAAAAAAATACGGTCTCCAAATCCCAAAACACCAACTCCAATAGCCCACAAATTAAAATGTTCTCGAAAAAGGGATGAAACATAAATTAAACGACTCTTAAAACTTCTCACAACAACAACATCATCACTCCTCCGCAAGCAACCACCAACTTGCTCAACAAACCAAGCCCAGCAGAACCAGCTGATGAAGTAGAATCCCCTGAACCCTTCCCTCCTTTCCCCGACGTGGCATCAGCAGAAGGACTATCTGCGTCGGGAGCTTGGCTCGCCGCCTTCTCAGGAGCAGGAGCAGGAGCCGGCATTGGTGGGATATCGGCCCCAAAGACGGCCTCAGGGAGCAGCACCTTATCAACTTGGTATATAGCCACGGGGTTAGTCGAATGCACAGCACTGCTCAACTTAGTCTGGCTCCAACCAGAATCAATCCGGATCAACCCGTTGGTGTAAGTGAAGTTGAGTGCAAACTGGCCGGAACCCGCAAATGTGCTCACAGGGTTCTTCTGGCTGAGCTTGTCGAAGTCGGCCAAAGAGTAGAACCGAGGCAATGCGTGGAAGAGCATGATCTGCTTGAGCTGGTCCGCGGAGACATTGGACAAGGAAGGGAGTGGTGGCTTGTTGAGTGCTCGAAAAGCCGAGTCTTTAGGGACAAAGAGGGTGATTCCTTGGTGGGTATTGTTCGCTTGGTTCTGGAATGTGTCGATTACTTTCGTCGATTGGAGGTAGCCCAGGAATTCATGGAAAGGGCCGGCTACTGAAAGCAAATCGGTGAGGTTAACGTATGGGGAAGTTGGTGCTGGAGCTGGTGCAGGGCTGAAGGGGACTGGGGCTGGAGGGCTCGTAGCCGATTGAGACTGTGTTGACGACAGTATGGCTATCAGGAACAACAACACCAACTTGCTAGGGAACTCCATCGGAACAAAATCCAGCACCAAACCACTATCACAAATTCCACTATATTCAGATTCCTGCCAGGGGGAGACAAGTGACTAGCAATGTGAGCAAAAGGGGGGAAACAAAATTGGTGATAGTTTTTGGGGAGAAAGATTTTAGGAACCCACATGCCGAAATCGTATGAACTGAAAGCATAACAGATCTAAGTGAGTAATGAGGGAGAAAGTTCAGATCTTGACTGGTTCAACCATGGTGGGCCAAAACAAGAAAGAGAAACTTAAGAAAACGGCAATTTGCAACAGCTTCTTAAGCACATCGAAAATGACGAAAGAAAAGGCCGAGTCCTGCATGCAAAAATTTGAGCTGGTGGCTCAATTAGGCTATTTTTTTCTAATATTCTTATTCCAATCAACAAATTTCAGCTCATGAAGGCTAAATTAAGCTAACGAAAGGAGAGGAGAGTCAAACACCGCCGCCATTACAGAGTAATACTACACACCAATCCCAGTTACAGTATAAGGGAACAGATCTAATCCCAAAAGCGAAAGCAGAGCAGCCAGTCAAAACCCACAAAAACCCAAAATGCAAGAAAGAGAGATGCGCATTTTTCATTCAAGATAGATTCAGAAGGAACCTGAGATTGAGCTTGGAGAGAGCAGGCGCGGCTGAAGTGGGGGATTGGGGGATGGCAGAGGAAGGAAGAGAGGGAGGCTCAGTGTGGCAATGGAGAGAGAGGAAAACGCTCAGGGGAGAGAGGTTTTATAGAGATAGATGTGGAGAATTGTTTTCCGTTGTTAATTGATTTCAGTGAAAAACAAAAGAAAAGGACCGGAAAGAGGGAAAAGGGTTTTAGTGAGGTGGTGGGGGGATGGCAATTGGCAACAGCTGGTGATTTAATGCTGTTAAGGCAAGAAAATTGATTGAAATGGATGAAAATTTTGCTTTTTTTTTCTTCTAAATTTATTGTATGTCAAGTGATGTTCATCATATAAATAAGTCTTCAAGATCATGAACCGTTTGGTATTTTACGTTGGTTTAGAAGGACATGGATAATATTTTCATTTAAAATAAATTTTAAAGAGAAATGTTTAATAATATACGACAGTGATATAATTATAAAGCTCAATTTCATAATATGAAGGGAGATTCTCGTATTCATCATCAAAGTATCTAACTTGTAAGACATAACTTTCTCTTTCGATATATTACGTACATATTTAATAAAAAACGACGGTATAATTTGCTTCAACAACTAGCATATCTTCGTTGGTTTTCCAAACAAACTAATCTGTTTACTATATAGCAAATATATTGTAAAAGGGAAACTGATTCACATTTTTCACTTTTCAAACTAGGCCACTTATGGGTCATGTTTTCTAAAAGATGACCATATTGCTTAGTTGGAAATCCATACAAACAATTCTGGAGGTGAATTAAAATTCTATACTATACGCACCGTGCAATTAAGCACATGCCGATAAAGACTCGTTAATCAAAAATTAACTCATCTTTTATTTTACTAGATACAAATACATCGATCTTTACCTTAAACATTGTCTAAATAATTTGAGAGATATGAAAGATAATAAAACAAATTGTAGATGAGGTCCATGTAGGTTGGGATTTCTCAATCAAGCTTTTCAACAGATTATCTGATTTAACTTAATGGCTATAGAAACAAACAAAGGTCCCCAACCTTCCACTCTACCCCATCAATAATATACTCATTGCTTTTCCGATTTTGTGAAACAGTGGTCTACATCCAAGTTTAATGTTTGGTACAAAGGTTTAGGTGAATATTACCAATTGTGATAGCAGCCAACTGTTAACAAATGAAAATGCATTTAGCCTTTTTTACGAGTTGTAAATTCAATAATTGCAGTCACAAGCATTACCACCTGGTATCGGAACCAGCTAGACCGCCCGGTAGCTACTGCAACCACCAAGGAAAGAAGAATGTGTCGGATTTCCTTCTCTTATTCTTTTTCCATTATTTAGGGGATATAAAATTAATGAGGTTTGTTGGTTTGTGTTGAGTTACAGAATGATCTCTTGGAAATGAAGAGGCTTGCAACCTTCCTTTCTTCGAAGGGATTGAATTGAGATAGAATAAGACGGGTTTTCTAAATGTTCGTTGAGTCTCATATGAATTTTGGATTGGTCAGCCTCAAAACTCTCTACAAGAATATTTCGAACTTGCCAGCAAAGATCATCCATAAAGGGGCATTTTTCACTCGTCTTGCAAGATATTTTGGGATAAACTTGGAGGAATGAAACTGTATGATCATCCGCTCCACTCAAGTGTTCTCCGAGGATCACTTATCCAAAATGAAGCTTCTAGCGGTGACTAATGGAAGAAAGACTATCAAGGGCATAACTCCCCAACCACTCAAACTCTCACTTGAATCGCCCCAACCGGCTTCTTTAGCAGGAACAGGGAGATCATCCTCCGCCACCCAAGCATCCCAGATAGGCCATTCTTATTAATCAGAATGCCAAGCTAATTGAGCAGAACTCCAGGCTTATTGAGAATCAAGGGGAGGCTCGTTTCCTTTTAAGGCGAGAGAGGAAGTATAAACGTCATCCATTGGGGGCGGTTCACATGGTAATGAGAAAAATGCATATGGATCCAAGCGAAGTTGAGCAGGCATTCCCTCTTTCACCCCCATCGGATGGCGATCATCTTGTGTCAGAGGATGATGACCACTTTAATGACATCTCCAAGGAGGATTGAGTACTAGGCATCTGAGACCTAAGTTCTGTCTTTTATTTTCTTTTAATTAAAATAATTTTTAATTATTGCTTTATTTTTGTTTATTTTTGTACTTTAAATATTCCAGCACTAGTAGTATTAGTACTTATATTATATATCTATCATACCTTTAACTCTTAATCGTCTTCCTCTCTTCTTATGCGCTTTATCATTGTGAAAATCACCAGGATGACAAAGACCTACACTTGTGTACCTTTACCAACCCACAATCCAACCTATGGTAACCTTCATGCTCTTCTCTTATGAAACTCCCACATTGAGGACATATGTTGCTCAAGTGGGGGGGGGGGGGGGGGGAGGGATGTGTGTGAATGCTTGAATGATTATCATGATTGATTGAACCATGAATTGCTAGTATCCTCCCTTGTTTATGAATATAAGACGTTGATGAATGCGTATGGGAGTGTATGCTAGCGTTGTGTTTGTGTTGTGGTGATTAATGATCAAATGATAGTGTTTTGGAACCTTGAATGCATTACCAAAACTTTTCCAATTTGAGGGTTCCTAATCACCTTGTTCCTTGCAGCTCTCTACTCGATATGCTTTGATTTTATAGATAATTGATGCGTTGTGCTCGCTAGGTGATAGTTGCATGACTAGAGTACCGGTGTATGAGGGATTTTACTATATTCTTCCTCTTTTTGAGTTGCTAATTTAGGAAGAACATGAGTGCGGGATTCTCTTTTGGTTTTTTTTTTGTGAACTCAAAGCTTTTACAAATTTGTGCGTATTGGAAGAGAAAGAGAAGAGAGAAATATCTTTTGAAAATGAGGTTATCACGTGAGAGGCAACCAATCCTCACGAATTTGGAGTGCCCTTTGAGGATATGTTTGGGGATCAAATACCTTTGCCGCGTCCCGACCATCTTTCACTACTTACCATCCCCCCACGCATCTTTCCTCCTCACATAATCGTATGCCAAACTAAAAAGTACCTTTTAATGATTCATGAGACCTCAAAGCTCTCGTTTGTACCCAACATATGTGGCAACCCAGTGTGGCGTGCAGGCTGGGAAGTGGTGCTCAAGCTAAGACGAATATGCCCATCACATTTCCCACATGTGACCTTGAAAGGGAAGGCTATGATTCATCAGGTCTTGGTCAAGAGGGAGAGATGCTTATTCGCAAAAGATTTTGTAAAAGCTTGGTGCAATGTGTGTCAACATCGAAAAGGAGACCAATAAACGACAACTCCTAAATCAAAAGAGAGAATAAAGATCACCTTTGAGAGTTCTTGTGCTTATTTGTTGTTTGAGAAATCCCCCAGTGCACACCTTGAATGTTTGACCTAAGTTAGTAAGTATGATCCTCAGCCGAGATTTTATGCTTTCACAATAAGATGATAGTAATGTTCATTCGTCTCCATCTACTCTTCTTTATACAATGAATAACTAGAGTGCATTCCCATTATTTTGTCTATCATGTTGCATTGGTTTGAGTAGGTTTGCTTGGGGACAAATTGGTGTAATTTACCCTTCATATTAAGGTTTGTTTCGTGCTAATTCATGTGCTTAATTGTTTGAGCAGAGTCAATTGCATCCCTATTTCTATCCTATTTGATTTCGATGTGCTTTTAGGGTGCTTTAGACAATACATGCGAATTAAGTACAAAATAAGGACACACGTGTAGCAAAAGGGGCATAAGACTGAAGATCGTGGCCTGGAGATGGAGATCACAGCCGAGATCACATGCAGTTCGGCTTCACTTGAAAACTGCCAATTTGTGTTGCATAACTTTTCTTTGCACGCCAGGCAAATCTTATGTGCTCCACGAGAACAACTCTTTTTACTCCTTCAGTAGTTGGATGAATGGCTCTAACATATGGTCTGAGACATGCATGGAGATGCATATTCTTTGCTTGAGCTTTCTAGGATCGAGCTGCACTTCAAAATCAGAGTCTAGCACTTGAGTATCTGGTTCCTCATACTCTCAAATAGGGGTGATAAACGGTTAGTCGGTTATCGGTTTTAACCGATAACCGAACCGATAAAGTCGGTTAGTGGTTAACCGATAACCGTTACTTCCTTATTAATTTCGGTTTCGGTTAGTAGTATTTTGGTTATTGGTTAACCGCTAACCGATTAATCGGTTAGCGGTTAACCGATAAGAAAACCGATAACCGCCTACTAGTGTGGCTACATGGTTTTTTACTTTGGCTAAGGGAAAAAGTTGTAAGATTCAAAACCAATCAAAGTTGGAATTCCAAACATCCCAATTCTCACCTATTGCAAACAACCCTCCATCAAAAGTCTCAAATGTTTTTAAGAGTTAGAACTCGAAAGTCACCCCTCTCTAAATCCCCTTTGCACTCGATAGAGTGAACCTTATGTTGATGACTATGGGCTAGATGAAGATCTTGGAGTAAATGATGACTATGGGCTAGATGAATTGGAGCGAGATCCTCAGATCATTTAGGTTGATGATTTGGAGATAATGAACTTGTTATTTGTGTCTTGTTGTGATTGTGACTTGTGGTTGAATTGTGGGCATGTAGACTTTATGTTGTGGAGTTGTGGTTGAATTGTGTGGTTGCTTTAGGCTTTATGTTCAATTGATTTAGATGACTTTATGGTGTGTGATTATAGAGGCTGAAACAAAAGCAGGCCACTCAAAATTGAGGGTGAATCATTAAAAAAGGTGGTTGAAATTCGGTTTTGGGTGGTCGGTTTCTGAACAAAAATCGAGAAAGTGAACCAGAAACTGCGGTTTCGGTTAACCGCAAGGGAAAACCGAAATCGATGTTTACGGTTTTCGGTTAACCGAAGTCTCTGTCGGTTTCGGTTTCGGTTAGTGATCTTGGAACAATTTTGGTTGCGGTTAACCGATATTTCGGTGCGGTTAAACCGAAACCGCACCGACTAACACCCCTCAAATGCCCATTATGTTGATTATTCTCTGCATTAGTGGCTCTGCTGGTGGTTCCTCGATGCTCCTAAAGTGTAGCCTATTCCTTGACATTGGGAATTTTAGCATATGATGGCATGTCTCACTCGTCTCGAATGTCATAATAAAACTCCCAATTAAGGCCCAAATATAAACCTTAATCGGATGCAATATAAGGCAAGTATGCTTAAATATCAACCTGAGCCGGTCCATGTACCCCTACATCGATTGTTTGAAACATTATCTAGCGATTGGTTGTTTGATTGAAAACTATGATCTACTATTAAAGCGGTTGTGACAGTAATTGGTTTTGACTCTTAAATGAGAAGGATTCACCCGGGTGTAGCTCCCCCTAACTCGCTTGCATAACTTGTCGGAATGACTGAAAATGTATGGTGGAGGTGATTGAGAACCGTAAGTAAAGTGTAGCTAGTGATGGAACATCACTCTCTCGGTCCCTAGGCCAAGGAATTCAAATTAAGCTACCAAGGTAGCTCTCTTGGCCTAATCTACTATGGACTACCAAACATTCACTCTCGAATCGGAATTCGGACAACCAAAACACAATCAACCTAGGTGCTAACACAAACGCGCCGCATTACTAACTCAGATTACGGCCTCTGGCTTGGGTTCACGGTCTTACGACTGTGAACTGGCTTGAGTCCAGTGAGAACAAAAATGGCTCTGGACGCCTGGCGGTTCACGGTCTCCCTGACCGTGAACTCACTGCTTCCACCGTGATCTGCTACTGCCTCCATCCTTTGACCCGATTTGGCTCATTTTCGTCCAACTTTCGACTTCGGGGTTGGTTCCACATGCTATAGACTGAAATGAACAAAAACGAGACAAAACCTAGCGTAAAACCAAACCTACCTGAGTAAAAATTCTTCAAATGACTTAGGAAACCAGGGGTAAAAGGTTTACAATTAAGCTCAAATCACTTTCCCACACCTAGTCATTTGCTTGTCCTCAAGAAAACCATTCTCAACCTAATAAAATAGCTTGGGGGACAAATCAAAAGGCACAAAGTGGTGAGTCTCAATGGCTATTAGGCATCAACACATGAACTTCCACAAGCAATATTGGAATCCACCACAAATGTGAAACGACATTCGGATGAATCAAGAATGTTCAAATGAAAAGTTCTCAACCTATTCACAAATCAATGCAAGTCTCGACCAGACTACTCATGAACCGCAACTAATCATGCATAGAACTCAAGTCCTAGGAACAAACGAAAAGGCGACAAAGGTCCTCACCGGGATAAGATATGAACATGCATAATGTGAATGAATCACTCACTCTCGACCAGTGGGGCCAGGACCCTTTTTGGTGCAAAAGATGTGTACAACCATCAAAACTCAGTCCTATCTTCTCTCCACCACATCGGCAACCTCTAAATGATAGAGTTCACGAGATGGTTGTAATCACTAGCTTGCCCGGAGGTATTAGACACGGGTTCAAATGACTGGCAATTGTCTTGGACATGGGGAAAATGACTTTTGGGTGAAGGCAAACATAGCATGAGGTCCTACATCTTCAACCTAAAACCAAAGGTTCTATGGTTTCGACTAAGAACATTTCCTGCAATCAACGGCCACTAGCATCGGCCAAAAACCACACTTCCCTTCTTGTGAACCACTACCAATCACAAACTGCATTCAAGCACACTCCCTCGGTCTATTCTTGCTATTCACATTTCCATCATAATAGTGAAGGAGATCATAAAAGAATTTAGGTATTTCAATGGATTGAGTGCCAAGAAACCCTTCCTAGAGCATACACTTAGACTTTTGCGGTCACTCTCTACGTTTATTTACCCCGCTTTATTACCTCTCTTTTTTCTTTTCTTTTGCTCTTTCTTTCCTTTTCTCTTTTTTTTTTCGAGGGGGGTACTAGAGAGTACAACACATGCCACTTATCCTTTAACGAACAATGCTCTCTATAAAGAACTTTCCTTCAACACTACCTTTTCATTTCTAGCAAGAACCGTGCAAAACCTCCTATGTAGAACCTCAATGGAGCTCAAAAGCGAGAACTCTGAGACACATGGATGACTCACACTTTGACACGAAGAAAGGATGAGGGTCGTTCTCTCAATCACCATTATGCTCAACAAGCACAAAGATCCTAACATTAGAATGACCCCAAAAGTCACATGGCTCAAAGAGGTTGACTAAGGGACAAAATGTTTCGGGACAATCAAATTTTGGGCGTGGACTAATCTTATGCCTCCATCATACTCACTAGTGAAAATGGACACGCTAAAACACAACACCAAATTGCGACCAAGTGCAATCGGAGAATGAAAATGCAAAATAGTGGCAAGTTCAATTTATCAACCTGGGGTCTAGATCTACTGCCAACTCCGTGACTACCTGTTATCTAGCAGGACTAAGTGTAATGAGAGTGATTGCAAACAAAAGCAGTAAAAAAGCAGGAAATGGTTCAAATTTCTTAAGCAAGGGAAGTGTCACTTGGGAAATGAGTCCCCCTTGCTCCTTAGTTATGTCAAAGTTGTAATTTCCTTTGGTTGATTTACTGTTGATTAAACTGCGGAAGATCCGACAGTAGCTTGGAATCTCTTAAGCTAACCAAGCCCTCTCAGACAGACTACCCGGTAGACGACTAGTGACACGCCAAAACACAACACCAAACTGCGACCAAGTGCAATCGCAGTCCGGGAATGCAGTAACAGGCAAGTTCAATTATCAACCCTGGGTCTAGATCTACTGCTTACTCCGTGATGATTTATTATCTAGCAAACTAATTCGAGTGATTGTTGTTTAAAGCAAAAGCAGTAAGAAAGCAGGAAATTATTCGGTTTTCAAAGTCAGGAAAGAGTCACTCGGGATTGAGTCCCCCTAGCCCCTTAGTTAGGTTCAATTGTAATTCCCCTGGGTTGATTCACTGTTGATTAGACTGCGAAAGTTCCGACAGTAGCTTGGAATCTCTTAAGCTGACCAAGCCCTCTCAGTCTAACTACCCGACAGACGACTAGTCTTCACCGGGATAGAAAGCTGAGGCTATGAACACAGAACTCCACTACTGGAATTGAATTCCAGTACAAAGCAGTAAACTGGCTAACTCTCGTATAACCAATCTCCTACTATCGAATGAAGAGGCTCTGACAACCTAATCAGATTCTATCTATCTCAGGTTGCAGCAGAAATCGACAAAAGCTGATCAGACTTCAAACAATTCAATAAACATGCATCATTCGATTAAAATCAAACAGTATAATCATTCCAAGTCATTACAATCAAATCCCTAACACAAGGAACTAGGGTTCTTCATACCCAAGTGAGAGAAGGGTTCTACTCCATAGAGAGAGAAGAGAAAACAGTAATCGGATTAGTCATACTCATAATGATGAGGAAAATCTGCTCCGGGATGATGATTTCCACTCCTATGACGATCTCCAAGCTCGATTCGATGAAACCAGCTCCAAGATAGCTTCTAGGATGTGTTCTTCGTACTTTCTCTCTCTAGGGCTCTGTTTTTGCTCTCAAAATCCGATCCTCCCACTTTTGGCTCGAAATTGGCTCAAAAACCAGAATTTCCTGACTCACACGGGCAGGCCACACGACCGTGTGGCTCACCCAAGTGGCCGTGCGAATCAAAACGCAGCGTATGGATTAGTTCGATCTTCATGCTTCTCACACGGCCAGGGTTGCACGGCCGTGTGGATTTCCTGAGTTGCCCGTGTTTGCTCTCGGTGGAAATCACACGGCCGCAATTGCACCTTGCACGGCCGTGTGACACCCAGGACTGCCCGTGCAGCTTCCTTAGAACCTCGCCATGCGTCCGATCTTCGTCCAATCGACCCCAAACTCGCTCCCAGGCCTCCATTCACGTACTAGGACCTGAAACATCACAAACAAGCACAACCTAGCATGAAATCGGCCTAAAACACGAGAATCAACACCTCAAATGGTGTAAGAACGAGGGTAAAAGCATGTGTAATTAACGGCCTATCAAACTCCCCCACACTTAACCGTTTGCTTGTCCCCAAGCAAACCAAGTCAGACACCAGGTAAGCTTACAAATTTCAATCAACCAACATTGGGGACAAGTCATAAAGGCACAGAACACGTGAATCGTACTGGTTTTCAAACATCAATACATGAACAACCTCAATAGCAACCTGGACAACCACCACAAAGGACATTCGAGTGCAGCAAAATCGAGTAAAGGAAGAGTCTCCCTTCTGTTCACCAGCCAACCTAGACTTGACTCAACCACTTACCCAAAACAGTCAACTCATGCATCCAACTCACGACATCAGAATAGAGACCAAGCAATCTAGGTCCTCACCGGGGTACAAGAGTATATAGAATATGAAAATGAATCACTCACTCTCGACCAGTGGGGTCAGGACAATTTGATGCGAAAAATGCGCATGCTATTTCTCTCAATCCCTAACATCTCTTCACCATGATGGCAGCCTCTAAATGCTAGAGTTCACATATGGGATGTCACCACTAACTAATCAGGAGGTCTTAGACACAGGTTCAAATGACTGGCTAGGGTCTTGGACATGGGGAAAAGGCCTTTTAAGTGGTGGAAGTATTCATAGCACAAGGTTCCACATTTCCAAACCCACACAATCACAGTCAAACAAACCGGTATTTTCTTTCTGCTATTCTGCATTACTCAATATCTCAAGATCACAAAAGTGAAGGAGGTATAAATGTCAGCATTTCCAAGCCAGACTGCTAAGAAACACTACTTACTGGGCATTAATCACGATTTTTGGTAGTGGCTCTCTTTTGCTTTCAATTTTTTTCTTTGTTTTTCTTTCATTTTCTTTCCATTTCTTAAGAGAGCCACCACTTCTGCACATATTTCACACATCTACCCAACTTTTATGCACTACCTCCAACACTCACATAACTTTAGCAGAAACAGCAGAGAATATGTAAAAAGTAAAAATCACTCTGTGGAACCTTCTAAAAGATGCAAAAGGGTGATTTTTTCATTATAGACCAAAAAGAAAGGATAACACACGGCTCAAAGGGGCTGACTAGAGGATATGACACATCAGGACAGTCAGTTTGGGCGTGGGCTAATCCTATGCCCCCATCATCTTAGCTAGTGACAACGTGAATGCTATACATCATGGAAGAGGGATCTAACGCACAAGAAAGAAACGAGCAGACTCAAATCTCACATGGCTACCTATATGCTCTATCTCACATTCTGATACCCTGAACTAGATGCATAAACGACTGTCAAGACCAAGTGATCAAATCAAGTCACAGTTGGTAAGCAAACAGTCGAAAGAACTTAACCCCTACACAATTCTACTGCACGTCTCAGTCCTCATCATAGGTTGTCCTAGTCACAATCAAGCTGTCATGCATTAATACGAAAACCATTCAATTCATCCATCAAAACACAGTGCCAATATGATCAAACAACAGTACTTGGATCCCTCAAATCGTAAGATTCGGACAGCAGACTAGGCTCCAAGCACCCAAATATATATTTCAACCGATACAAAGAACCCCCCCCCCCACACTTAAGCACGACATTGCCCTCAATGGAGTAGAGGGAGAGATAAGGGGAACGATGTTACCGGATTGAAACACTGCTGGGGGACTGGAAGTGGACCAGTTAGCGGGGCTAGCATCAGCAAAACACACTGGGTGATAGAAACCATAGTTCCAAGTGGACAAACCGAAAAAAACAAACGAAAGAAAAACAAACCTTGGTGGGGTTGCCTCCCCACAAGCGCTTCTTTTACGTCTTAGCCAGACGGTGGCTCCTAAGTTTCGGTCCACCCCAAAACCTCCTTGAAGTTGAGGTTCTCATTAATGAGGTGGAGTCTCAAGTCACGAGCAGGTGAAGTGATAAGTGATGAAGATGGCTCGTGGCCTTGAGGAAAATGAAGTCTCCACTCACGAGACCTCTCCTTCGCGTCTGCTCTTGTCTCATTGCCCCAAACCAGATAAGATATATTCGATTGACCACCATGGCATCCACCAAGAGGGATCGATGTTGATGTGGTCTTAGTTTGGCAAAGAGACACGGCAAATGGGTCCTTGCCAAGCAGCTCCTCGAAGTTTGGTGGAGATATCAAATGTAACATAGGCCCGGTGCAAGCCTCTTCCACCTCAACTTCATCCTCAGCCTGGACGCCAATTGCCTCCACAACCCCCCTTCCTTCTTCAAAATGTGGTCTCTCCCCTTGGAAAAGATCAAGAACTACCTCTTCTTTACTTTCTTCCTCATCCTCCACAACTTCCTTCATCATCCTTGCTCGCTCTTCTTCTTCTAGAACAGATTGGAGAGCAAGTCGCCAAGCAATTTCTTCAATGGGATCATCTTGCATCTCCTCGCACATGCCCATCATGTTAGAGCATAAATGAGGAACGGTGTGATCTGCCACCAGAGGACTTTCCTGATCATGATCATCATGGGAGTTCTCTGTGATAACTTCTGTAGGCTCCTCAACGCCCCCGTTGCCCTTGTCATTCTCCACCTCTTCTAGCGTAGTAGCAGAAAGGTGATCTTGAGTAGGATGTGAGCAAACTTGCTTCACCCACTCTGTTTGCTTCGCTGAGCACTGAACAGTCTGCTCCATGTCATGGAGAAGTGAGGGATCGGACGAGGCAAGGGCTTGGATTTGAAGATCCATCTTGGAGCATGCTCTCTCAGTGTCTCGAGCAAACTGCTCCACGAGAAGCCTTAATTGTTTGTTTGGATCTTCCAGTGCAGTGTAGCATGGCTCTGCAGAGTGGCCCGCGAAGGCCTCCATGGCTAACACCAACTCAGATGGCCCCTCTGGTTGTGGCAGGAACTCTTCTTGAAAAGGATATTGTTCTTGAGGTTCCCAAGGGTTTGGTTGTTCTCCATAGTAGGGGGGTTGGTACTGACATCCGAATCCATAGTCTTCTCCTCCTTGATTGCTCCAGGAAGTCTCGGGGTAATACCACACGGATGGTGGTTGATACCCCCAATGGTTGGAGAGGCCATGAGGATCCATGTTTCAGAGCTGCACCAACAAAAACATAACACCCAAGTGAAAAGCAAGGGTGGAAAAGAAAAGAAAAAGAGCTAGAGTAACAAATTCTCACGTTTCCACAATAACCTAGAGATCCCCGGCAACGGCGCCAAAAACTTGACACGCCAAAACACAACACCAAACTGCGACCAAGTGCAATCGCAGTCCGGGAATGCAGTAACAGGCAAGTTCAATTATCAACCCGGGGTCTAGATCTACTGCTTACTCCGTGATGATTTATTATCTAGCAAACTAATTCGAGTGATTGTTGTTTAAAGCAAAAGCAGTAAGAAAGCAGGAAATTATTCGGTTTTCAAAGTCAGGAAAGAGTCACTCGGGATTGAGTCCCCCTAGCCCCTTAGTTAGGTTCAATTGTAATTCCCCTGGGTTGATTCACTGTTGATTAGACTGCGAAAGTTCCGACAGTAGCTTGGAATCTCTTAAGCTGACCAAGCCCTCTCAGTCTAACTACCCGACAGACGACTAGTCTTCACCGGGATAGAAAGCTGAGGCTATGAACACAGAACTCCACTACTGGAATTGAATTCCAGTACAAAGCAGTAAACTGGCTAACTCTCGTATAACCAATCTCCTACTATCGAATGAAGAGGCTCTGACAACCTAATCAGATTCTATCTATCTCAGGTTGCAGCAGAAATCGACAAAAGCTGATCAGACTTCAAACAATTCAATAAACATGCATCATTCGATTAAAATCAAACAGTATAATCATTCCAAGTCATTACAATCAAATCCCTAACACAAGGAACTAGGGTTCTTCATACCCAAGTGAGAGAAGGGTTCTACTCCATAGAGAGAGAAGAGAAAACAGTAATCGGATTAGTCATACTCATAATGATGAGGAAAATCTGCTCCGGGATGATGATTTCCACTCCTATGACGATCTCCAAGCTCGATTCGATGAAACCAGCTCCAAGATAGCTTCTAGGATGTGTTCTTCGTACTTTCTCTCTCTAGGGCTCTGTTTTTGCTCTCAAAATCCGATCCTCCCACTTTTGGCTCGAAATTGGCTCAAAAACCAGAATTTCCCGACTCACACGGGCAGGCCACACGGCCGTGTGGCTCACCCAAGTGGCCGTGCGAGTCAAAACGCAGCGTATGGATTAGTTCGATCTTCAGGCTTCTCACACGGCCAGGGTTGCACGGCCGTGTGGATTTTCTGAGTTGCCCGTGTTTGCTCTCGGTGGAAATCACACGGCCGCAATTGCACCTTGCACGGCCGTGTGACACCCAGGACTGCCAGTGCAGCTTCCTTAGAACCTCGCAATGCGTTCGATCTTTGTCCAATCGACCCCAAACTCGCTCCCAGGCCTCCATTCATGTACTAGGACCTGAAACATCACAAACAAGCACAACCTAGCGTGAAATCGGCCTAAAACACGAGAATCAACACCTCCAACGGTGTAAGAACGAGGGTAAAAACATGTGTAATTAACGGCCTATCAACTAGTCTTCACCGGGATAGAACGCTGAGGCAATTAACACAGAACTACACTACTGGAATTGGATTCCAGTACAAAGCAGTGAATCGACTAACTCTCGTATAATCGATTCACTACTACCGATTGAAGAAGCTCTAACAACCTAATCAGATTCTATGTATCTCAGGTTGCAGCAGAAATCAAGATAAGTTGATCAGACTTCAATTGACTCAATCAAAACACTTCAATCGATTATAATCAAGCAGTATCACAAACCAAACGTCATTACAATCGATATCCCTAACACATGGAACTAGGGTTCTTCATACCCAAGTGAGAGAGGGTTCTACTCCATATATATAGAGAGAGAGAGAGAAACATAATACAAAGCAGTCATACTCATCATGATGGGAAGAATCTGCTTTGGGATGATAATCTTTACTCCAATGATGAAATCCAAGCTTGATTGATGAAACCCAGCTCCAAAATCACCTTAGGGTTTGTTCTTCGCACTTTCTCTCTCTAGGACTCTGGTTCTTGCTCTGAAAATCGATTCCCCCTTCAAAAGACCCAAAATTGGGTTAAAATCCATAATTCCACGATCACACGGCCAGGCCACAAGGCCGTGTGAAATCTCCAGCTGCCCGTGTGGCTCTCAAAAATGCCGCGTTTCGATTAAGTGCCTCCATGTACGCTATACGGGAAGAACCGCACGGCCGTGTGAAATTATGGCCTGCATGTGTAAACTCCCTGGTGGTGCAATGCGCCGGCGGAGGCCTGGACGTCTGGTAGGGAGCTGCTCTAGCGAAGGGACCTCTGGATCAGGCTCCACTGGAGCAAGGTCAACCTGTGGCCTTAGAGCGACCGAAGGTCGAAGTCCCTCGAGGAATTCAATCCCTCGCTCTCCCTGGAAGCACCAGCTTCATGTTGTACAGCGTCTCCACTTGAAATGGCTCAGTCCAGCAGATGGTGGAGCACCTCGTCGCATCAACCCCGAAGTGGTGGGCTAGCCTCATGATGATGCCCCCCAAATGCATCGTATCAACTCAATCACGTCCCTGTCATCTGGCGAAGGTGGTGGCAACCACTAATCCCAGATGGAGTGGTTCTGCTGGGCAGTTCAGGGTATGGAGGGCTATCAACCCTCTGTTAGTGATCATGTGGCCCGTCATCAAACTGGGGATGATAGACTCCATAAGGAGTGTGTGCAGGATCCTCCACAACATTCGAAGCTTCACTACATTGGTGTTGGAGTCCTTGAACTTGTCGTTGTGGTGCTCTGAGCGACATATGCCCTAGAAGGCTGCCTGATAGTGGAAGTTTGCTGTGTACTGCCTCTTTGTAATGAACTCCACGTACAGGTGGCTGCGCTTGCTCCCTGGGATGACGTGGGAAAAGGTGGAGTAGAACTCCACGCAGAGCTCGTGGTAGATGAGCTCGTCAATCACCAGGAGACGACGCCATAGGGGATGACTGAGGACCCTCGACATTGCCGCCTGACACCTGAACTTGTTGAACATGTCCAGGTCCAACACCAAATGAGGCACCGCCTCACTGTACCTCCACTGCTGGAACTTGATACCATGTTTCTCGTGGTTCACCAGGTAGTGAACATACGCGTGATCCGCGTCAACCATCCTGTATATTGCAAAACATCCAAGACATACACCATACGTGGAAATATCTGTCAATCTCACATCAAAGGGGAGAAAAGATCCCCCCCCCCACTTAGGATTCACTAAGGTCCTATGTCTTTGAATGCTTTTCACAAGACCAGATTTCAACAATTTAAGCACAACCATTAATGAAACACATCGAGACATGGTTCTAGGCGATTCAAGGTTTATCAAAATAACACATCAAACCTAAACCATGCCTCGATGGCCACCAACCACCATTCACAAAAGTGAATTCAATCAACATTCAAACATAATCAAGGTTGTCAAACCGGTTTATGCCAGTGTGCCAGTTTAGCAAGTGGAATGGTTCGACCGGTGGCACATACCGGTTTGTGCCGGTTCATGCCGGTCAATATTACAAATAAAATTATAAATACTCATATTTAAACGTGACATTTAACGTCAATACCTAAACATTTATGCTTGAATCCAACAAATAACATCAATATTTAACTTTTATACTCATAATATAAATAATAAAATAATTTTTAACAATTAGATTCAATAAAATAAGGTCATTTTACTTAGAGATTCGTATATCGATCATGCCGGTCATACCGGTGATGTCACACCGGTTTTATGACCGGTACCGGTTGAACCAGGTACAACCGGTGGCACACCGGCCGGCTTGACAACCATGAACATAATGCACTTGGTGGGCAATTCACTTAATTTATCGCAATCCATGAAAAACGATCCCATCAAGGCTCAATCAAGTTCACATGCACATCATTCATTATTCAAACTAACCTATTCGACCAACCCCTCGCCTAATTTCATCCATTCAAGCAAAATTAAATCGATTCTCCTCACCTAAGAACTCTAACCCAATTCTCCAAAAATGAAAAAGTAAAGGCTTGAAACAGACATGGAGATGCAAGTAGGGTCGAAGAGGAAGGTGAGGATGAGGCGATGGTGCCAAAAATCCCAGAAAAAAGGTCGGGAGGCTCACCGGAAAAAGTTCAGCCAAATTAGCTCAAAACTTTAGCAAAGGGGCGCCCGGAGGTGGGGATTATGGGTATGTGTCTAGTTTTTCAAATGGGTGGCCGGAAATCGCCAAAATTGACGAAAAATGGCAAGAAATCACGATTTTCCAGCCAAAACAGAGGATTCCGGCGAGATGGCGGTGTGATGTGAAGATTAAGGGTTCACGCACCTTTTATAGGCCGAACCCATAGTTCACGGACGGAGACGTTATTCACAGTCGCTAAGACTGTGAACATAACTCCCTGACCGTGAACTCGGGCGAAACGATGAGTTTCAAAGACTGTTGGATCCACGTTCGTTCACGGTCTCCAATCTTTTATCACGGTCGCTAATATCGTGAATAATCAATGTCGTATTTAATTCAAGCCAAATAAATTTTATGCGTAAACACTTTTACTTAAGGATGACTATTTGAACAACAGTGTATTACCTGACCTGACCCACGATGGGGCGGGTATTACAAACCCGAAGTAGAGTGGGAGGGAGTATGGATACCGACTTCCGCCCCCGCCTGCTTATTATTGGCCATTCTATCTCAATTTTTTTTTATGGTTAATCAAAATTTCATTAAGCACTAGGGTTGCAACTGCATAACCCCTTCTCAAACAACAAACAAGTACCTTTTGAGCCATTTACAATCAACTCAACCATAAAAAAACCTATCTATACATCAATTCAGCAATCAGCGAGACTTGGCAGTGAGTATCCATTTCACCTCCTCTTCAATTCGGCCAGCTAGCTTACTTGGGGAGCAAATCGCAGCATCATGAGCACGATAACAGCGTGATAAAAGGTTGGAACTGGGTTGCAACTACATAACTAACACACAGTGACCACCTCAACCTTCCCTCACTCTTAACTCCAGCATCACTAGTCCATTGCCTGACTGCCCAGTGCAGATGATCCTGCCATGAGAAGAACACTGGTAATCTGCAAAACCGAGACAAAACAGCACAGAAACCACTTCTACTGTACGAGCAAGTCGAGAACAAATGATCTCTTGTCTCGATCCCTCCTTGACACAAACCACACGAAACATCATCAGTCAATCACCAACTCTGTAGTTTATCCTTCGTTGTGATACGATTAAGAACCACAAGCCATAACAACAAGCTATGCTTCGGGCTATATGGTTTACCCCAAACAGCCTTATGCCAATCAACTAAGCCCTGAGGATTACGAATAGACTTCCAGATTAGTTTAACAGAATATTTTGGCAGGATCTTGCCATCCCAAGCAAGTGTCACATCACTACCAGAGATATGGGCTCGCACTCCCATCCTGCTCTTCAGAATCGTCCTCCATACCCAAGTACCTGCTGACTGCTCTGCTATGTCCCATATGGACTTAGCCTTTAAGTGATATTTTTTCGCCCACGCAACCCATAGAGAACCAGATGCAGCCAATAGATTCCGGATATGATGAACTACACATGCCTGGTTCCACTTTTTAAAATCCCTTATCCCCAATCCACCTTCATTTTTTGGCAGCGCAACAAACTGCCAGGCCACCAGTGCCTTCTTCCTCAAGCTTTGGCTACCCACACCCCACAAGAACTGGTTGCATATATTCTCTATCTCTTTTAAAATTCTTTGGGGCAGCAAGAATAAAGCCATCCAGTATTGCATAATACTAGTAATAACAGATGATACTAATTGTAATCTACCTGCATAACTTAGTTTTTTTGCTTGCCATGTTCTAATCTTCTTTGTTATCTTATCAACTAGCACTAAGCAGTCAGCAGAGTAGAGTTTACCTGAGATGAGCGGAACGTCAAGATAACGAACAGGGAGACTGCCAAGTGGGAACCCAGTAATGGAAGAAATCCATTGTTGTTCCTCATCAGGAATACCACAGCAGAACAACTGACACTTAGCAGGGTTACAACGAAGTCCAGATTCAACATAGAATTGTGCAAGCACTCTGTTTATGCCAGCCACCCCCTTATTGATCCATTTGTAAACACTAGGAGATCATCTGCGAAACACAAATGAGTGATCCCTAGTGTTTTACAGCGTGGATGATATGGGACCTGGTTGTCAACTGCTGCCCTATGTATTAAACATGAAAAATACTCCATTGCCACTGTGAATAAGTATGGGGAGAGAGGGTCTCCTTGTTTGAGACCCTTGCCAGCAGAGAAATAGCCACAGAGACCACCATTAAAAGAGACACTGAGCTTTGGGGTGGTGACACATGCTTCAATAAGTCTAACATAAGAGTCAGGGAAGCCCATAGCCAGAAGCATATTAAACAGGAATGACCAGTTGACCGAATCAAATGCTTTCATTAGATCTATTTTCAAGACACATCTCGACATAGTATTCTTATGATAGTCCTTCACTAGCTCACTAGCCATCAAAATGTTGTCGCCGATTAACCTTCCTTTTATAAAAGCAGATTGAGATTTGCTTATAACCTGAGGGAGTACTGCTGCTAACCTCTTAGATAGGAGCTTTGATATACCCTTATATAACACGTTACAACAGGAGATGGGCCTAAAATCTTTCATTCTATCAGCACTAACCACTTTAGGTATTAGAGATAGAATCGTAGAGTTTACCTGCTGTGGCATCACTCCTGTATGAAAAAATTCCAGCACCACTTCGTCCACCAGATTCCCAATTACAGACCAGTCTGACTTGTAAAATTCAGCAGTGAAGCCGTCCGGACCAGGGGCTTTATCATTTGGCATCTTTTTGAAAACCTCCCTGATCTCCTCCCTAGTAACTGGAGTTAACAACACTTGGACACCTTCTGAATCTAATCGATGCTTAAGCTGCTTTTGAAAGTAGCTTACTGGATGAATCTGAACCTCCTTATCAACCTCCCCCAAAAGCCTTTTGTAAAAGTCTACAGCTACCTCCCCCATTTCCTTGACCTCTGTCACTTCTGTGTTGTCATCTCTTATCAGCTTCATGATGGTCTGCTTATGATTTCGTACTTTCACCATGGCATGGAAATAGGCTGTATTCACATCACCTTCCTGTATGCTTCTAACCCTGGACTTCTGCCGGAAAATACTCTCTTCTGCCAGCTGTATATCATGACACAAGGCTGCCAGTTCAATCTCTTTTTGCACGTTGTCTGCAGTTGGATCCTGAAGAACTATCTGTTGTTGTTGCTCAAGTGCTCTTTCTGCTGCTCTAGCTCTTTCAGATTGCTTGTTCCACCAAGTAAATGGCGAACCAAGCACCTTGTGATCAATCAAACACATATCCGTGATCCATTCCCTGAAATCCAGACCTCCCTGAGTCATGACTGTAGCATTGGAGGCCTCTGCAACATCCATAATAGCATTGAAGTCTCCCATAAAAACACCAGGTTCCCCCACAACTTTCCAGGGCAATAACTCAGAATATAAATCCAACCTCTCCCTTGCTTTATTCGGGCTGTATATAGCTGTTACAGTGCACTTGGTTAACCCTTCTACTCTGACTTGAATGAAATGCTCCCCCATTTTAACTAGCTGGACTTTCAGACTAGGCTTCCAAAAAAGCCAAACCCTCCCAGAAGCTGAATGAGCATAGTTATCTAAATGCTTCCAATTACTAAAATGACGCTGAATGATATCCTCTGCATTTTTTTCCAAAACTCGAGTCTCTAAAATAGCTACAAAATCTATATTCAACTTTATTAACTGTTTACTAATATATCTATGCTTCTCAGTGGCATTAAACCCCCTGAGATTCCAACTCAAAAACTTCATTTATGCTTTCTTCTCCTCGCCTTCTTAGGGGGATCCCGGATAACCAAAGCCTGACCTTGAGCATTAAGAGGAACTCTTGCCTGAGCAGCAGAAGCAGGAATCTTAAGAGCAGTGTCATACGCAATACCCTTTTCCTTCCTTGTAACAAGCTGAAATCCATCCTCATCGATCATCTTACCGGATATAGAATTGGGCGGCGTACCAATATCAGCAACTACCAACCTGCCTGCCTTTGAGCCAGCTTCGAGACCTCCTTAAGAGTGTGAACCAACAGTTAAAATGGACCCTTCTTCTCGTGGATTTGTCTTATCTCCAACAGTTGAGCCAGCTACTTGAATCGGACCTCCTTCAGTTGACTTAGCAGACTCCTTCCCTTCAACAGTTGAGCCAGCTACTGGAACTGGACCTCCTTCAGTTGACTTAGCAGTCTCCTTCCCTCCAACAGTTGAGCCATCTACTGGAGCTGGAACTCCTTCAGTTGGCATAGAAGCCACCTTCCCTCCACTGGTTGAGCCCTCTGCTTGAACTGGATCCCCTCCATTAGTATCGGACGAGCTAGCCTTGACCTTTGCAACCCAAACAACCTCATTCGTCATAGCCTCCGCCCTGACTAACTCTCTACCAGTAATAACCTGCACTTCTTTGCATTCCTTACCCTTCCCTTCACAATGACCAAACTCTTTACATTGCTTGCACAGTAGTGGAACATGAAGATAGTGAACAACCAAATACAACGGACCTTCCCCTTCGGGTGTAACACTGATTGTGTCCGGAAAATCAAATTCAGCAGAGATCTCCACACAAACCCGCGCCACGCCTGCTTGAGCTCCTAGCCTTGTTGCCTGATCCATCCAGAGTGGTGTACCAAGTAAACTAGCAATTCTGCTCAAACCCTCCCCCGTACTGTATTCGAGCGGCAACCCACTGATACGAACCCAGATTGGGAGCGAATTCAGACTCATACGAACTGCTTGGATTCCTGGAACCCAACGATGAAGAAAGAGAGGGTTATTGTCATAGTGCCATGGTCCATTTTCGAATACCCAAGTGCTGGCCTCCGAATCCGAAAATTGAAAGAGAAACATATTATTCCCAAAATGAGAGACCGTGACTTGCCCATCGCGCCCCCAAAAACGACGTGCCCAACGCCTCAATTTCCCGTTCTCCGGTGCCGGCGAAAGAAATTGCCCTACCAGAGCATTTCGCCATCGAGCAGCACCTTCGTCCCTCACCGCTCGTGGAATGACCAAGGATCCATTGACAATTTCCGGAGCAACATACTGCAAACGATTGGGCTCCCCGACGCCGAACAGCTGCGCCCAATTAGCCGGGGCGCCATGCTCGGCGGCCATCGGCCAACTTCTCGGATCACTCGACGAAACCCTGACTTCAGAGAGAAAACAAAAAAACTCTTTTTTTCCATTCTATCTCAATTTCTGATAATATATATTCATATATCTTTTAAATAGACTTTTTTCAATTAGTTAGACTTGATCTTTCAACTAGTTATACTCAATTACCCGTTTTATTATCACTATTTTTCATTCATAATTTTTTTTTCTTTATTTATCGTAAAACGTAAAATTTTAAGTATATATTTTTAAATAACATGTAAGAGCGGGCCGATCCCGCCCCGCCCCGTTCCATATCCACGCATGTATTACCCGCCTTGCATTTTCTGCGGGACGGGTATGAGTATTGAAGTACCAACCGGCCCCATTTTCATCACTATTTATTCAATAATAATAATAACAGTAATTATTATTATTATTATTTTTATTATCTAACAACATCTGCATTATACTATTTTGTCAAGAAATTCACTACCAGGAATATTTATGTGTTCTGACTTCTGATCCTATAAAATCATATTTATTGTAATCTTCCTTGCAATCTCATCAAACTAAACTCGCGTTTGCGATCAATGTAATAGGAGTGGAAAACGGTGCGGTCTGGACCAGACCATACACACGGTTTGTGGTCCAGACCGAAAGGGTGAAACACAGATCATAGACCAGACCATATACTATATCGTATAGACCAGACCACGTCTATATAGTGCGGTCTGGACCAGACCATACACACGGTCTGTGGTCCAGACCGAAAGGGTGAAACACATATCATGGACCAGACCATATACTATACGGTATAGACCAGACCACGCCTATGTGAAGCGGTCCGGTATGATCTGGACCAAGCAGAAAAAAATTTATTCTTATTCCGCCCTCTAATTCTCCCCGATATCTATAAAAATAAAACATTCAGTGACCGTTATTTATGCTAGTGAAATAAAAATTTAGTGATCATAAATAAAATGGGAAGAAATATATGAGGGAAGAATGGCCTTTAAAACAAACACAACAAATAGCCTTATTTCTTGCGCGATCTAGTGAAATAAAAATTTAGTGATCATAATTAAAATGGGAAGAAATATATGAGGGAAGAATGACCTTTAAAACAAACACAACAAATAGCCTTGTTTCTTGCGGGTGGTCCGGAAGGTTCTTGCGGCCGATCACCATCGTGATGATGTCGAGGTTGTTTTGAACCACTAAAGTAGTGACTTATCTCTCATGATTTTCTTTATCTCATCTAGGTGAGTGAATTTTTCTAGTGTTTCTGTATTAACGAATCCGTAGTCTAGACATTGTCAGCGAATATTATTTATTAATCTTTCTTGTTATTGTGTGATTCTTTGATAATGAGATAACACATAAGCTATCATTTGGGCAATCTGTGGGATGACTCTCAACTGGTTCTTCAAATAAAGAAAAGGAGGTTTAATTTAGTGTTATTTTGGTTTGAGTTAGTAGGAAGTATACCATGGTCTGTCACGGTTTACTACGATGGACCGTGGTCCAGACCACTTCAGACCACACACTAAAACAGGATACCATAAATCAGATCAGACCATAATTCTGATCTCACGATCCAAATCAAATCATACGGTACGGTCTAAACCGCAATTTGCTATACAAGTTGGTCTAGATTCCCAGCCCAATATAACATTGTGACCACTATACACAATTATATCAAACACAAAATGGACCAAGCTCTTATTTTATACAATTAAATCATTGAACTGTACGAATTAAGATGTATTAGCTACTCCATCTATTTTCGATCCATATGTGAAAACAACACTATTTTTTAATAACCTTTTGGTCCCGTAAAATTTTATAATTGTAGTATATAATCCCTACAGAAAACCAATAAAAGTTTCCAAACTCTTATCTTAACAGATGCTATGATGCTATGGTACCAAATGAATCGAGAATTCATTTGATCGTAAAATGAATTATCATGTAGAATTCATTGTTAAATGAAATCCTATGTTTGGTATGTTATATTCAAATCTTTTAGAAATAAACTGAAGTGTCGTGTAGAATTCATTGTCAAATGAATTTCTGTGTTTGGTATGTCATATGTATAAGTAATTTAGTTAATAAAAGAGGACAATCATGTTATTCTATTATAATTAGTAAATACTTGTGGAATTCGTTTGGAAATTCCATCTCAAATCCTCGAAATTGCTATAACTGGTTCCAATTCCGTAGAATTCAAAATTTAGATTTGAAAATAAATTATTTTTAATACCAAATACAAAAATATTTCATTTCAAAATGAATTCCTCAAAATTTATGGAATTCATTTATACCAAACGGTATGTAAATCATACCTGACTAATTCGACTCACTTATACTGAATGCACTGGTAGAGAACTTCATGTTGTCTAAATTTTGGAAGAGCCGAGTTTGACCAAAGTGAATTTCGAGACATATTTTTTAAGAATATATTCACACTTGAATTTGTTGTTAGTTCTCAAGTATCAACATACTTCCAAACTTGAGATGTCGACTAAAATTTGATGACATTGTAAATATTTAAACGATTTCTTAGTAGTTCTTAGTTAGTTGTAGACCCATATTAATTTCTAAACTATCTTTTTTATTTGTATTTTTACAGAGTAAATGTTTGATGTAGAGTAAGATTAGGATTAGATTGTCAAATTATTGACAATAAGTATGAGTCAATTTGACAAAATATTCTGAGTATATTCCGTGACTAGTGCTAACTTACATATACGACCGCATTTAGTGTTATATATGTTCAAAATTAGAGTTCAACGTATTAGTGTATCTGATATTGTTGATTATAGTAACCATACTCCATCGCAATGGAATGATTTGGAAATTAAGAAAAGACCCCAGCGCCGGATTGCATTAATGTATTATTAGTTATTACGTTGAAAACTCATCTACAGTTAGATCTAGCTAGAGAGAATCCTTCTGGTATATGGGAGTTAAATAAGGTCGCACCCAAAATGATAGTTTATGGGTAAATAGCAATGTTGGTCACTGAGATTACAAAAAAGATGTTTATGTTTAGTCACTAAAAATATTTAATTACATTCGTGGTCACTAAGATCAGTTAAATATTTCAAGTTCGGTCACTCTCTGTTCAACTCCGTTAACATTTGTTGATGTGACAGTCAACTTTTAAAGTTGAACGTTAAATACATAACTTGGCAGTTAAAAAATAATAAATATTTAATATTTTAAATATTCCACCTAATTATCATCACCATTAAAAAATAAAAACCTAATTCTTCTACTACCTCCGCCGAACACGCTTTCTCCTCCCCGACTCCACTCGCCGCCGTCGCGGCTGAAGAGTGAAGACCCTCTTCTCCAACAGGCACCAGGGACATCCTCCTCCTCCCACTCCTTCGATCCTTCCTCGGCAGGAAGAACCCTTCCCTCAAGATGACTCAAACAAAAACGCATCAAGGTTATATTCTGCTCAACAGCCGATGACCTTTCTCCAGCCCTCTTCTACTTTCCCTGGAAACAAAACAGAGTCTCATTAGAATGGTTTAGGCACGATATTGAAACCAAATTTATGAGTTTTCTTATTGTCTAAATGTTTTGGCAATTCTAACCAATATTCTGGAAACAATTTAGACTCCAGCTCTTTGGTACACAAAGTGCACAAATCACGGGAACCACTAACACATATCATCGAACACTATCCGCGCTTTACCAACAACTCGTTATGGAATCTTCTCGCTCCAAATTCTTCAAATCAACCGCAGGCTACGAGAACCTAGGAAACGACGACTGCCAACTAGGGATGACAATGGGTAGGCTCGGGTGCGGGTTTACCCTATACCAACTCCTAACCCGTCTGGCAGAGCTTTCTAAAATACCCGACCAAATAACCACCGGGTATGAAAATTATATAACCATACCCTGCCCACCGGGTAACCACGAGTATTCGGGTAACCATGGGTACGAATCTTAAACTATGAACTTATACACATATATGCACATGCATACTCGTGTCCATTAAAAATTCTCAATACTTGTAACTGTTCTAGCTTCAACAATCCACACAAATAAAAACAGCAAACACATAATAATTGTTCTTGCTTCTACATTCCACACAAACATAATAATCGTCTACATCTTCATCATCAATAATGGTAGCTAAACTCAATTTCTCAAGCTAAAATAAATTTCTCAAGGGAAATTGATCCTTTGGTTAGCGGGGCGGGTATTATCGATTACCATACCCGTACCCTGCCCTTTATTTTGAAACCGGGTATTACTCGTACCCGCCCCCTTAACCCGTCAAAGCGGGTAATTACCCTCGTTGAACGGTTACGATCAGGTAGGGTACCCATGGTTATGGGTTGGATTGACATCCCTACTGCCAACACTGCGTCGGCGGGCTTCCCGAGACATTGGGCAGCCGCCGCAGACAAGCTGTCGCGACGAGGGTTAAGCACCCAAGATGGAACGAGTTGACTGCGACTCAAGATACAGTGCATAATCAATGGTTATGCACCCATGAGTAACTAAATCTGTACTCTTCATTCAGAAAAGTGAGATCTAAAGGTGGAGAATAAAGCGTATTTTTATTTTTCCTTATTTTCTTAATCGGCTCATATCTTCTTCGTTTTAACTCGGATTTCAATTTTTTTGCACAGATGGAACGAGTTCATTGTGCTCTACAAAATGAGATCCATTTTCAATATTTTTTCAGGAAAAAAATTTCTTGCTTCTCATTGCCAACTGCATACCATATGGTATCTTCTTCGTTTTGAAGTCGTTTTTAAAAAATTTTGCACAGAAGGAACGAGTTTATCATAATCTATTGGATCTACAAATTTCTGGGTCAACAAAATTCAGAACCAAAAAATATCACACAATACCATACAATACGAGGTGGTATCTTGTGGTACACAATGTTGAAAGTCGTAGATAACAGTTAATATACTCCTACCAGTGGCGGAGCCAGCATTCGAAACTACTTGTGTCCTCTTTCTATAATATAAATAAATAAATAATTATTCTATAAATATAATTAAACTAATAATATCCAAATAATTCATTCACAAATAATAAATAAATATTAGAATAATAAAATTATTATTTCCATGAATAATCACGACGCATTTTCATATTCTCAATGTATCCAAATAAGCAATAATTAGCAAATTGATCGCAATTCGATTTTAAAACTTGGTTTTGATATATATCAAATTGGAAATGTTCTTTCTGTACACTTGAAGTTGCAACTTGCAACAAGTAGAGTCAAAACTAATTTCAGCAAACATAAAGATCGATTTTTAGGTATTATGAATTTTTTTATAGTATGATACATTCATTCATGCTAGTTTTTAAATTTAAAATAACATGTAGTGTAGTGATAAAGCACTTTTATATTACCTAAATGTGATGCATACAATCTTTTATTAACATATATATGAAGTATTTTATTTTACCCAAAAATTACCTGTGTCTCGGGAGACATCCTATTGCCCCTGCCTCCACCTATGACTCCTACTATCATGTATTCAACCATCCTACAATCTTGGTAATTGGTATGTTCATACCACCATAGTACGTTTTTCATATCATATGATATGCTATTATATCAATATCAGTCAATACCATATGGTATAGAATGGTAAAATAATTACTCATTTTTTTTTTGTTCCAAATATATATCAAAGTGAATATCATTTTGAGGAGAACAATTAATCTCATCTAACTCTGCAAAAAATTTAAATTGTGACATCAAACGAGTGAGAAATCATCCGTTAAAGATTAAGGGGGAAAAATTAAAGGCTTTTCACGAGAGAAAAGGGGCGCGAATGTGGCGGATTTTTATTGGATTATGCATAGTTATTGACCACAAGGTTATGCACCTGATCCGCTCCCGTTGACCGCCACGTAAGCAAAAGGTAACGGAGTTGGACGGAGAGTGACCAAACTTAAAGTTTATCTAATTTTAATGACCAAACCTTAACATTTTTGGTAATCTCGGTGATCAACATTGTAATTTACCCGATTGTTTATTTTATTTTTTCATCACTTAATCTACAGACTAATTCATCCCTTAATAACCATAACATCATATCCAACTATATCAGTTTCATCAATAATAAAATTCCCACCAACTTGATCATAAGATTACAACAAATTATTATTTATTATACAAGAATCATAATAGTTTATTAGTTTTACTATGCTATCCTCCACAGCTGTAAATTGTCAGTGAGCACATGTGATCCTGAAGTACGCCATAGAAGTTCGCAGTCATGGTGCTAGTGCTACGATGTGAACCTAATTTAATCTACAAACCAAACAATTGACTTCGATTAGGGGCTGTGAAGTGATTAAACCAAACAATTTGCCCATCTCCTCGTAATCAACATAGCTAATATCATCCTATATCTTATGTCATACAATAAACATAGTTAATTATATCCCTAATCTATATTGTAAATCCTCGTGCAGACAATGTTAGCAAATAAATGACTTACTGTTTCGTCTTAACTAATAGATTGTTGAGATTCAATCTACTCCAATAATTCAAATTATTGAGAGTATTCAAATTTGATTTCACTTTCACACAGTCTACTCAAACAAAAGTTCATCAATCAAATTTAATGCATTAACATGTCGTACTTAAACTTAGATAAAATCGATCATCCACATCCAAACTACATCTATGTTGCAGTTACTTGACAAAATGCTCTCTTTGGACACTTTTGGAACCTCCAATTCCAGAGTGATTATTAATAAAGGTTAGGGCCAAGCATCCAGCTTTATAAACCAACAAAAAAAAAGTGACATTTCAGTTATGAAAAGTCTAATAATATGTTGAAACCATATCGTGATAGTAACTTAAGTTAGATAAGTTTTTTTTTAATGGATCTAATATTAGTTTTTCCTAAAGTACTATGTTGAAATCTTGTTACAAAAATGAATTTTGGCTCAAGAAAAGGAGGTTTTGTTGAAAGAAAGAAGTGAAGTGTAGAAATGAGTAGCCGTTAATGTAATGCTTGTATGGAGAAGCAGCGAGCTGTGGCTTCCCGTGGAGAAGAGAAGAGGATGGGAAGTTGTTGTCGGAAGAGAAGATGGTATTGCCCTTTCGATGGAGATCTGGTGATCCTTGCTTAAGTTACCAATGGCGGTGGGTATATGGCGGTTTCTCGAATGGTTTTTTTAGTTTTGTCAAAACCGAATCCTCCATTACGGTAGAGTTTTGTATTTTTTTTTTCAAATTTTCTGCAACGGAAGTGGTAGTAGGAATGATACTTTTGTCCTTACAATTAATTATTTATTTCATAGAAAAATATCAATATCAAGATTTGAACTCGAGTCTGTATAAACGAATATAACAATCATTACCAATTACAATAAATGAATTTGTTGTATCTTTTTGAATAGAAAGCGTACACGAAGTTAAACTTTGGAAAGCGGAAGACTTTTCCATCATTATTAACATGCCCACTAAGTCTATCGTATGTGCTTCTATAGTGCTTAATACTTCAATTTTCATGGTCTATGTTGAATTGATTTTATTTGGAGCAATTCAAACCGAGTTAAATGAATAAGATCAAATCTTTTAGTCGGTTTTACTTAGTTCCCCCAAATTGGTAAAGTATAACGCCTTTTTTCCTTCTCCTCCATCTACATTATCTAGTTCTCTCTCACTAGCCACCATCGGCCATCTAATCATCGTCAATTCATATCAACGCCTTAAACATCACCGATTTGTCACTTTCCAATAGTAAACTTGATAAGTTGGAATTAACCTTGAGAAATTATGATTGTAAGTGTTATGCATTTTTTTGTTATTCATGATATACCTTATTAATATCATTCTTTGTTTGTTTTATATGAACCTAAAATCCTACGAGTTTACGTTTTGATATTACAATTTCGAATTTACCCCATTTTTTATTTTATGTTAAATCTCGATTTTGTCTGCTTTGGTTACGGCAGCTGGAAGAGAAGGTTGAGGGGAAGGCCTTACGCAAGGAAGCGTTAGAACATTGATGAGCTGCATGCAGGAGACAAAAGCGTTTAGGTGGCCTTCTAGACGTGCGTTGCCGTCCTGGAGGGCCAGGATGACAGTTTGGAAGTTGCACATCACATCCCCGGACTATGAGATGTTGGTTTGAGGTGTGTTTCCTAACGAGGTGGCCTCTCCTGGTATGTTGTCTCGGTAGTATCTTCCATTTTCCTTTGTTGCGTATATGGCTCGTGTTCATGTGCTGTGTAATCATTTGCGTTCACGATTGTATGCTATGTGTAAAACAAGTTAGTGGCTCCAGGATGGACGCCAATTGTTTTGGCCAATTCGAATGGGTTGACGATGATTTCTGGCTAATTTTACATAATAATTTTATGTTAATTTTCTCCATAAAAGACAATGTCCTTCATAAGTCTCAAAATTTTAAGCTAATTACAAATGGTGGTGTTATGAATGATAAAGATGCGCCACTAGGTAGATGATCATCTTCGTTTGTAAAACTTGTGAGAAAGGAAAAGATAATTTTGCAAGGAGACGAAGCAATGACATGAAGAACAAATCATAGATAATGAAGGATAGAAATGAGTTTACATAAAAGAGGTAAAGATATAGTTGGAAAATTTGGACTAAAGAATAAGTCATTTGAAAACGACTCATGGAATGGAAACATTTGAAAATGACTTGATAGAGTTATTTGTGACTTTCACATAGACCAAATGACTCGTGCAATTTTTCTTTAGCAAACGAAATTATGCATCTTGGTTCAATTCATCCTTTCTCTTATGCAGACATCTGTCACTGTTGCTTTCATCCTGTTGGAGGCCTGGTTTGCTAACTGGACAGGGAACGAGCTTTTGGGCTCTTCAGCAACTTAGTTTGCTGGATTGTCGGTCAGGCTGCCAGGCTGGGGTTTGCCTGATCCGGCCTAACACTAATGAAATAATATAAAATACCATTCCGAAAATAAAGAAAAACAGGGAAACAGTGAGGTAGGGGAGTCCAATATCCAAATAAAAGAAAATAAATTCCACAAAATTCCTGATCTATTCATCTTCAAGCAGTCTAGCCATGCACCTTTCTTTTTTGCTGACCTGTGGAATACCTAATCTAACACAACACCAAGAAGACCAAGAATAAATGTACCATTTATTAAAGGGATGCTGGTTCTGGCCTTCATTTGATGTTTCCACAAGTGAAACCCAGAAAGGTTAGAATTATGGAAGCCAGAACTTCAGAACAGTTCCCTTTATTAATGGTCATTGTGAAACAATTTCTTTCCGTCTCTCTATTGCAGGGGGGGAAAATACAGAACAATGAACTTAAGGTGCATGGATCCAAATCAATAAAGGAAAAGGAAATCGGAGAAGGGAGGAGGGAGGGAGAGAAATCTCAAAAAAACTAGGAACCAGAAATGTTAGCCGGGCAAAGGAGAGGGATCATTGAGGACGAGGGCGATCGTTCGCTTTGTCAAGAGGGGAAAACACTACTTCTGGTTCAACTGGTGGGTGCCCATTCTTTCCTGATGTCGAACGTGTAATTAATCTCCAAGTAGCATTTGTTATCATCATCCACAAACTGCGATGCATCAAAGCAAATGCAAGAGATCAATGATGGAGTTTCAAATTCATCAATATAATGATAAGTTATGGTCTGTACTAATCTGCAACGAGAACCAACTAGGTTCAGTGAGAAATTGGACCACAATGTACAACACAGGCAGACAGTTATTTCACACGGTGATGATTGATTGAGAAGGGTTGGTGTGGGTCTATTTTGATAACTATTATTAAATCCAGTTTTGTCATGGAGCCTTATTTGTAAAAACCATTGTAATTGGTTCAGCAATGATTAAGGAAATCCAGAGCAGGTAATAATGCCAATTCAGTGATTTAATGCTTTCCCTTCTAACTAGAAGCTGCTAAAGTTCACATGGTATATCAAATTACGAGATTGGATAACACTTGAATGCAATATATACTATGCTCAAAATGTTCAAGATGTATAAAATCATAGTTAGTTATTTAAGAGCGTTGGGTAAGTCCATAATAGGGGAAACCTCTGCACATTCAGGACACAATACAACAATGACTCGATGAGAAGAACCAACCTTTGATTTTGCAGAATATGATCCCCTAGCAAACATGCCAGATGGGGTGGACTCTTCTGGCATCTCATGTACGTAAGGTTCCGGCTGAGGACTAAAGGTACCCAGCATCTCCTTTGTGCCATCAACTGCATAAGACCTCTAGCTATAAGAATCACACTCTGATCCATCGTTCAAATACTATTAAGGGTTCACAAGGCAACCTACTAATAAGTTCCAACTTGTATAAGAAATGATTTGCAAAGGAACTCCGTTAGGAATGGAGATGCCACACTTACCCTTGACACCAGTTTTCCAGACAGTGTTGGTGTACCTGAGACCAGATACAATGTTGTTGCTGACTTGGAAGGCAAACTTCAACTTGTATTGGCTTCCTTCCTTCAAAGTAAACCAAGAACCTTTTGGCTTCCCATCCTCGGGGATAGACAGCACGATATCAGCTCTATCAGGAGAAACAATCGATAGGCTGAGAATTTTCACTTCCGGCTCCAGCGTTTCTGCAAACAACCAACAGAACAGATAGAATTCAATTTAACTACAGTAGGCATCCACTAGTCATTGCAGAACAGAACGATGTCCTCTTACGACTGAAAATCAACAAGGCAGTTTCGTTTATACAATGATGAACAATTGGCTTACCCATTTGAACGTCATTCCCTTCTTCCCTTACATGGATTTCTTAAACTAGACACAGCTAACCCATTTAATGTCAATTACAAAGGTAAAGTCTACCCATTAGAACTTTCCTAAGGAGCTCCCAACCTTTACATGTAAGACTGAAATTCAGACATGAGCATCACATCTTGGATCATTTGGAGCTTTTACTTCTTACCTAAAAGTATGGACCCAATTAATGCAGTAGGGTAAAAACTCAGTAGCTAAACCATCAATGTATAACGTTGAATGATGGGAACAGATCACATCTCAACCATTCTTTCAGTCCACAAAAACCAGTAACCAAGACCCTTAATTACAACTCCAATTCCAACCCACAGTTATTGAACACAAATAATTACCTCCAATATTCTCAAAATCCACACTTCCGAGGAGCTGTTCCTTCCACTTCCTGAGGCTCTCGTCATCCTGAACATACAAAATCAAACAATTTTTGACAAATTAAAAAATCAGCTACACAAATTCAAACTCAAAGCAAAAAACTGCTTTCTTTTCTGAACAAACCTTATCTTTCTCGAGCTGTTCCTTGAGAGTATACTGAGGACCAAGCTCAAGCTTATTGGCAACTTCATCATCGTCTTCATCCTCGTCACCACCACCACCTCCATCTAAGGAAGATTGGCTCATGTGCTTTGAAATCTTCTCTACACCTTCATCTTCATGCTGCCTGTCAATCTCTTCATTCTGGTTGTTGCCATCCAAACCCATATTACTTGAACTCGACACAGCCAAAGACATCAACTCATGGACAAATAAACCAAAACGCAAAAGGAACCCTTTAGGTCCCTGAAAACCCCTTCAAACAGAGAAGAAACTGGGATCTCTTAGGGACGGACGAAGGAAATGAGAGGAAGGGAAGGCTTATCTTTCGAGAAAGACACCATCTTTGTGTCGAAAAGAGAGGAACCCAGATGGGAGAAAACGGGCAAAATTGGGGGAAATTAGGGAAAAGGTGGAGAAAGTTCGTGTCTTTAGTGATTTTTTGGACGAATGAGACACAACCCAAGAAAACAAAGACCCACTAAAGGGAGCAAAAGGGCATGGAAAAGAAAAGGATTAAAGAACCAAAAAAGAAATAAAAGATCCTAGCTTGGTTGAATGGGTAAACACAGAGCAAGAAGAACAGAGAAACGGGGAGGGAAAATTGATCAAGAGAAATGGGGAAAGAGGATTAAGAGCTAAAGATAGATGAGATTATAAGGAAGTGAAAGACTGGAACTTTCTTTGTTTTATGGTATGGAGTTTTCATTTGAGGAAGTTGAGGAAATGGTCATGTGATGATCCGAAATATCAGAAAATTAGAGGCCAACGTGAAGGTCACTATTGAGATTTACATCTCCCAATAAAATAATAATTAGAGACATTTAATGGAATAAAAGAAAGTGAAAGAAGAAATTGAATGATGGGGTCACATTTTGAGAGAATCCGATCACCCATGGATATGAATATGATCATATGAAAGGGGCATTCCTCATTAGAGAAGAAAGGGCCACTATATTTATTTCTTACAATTTTTTTCTAAATTGTAATTAAGGATGTAAAATATTCATTACATAATAAAAAGAATTTGATCCTTTTAATATTTTGATATGATTGATTTATAATTTGATTCCAATTTTGACTTCTCATTAACAAAATTAAAATTTTATTTTCATTCGTAAAACTCAGTTAACACAAAAATAATATCTAATAGCTTATACACACTCTTGTAATCATCTTACTTTGTTTGGCTTTCGCTTTCCTTAATGGAAATTAATTAATTAATTAATATATAAAAGCCTAACATTAGAGTTACTATTCATTAGTGGATCTCACACTACTTCAAGTGCAAGTGTGGAAGTTCCAAATCCTTATTTTACCTCACTCTCCGTTCTACAACAATTGTGTTTAGTTTAGGGATGACAATTTGAACCCGCTGGGTTTTACCCGACCTGAGCCGCGATGGGCCCCGCCCCGCCCTGATCTTGGCCCATTCTAAGTCAATTTCTAATGTCATCCATTCATATATCTCCTAATTCGACTTTTCTATGTCAAGATTAACTAGTTAGACTTAATCTTTCAACTAAATAGACTCAATTACCCATTATATTATCACTATTATCCATTCATGAAGTCTTTTCCCATTCATTTTATCATAAAAATTAAATTTTTCTTGTATTTTTTCCAAATAGCATATAAGGATTGGTCGACCCGCCCCGTACCCGCGCGGGTATTCCCCGCCGCCCCGACCCGTAATAGCATGGGACGGGGCATGTGTATTGCCCCGATCAGACCCATTGTCATAACTAGTTCAGTTATTGTTCGTTAGATTTATAAATTAGCCAGAGTTTCCATTTAATTTAATTTAAGGCAGATTTTCATTTTATTATGGATCATTTTATATGATCGGGTGACTTTCAAAAAATTATATGATCTGGTCTGATTTTATGCCGAATAGTTTCACCTTAAATGCAACAAATTGAATGAATGGGGTTTTCATATTAATTGTATTATTAAAAACTTGAATAACGAAGGTGACTTCCCTTAACCCGAAGTGCAATTATTGTATTTTCTTCTTTTTTAAGAGCAATATTTTGCATTTTCCATTCCATATATTTCACAAATAATCTATCGAAAAATAATACTTTTCACGGATAAAGTACTAGTTTATGTATCATGATTCATGAACACCAATCATGGCCTCTTTCTTCGTTAGCTGTTTTTGGTACTTTTCATTTTCTAGTTTCTAAGTTTGAGGGAAGCCATGAACTTTCCATTTCATAGACGAAACAATTTATTAGGGCATTAAATATATGGACATAATAATATGGCCTTTTATTTATTTCCATGATCTCCCTTCATTCGTTATTTTAAGTTCGCTAGAGTGATTATAATAATAGTTAACATAATGATAACACATATGAGGGGCTTTTCCAATAATAGATTTCTATAACCTTTCAAAAAAAAATCATAGATTTCTATTCAATTATGATGCTAATGCCCACTTCTTACATGTTTAAGATAGGTTACGTAACCAACGTTTATGATGGGGAGGGCAATAGTCGGGTTGGGGACTAGATACTATAACAACACCCCTTGTGTTGTTATTGTAACAACACTAGTCTCCAACCAATAGGAAGTTAGGGTTGTGATGACTTTTTATTAGATGAGTTGACCTAGTGTAAAATCAAAGCAGGGGTATAATTGTCATTACGAAAAATCTGTTTAAAAAATAAAAAAATAACAAAAAAATAACAAAAAATAACAAAATAAAAATAAAAAAATTATTTTTTATTTTCGGCCCAAAATTTTGGTCGCCGGAATTCGGCCACCGGTAGCCGGAAACTGGTCGCCGATCACCGGAATATGCTTTTTGTCGCCGGAAAATGCTATTTGTCGTCGGAATATGCTTACCGGCGTCGAAATATGCTTACCGGCGTCGGAATCTAGTCATCGGGGCCGGAATATGCCTATCGGCGTCGGAATCTGCTCACTGACGGTCATCGGAGTTCGGTCAACGATTTTTGTTGACCGGTCAACGGTCAACGACCACCGGATGTATGGTCTGCATTGTGAGATTTATGGTTTGGTTTCTCATATTTTTGTATGCCTTTTGTGGTTTGTTTTATCGTGTTTGTGGTTTGCATTAAGAAGTTTCTGGTTTGCTTTATCGTGTTTGTGGTTTGCATTGAGAAGTTTCTGGTTTGCTTTCAAAAATTTTGTGGTTTGCTTTGCGGGGTTTCTGGTTTGTTTTAATAGATTTTTGGTCTGCATAAGGACGTTTCTGGTTTGTTTTTGTGGTTTGCTTTATCGTGTTTGTGGTTTGCATTATGAGGTTTCTGGTGTGTTTTTTAAAATTCGGTGGTTTGCTTTGCGGGATTTCTGGTTTGTTTTAGTAGATTTTTTGTCTGCATTATGACGTTTCTGGTTTGTTTTTTTGGTTTGCTTTAACGTGTTTGTGGTTTGCATTATGAGGTTTCTGGTGTGCTTTCAAAATATTTGTGGTTTGGTTTGTGGTGTTTCTGGTTTGTTTTAGAGAATTTATGGCATGCATTAGGACGTTTCTGGTTTGTTTTTGTGTTTTGTTTTATCGTGTTTGTGATTTGCATTATGAGGTTTCTGGTGTCCATTAGAAATATTTATGGTATGCTTTGTGGGATTTCTGGTATGTTTTAGGAGACTTGTGCTTTGCATTAGTAGGTTCATGGTATACTTTTTGTGGTTTGTTTTACCTTATTTATGGTTGCATTATGAGATTTCTAGTATTTAAATGCTCGTGTTCTGCATACCATAATAAATTTTAAGCACTCGACATCCCAACTATATTTCATCTTACACCAACATTAAGTTTTGGCTTAACTAAACTAATTAAGCTTCTTTTATTTATATTCCCTGACTTTTAACCAGAAGCTTCTTCCTCACCACCTCTGCAGTCTGGAGCTATTTGCTAATCTCTCTTCATCACTTCATCTGCTTTTTCTTCCCCATCCCCACGACTTAGTATCTTGGAAAGATGGAAACATTAGCATTTGGTTTGCTTATTATAATCTTTGCATTACAACCAATCTCCGCTAGCTACTGTAACCCTTTTCCTAATTCGCCAAAAGGCTGAGGTGAGACACAAATTAAAGGGGGAAAGGAACAGTAGGCATGATAAATGTTGAAGCCTGAAACCTCCATTGGGAAAAGTTCATCTAACATCATTCGCTATGCGAGCTATCGCCTCTGGAGAATCACGAATCGGCTGTGGGAAAATCCAACTTGCTCTCCCGCTTCGCCCGTAACGAGTTCGACGCCAACTCCAAGGCCACCATCGGCGTCGAGTTCTAGACCCAGCTCGTCGACATCGACGGCAAGGAAATCAAAGCCCAGATCTGAGACACCGTCGGCCAGGAGCACTTCGGGGCCGTCACCTCCGCCTACTACCGCGGCGCCGTCGTGCCCTCGTCGTCTACGACATCACCCGCCGTCGGCTTCGATTTCCAGCAGCAGCTGAAATCTCCCTGCCGAATTCCACTTCCACAGCGGCCTAGTCTATGAACATTCTGTTCCAGTCGAGATTGATATATTCTCGTCGTTGGCCCAATCATTGTCGATTCCACAGCCACAGCCGCGAATCTGAGGGAAGACGGAAACGAATCGAAGAAAGGAAGATCCAATGATGCTTATGCCTTTGAAATCGTGGGATCGACATTGGCGTCGGCGTCGAAACCAGAAGGAGGGAGAAACCGCTTGGATGGAGGAGGTTGAGTGGTGGCAGAGGAGATTGAGCGGTGGTTGCTGATGGTTCGGATATGCGTCGGCAACGGAAGAGTCCTAATAGAAACGGAAAGTGGAAAAGGAGCGGAGAGGAAGAGGGGTTCAGATTTTTAATTTACTTATTTTTTGTAATTTCCCAATTTACCCTTGTTGTTATAATAACAACAATTAGACTGTTGTTATACTATCCGCTCTCGTCGGGTTGGGTGGGTTTTGGTCTCAAATTTATCCACTCGTTTACTAGCGAGTTGGATTAATTGTGATCCGCAATCCATTCACATACTTTTGTGGGTTGGGTTGGGTGGGTGGTGGATGGATGTGGTTGGGACGCGGGTCAACCCGCAAAAGCAATTCTCCAACTAGCTATTAAGAAAGTTGACTAACATGTATAATAAGTTCATAGCAAATTAGTAAGATTGTATCAATAATTTGTGATTTTGGTACAATTAATAATATATACTTTGCATCCCAATATTTAATAGATATGAACAATAATTTGCATATCAATATCCATTATCTAATGAATATTGCACAACACAATAACCCATAATAGTAGTCCAAACTATTCTTTATTCTCTACCTTTTGGAGTATATAGTCAAACTGTTGTGGAGTTCGAAAATATGATGAATATTCAATACTATAAGAAACGACATTTTCTCATGTTAAAATAGGATGCGGGTCATACGGGTGACCGGCAATTCACCCACCACCCACCCACATAAGTGCGGGTGACCCACATCAATCACCCACTGCGTGCAGGTCAGGTTATTTGCGGGTGGATCGATGTCAATCCGCTGATTAACCATCCACATGTCCACCCCTAGTTTATGCACTCTTATATAACTAATGGTTAATACCCTACTTTAGCCCCAAGTTTAGCGTAAGTGACACTTCTGGCCTCATTTTTCAAATAAGACATTTATGGCCTACTTTTGAAATTATTGAACAGATTTGGCCCGAAATTTTTTTGACTGTTAATATTGATAATCAAACACTATTATGTTAGTGACTCACCAAAAAATAGTTGATGTGGCATGCCACATCATTAAATAATATTATTTTAATTTTTCAATTCAATTAAAATTAAAAAATTAAATAAATTCCCTCTTATCCCAAAATTTCCAACCAAACCCTAAATCTAAATCAACACTTGGGCATCCTTATCATCGTCAACTACGCCGTCCTCGGAAGCACATTCCATGGCATCCTTACACCGTCCTAAGTCGATCCTCTTCATCTACCCGCTGAAGCTCCTCATCGAGACCTGCGGGACCACGAAGCTCCTCGCCGCCGTCGAACCAATTCTGGATCGGGCCACTCGCTTGCCGTCCACGATGTGCTCTACACCTGCGGCAGCTTCATATTCCCCAGCGTCCAGCCGGCGCAGCACCGCAGCTTCTCCGATGAAGTTGTCGCGCTGAACGAATTCTTCTGTTTCTCGGAGGATGGGTTCAGCTACGCCAGCTACGATGCGATGGGGTTCGACGCGGGGGAGACGACCCTCGATTATCCAGTTCCAGCTAGAGCCTAGTCGTCGCTGCCGCAGCCGATGTTGCTCTGCCTCTTCTCTCCACAGGCTGTTGTTGAATGATACCAGTCGCCAGTCGATGGATGATGGAGAATCGAGGGATTTGGCAGGTGGTCATTAGATTTCCCTATACCCCTACGGTGGATTCACGATGGCTCAAGATAGGGTGAGTAACCTTAGGGTGAGTAACAGTGAGTAATCAAATCTGGACCCTTCTTTTAAGTGACGGCAGATCTAAGGGTGGAGAATTAAAGGAATTTATTTTCCCTAGTTTTCTTAATTGGATTATATCTTCTTCATTCTAACTCGGATTTCATATTTTTTTTACACAGATGGAACGAGTTCGTTGTGCTCTACAAAATGATATCCATTTTCAATATTTTTTTAGAATAATTTTTTTCATCCCTCTCGTTACCAACTCCATACCATATGGTATCTCCTTCGTTGTTTAGTCATTTTCGGAAATTTTACACAAAAGGAACGATTTAATCATGATCTATTGGATTTCAAAATTTTTCGGGGGGGAAAATTTCAAACCTCTCGTTACCAACTCCATACCATACTATACCACCCTGGTATGAGGTGGTATTTTTCATACCATATGGTATGCTGTTATTTAATACCATATGGTATTGACTGGTATTAAATAACAACATATGGTATTGACTAGTATTTTTCATACCATATGGTATGCTGTTATTTAATACCAGTCAATACCATATGATATAGACTGGTAATAACTGGGAAAAAAATTTTGTTCCAAAAAATATCAAAGTGGATATTATTTTGAAGAGCACAATTAATTTGATCTAACTGTGCAAAAAAAATTAAATTCCGAGTTAAAACGAGTGAGAAATCGTCCGTTAAATATTAATGGAAAGAAAATTAATGATTTTTCAGGAGAAAGAAGGAGGGGCTGATGTGGCAGATTCTTATTGAGTTATGCATGGAGTTATTCACCACAAGGTTACTCACCGGATCTGCTCCCATTCAGGATTGTAATTTTTGCCGATGACAAAAAAAAATTAGATATTGTAATTTTTGCGGTTGAGCTTTGATAAGTTTTATATTTTTATTTTTCAAGTTTTTAAGTACTAAAGAAAGATAAAAATGACTTGAAAACCACATCACTGCCACTTCAAAAGTTCCGGGCCAAATCTGTACAATAATTTGAAAAGTAGGCCATAAATGTCTTATTTGAAAAATGAGGTCAGAATTGTCACTTACGCTAAACTTTGGGTCAAATGAGGGTATTAACCCTATAATAAAATAGGCAAAGTACACTTGTATAGCCAAAACTTTTACGTTTGTGACAATAATAACCAAATTTGGAGAAATACCACTTATAGCCAGATTTTGTAAAGGGTGTTGGACAAATGTAGTCATTTCCGTTGATACTTTAACGGTGTCATTAACACCGTCAACTTCTTTGACGATTTGCTGACAAAGCACCAACTCAGCGCACACGTCAACGTCAAACAAACCGAAAGTGACACGTCACAATTAAAATTTATTTAATAATTACATGTCATAAATTAATAAAAAATTTACTTTAATTTCCCCCAATTTCTTCACCTCCCTGACGCCCTCTCTTCTCCAATCCCATATCTCTGATTTCTCAAATTCTCGCCGATTTTGAAACTCGGGTATCATCATCGTCTTTCGATGAAACTCGATTCAAATCCTCTAGCTTCTTCTCCGAAACCCTTATTATCTGAATCAACCACCATCGTCGGAACTCGAATCGACGACAACTAGTTTGACACTCCCTATGGTGAAGGTGTTCTGGGTTCTCCATCGACTCGTGTGTTGCTGGGTTTCTCAATCAATGGGTTTCTCAATCTAGGGTCAAATCGATCACCCAGAATCTAGAGCATTTTGGTGCTAGAGAGATTGCGGGGGAGACCAGGTCTGATAGCTAGCTTCTTCCTCTCTCGATTCAAGCATCAGCTCCGCCTCTAGTTCTCGTTCGCTGTACTTTTAAGCCCCGACACCGCCAATTCTAATTTTTCGACGTCTTGGGCCAATTGCAAACTGCTCTGGCTAACAGCGGGCTGGGTTGGCGGCGGTGGAATCATTCGCTCCAAGCAGATCAATTTCAGAGTTTTCACGGATCCAAATCTTGCGGAAGCTCTGCTTGTCCCCTAGAATGTTCCGAGCTCTTGAAGACGAGATCTATCGTAGAGCAGCGGCAGCTGAGAAAACACAACTCCCAAGTCAACGACTCCAGATACAAAGAGAAATGAAGGAAGTTGAGCTGAAAGAGATAGGGAGAGAGCCGAGGATCAAGTAAGAAGAGCGGGAGAGGCAGTGGGTTTTATATTTTAAACCAACTTCAGTGGCGTTGGCCCTGTGAGCTCATGATATATACTTCAATTATTCCGACCAATATTGTAATACTTATATATTCATCTATATATAGTAAAGTAAAATACATGTAAGCATTTTATATATAACGGCATATATCATATTTTACTAATTATGATTGAAAGCCTCTTTATTTTTCATTTAATCCATATATTTTTAAGCTTTCATGTAATCCATATTGTCGGTCTCGGTTTGTGAAATTCAAATTAGCAAATAGGTATACTTTTAATTCTCTACATTTATGTTTTAGGAGGCTGAATTAACCTGCCCATGATAAAATAGCAAATTAGCGTATTATAGCTCCCCATTTATTTATTTTTAGCAAGCCTCAATTTAACTGGCCCAAGAAATTACTCCTTTGGCACAAATGCCCGTCCTCTAATTAAGGACAGCCTTCCGGTGGCTGATGTGGGACAAATCCAATGTATACTCTTGTATATATATTTATATTGATTCAACCCTATCATTCGAATAGTTAAAGGGTTTATGCTACATTTGATCATTGAGATTATTAAATCGAGTCATGTTTAGTCACTAGAAAAATTTAATATAATTTTTGGTCACTTTAATTACGGAAACATGTCACATTTAGTCACTCTCCTGCTAGTTTCCGTCCAACTCCATTAATTCAGTTGGATCGAAACTAACGGGAGAGTGACTAACTGTGACACGTTTCAGTAATTCGAGTGACTAAATGTGACATGTTTCAGTAATTCGAGTGACCGGAGTTGGATGGAGGGTAACGGGAGAGTGACTAAATGTGACATGTTTCAGTATTTCGAGTGACCAAAATTTATATTAAATTTTTCTAGTGACTAAACACGACACGATTTAGTAATCTCAGTGACCAAATGTGGCATTTACCCGAGATTGAAACGGTGCGCATCCACTCGACCTCACGGTTTAGTTGCAATGTTCACGTCTATGACGGGCAACCGTAAACTTTGCACTTTCTAGCTATATCAATGACAAATAGAGCTTGGAGAGATTTGGAGCATCCCACCACCATTGGAGGCTTGATTTCACCACGAAGAGCAGCCAAGGAACTAGATCTTTTCTCATGATGATTGTCTTCTCCATTTTGTTTGTATTTCTCTTTCTAGTCACGGAGTAGTTCTCCAATTCAATTAGGTGTAGTGGAACCCTAGTTAGTATGTTGTAATTGATTGTTTGTAAACCATATCCTTGATTTATAACTTGATTATATATTGAGTTGAGTATTATTCATTGAAATTGATGGTTTTTTGTCACTTCCCTCAATTTGGAACTAATTGACCTAGGAGAGAGAATAAGTCCCTAAGGTTGACTAAGAGCATTGCCAATTCAAACCTTGGGGGTCTATAAATGAGTGTCATTAGATCATTTGTGTTGTATCAGGTTTTACCCAATTGTGGGAGTAGTTAAGGTTGCCTCAATTACTTAGGTCGGCTGTAGGTAGGCCTCTGTAGGCTAGTATAATTGAGCGAGATTGGATAATCCGAAAAGGAACACATGTCTAGTATATAGCTCCCACGGTATATGCTTGTGTGAATAGTTTTATGGTATCATGACGTCAATTAAAAAATATATTAGGGGAAACATGTCCAGGTGAGACAACAATCAGATTGCTATAACATGCAGTTCATTGAAGTAAGGGTATATAAGCTGTTTGAGTTGATATTTGAAATGCTTGCAACATACGAGTTGTTGAAATCTAATGTCGTCTAATCCCACCTTGTGATGGCTATCAAACTAGTGGGTGACAAGGATCCTACAGATTTTCCCTTGAGGCATCATGTTGTTTGATCAAATGACGATTGATCAACTCTGGTCTTGTTTTAAGCAACTAGGATTTTGATACTTGCACCAAGAAGGGATGCAAGCTCGAATAAGATTTCATTCAAACCAATAAAAGACAACATAGAGGAAATAATACACAAAAGATAAAAAAATGAAAACAACCGTATTGAATACCAAACATCGAGTTTTACATGTCTAGAATCTCTAAGGGAACTAGCCGGCCACAGGGACAGGTTTCTGGGAATTCATCGATTGAAATGAAGTCCCAGAGAACCACTAGAATTGGCAGGGACATTAGAGAAATAGGCATTTAGGGAGCCGATTATGTCGCTGATTCCTCCCTCAAACTGGTGTCTCTCTAAATCAAAAGAGTTACCATGTCAACAAAGTAATAGCCCTCTAACTGCCTCTTATCACTGGCTTCCGAGTTCTAAACCCTAGAGACTTATTTATAGGTCTTGGATTAAGATTTATGGAGAGAGAAACTCATCCTTGATGAGTCATCCAACTAATTAGAAGAGTCCTTCCATGTAGATACTACTTCAGAAAAACTTCCATGTAGATACTACTTCAGAATAACTTCCCAAAACGACAACCACAGTGTCTGATAGACCATCGACTATACATGTTTTTACCCCTATTCTTGAGCCGTTTGAGATGTTCATTCTCATTTTTTAAGTCGATTTCACGCGAGGTTGTGCGTTTATGTCATATTTCAGGGTTTGACGTTGGAATCGAGGCGAAGAAATGAGTTTCAGGTCGAAAGGAGCACATTTGGGTCGAAGTGTGCTGGAGGAGCATAATACCCGGCCATGAGCAGAAATACCCGGCCGGGTATTATTTGGAGCAGACCAGGGAATTCACGTTTTGGACGTTGAGAAGCAGAAGGGGGCCCGGTCGTGAGGCTTAAATCCCCGGTCGGGGATTCTTGGCCTTGACCGGGGATTTTCCCCTGCCCCCCGATGCTGCGTTTTGAAGATACCCGGTCGCCACCCAAAATACCCGACCGAGTATTCAGACCGAGGATCGCTACAGACAGCTTCTTAAGGGAAAAGAAGGGCCAAAGTGAAGGGTTCCGAGTTTTAGAGAGAAAAAGCGCTACCTAGAGAGAGAAAGTGACGAACCTGATTCTGCAAGTGTCTTTGATCGATCTCCATCACCATTGGAGCCCGACTTGAGCTTGGAGAAGAGCTGATTGAGTGCCAGAAGCAGATTATCATCCTTCACAGTATGGTTTCCGCATCTGAGCTAGATTTCCCATCTCTCTCTATGGAGTAACTTTCTTATTCACCTGGGTATGAAGAACCCTAGATTTGTATGTTAGGTTTGATTGTATGAACCCAAGTACAGATTCTATTATTTGATTATATTCAATTGAGGTTTGAATTGTTGAATGGCATGAATTCTGATCAAATTCCTGTTGTTTCTGCTTTAACCTAGAAAGAGAATATCTGCCTAGGTTGATAGAGCATCCTTGATTGAAGGTAGTGAATTGGCGACTTTAGTCGAGGAGTCAATTCACTATTCTGTATCGCATTTACTTCGGTAGTGGAGGTTTGGTTCGTTAGGGCCTCAATCTGTTTACTCCGGTGGAGGTTAGTCGCCCGCTGGGGACTCATATTGAGAGGGTCTGGAGACCTTTAGTCGAGACTGCAGACTGTTTAAGAACCTCCCGCAGTATAACTATCATTGAAATTGAACTTGGTAAATTACAATCCGGTTTAACTGCAGTCTAGGGGGAACCATATCCGGGTGACCTCTCTCGACTTGAAAACAACCTTTTTACCTGCTTTGCTTGTAGACCGTCATTTACACATGTTTTTACCCTCATACTTGCACCGTTTGAGGTGTTGATCCTCGTATTTTAGGCCGATTTCACGCTGATAGACCGTCATTTACACATGTTTTTACCCTCATACTTGCACCGTTTGAGGTGTGATCCTCGTGTTTTAGGCCGATTTCACGCTAGGTTGTGCTTGTTTGTGATATTTCAGGTCCTAGTACGTGAATGAAGGCTTAGGAGCGAGTCTGGGGTCGATTGGACGAAGAACGGACGAGTGGCGAGGTTTTTGGGAGCTGCACGGGCAGACCAGGGAGGCTGCATGGCCGTGCACGGTTGCAAGTTGGCCGTGCGCCTTATGCCAAGGACGTGCACGGCCAGACCATGGAGACGCACGGCCGTGCAAAGTGCAATTATGGCCGTGCGCCTCTGGCCGAGGACATGCACGGGCTGGCCGGGATCCCTGCATGGCCGTGCACCTGGCCGTGCAAGAAGCCTGATGCTGACTAAATGATACGGCGCGTTTTGACTCGCACGGCCAGAATGGTGATGTGCACGGCCGTGCACCCTGGCCGTGCAAGTCGGGAAACCCTGTTTTAGAGCCTATTCCGAGCCAGAAGGGGGAGAATCGTGTTTTCAGAGCAAAAATAGAGCCCTAGAGAGAGAAAGTGCGAAGAACACACCCTAGAAGCTGTCTTAGAGCTGGATTTCATCGAATCGAGCCTGGAGATCGTCATAGGAGTGGAAATCATCGTCCCGGAGCAGATTATCCTCATCGTTATGAGTATGACTAATCCGATTCTTGTTTTCTCTTCTCTCTCTATGGAGTAGAACCTTTCTCTCACTTGGGTATGAAGAACCCTAGTTCCTTGTGTTAGGGATTTGATTGTAATGACTTGGGATGATATTACTGTTTGATTTTAATGGAATGACGCATGTTTAATGAATTGATTTGAGTCTGATCAGCTTGTCTCAATTTCAGCTTCAACCTGAGATAGATAGAATCTGATTAGGTTGTTAGAGCCTCTTCATTCGATAGTAGGAGATTGGCTATACGAGAGTTAGCCAGTTTACTGCTTTGTACTGGTGTTCTTGACGCCAGTAGTGGAGTTCTGTGTTCATAGCCTCAGCTTTCTATCCCGGTGAAGACTAGTCGTCTGCCGGGTAGTTAGACTGAGAGGGCTTGGTCAGCTTAAGAGATTCCAAGCTACTGTCGGATCTTCCGCAGTCTAATCAACAGTAAATCAACCCATGGAATTGCAATTGAACCTAACTAAGGGGCTAGGGGGACTCAATCCCGAGTGACTCTTACCTGCTTTAGAAACCCGAACAAATTACTGCTTTCTTGTTGCTTTTACTTTTCACAACAATCACTTGAACTAGTTTGCTAGATAATAGAGAATCACGGAGTAAGCAGTAGATCTAGACCCCGGGTTGATAATTAAACTTGCCTGTTACTGCATTCCCGGACTGCGATTACACTTGGTCGCAGTTTGGTGTTGTGTTTTGGCGTGTCAAGTTTTTGGCGCCGTTGCTGGGGACTTTCTAGATTATTAGGAAAGGCAGAAGTTTGTTACTTTAGCGTTTTTCTTTTGTTTTCCACCCTTGCTTTTCACTTGGGTGTTTTTGTTTTTGTTGGTGCAGATCTGAATCATGGATCCTCATGGCTTCTCCAATCATTGGGGGTATCCACCACCATCCGAGTGGTATTACCCCGAGACTCCCTGTAGCAATCAAGGAGGAGAAGACTATGGATTCGGGTTCCAGTACCAACCCCCTTTCTACGGAGAACAACCAGACCCCTGGGCATATCAAGAACAACCTCATTACCAAGAAGAATTTCTCCCACAACCAGAAGGGCCATCGGCGCTGGAGTTACCCATGGCGGCCTTCACGGGCCAATCTGTAGAGCCGTGCTACACTCCACAGCCAGATCCAAACTATGAATTGAGGCTTCTCGTGGAGCAGTTTGCTCGAGACAGTGAGAGAGCATGCTCCAAGATGGATCTTCAAATCCAAGCCCTTGCCTCGTCCGATCCCTCATTTCTCCATGACATGGAGCAGACTGTTCAGTGCTCAGCGAAGCAAACAGAGTGGGTGAAGCAAGTTTGCTCACATCCTGCTCGAGATCACCTTTCTGCTACTACGCTAGAAGAGGTGGAGAATGACAAGGGCAACGGGGGCGTTGAGGAGCATACAGAAGTTATCACGGAGAACTTCCATGATAATCATGATCAGGAAAGTCCTCTGGTTGCATATCACACTGTTCCTCATTTATGCTCTAACATGCTGGGCCTGTGCGAGGAGATGCAAGCTGGTCCCATTGAAGAAATTGCCTGGCGACTTGCTCTCCAATCTGTTCTAGAAGAAGAAGAGCGAGCAAGGATGAGGAAGGAAGTTGTGGAGGATGAAGAAGAAAGTAAAGAAGAGGTAGTTCTTGATCTTTTCCAAGGGGAGAGACCACATTTTGAAGAAGGAAGGGGGGTTGTGGAGGCAATTGGCGTCCAGGCTGAGGACGGAGTTAAGGTGGAAGAGGCCTGCACCGGCCATGAGTTACATGTGATATCTCCACCAAAGTTCGAGGAGCTGCTTGGCAAGGACCCATTTGCAGTGTCTCTTTGCCAGACCAAGGCCACATCGACATCGGTCCCTCTTGGTGGACGCGATGGTGGCCAATCGATGCTGTCTTATCTGGTTTGGGGCAATGAGACGAGAGAAGAGAAGAAGAGGTCTCGAGGGTGGAGACTTCATCTGCATCAAGTACATGAGCCTTCATCACCTGCCACACCACATGCTCATGACTTGAGACTCCACCTCATAGATGAGAACCTCAACTTCAAGGAGGTTCTAGCATGGACCGAAACTTAGGAGCCCTCGTCCGGCTCACGACGTGAAAGAAGCGCTTGTTGGGAGGCAACCCAACCAGTCGGTTTGCATTTCTTTCTCTATTTATGCTCGGTTGAGTCAGTTTTGTTATTTGATTTTAGAGTCAATAACTCAACCTTTGTGAGATTTTGTGGGGTGTTTGTGTTCCGACTACGCTCTCCTCCTAGAATGCACCGCCTGCCCCATCCACCATCATTCACCCTTGATCTGGTAACTTCGTTCTACCCTCCTTATCTTTCCTCCATTGAGGACAATGTCGTGCTTAAGTGTGGGGGGTGTTCGATTATTTATGCGGGTGAATGTTTGGCTGTTTGTGTTCGATTATTTATGCGGGTGAATGTTTGGCTGTTTGTGTGCTTGGAGCCTAGTCCACTGTCCAAATTTTGAAATTTGAGGGCTCCAAGTACGTGTTCCTTGCAATTGCCTGCTCAGTATGCTTTGAATTGACAGTCTTTATAGTAATATGCAACCTAGGGAGGTAGTGTAGCACTATGGAGGATGTTGATGCATTTAAGAAGTCTCATTGCTTCTTCATATTGTGTTGGTTGATTGAGTGAATTAGTGATCTTAGGACCCTTGAATTGTGTGGTGTTGTTCACTATTTGCCATGATGCCAACTCGATACTAGTGCTCTCGCCGAAGAAGCTATGAGAAGACTTGTGTGTCGGTTGACCTCGTAAGTTGGTAAATGATCTAGGAAGTCCTCTACCTACGATCTGGGGTGTTTGTTGCTATAGAGGTCTGGAGAGTTGCATTGGTTTGAGTTAGGTTTGCTTGGGGACAAGCAAACAGTTAAGTGTGGGGGGATTTGATGACTCGGTATTTGCACATGTTTTCCCCTTTGTTTCTTGATTGTTTGAGCTTGAATTATCGTGTCTTTGGCCTATTTTATGCTAGGTTGTGTTCCTTTGTCCCATTTCAGGTCCTAGCACATAAAGTGAAGCATAGGCGCAAGTTTCAAGTCAATCAGAGATCAATTGACGATTCGAGAGAAGAAACTCGGGCATGACTTGAAGAAGAATGGATTTCTACCTCACTTTATGGACAAAGAATCATGCAAGCTTGTTATAAAAAGAAAGAGGACGAGACTACGAGCGTCTGGGATCAAACGGTGACTGAATCGGAGGTCAAACGAGCTCAAACGAGATCAACGAAGCTTAGGAGTGCATGCTGGAAATTGTGCACGGCCAGAACCTCAATTTGCAGGGCCGTGCAAGTAGGGGGTGCGAGTTTCAGCGGGTATAAAAGCTGTTTTGCGATTTTTGGAGAGAGGGAGCTGGGTTTTGGATCCCAAACACCCAAGGGACGAACCCTAGAGAGAGAGAGCGACTTGGGAACATTCTTGGAGCTATTTTGGAGGATTTCTTCGCCATTGGAGCTCGGGAATCAAGCTTGGAGATGGAGATTGAAGATCTAGATCAGATTTCTGCAGTCTCTCTCTTCTCTATGGAGTAACTTCCCTTCACTTAGGTTTTGAGGAACCCTAGTTCCATGAGTTAGGATCTTTCTTGTATGAAGTTTTGGATGCTTTATTGTTTGATTATAATCGATTGAGGCATGATTTATTGAGTCAATTGAATCTTGATCAAATTCTCTTGATTTCTGCTTTAACCTATGATAGATAGAATCTGATTAGGTTGTTAGAGTCCCTTCATTCGATAGTAGGAGATTGGCTATACGAGAGTTAGCCAGTTTACTGCTTTGTACTGGAATCCAATTCCGGTAGTGGAGTTCTGTGTTCATAGCCTCAGCTTTCTATCCTGGTGAAGACTAGTCGTCTGCCGGGTAGTTGGACTGAGAGGGCTTGGTCAGCTTAAGAGATTCCAAGCTAATTTAGGATCTTCCGCAGTTTAATCAACAGTAGATCAACCAAAGGTTATTGCAACTTGGACCTAATTGAGGAGCTAGGGGGAATCATACCTAAGTGAGTTTCCAACTTGTAATTAGTAGAGTAGTCAGTAGAGTAGTTTATCAATCAATTCTTAATCTAGTTTGCTAGATAATGAACTGAAGCTGAGTAATGGTAACTCTAGAGACCCGTGGATTCGATATTTATTACTTGTGCCACTATACTGCAGTCCCTTTCATTGGTTACACTTGGCCATTGTTAGGTGTTGTGTTTTAGCGTGTCAACGGCTAAGTTGTTGAAGAAACATGATTTATGTTAATTTAGCTTTTCTTTTTAGCATTGTTTGCTTTGTCACACTTGTGCCTTCATGGGTTTGATGCTTGACTGTGTGCAGGTAGTGCATGACCCGTAGTTAGGAGGTTTACTGCCGTTGGATCCGGAGCTTGAACGCACCTGTCGCCAACTTAGGAGACAACATCGAGCTAGACTGGCTATGGCGGAGCGCATAGACGGCCACTTGAGCAGCGATTCCGAGGAAGAGTACGGGATGGAAGGTGAACACAACCCGCCCCAGGGGATACCTCTCCAGGTTCCCCTGGTGAATCAGATCTCGGGGAACGACCCCATACCCCAAGCAGATGGGGTTCATCATCAGCCACCGCCGCCGGGTCCCACCTTGGAGTACTACTATATTCCACGGGTCGCTGATATCCGCCCAGTCATCCTTTATCCACCTATTCGAGCGAACATCTTCGAGATCAAGCCATGCTGATTCAGCTCATTACATCCTCTATCCAGTTTCATGACTTGAAGGATGAGGAGGCAAGGGTGCATCTTTCCCGTTTCCTGCAGCTGACGAACGGGTTCAAGATGAACGGTGTACCCGATGATGCGATTCGCCTTTACCTCTTCCTCCATTCTCTGGTGGGGCATGCAAAGAGGTGGTTGGAGACAAGCCCCCACTGTCCATCACTTCTTGGGACGATCTGGCCAATAAGTTCGTGCACAGGTACTATCCAGCATCGAAGACCACAGAGATCCAGCGGGAGATCACTCACTTCCTCCAAGAGCCAGATGAGTCACTTCGTGATGCATGGGAGCGGTACTCGGGATTTTTCTGGCAGTGTCCCCATCATGGCTTCAGTGATGCATTCACCGTGGGGAACTTCTACAGTGCTCTATCTCCGGAAAGCCAAAAGGTGATTGAGTCTCTATGCCCAGGAGGGGATATTCTTACTAGGACTCCACTCGAACTGAACCAGATGATCAGCACCTTGGCTGCCAGAGATCATTCCTGGGGGCAGAGCACCAGAGGCAGGAATTCCCGTGATCGAGGTGTGCATGCCATGGAGACCAGGTCTAGGCTAGAGAGGGAGGTGGCTGAGTTAGTGCAGACATTGAAGCAGCCAAACAGTCTTATTCCGGGCAGAGGTTTGGTTGTACCTCCAGTAGCTCAATGTTAGTGGTGTGAGAGCTCGAACCATCTGGTGGAAGACTGTCAGGCTATGCGGGAGTCTTCTACTCCCCAAGAGCAGTTGGACTTCATCGCCAATGCTCGGGGCCTTGATCCATACAGCAATACATACAATGACGGGTGGCACCAGCATCCCAACTTTGCTTGGCATAGCAACACCACTAAACCACCTGGTTTCCCAGCACCAGCGGGTGGTTTTCAGCAGAGGCAGCCCTTCTAGGCCAGACAGGGGCCAGTTCCACAGCAGCAGCCTTACCAGCCTAGGCAGGGGCAACCATTTCAGCAGCCCCCAGCGTCAGTATGCCGAGCCAGCAGTAGCTCCAACTCTAGATAATCAGATGACGGAGCTGAAAAATATTTTAGCGGCATTCATGACTACCAGCCAGGCCAATTTTGCCAGGATCGACCAGAACATCGCCTCGCTGGAGGCAGGTTAGAGGAACCAAGGTGCCATATTGCAGGACTTCCAGCATCAGATTGGAGGAATAGCCCGCCAGAACAACACCAGGGCACCGGGAACTGCCTGCCACCACCATCCCTAATCCTCACGAGCCTCACCAGCAGCTGGATGCCATCTTTACCAGGAGTGGCAAGCCAACATTGGCTGTACCTGCCCCGGCCAGGCAGGAGGAACCACTACCTGCTTCAGCACTTCCAGCCGACGATGCAGAAGTGAGGGTGGAGAAGGAAACCCCTGCTCCCAAGCCGCAGCCAGTGGTTAAGGAGCATGTACCCCAGCTTCCCTTCCCAACTCGCTTACACAAAGACAGGCTGGAGACTGAGTTTTCCAAATTCATGGCAATGCTGAAGCAGGTCAACATCAACATGCCGTTCGTGGAGGCACTTTCAAAGATGCCCAAGTACGCCAAGTTCATGAAAGACATCCTCACAAACAAGAAGAAACTTGGGGATCTTTCGACAGTGCTGCTGAGCGAGGAGTGTTCTGTTATCCTGCAGAACAAGCTGCCCGAAAAGCGCAAGGACCCAGGGGGTTTTACTATCCCTCTTACTATTGGCAGCATGCATGTAGGCAAATCCTTGGCGGACCTAGGCGCTAGCATAAATGTCATGCCGTATAAGTTGTTCAAAAAGCTAGACTTAGGTGAACTTAGCCCTACTAGGATGAGCATTCAGCTAGCTGACCGTTCCATTGTGCATCCTAGGGGTATCATCGAGGATCTGCTTGTTAAAGAAGGCGGATTCACATATCCTGTTGATTTTGTTATTCTGGATATAAATGAGGATGTGGATGTGCCTTTGATTTTGGGTAGACCATTTCTCGCCACCGCCAAGGCACTTATTGATGTGCATAGTGGTAAACTGATCTTGCGTGCGGGGAATGAACATGATACTTTTTCTGTGTCTGAATTAGATCATTGTGATATGCCTGCTGTCACACCTATGCATGCTATTTCTCACCAGGTACACGAGCCTGTCGTGTATCCCTCTGTGCCTCTCGTTTTGCAGGATCCCCCTCTCACGCCTTCGCCGCCACTCCCTTCAACCTCACCGCCAAACAAAAAGATCAAAGAGGAGTGGCGACCCAAGCAGCAGGTGGCTAAGTCTGCTCGGAAGAAAGGTGGCGACCACTATGAGCTGGTCCCATCTCCTGCACCACGACCACCCTGGCCATCCGAGTACTCACTCGCTTGCATCCTGCCGGATGGCCAGGTCGAGTTGACCAATGCTGGTGGTTGCACCCGTCGGGTGCATGGCCACCAGCTGAAGCTGTACCTCAAGAGCGATGTGGATCATCTCTTGGAGGCACCTGATCCTGCACCCCCCTGAGTATCCACCATGGGCGTCCAGCTAAAAGACAGTAAAGAAGCGCTTGTGGGGAGGCAACCCCACCACGGTTTTCATTTATTTGTTTTGTTTTGGGTCGGATTGCAAACTGGTTTGGTTTTGGTTTGTTTTCTTTTGTTTTGGATGATGTAATATTGGGCTGACCATTGGACCTAACGTATTGTGTTTGAGTTCTTCTGTTCCCTTTAGTTGTGCCTGTGTCCCTGACTGGTCCCCTCTCCAGTCCTTTTCACTCAGACTGGTACCCTTCCAGTCTCCCGCAGTATGTGCACACCGATAACATCGTTCCCCTTATCCTTCCCTCTTCTCCATTGAGGGCAATGTCGAACTTAAGTGTGGGGGGGATGTCTCTCTTTTGACTGCATTAGATCTGTTTGTGTGCTTGGAGCCTAGTCCACTGTCCAAATTTTTAAATTTGAGGGCTCCAAGTACGTGTTTCCTTGCAAATTGCCTGCTCAGTATGCTTTGAATTGGCAGTCTCTATAGTAATGTGCAACCTAGGGAGGTAGTGTAGCACTATGAAGGATGTTGAAGTATAAGATTTCTCCTATCTAGCTCTTTGCTGTACCGGTTGATTTTGTGAATTGGTGGAGTTAAGACCGTTGAATTCATGTGATAATGGTCACTCTGTTTGGATTGTGTTATGGACTCGTGTATCGAACAGGGTGCTCATGTGGGAAATGAAAAGCAGTTGGTCCTCCATGTCGAAATCATCAAAATCTTAAACATGGGGTAAGCCCAACGTGTGTGGCACCTTTCATTGCACAAAATCGGGTTTTGGAGGAGATTTTAGTGATCCTTAGTGGGGTACTCCTACAAGGTGAAGCTAAGCTGTCTCCAGTACAAGTAAAACTTCCACCCATTGAACGGTTTGCCTACTTGAGGATGTATTTTTAAGGGCACGGATAGAGCTTCCGACCCCCCTTAATTTCATTGACCCTCCACACGAGTTGAGGAAAAGGAGTTAAAAGAAGTACTCTGGCGAGCGCCAGATGTACAGAAATTGCTCTTGCTCGACTAATAAGGGCCGACCGTGCAAAAGACTGCAGTTGGAACCCCTGCTAAGTGAAAAAAACAAGAGAAATGTAAATGAAAGTGCAAAAAGGGGTTCCAACGGTAAAATGAAGTGAAAGAGCACCCCGGTACAACGAGTCCTTGGTTGTGAATGGTGTGAGTCCCTTTATCCATGAATTGACTATCTTACTTCTACTTATTCTCATGATCCTGGCTTGAGTCTAGTACTCGCATTGAGAGAGATAGGAGACGTCTTAGCAGACCAGTTGACCTCGTAAGCTGCTTTATGATCTAGAAAATCCTCTACCGACGATCAGGGTTGTTTAATGCTATAGTGATCTGGAGAGCTGCATTGGTTTGAGTTAGGTTTGCTTGGGGACAAGCAAATGGTGAAGTGTGGGGGAATTTGATAGACCATCGATTGCACATGTTTTTACCCCTATTCTTGAGCAGTTTGAGATGTTGATTCTCATGTTTTAAGCCGATTTCACACGAGGTTGTGCATTTATGTCATATTCCCGGGCTTGACGTTGGAATCGAGGCGAAGAAACGAGTTTCGGGTCGAAAGGAGCACGTTTGGGTCGAAGTGTGCTGGAGGAGCAAAATACCCGGCCATGAGCAGAAATACCCGGTCATGTATTATTTGGAGCAGACCGGGGAATTCACGTTTTGGACGTTGAGAAGCAGAAGGGGACTAGGTCGTGAGGCTTAAATCCCCGGTCGGGGATTCTTGGCCTTGACCGGGGATTTTCCCCTGCCCCCCGACGCTGCGTTTTGAAGATACTTGGTCGCCACCCAAAATACCTTATCTGGTATTCAGACCGGGGATCGCGATAGACAGCTTCTTAAGGGAAAAGAAGGGCAAAAGTGAAGGGTTCCGAGTTTTAGAGAGAAAAAGCGCTACCTAGAGAGAGAAAGTGACGAACCTGATTCTTCAAGTGTCTTTGATCGATCTCCATCGCCATTGGAGCCCGGCTTGAGCTTGGAGAAGAGCTGATTGAGTTTCAGAAGCAGATTATCATCCTTCATAGTATGGTTTCTGCATCTGAGCTAGATTTTCCATCTCTCTCTATGGAGTAACTTTCTTATTCACCTGGGTATGAAGAACCCTAGATTTGTATGTTAGGTTTGATTGTATGAACCCAAGTACAGATTCTATGATTTGATTATATTCAATTGAGGTTTGAATTGTTGAATGGCATGAATCCTGGTCAAATTCATGTTGTTTCTGCTTTAACCTAGAAAGAGAATATCTGCCTAGGTTGATAGAGCATCATTGATTGAAGGTAGTGAATTGGAGACTTTATTCGAGGAGTCAATTCACTATTTTGTACCGAATTTACTTCGCTAGTGGAGGTTTGGTTCGTTAGGACCTCAATCTGTTTACTCCGGTGGAGGTTAGTCGCCCGCTGGGGACTCAGATTGAGAGGGTCTGGAGACCTTTAGTCGAGACCGCAGACTGTTTAAGAACCTCCCTCAATATAACTATAATTGAAATTGAACTTGGTAAATTACAATCCGGTTTAACTGCAGTCTAGGGGGAACCATATCCGGGTGACCTCTCTCGACTTGAAAACAACCTTTTTACCTGATTTGCTTGTTTGCTTGTTTGGATCTTCTCTACACTTTCACTGCTAAATAATAAGAACTCACGGAGTAGTCATCACACTTAGGACCTAGGTTGACATTAAAACCCAAACCCGCTATACTACGCTTTAGGAGGTGGTTACACTTGGCCATTTTCTAGAGTGACGGTAGGAGCGAGTCATTGTCATTTTGTATCATGGACACTAGTTTTTGTGCCATTTCAGGGCCTTGAACTTCTCTTCGAATCTTGCACCAGCAGTTGAGCCTTGATGTCCCTCAATGGTCCTAAGTGGGCTTTTAGCCTGCCTTGACTTGAAAATGCCAAAAATGCTACCAAAAGTGTATCATAGTAATAAAACAGTCCTCAACAACACTTTGAGCATTCACATAGCAAATCCAAGATATTATGGCGATAAAGATTGGAAAATCAATTCACTTTTGACCATAATATGGGGGCTTAAATAGTATATTTCATGTGTCATCAATAGTTATCTCAACCTAGGTCACGAACAAACAATAACCACTTTTATTAAAGCAAGAGATTTACATGATTAAACATCCAATAGACATATGTAAACAGTTACCTCATTGTTACATAAAACCCATTAACAATGAGTCTCTCATCGATATAACTCAAATCACTAGTCATAGTTCACAACTTTCTCCTACAAAGCTTGAAGGCACAAAAATTTGGCGTCGGATTCACTAGCCTCACTAGTCGTTGGTTAAAACTAGAAAATGAGTCCATATTATAATCATAGAAAGATCCCAAAATCCCTCTCCTTCTCCCCTTTGGTTTGGACCGTACTCTCCTTATTCCTACCAAAAATATGACTACTTCTCCCACAAAGAAACTAGAATCTAGACCTGAACAAAGAGAATAAGATAACCCAAGTCCTACTAGAAAAAATAAAACAATATATAAGACTGATATCCCCAAATAATAGTAAAATACCAATTAATTAATAGAAATAAATGAGCCTAGAAATTAAAAAATTATCATGATAGCTAGTCTCGTTAAAATCCTCCTCCTCGACCTCGTCAATCATCATCGTTCCTGTGTGTTACATCCTCTAGCGTGAGCCTATCAGAGTTCTATGCCAAGCCAACCATCTACCCTGAAAACCGCAATAACTCTCCACATCACAAGTAGTAGAAGAACGAAGCTATGTAAGTAGTCGAAACCCATATTGTCCCCTACCCTCTTCGGACTTCACTTTAGGTTTAGAAATTGGACATTTCTGGATTCCTACAAGGGTAAACCCAAGGACAAACACAACTTCAACTCAATGGTTTTGTAGTTCAAATCTTGTCTCAATTTATATGTGTTCTTAGCTTGACCTAAGGGGATGGTCACTTCAACCTAGGTCAAGAACTATCACTATCCACTACTATTGAAGCAATATAATGGCATAATAAAATATCAATCAACCATAAATAGTGGGAGAGAATTCATTCATATTCGAAACCCTAACATCCATCTAAAGGTTAGGGATTTTTACCTCAAGCACAAAGGGGATCACCCCATAGAAGGAGAAGAGGAAACTATTGTCTTCATGAGCACTAGCTGGAGGCTAGCCTTCAATCTTCAAGATGACTCCCCTTCTTCTTCTTCCTTTCATCTCTTCAATGGAACCCTAGACTCCTCTCTCTAACCCACAACTATTTATCTCTCTCTCTCTCTCTCTCTCTCCCTTTAAGTGTCAAAAACCACCAAAAACCTAAGTTCTCCCCTTTCTTCCTTCTGCAGCTACTCTATTCACAGGAGACATATATCTCTGGTAAAATCAAAGCCTCTCAAGAAAGATCGGGGCCACTATATGGATAGTTGCACGCAGTCGTTTTGGTATGAGACCGATATGAGATCATTCCCTGATGTTCGCCGTCGTGCTCTATATCTCGCGACCGTGAATATTCCCACACCTTCTATAGAAGGAGACTGTGAGTCCATTGACGAAACCTTCTGCTCTCTATCTGTCGCCTCTTGCTGAATTACATGGCTGATGGCCTAAAGATCGCGGTCGTATTCTTCTTCATGTTGCATGCGATCTTGTCGCGGCTTGCCCCTTTTTCCTACACATGAGTTCCCTTTTCATGCTAAAAACACTTGTATTCCTCGAAACCACCTACAAGTCGATTAAAACATAAAAGGAAGCATTTCTAGGCTAAAACAAGGATATGAAACGTTTTAAACACTCAAGATGAAATGAAAACATCTACTAAATGAGGGCCAAATAACATCGATTTGGGTGTTATCAGAATACAATGGTTAATTGCACCATATATACCAAACTCAAATTTTCATTTACTGTTGCGGTTGTGGTATGATTGCGGTTGGCTAGTACGCTGTTATTATATTTTGGTTAACCGCATTTCTCCAGTGCGGTTCTGTTTCTAGCTCCTAACTAAACGCAATATTTGGAGCTTGACTCACTCCAACTGTCACTCTAGAAAATGGCCAAGTGTAACCACTTCCTAAAGCGTAGTATAGCGGGTTTGGGTTTCAATGTCAACCAGGGTCCTAGATGTGATGACTACTCAGTGAATTCGTATTATCTAGCGATGAAACTTTAGTGAAGGTCTAAACTAACAAGCAAGCAAAGCAACTAAACGGTCGTTTTCAGGTTAAGAGAGGTCACCCGGATATGGTTCCCCCTAGTCTGCAGTTAAGCCGGATTGTAATTACCAAGTTCAATTTCTATGATAGTTATACTGCGAAAGGTTCTCAAACAGTCTGAAGTCTCGACTAAAGGTCTTCAGACCCTCTCAATCTGAGTCTCTAGCTGGCGACTAACCTACACCAGAGTAAACAGATTGAGGCCCTAAGAACAAAACCTCCACTACCGAATTGAATTCGGTACAGAATAGTGAATTGGCTCCTCGACTAAAGTCACCAATTCACTACCTTCGATTAAGGATACTCTATCAACCTAGGCAGATATTATCATTCTAGGTTAAAGCAGAAACAACAGGAATTTGATCAGGATTCAAGTCATTCAATCATTCAAACCTCAATCGAATATAATCAATATCATAGAATCAATACTTGGGTTCATACAATCAAACCTAACATACAGAACTAGGGTTTCCCATACCCAGATGAATGGGGGAACTACTCCATGGAGAAAGAAGCAAAAGCAAAATCAGACGCGGAAATCATACTGTGAAGATGGATTTCTGCTCCTGGACGTTGAATCGGCACTTCTCCAAGCTCAAACCAAGCTCCAATGGTGTTGAAGATCGATCTAGGGCACTTGGAGGCTCTTCTTCGTCGCTTTCTCTCTCTAGGAATCGCTCTGTCTCTCTAAAACTCCAATCCCCTTCTGTTTGGCTCAGAATCCGCTTAAAAACCAGACTTTCCCGACTCGCACGGCCAGGGTGCACGGCCGTGCACATCACCATTCTGGCCGTGCGACTCAAAACGCGACGTACCATTAAGTCGAACTTCAGCCATCTCGCACGGCCAGGATTGCACTTTGCACGGCCGTGCGGATTTCACTTGTGCCCGTGCGTGCCCACGCACAATCCCGCACGTCCAAACTGGTCACGTGCACGGCCGTGCGGGTTGTGGGTGTGCCCGTGCGACTTCCTCAGAACCTCGCCATGCGTCCGATCCTCATCCAATCGACCTCAAACTCGCTCCCAAGCCTCCATTCACGTACTAGGACCTGAAATATCATAAACAAGCACAACCTAGCGTGAAATCGGCCTAAAACACGAGAATCAATACCTCAAACGGAGTAAGAGCAGGGGTAAAAACATGTGTAACTAACGGTCTATCAAACTCCCCCACACTTAACCGTTTGCTTGTCCCCAAGCAAACCTATCTCAAACCAATGCAACTCTCCAGACCTCTGTAGCAACAAACAACCTCGATCGTAGGTAGAGGACTTCCTAGATCGTTTAGCAACTTACGAGGTCAACCGACGCACAAGTCATCTCATAGCTTCTTCGGCGAGAACACTAGTCTCGAGTCAGCATCATGGCAAATAGTGAACAGAGGACAAATGAATCGTGGATGAAGAGACTCTCAAAAACAAAAGATCATGGACTCACATTTTTCAAGGTGCTCGATTTTCTTCTTGGAGATGGTTGGAACCCCTTTTCTTTCTTCTTTTTGCTTGTTTTTCTATTTTTCTCTTTTCTTTTTTCAAGGGTTCCAACCTGTTTTTGCAGAAGAGGGGGGCTCCCACCTAGCAAAGATTTTGCGGGAGCCCGGCTCTTACCGGCCATGCCAGGAGCAGTTGTCTCGAGCCTCGTGCGGGGGAAAGACATGTAAGGGGGCTGGAGGTAGTAGGTGGAAATTGGGAACGAATTCCCGTCTCCCCTTACACACTTTCGCCCTATTCGCACGGGAGACGTCATTTTAAAGCACATTTTCGAGCACCTGTTATTTTCAAAACATGATACAAGAGTCCATGACAGGCAGAGAGTCCACAACACCACACAATTCAAGGGTCCTAAGATCACTAATTCACTCAATCAACCAACACACTATGAAGAAGAAATGAGACTTCTTAAATGCATCAACATCCTCCATAGTGCTACACTACCTCCCTAGGTTGCAAACCACTACAGAGACTGTCAATTCAAAGCATACTGAGCAGGCAATTGCAAGAAACACGTACTTGGAGCCCTCAAATTCAAAAATTTGGACAGTGGACTAGGCTCCAAGCACACAAACAGATCTAATGCAGTCAAAAGATAAACATCCCCCCCACACTTAAGATCGACATTGCCCTCAATGGAGAAGAGGGAAGGAAAGGGGAACGATGTTACCGGTATGCACGGACTGCAGGAGACTGGAAATGGACCAGTCGGGAACACAGCACAGCTCAAGGGGAACAGAAGAGCTCAACCAGAATATGTTAGGTCCGATGTCAGCCCAATAAGACATCATTCAGAACAAAGGAAACAAACCAAAACCAAACCAAATCGCAATCCGGCTCGAAACATAAGAAAGAAAGTCAAACCGTGGTGGGGTTGCCTCCCCACAAGCGCTTCTTTACCGTCTTTTAGCTGGACGCCCATGGTGGATACTCAGGGAGGTGCAGGAACAGGTGCCTCCAAGAGCGGATCCACATCGCTCTTGAGGTACAGCTTCAGGTAGTGACCGTGCACCTGACGGTTGCAACCACCAGCATCGGTCAGCTCGACCTGGCCATCCGGCAAGATGCAGGCGAGTGAGTACTCGGATGGCCAGGGTGGTCGTGGTGCAGGGGCTGGGACCAGCTCATAGTGGTCTCCACTCTTCTTCCGTGCCGGCTTAGCCACCTGCGGCTTCGGTCGCCACTCCTCCTTGAGCTTTTTGTTCGGAGGCGAGACTGGATGGAGTGGCGGCGAAGGAATGATAGGCGGATCCTGCAAAATGAGAGGTGCAGAAGGGTACACGACAGGCTCGTGTACCTGATCAGAAATAGCATGCACAGGCGATACAGAAATCATAGCACAATGATCAAACTCAGTCACAGGAAAAATAGCCTGTTCATTTCCAGCACGCAGGATCAGTTTACCATCATACAGTGCCTTGGCGGTGGCAAGAAATGGTCTACCTAGAATCAAAGGCACATCCACATCATCATTTATATCCAGAATAACAAAATCAACAGGATATGTGAATGCACCCACATTAACAAGCAAATCTTCTATGATACCCCTAGGATGCACCACGGAATGATCAGCTAGCTGAATGCTCATCCTAGTAGGGCTAAGTTCACCTAGGTCTAGCTTTTTGAACAATTTATATGGCATGACATTGATGCTAGCTCCTAGGTCCGCCAAGGACTTTCCTACATGCATGCTGCCAATAGTAAGAGGGATAGTAAAACTCCCTGGATCCTTGCGCTTTTCGGGCAGCTTGTTCTGCAGGATGGCAGAACATTCCTCGCTCAGCAGCACTGTCGAGAGATCCCCAAGTTTCTTCTTGTTGATGCAGAGATCTTTCATGAACTTAGCGTACTTGGGCATCTTCGACAGTGCCTCCACAAATGGTACGCTGATGTTGAGCTGCTTCAACATTGCCATAAAATTGGCAAACTCAGTCTCCAGCTTATCTTTATGGAGGCGGGTGGGGAAGGGAAGCTGGGGCACATGCTCCTTAACCACTGGTTGTGGCTTGGGAGCAGGGGCTTCCTTCTCCACCCGCACTTCTGCATCACCGGCTGGAAGTGCTGAAGCAGGTAGTGGTTCCTCCTGCCCGGTCGGGGCAGGATCAGCTGATGTAGGCCTGCAGCTCAGGGTGAAAATGGCATGTGCTGTCTCATGCGGGTCCCGTGGATTGGGGATGGTGGTGGCAGGTAGAGTCCCCGGGGCCCGAGTAGTAATCTGGCGAGCTATGGCGCCAACCTGGTTCTGTAAATCTTGCAGAATGGCACCCTGGTTCCTCTGTCCTGCCTCCAGGGTTCTCTGGCCTGCCTCCAGTGAAGCTATGGTCTGATCCATCCTCGTGATACTTGCCTGGATGGTGGTCATGAATGCTGCCAAAATGTTCTTCAGCTCGGTCATCTGATTATCGGGAGCTGGCGCTTCTGCTGGCTCGGCATACTGACGCTGAGGCTACTGGAATGGCTGCCCTTGCCTAGGCTGGTAGGGCTGCTGCTGTGGTGGTGGCCCATGCCTATCCTGGAAGGGCTGCCTCTGCTGAAAACCACCTGCTGGTGCTGGGAAACCAGGTGGTTTGTGGGTGTTGCTGCTCCAGGCGAAGTTGGGATGCTGGCGCCATCCTTCATTATAGGTGTTGCTGTATGGGTCGAGGCGCCGAGCATTGGCGATGAAGGCCACCTGCTCTTGGGGAGTGGAGGACTCCCTCATAGATTGACAATCCTCCACCAGGTGATTTGGGCTCTCACACCACTGACACTGAGCTACTGGGGGCGTAGCTACACCTCGGCCCGGAAGGAGACTGTTAGGCTGCTTCAATGTCTGCACCAACTCCGCCACCTGCTGCTCTAACCCGGACCTGGCCTCCATAGCATGCACACCGCGGTCCCGGGAATGCCTTCCTCTGCTGCTCTGCCCCCAGGAATGATCACGGGCAGCCAAAGTACTGATCATCTGGTTCAGCTCGGGTGGAGTCTTAGTAAGGATATCCCCTCCTGGGCAAAGAGACTCGATCACCCTCTGGCTGTCTGGGGTGAGGGCACTGTAGAAGTTCCCCACTGTGAAAGCATCGCTGAAGCCATGATGGGGACACTGCCAGAAGTATCCCATGTACCGCTCCCATGCATCACGAAGGGACTCATCTAGCTCTTGGCGGAAGTGAGTGATCTCCCGCTGAATCTCAGTAGTCTTCGATGCTGGATAATACCTGTGCACGAACTTGTCTGCCAGATCATCCCAAGAAGTGATGGACAATGGGGGCTGGGTCTCCAACCACCTCTTAGCATTCCCCGCCATAGAATGGGGGAAGAGGTGAAGGCGGATTGCATCATCCGGAACACCATTCAGCTTGAACCTGTTCGTCAGCTGCAGAAAATGGGAAAGGTGTGCCCGGGCTTCCTCATCCTTCAAGCCATGGAACTGGATAGAGGATGTGATGAGCTGAATCCAGCATGGCTTGATCTCGAAGTTATTTGCAGGAATGGGCGGATAGAGGATGACCGGGCGGATGTCAGCAATCCGTGGAGTATAGTAGTACTCCAAGGTGGGACCCGGTGGTGGTGGATGATGATGGCCAGCTCCCTGGGGGTTTGGGTCGTTCCCCAGGAACTGGTTCTGCAGAGGTGGGTTCTGATCGCCTTCCATCTCGTACTCGTCCTCGGAGTCGCTGCTCAATTGGCCGTCTCTGTGCTCCACCGTAGCCAGTCTAGCTCGCTGTTGTTTCCGAAGTTGTTTGCAGGTGCGCTCAATCTCAGGATTCAACGGCAGTAAACCTCCCGACTGGCTACGGGTCATGCACTATCTGCACACAATCAAGCAATGCAAACCCGTGAAGGCACAAGTGGGAAAAACGAAAACTCAATGCAAAAAATGAAAATGCTAAAGTAACAGAAATCACTTTTCTTCAACAACCTAGCCGTCCCCGGCAACGGCGCCAAAAACTTGACTCGCTATTACTGTCACTCTAGAAAATGGCCAAGTGTAACCACTTCCTAAAGCGTAGTATAGCGGGTTTGGGTTTCAATGTCAACCCGGATCCTAGATGTGATGACTACTCAGTGAATTCGTATTATCTAGCGATGAAACTTTAGTGAAGGTCTAAACTAACAAGCAAGCAAAGCAACTAAACGGTCGTTTTCAGGTTAAGAGAGGTCACCCGGATATGGTTCCCCCTAGTCTGCAGTTAAGCCGGATTGTAATTACCAAGTTCAATTTCTATGATAGTTATACTGCGGAAGGTTCTCAAACAGTCTGAAGTCTCGACTAAAGGTCTTCAGACCCTCTCAATCTGAGTCTCTAGCTGGCGACTAACCTACACCGGAGTAAACAGATTGAGGCCCTAAGAACAAAACCTCCACTACCGAATTGAATTCGGTACAGAATAGTGAATTGGCTCCTCGACTAAAGTCACCAATTCACTACCTTCGATTAAGGATACTCTATCAACCTAGGCAGATATTATCATTCTAGGTTAAAGCAGAAACAACAGGAATTTGATCAGGATTCAAGTCATTCAATCATTCAAACCTCAATCGAATATAATCAATATCATAGAATCAATACTTGGGTTCATACAATCAAACCTAACATACAGAACTAGGGTTTCCCATACCCAGATGAATGGGGGAACTACTCCATGGAGAAAGAAGCAAAAGCAGAATCAGACGCGGAAATCATACTGTGAAGATGGATTTCTGCTCCTGGACGTTGAATCGGCACTTCTCCAAGCTCAAACCAAGCTCCAATGGTGTTGAAGATCGATCTAGGGCACTTGGAGGCTCTTCTTCGTCGCTTTCTCTCTCTAGGAATCACTCTATCTCTCTAAAACTCCAATCCCCTTCTGTTTGGCTCAGAATCCGCTTAAAAACCAGACTTTCCCGACTCGCACGGCCAGGGTGCACGGCCGTGCACATCACCATTCTGGCCGTGCGACTCAAAAAGCGGCGTACCATTAAGTCGAACTTCAGCCATCTCGCACGGCCAGGATTGCACTTTGCACGGCCGTGCGGATTTCACTTGTGCCCGTGCGTGCCCATGCACAATCCCGCACGGCCAAACTGGTCATGTGCACGGCCGTGCGGGTTGTGGGTGTGCCCGTGCGACTTCCTCAGAACCTCGCCATGCGTCCGATCCTCGTCCAATCGACCCCAAACTCGCTCCCAAGCCTCCATTCACGTACTAGGACCTGAAATATCATAAACAAGCACAACCTAGCGTGAAATCGGCCTAAAACACGAGAATCAATACCTCAAACGGAGTAAGAGCAGGGGTAAAAACATGTGTAACTAACGGTCTATCAGAGCTTTAATCCTGCAAAATTTTAGGGGTTGTTTAGATGTTGAGTTTCTAATCCATTCATTTAAACATTATACATAATTAGAATCCACAAATTCACACCAACTCGCCCAATGAAGAAGGAAAGAACAAATATTGACTGAGTTAGACTAATCCATACAAATTAGAAATTACAATACGCTGAATCATCAAACAATCACAACCTCCAAATTCAACTAATCACACTTCCAAACAACCATGAAAGCATAATCATCAATCAATACTCCATTGGCTGGAGTAGATACATATAACTCTGCCAAACTTTCGAGAAGATGTTGGCATAGAAGAAATTAGCTTATAACTGTTCCAAAAGGTAAAAATTGCTATGCAAGTGAAATGACAACACAAGGAGTAAGGGCGTCGTTCAAAAGCCATTTACTGCAAAATTGAATGTATCGTGAAACTCAAGGGGCATAAATGAATACCTTGTTGTCAAACGAACTCCAAGTCAGTCACCCCTTTGCAAATCTTTGATAAAATAAAATCTAGAGACCTAATTTACCCCTAATTCAACTATCCGGAAGATGAAGAAACTATACATACGAGATACCTAAGAAGAGAATGAGAAACATAACTTATTTTTGCTACAAATATATATCGAGTACATATATATCACCTGTATGTAGGAGTGTCCATTCGGGTTCGGTTTCCGGATTTACCTGAAACCGACCCGATTAGATACATTTTCGGTTTTTCTGGTTCGGGTTTTTTGGTTCTGGGTGCAGTTTTACTTATCGGTTTTCAGATTTTGGCTGAAAACATCCAAGAAATACCACTCAGCCCGTATTCTTAGGCGTTCGAGTTTTTGGATTTCGGTTTTGCTTTTACCTAACCCGAACCCGATAAGGAATTTTCGTGTTTCGGATAACCGGAAACCGAAAATCCTTATCGGGTTCGGGTTCGGTTTTCAATGATTTTGGGTTTTTTAGGTTTTGTCGGGTTTCGGTTCGGGTAACCGAACCCGACCCGAACGGACAGCCCTACCTGTATATCACGATAACAACACCATTTCCATTTAAAGTGGCTCCTGAAATTCAATTTGCATCCCAACTAACAAGCAAGCTAGGTCTATATCTTCTCCTCAAGAATGAGTCAAAATCATTTCATAAGGTCTTCGTCTACTAATTAAAGTAATATATCCACAACTCATTTTTAACAGTGCTCGATCGTACGTTCTACAACTTAAAAGAAACCATCACCTTACTTCTTCATGCCAACTATGTTGTCATGTACTTTACACCTGAAGTACTCACACTTTGCGGCTACTCCATTCTCTTCTTCCTTCAGACACTGCGTGCACCACACAATCACACAAGTAAAATACAAGTGCTAACATAATCAAGCAACACACTTGACTGGGTACAATCATTCTACTACAATCATGGGCCTGGAGGGGAGAAAAGGTTTAAATTTTTTTTACAGAAGAACGAACGAGTAAGCTGAGAAAGGCAAACAGATGGAGAAGTGAAGTGAATTAGCAATGGTAAAAGACATGGAAATTTAGAAGATAGAGAGATTCCGCACCTTGAATAGTTCGATGGTTGAGTGCCTAGAATACTACAAGTATGGATTGACGCCCCCAGGAAAGTAGGCTCTGCCTTCATTCTGCAAAAGCCGAAGCCAACCCACAGCAGCGGCATTTGCAACCAGATAATGCTGGCTTGGAGAATCTATACAATCCGTAATAATAATAATATGTAATTTCGTGAAATATGAAAAAATATATATGCACATGCAGAAAAAGAAAGAATGTCATTCGACAAAGCAAAAAAACCAACCACCCTAGTGCCTCGACGGCGAAACCTGCGTGTTAGAAACAAGGTTTCTAACGTGCTCTGTGGCTTCATCCTCCGCCTCGTCTTCTCAGCGCCCCACCAAGAACATTAGATTAGGTTTCCCGCATTTGTGACCAAAGGGGAACCTCTCATCGCAGTTAAAGCACTTTCCTTCCCGCCTCTTCTGCTCGATCTCTGCAGGAGACAGCCTGGTAAACCTTTTGCGCGGTGCCCTCGGCCCGGCTCGAATTGCCGCCGTGGGTAAACCCTTTGCGCGGTGCCCTCCACCCCCACTGGGCTTCTGATATCGGCCTATCACTCCCTGCCAGCTAGCAAGTTCCTCCTCCCTGTTACCTGCAAGACGAAAAGCAGTTCGTAGCGAATCAGGTTCAAAGACCCGAACTGCGGCCGCAATCTCGGGGCGGAGTCCCGCCATGCATAGGCCCACCAATGTCTCTTCTGGGATGCCCTTGCATTGGTTACCCAGCTTGAAGAACTCAGCCCTATACTCCACTACCGTCCCTGTCTGGTGTAGCTTGGCCAACTGCTCCGGAGCCCATCCTTCAGATTTCCCAAACTGTTACCGCAGCTTGATAACATCGGATTTGCACATGTTTGCACCCTCGTTTCTTGATCATTTTGGCTTGAGTTTCTGCTTTCTGGGACTATTTTAACCTAGGTTATGTTCCTTAGTCACATTTCAGGTCCTAGCATGTAAATTGAAGCATAGGCGCAAGTTTCAAGTCAATCAGAGATCATTTGGCAATTCGGGAGAAGAAACACGAGCATGACCTGAGGAATAATGGACTTCTACCTCATATTATGGACAAATAATCATGGAATTTTTTCATGAAAAGAAAGAGGACGAGACTACGAGCGTCTGGGATCAAACGGCGACTGATTCGGAGTCCGGACGAGGGAGAAACGAAGCATTAAACAGAGGCTGAGCAAGCCACACGGGCACGCCTAAAAACCCACACGGCCGTGTGGCACCAAATTTCACGGGCAAAGTCACACGGGCCGTGTAGAGGACCCCTTGTGGCCGTGTGAAGGCTCGGTAAATCCCACACGGGCATCCGGGAACTCCACACGGCCGTGTGGGTCGTGGCCGCGTAGGAAGGCTGAGCCACTTATCAAAACGCCGCGGTTTGCAAAAAGTCACACGGGTAGCTGGGGAAGTCACACGGCCGTGTGATCGGGAATTTCTGGTTAAAACCCGATTTTCAGCAAAAGGAAAGGGGAGAGCTGGGTTTTTGGTTCCCAAACACCCAAGGGACGAACCCTAGAGAGAGAGAGAGAGCGACTTGGGAACATTCTTGGAGCTATTTTGGAGGATTTCTTCGCCATTGGAGCTCGGGAATCAAGCTTGGAGATGGATATTGAAGATCTAGATCAGATTTCTGCAGTCTCTCTCTTCTCTATGGAGTAACTTCTCTTCACTTAGGTTTTGAGGAACTCTAGTTCCATGTGTTATGATCTTTCTTGTATGAAGTTTTGGATGCTATATTGTTTGATTATAATCGATTGAGGCATGATTTATTGAGTCAATTGAATCTTGATCAAATTCTCTTGATTTTTGCTTTAACCTATGGTAGATAGAATCTGATTAGGTTAAGAGAGCTTCCTTGATTGATAGTGGTGAATTGGTTGTGCGAGAGTCAACCAATTCACTGCTTTGTACTGGAATTCATTCCGGTAGTGCAGATCTGTGTGAATCGCTTTAGCAGTCTATCCCGGTGAAGGCTAGTCGCCTGCCGGGTATTCTGTCTGAGAGGGTTTGGTCAGCTTAAGAGATTCCAAGCTAATTTAGGATCTTCCGCAGTTTAATCAACAGTAGATCAACCAAAGGTAATTGCAACTTGGACCTAATTGAGGAGCTAGGGGGGAATCATACCTAAGGGCTTGTTTGCTTGTTGGATTTGAAAATGAAGGTTTTGAGTTTTAAAAACCTTTGGATTTATGATGGATTTGTTGTATCATGGATTTGGAAGAGTACATTGTTTGTTTAGTTGATTTTTTATCATGGATTTGTGATGGATTTGTCTCACATTTTTTCCTTCTATTGTCAAATCCCAAATGAAATGTGGGATTTACAAATCCGTGGGGTCCACGGATTTGGATCTAAAAAAGGGGTCCAAATCCGTGGACCCCACGGATTTGTATCCCTCAACAAACAAAGGATTTGTGTCAACTCCATGATGCTTGGGATTTGGGTTCCAAATCCATCAACCAAATCCCACAAGCAAACGACCCCTAAGTGAGTTCCCAACTTGTAATTAGTAGAGTAGTCAGTAGAGTAGTTTATAAATCAATCTTTAATCTAGTTTGCTAGATAATGAACCGAAGTTGAGTAATAGTAACTCTAGAGACCCGTGGATTCGATATTTATTACTTGTGCCACTATACTACAGTCTCTTTCATTGGTTACACTTGGCCATTGTTAGGTGTTGTGTTTTAGCGTGTCACAACTCCTCCTTAAACATAGGCCAAGTAATTAGTGTCTGGGCTTCCGCGTATGTACGCTCCATCCACTCCCACCACTGCAACGCATCCCCCTCCAGGTAAAAGGAGGCTAGCTGTGCCTTTCGTTCTTCCCTGGTGGGGTGGTTCTTGAACCACCGTTCAGCTGAGTACAACCACAGACCCGCATCCTCACGACCATTGAATTTTGGGAACTCAATGGTGGGAGGTCTAGCCCTAAACACAATGCCATCCTCTTTATCACAACCACGGGGATAACCAGCATATCTTCCATAACTTGGGGGCCCATTGAAATAGCGCTGCGAGAATCGCGGGTCTCCTTCACACCCCCAGTCGTCCTCCCCTTCGTCCCGCCAGCCCGCCCGCCAGCCTAGCTCATTCCTCTGCCTCCGATCACCATTCCACGTTCCCATGGGTTCCTTCCCGGTGCCCGTTGGTTCGCAAAAGAGGGATTGGCCCCGCTGTACTCGTCGAACGGGCCTTGAGGCCTGGGGTGCCTCTGCTGCCCGCATGGTTCGGGTAACCGGTCGGTGGAACCAGTTCGACCAGGTCTGGTTCGACCAGGTCCGGTTAGGATTCGGCTCGACCGCTTGGGGTCCGACTCATCTTGGTTCGCCCGGCGTCAATCCGACCGATTTGGGTTCGGCCCATTGCAATCGGCCGCCCAGCCTCCCATCCTCCGACTCCCTCCAGGCTCGCCTTCCATCCTGGTTCGGCCCACCAAGCTGAACTCATCCCCTCTGGGATCCGCCCCTATCCCGTACTACTCGTTGGGCCACGACCCATGATCCAACTCCTGCTCCGGATCCTCAAGCTCCTCCAAGTTCAGGCCCGCTTGCAGGTCCAGGTCCATGTACTCGGGCATCTTGGCCTTACCCCGCGCGGCCGCCACTTCCTGGGCCATCGGGATGGGTAGCAGGCCGCCCTTGTTCGTTGGGCCGAAGGAGACGTTGTCCGCACGCGAGGAAGGTGGCCGGCTAGGGTTGGTCGCCACCCCAGTTCCCTTCTCCCCCGTCCCCTCCGTCAGTTTTCCAGCCGAGAACGACTCGGCGCCCTTGCCGCCGATCACCGCCACCGAGGCGGAGCCCTCCCCCGGCGTCCCGCCATCCTCTGACGGCTTCCCGCCGTTACCAACTCCCGCCCAGCTTCTCTTCCAAGCCTCCAGTGCCCCGCGGGTTGCTTTTGACGAAGCCGTCAGGCTGCTCACCTGACCTTGCAGCACTTCAACCGCCGCCAGCAACGCGTCAAGGGTGTGGCTGTGGTCTCTTGCTTTTACCTGCAGCCCTTTCAATTCCTCCTCAACCAGCGCATGCCTTCCTGCTTGCGTTCCACCATCTTCCTCAGCTCTTCGTCCTCCATGATATCCTCCACACCTCCATCAACGGGTATTCCGGCCGTCCTCGCCTGGGTTGCCTTGTCCTGCGCCGCCTATTCAGGCTTCTCCGCCGCCGTCATTGATTTCGTCAACACCATCGTTTGCTTTCTCTGGTTCAAGAGTTCAAAAGAACTCACTCTCGAGCCAGGCTCTGATACTAGATGTTAGAAATAAAGTTTCTAATGGTTTTCCCAATCAATGATGGAATGGAGATGGATGAACTTATAGATTGGTAGAGTGGCAAAATACATGGGTTGTGTTTTTTTGCTCTATACAAAAGAGAGATCAAGAGAGGCAGAGAGGGCTGCACTGGTATAAAAACCCCATCTATCAAAACAGGGTTTCTCTAATTTGATCGAAAAAGTGTTTATATGGGCATTAAAAAAATTACGAATATTCATCGGGGATAAAGATATTAAAAATTTAAAAATTTAAAGATACGTATGAAAAAAAGTATATGGGCTTGCAAACATAAAGGCCAAGGGTAGTCAAAGCCGCTGCGTAATGCGGCTCAACTCCTCTAGTTACTTTTGAAAACCAATGATTTTAAAACTTATACCACTTTTGGATTAAAAAAATGCTACTAGTCTATGAAAATTACAATGGGATCCAAAAATTCATATTATAGTAACCACAACGAGGAAAAATATCAAATTACCGAACCTCATACAAAAAAACTCTAGCCAAATCACTACGAGACCGGATCTGGTGACTATGGGGGAGTCCTTAGTCACTTGACTTAAGCCCCCTTTAGCCTTTGGATTGATATAATGGTCCAGATAAAGTGATGAATTATTAATAATTGAGAAGGGTAGTTTTGGCATTATAAGAAATTCATTAATTCCTAATTTCAGAATTTGTTTTATTTGGAGGAGAGAGATGGCAGCACCGGTGGAGGAAAGAGAGAGGTGGCGACGTCGATGGCGAGAGAGATGGCGGCGGCAAGCAGGCGACGAAGGTGGAGGAGATAGAGGCGATGTCCACGACGGTGGTGGAGGAGAGAGAAACACCGCAAGAGGCGGATTGTCGGAGAACGACAGTGGTGGCAACGATGGATGAGAGAGAGAGAAAGAGAGATGGCGACGGTAATGGAGAGATAGAGAGAGAGACAACAACTGCGTTGGAGAGAGATTGGCGGCGGCAGTGCGGAGGAGGCGAGAGATTCTATGATATTTTGTGTATGGTGTTCTTTCATTCTTCGCCCGCTCATAATTCCTATTTCCATAAATCGTCGCTGTCTCCGGTAGTTCTTTTGTTTATGTATGGTCGTCTCCATGGACTTCTTTCGTGCCTGTCAATTCTATTGAGATCCGACCGCTTGTGTCGTAGACTACATATGGATATCGAGATCAAAGTTCGGCTATTGAAGACGGAGAAGTTCGAGTTTAATTTTACCTCGTACAGTTTTCTTGTCCCTTCCATTCTAGTTGTAATCCTTTAAAGTGACTTATTTTCCTTAAATGGCCGCAGTCACCAGATTTTTCAGGAAGAATGTTAGAGATCTAATTAGGAGGATGAAAAACCCCATCTTCACTCATTCATGTCCCTCACTACCCAACGGTAGAATTCGCCGCCGCCAGCCTCAAGTGCAGATGAGCAGTCGGAGATGAAGAAAATTTCGTTATTATTTATTAAGGTCGAAATAAAGAAATTTGGGACAAAAAATTATTATCGTGTGCGATTCTATGGTATTTTGTCGTCCGGCGGAATAATAGTGTGATTTGTAATGCAAGTGTTATACATTTGTATTGTTAGTCTCTTTGTACATAATGTCATTATGATTCGTAATGCATGTGGTATACATTTGTATTTTTAGTATCTTTGTACATAATATCATTATAATTTGTTTATATTTGTAATGTAGTTTGTATGATCTGTAATATTAATTTGTATATTTTATATGTATTGATTTGTGATGCTAGTCCTGTCGATTTGTATTGTAAATAAGTAATGATAATTTTTACTTTTATTATACTTTGTGTACAATGTTACTATTATTTCATTACAAATGAATACAAAGTATAAAAACCATAACATAAAAGTATACAAAATAGACAAGCAAACATTACAAAGTTTACAAACATTACAAAATAACAAAGCTTACTAACATTACAAAAGATATTGACAAACAGTACAAAAGTATACTAACCGTACAGAATATATATCACTACTAACAATACAAATCGGTAAACTTGTATTATAAACCAATAATACAAATCATAACATAAAAGTATACAAACTAGAAAAACAAACAATACAAATTACAATATATACAAAATAGTCATATAAACATTAGAAACTAGAATGATAAAAGATACAAACAAAATCGATACAAACATTACAAAGCAGATTTACAAACATTACAAAATAATCTCACAAAACTGGCTGCCGCCAAAAAACTTCCATCGTCGGAAAATATCTACCGCCGGCATCAGAATCTCTTTATCTCTCTCTCTCTCTAGAAATTGACCCCTGGGAGGGCCAAAAAAGAAAATGACGCACAAAGGAATAGTTCGCTGGGAAAATGATGGTCGACGGGGTAGAACGCTAGTGCCGAAAAATGATGGTCGGCAGGGTAAAACGCCAGCGCCAACGCCGAGAAAAATGATGGTCAGCGGGGTAGAACGCCAGTGCCAGGGAAAATGATGATCGGCGGGGTAGAACGCCAGCGCCAGAAAATTATGGCTGGCGGAGAACATCGTCGGAAACAGAGGGGGTGAGTGGGTCGTTCGGAGAGTTTTTAAAGTTTATTAATAATTAAAAAATAAAATAACCATGCAATTATTACATTACCCTCATTAAATTAAATTAATTAGGCAAGTGACAAAGGGAACCCCCCTTAGTCACCTGATCTTATTCCAAATCACTACGGGGACGATTGACCCACCACGGAACCAACATGATCGATTAAAGTGTGGGTATATGTTTTCCATGACCTTACAATAAAATTAATAGCTTTATATTACAATAAATTTATCGTGACTAAACTATTAAATAAGAAAAAATATATTTTTAAGGGTTAATAATATTTTCTAAATCTTTAATATCGCAAATTAACAAACATATTCACGATCTATTAAAAATTTTGCACAAACATACCACTCTAATATTAAAACGTAACGAATATACTCTCTGTCTATTTTCTGTTAAATGGCTGTCAAATGAACTGGGAATGAACAAAATATCCCTCAATTACCCTTAATTCATTTTATCATTTTTTTATTACATTAATTAAACCTCATCCTAAGTCGTCACCTCCAACTCCTTCCTTTCGTGTGTCCCCCGACTCCTCGCCAGCGACGGGAGCAAGCAGGGGTGAGAGGACGACGGGTTACGGTAGCTGCGGCCAGCGGATGGAGCAGAGTTTAACTTCCGTAGTTGCTCTCCCTTGTAAAGAAGTACAAACTGAACACTAAAGAACACCGAAGATTAACGTGGTATCCCTGATGTTAAGGACTAATCCACGAGAGAGGCTGTGCTCTCCAAGATTTTTCACTATAATCCCAGAACTCGTTACCGCTTTACAACGCATACCTAGACTATATATAGGGGCCGAACCTAGATACCCTAATTACATAGACAAATATAACAGAGGGTAAATATACAAATTGGTACACAATTTTTGAAACATCAACACCCTCTCTCAAATTGATCTGCGGTTAGCAGCATCAATTTGGACGACAAATACCAATGCCTACTGGAAGCCACGACCTTGGTAAATAAAACTGATGTTTGATCTTCAGTCGAGAGGTACCCAATTTGTATCACTCCTTCTGCCCCCAGCTATCTGCTGTAATGGACATGAACCTCAATATGCTTAGTTTTGTCATGCATGACTTGATTAACCGCAATCTGTATTGCGCTCATGTTATCTCCATAAATGCGCATTGAAACTCGACAATCAACACCCAATTTGCCAAGTAATCTATGTAACCACACAAGTTCTGAATTGACCTCAGATATAGACCGATACTCTGCTTCGGTTGATGACATCGAGACTCTGTCATGTTTTCGGCACCTCCAAGACACGAAGGACTGCCCAATTCGAATGCACCATCCGGAGGTTGACCGCCTAGTATCGACACACCCTGTATAGTCAGCATCTACAAAGACCTCGACTACATGTTCACCTTTTGCAGGAAAATACAACCCTACATCATGCATTTGCTTTAGATATCGTAGGAGTCTGTGAACTGCAGCCAAGTGAATACTAGTGGCCTTGCCCCTAAACTGACTCACAACTTGGACCGCATAAGCAATGTCAGGTCGCGTACGAGTCAAATAAATTAAACTCCCTACCATGCTTTTGTAAACCGATTGATCCTTCATCACTTCCCCCCCCCCCCCCCCCATCTCGGCTCAACTTTAAATTTTGTTTCATCGGAGTACAACATGGCACGCAATTTGTATACTGAGATGACTGTAAGAGATCAAGAATATATTTTCGCTGAAATAGGAAAATACCATGTGAAGAGCGTTTGACCTCTAATCCAAGGAAGTAAGAGACTTCACCCATCTCCTTCAAATTAAATGCTTTCCGCAACTCTGTCGTAACTGTGCGGATACCCTTGTCATCACTCACAGTAATAATCATTTCATCAACGTATATCAACAAGACTACCACACCATCCACTGTCTCGCGCGTAAACAGAGACGGGTCGTTGTGACTCTGAGTAAAGCCAGCCTGCAAGATTGTTCCATGGAACTTCTCGAACCAGGCACGTGGTGCCTGTTTTAAACCATACAAGGAACGATTTAGCTTACAGACCATTGTGGAATCACCTTTCGCATACCCAGGGGGCCGCTCCATATATACAGTCTCCTTCAGTTCACCATGGAGAAAAGAGTTCTTCACATCAAGTTGAAGAAGAGGCCACCCTTTCATTGCCGCTATGACAAACATGCAATGAACGGTTTGCATTTTAACTACAGGAGCAAATGTCTTCGCATAGTCAATGACATACTCATGTTTGAACCCTTGAGCGACGACTCGTGATTTAAATCTGTCCACAGACCCGTCAGGAAGCATCTTTATCGTGTAAACCCAGCGGCTACCAATGACTTGCATCCCTTCTTCACGAGGAACAAGATCCCAGGAATGTTGCTCTTTAAGAGTGTCCATCTCTACCTTCATTGCGGAATTCCACCGTGGATCAACATCTGCTTGTGAATAGCAAGTGGGGATGAAAATCGGAGTAGTGGAGAAACTCACAAAATCCTGCATTCTTGGCGTGGAACAAAGTTACCTATCCTAAGTAAGAAGGAAGATTGGGGTTGAGAGATCCGGAAGCTTGGAACAAGGCTTGCATGATCGAACATATATAGTTGATATTGATGCAGCAGGGGTTTATTTGGGTTGCATGGATTGACAAGTATAAATTAAAGGGTCGAGGGCTGCGGGATTATACTGGAAGTGTGAGGTCTGGTTCATGGAACTGGAGGAAGATTCTTAAACTTCGAGCTGATGTTAGTAATCTGTTTTCTGTAAGAGATGAGCTTGTTTAATTTGTTGGAACTCTGTGCCTATGCAGAGATACTCTATCAAACAGGTTTAGGAAGTCCTTAGACCAAAACAGCAGCGAGTGCCTTGAGCTAAACTAATATGGAAGGGTGTGGCAATACCAAAGAACAGAGTTCTTGCATGGCTGATCATAAGGGGGAACATTAACACCAAGGAAAAAATGAAAAAATGGGACTATGAAGGGTCTTTAGTGTGCTGTTTGTGTGATAATGATGAGGAAAGTAGAGACCATCTTTTCACTAAGTGTGCTTTTGCTCAGGAGTTGTTTGCACAATTGTTCAGCAGATTTACACAACATGTTCCAGGGGGCAGCTGGGAAAATGAAATAAATTGGGCAATCCAACATTTTAGTGGCAATGATGAGGCAGCAAAGACAGGTAGAATTATATGGCAGATGTGGTTGAGTTAGATTTGGAGGGAAAGATGCTCTCGACTATATGCAGGTAAGAGGAAGGGGGTGGCTAGCTTGCAAAAGGGTATCAAAGACGATGTGGAATGCATCTTGGGGTCCCATAGGGTTCACCGTTTCTGGGGGTTTAACATGTCTTTTTAGTGATGTCTATAGTTACAGTATGAGTACAGGAAAGTTGTAAGTTGGACTCCTTAATGTTTACTAAACCTAACTAGCAAGGTGTGTTGCTAGTAACTCTTTTGATGAATATAACCCACCGATTCATAAAAAAAAATAGTCGTTTAACAGGAAATTAGACAAGAGTATATTCGTTACATTTTAATATTATAGGGGTATGTTTCTGCAAAAAGTTAATAGAGATACATTTGTTAATTTGCGATAGTAAATAGATAAAATTTTTTGCTATTAACCCTAATTTGCGATAGTAAAGGAAATGAAACTAGTTATAACAGTTCAGATGAATTGAGATTGAATTTCCAAATTAAAATAATGATGAGACGATTAGTTATATGGGAAACGATTTTCACTATTAATTCAATGTGGTATTACAATTCTATTAACTAACTCTAATAAAAATGAGAATTTAACCGGCTGAGTTTGACGGGAAGCATACGTTACTTATATGGGGGGTTTAGTTTTACTATGCAAAAAGGCGACACGCCAAACAAGGGACTGATGAATTTTGGTAGACAGCACACCGCACTGGTGGTGAATACTAGCTATATATATATATATTAACCTTTGTGTAAATCTTCTGGTTACATTCTTTTCGCGCATCCCATCATAAGGGACCTTGAAATTTGCATATGACGGCATCCCTTTTTTTTTTTTTGACAAATCGGACATGACGGCATCCCATCATAAAGGGACATGACATGAGTTCGTTTGCTTGTAGATTTTACATCAAGGATTTTGGATCAAAATCTAAATTCATGGGATTATGCACAAAGTTCATGTTTGTTGTTAAAATGATGTTGAATTATGGTTTGTGGACCCCACGCATGTGGGATTATTTTGGTGTCAAAATCCGTGGGGTCGACGGATTATAAAATCTTACCCATTTGATTGGGATTTTGTGGGAGACTAAAATCCATAATGGTAAATGACAAGTCTATCTTTATCTCTTTCCAATTTTCCTATATGGAACCTTAATGACACAAATCATTAAGGATACAATTGTAAATTCATCCTATAATTAATAAATCCCAAGGACAAAAGTCCAATATGAAATCCAACAAACAAACAAGAACTTCTTAAAATCCTACACAAATCCAAAGTGACAAAATCCCACATAATCCTTCAATCATAAAATTCAAAATTTTACCTAAATCCTTCATTTTTTAAATCCAAGATTTTTTAATTCTCATCCCCTTCCTAATTCACTTCTGCTTTACAAAACCGTACTGAACCATGCATAACCATTTAAAGGTTATTTAGATTAATGTCACTACTCACTATTGTTACTTCTTCCCCAAAACAAAGAAAATCTGTTATAGGAATTGGGGGTAAAAGAGTGGGCAAAGATGAGTGGGGGGAAGATATCGATAATGAGGTGGTCACCTCCACCACCGACTGCACAGAGCACACAATTATACGATTCATCATCACCACAAAACCTGACCGACCGATCGAGGATTTTGCATATTCATGATACGAGTTTTGCCTAATTGGCTCCAGACCAGCTTCGCACCCCAAAATGGACGCTGTTTCCATGGCCCATAAATGCAATGTGATTTAGTTGACAATTAATTGATTTTATACACATGGTTTACCGCTATATATATACAAATTTGTTGAGAGGAACATAGGTACATATAAGAAAATGCTATACAATTAATGCATACTATAACTAACCATTTTTCAATGACTCCGCTTATTGAATGCAATGAATGTTGTCAGGTGATTCCAATCATAATTCAGTTGATGTTAGCTATGGAAATCTTCAAATCTGTAGGAGCTTAGGATATCATACTACATTACCCTTTCTTTCATACCTTATTTTGTCTTGAACTATTATCATATAATTAAATTTAGCCCGTGGTTTCATAAATTAACATTCTGGCCTTAACTATGCAACATATAGATTTAATTGGCCCGACACATGGTTTGACCGTCAAATTGGACGGTCAACACCGTTGACCGTTAGTCAACACGCCATGTCATTGCCTCGTCAGTCTAAAAATTATTAAAAATTTCAAATTATTTTCCTAATTTGTATTATTTATCATTATCAAATTAAACAAAAAATAAAATTATAAAAAATATATATTAAATTTTATTTTTTGTGTAATTTTAAAAATGATAAATTTTATAAATTGACCAAAAATTATCAAATTATTTTATATTTTATATTTTGGTTAATTTGAAAATGATAAATAATAAAAATTAGAAAAATAATTTAAATTTAAATTATTTTTAATGATTTTTAAGCTGACATGCGCGTGTTGACTAACGGTCAAGAGTGTATGTGTCGGGCCAATTGACACTATATGCTGCATAGTTGAAGACAGGATGTTAATTTCTGAAATCACAAACCAAAATTGATTATATAATCAATATTCGGGCAAAATAAGATACTAATCTATAGCTCAAACAAATTATACCAACAGAATACTAACCGTTGGTTTAGAAAACGGGAGGATGAGATACGGTCTGATCCGGTTAAATTGGACCAAATTGATCCGGTTCCAGTCCGGTTTTTTTGGAATATAAGGACCAAAGATTGGATTGGATACAGTCCGGTCTTGATTCGGTCCGGTCTCAATTTGATCTTGATTTTAGGTGTTGGGGGTCTCTTATCCGGTCTTTATCTAGTTTTTTTACCTCAAATCTAAGCCCGAATATGAGATTGGATTGTTTGCTATCCAGGTCCAATCCGGTCCCGATCCGGGTTATACAGTACGGTTTCGGGAAAAACCAAACAGTCCATGACCAAATAGCCAGCCCTATAAGTTTCTTTCTTCTTTCTCGCTTAGTAGGCCCCACGAGCCTCACTCCGCAGCCCCATTATTATTATTATTTATTTTTTCTTCCTCAACTTTATCGATCCTATTGCTCTGTCCAAGTGTGGCTTAATTGCTCCCTATAAATAGCCACTCTATGGCAATCGTCTTCTCCATCACAAACTTGCATTCAAATCGCTATCTCGATCTTGCTATATATATATACACTCTGCTTCTTTCACTTACTATTATTTCCTGCTTCCCTTGGCGGGGTTTGCAATTCACAGTTGCCCTTTTTCGACGTCCCAATGGCCACCGTCGAGGTACGTATACTATAGAATCTCTACCACATGCAGTTTTTACAATACAGAAAGAAATGATATGCCACAACGTCGTAACGTGCCATAAAAAATATGTAGGAATTAACTTAATGGGAGCATCAATCTCTAGTAAAGCTTATGTGTGTGTGTGTGTGAACTGAAAATTCAGGTTGTATCTGCTCAAACCGCATTCCAGGAGGAGAAATTTGAGGAAGTAGTGGCGGTCGAGGTTCAGAAGGAGCCCGCTGCTGCTATTATTACCACCACAGAAACTACCGACGACGACCCAAAGGAAGAAGAGGACAAGGATGAAGAGGAGACAGCGGTCCTCGCTGATAAGGAAGTTGCGGTGGCACCACTGCCGGCAGAAGAAGTTGAAGTAGAAGTCGTACTACTCGAGACTACTAAACAAGTTGTTTCGGCGGAAGGAGAAGAAGAAGAAGTCAAAGTCAAAGATGCTGCTGTCCCGGAGGAAATTACTACTCCTACTCCAACTGAAGAGGAGCCAGCCGCCGCACCGGAGCCGGGGGCGGCAGCGGAGGTCGGAGCCTCTAAAGTGGAAGATGAGGAAGAGAAGAAGGTTGATGATGACGAGAAGGCCGCCGACGCCGAGTGAATCATTAATATGATCGAGCTATAATTAGTATTTGCTTTTTCGGTTTTATAAATTATTAAATTCATAACAAGTCATGTGGTAATCTGTTTACTCGTAATGTTTGGTAATGCTGTGTACGTCTTTTCGTTTCTCTTCCAGCTTGGATGGGATCCATTCCATGTGTTCTGCCGACTATGGGTGTTTACCACGTGGCGAACATGCATTGGGTAGAAGCAGACTCTGCATCTCTGTCCAATGTACGTAAGTGGGGTGGGTCCTAAGTATGAGTTCCAGCTGTTAGTCTCGTGAATTTAATTTTCCCGTGCTGTGTTGTGTTGTGTTATGTTATGTGTAATAATAATAATGATAATAATATATACATCATGCAATCGTTGTTTGATAATAAGAAATTGGGTCGCATCTTAAATGGTTGCCCGTAACCCGATTGAACCCGAACCCGATCAATCCGCAACCTAACTAATCCGCAACCCGATTGAACTCGAACCCAATTGAACCCGATCCGACGAACCCGTAACCCGATGAACCCGCAACCCGACTAATCCGCAACCCGATTGAACCCAGCCCGAACCCGCCCGATTGACACCTATACATAGAACTAATATTCATATTTATCTTCTCTCGCATTCGCTAGACAATAAACATTACAACATCAATTGATTTCGTTTTAAGGACACAATAGCTTACACCTCAAGACAATTCCAACACAGTAGAGTGGATGGGTAGCAGGTTAGCGGCCGAGTACAGGGTGGCCGGAGTCTCTGACGCCGGTTGCCGGAAGCACAGACGGAGATGATCGCGTCACCAACTGTTGTTCGCGGGAGAAGATGATCGCGTCGCCAACTGCTGGGAGAAGAGGGTCGCGTCACCAATTGTTGTTCATCGGAGATCGAGCGCCACCGTTGTGTGTTTGTGTGGATCGAGAAGAGCCGTGTAGAAACCCTCCTGCCCGCCGAGCCTGCTCCCGCCGCCGTCGTTTACCAGTGCCGGATTTTGATGGCCGACTTGAGGAAGACCAAACATCTCCCTGGCGAAGAGAAACTTGGGAGTTTGTAGGTTATAACTTTTAATTAATTTGGTTAGGAATAAAAAATAATTAAATTGAAATTAGGAGTTAATGAGGGGCAATTGGGTCTTTTTACAGCCCATTAGACGGTCATTTAACAAAAAATTAGACGGAAGGGTATGTTCGTCACGTTTTAATACTAGAAGGGTACGCTCGTGCAAAAAAAATTAGAGGGGTACGTTTGTTAATTTGCAAAAGTAGAGGGGCACAATATGCTATTAACCCATGAATTAAACATGTCGAAACAAACTTCTACTTCATTCGTGTGCATGTTTGTCCTACAACATTGCCCGTTTTAAAGTCATAGATCGAGCCATTGTCCCCACATATGCCTCCAGGTTTTGCAGTGAGGCTTAGTGGTTTTATTTTCCCGCTTCTAAGACACCAAACTTATAGTTAGCCAAATCCACTATACATATAAAAGGTGTTAAACCCAAGATTCGCCTAATGAAAATTCCCAACGATTTTCTCTAGTCAAGACATCTCGTGCTTATGTTGATGAAGTGACTCGACATTTGCTTGTTGTTGTGGGGGGACTCATGGGTAGGGTTTTCTAGATGCTTGTCCTTGGAAGGCAACATCAAATTCCAACTAGGAGGAGAGCATCGCCAACCGTCAATCCGGGAATTATAAGAGCTATGGATATTTACCTGACAGGTTTCATTGAATCACCGGACGCATTTGCCACCTTGACAAGGGAATCCGACTTCCCATGTTTCAAGTCCTTCTATGAATATCAAGTCAAGAAATTCGACGTTCAACCATGGGATGTCAAGCTATCAATGGCTAGTGTGGTGAAACCAGAGTGGCGGCTCATCCACCATGTAATTGCTAGGTTCGTGGGTGGAAAGAACCAAAGCAAAGGCAATTTGACTACCCGAGACCTCACTTTCTTCCAAAGCATGAACCTACCTTATTCTCTTCACCTCGGTTTCGCCATCTTGTTCATCTTCAAGCTTTATGAAGAAGATCATCGACTCATTGCCCTTCATGGAGGAGTTTTTGTCACCCGTCTTGCTAAGTATTTTCAAGTAGACTTTAGGGCCGTGCAATTTCGGTGGGAAAGTAGGACTAATCCTATATCCTTTGACGTCTTGAAGTCGAGAATCAAAGCGTTACAAATGAAGAAGATCATCGACTCATTGCCCTTCATGGAGGAGTTTTTGTCACCCGTCTTGCTAAGTATTTTCAAGTAGACTTTAGGGCCGTGCAATTTCGGTGGGAAAGTAGGACTAATCCTATATCCTTTGACGTCTTGAAGTCGAGAATCAAAGCGTTACAAATGAATGACGATGGAATTTGGGGAGTGCATGGACTTGCATTTCCTACTACTAACACGTTGGACATAGAGGGTATCGTGTTCCTTCTTTTGGAAGCTACGGCGGTAAGAGGGCGAAGAGGACTAGTCAACGAGGAAGAACAAGTGGGATGCATGTACGAGGGTGTAGAGGCTCCTACATCCACTTCTCATCCAGTTCCACAAACGTTCAACAATGCAAGGGATTACTTAATCGAAGCGAGGATAACGGTGATCTTTCACAATTAAAGGAGGGAGAAGGAAACACGACTCAACATCATGGTGTGCATCCATGCTGTAATGGAAAAGATGGATATTAAGATCAAAGATGTATTGCCCCAACCTGCTAGCTCCCCTCTCCTTGCACCATTTCAAGATGAAGGACCCTCCGAGGAGGATTACATACTAGGCACCCAGGGCCTAAGTTCTATATTTTCTTTTTCTTTGCTTTTCTTTCTTTTCATTTTAAACAATGTTTAATTACTGCTTTACTTTCGTTTACTTCGCGTACTTTAAATATTCTAGTACTAGTAGTAATCGTACTTTATATTATCTATTTATCGTGCCCATAACTGTGAATCATCTTCCTCTCTTTTTTATGCGCTTTATCGTTGTGAAAATCACCAGGAAGACAAAGACCTACACTTGTGTACTTATACTTGTGTACCTACACTTGTGTACCTTCACCAACCCGCAACCCAACCTATGGTAACCTTTATGATCTTCTCCTTCGAAACTCCAACGTTGAGAACAATGTGTTGCTAGAGTGTGTGGATGTGGGGGGGGGGGGGGGGGATGTCTGTGAATTCTTGAATAATTCATGATTGATTGAGACATAGATTGTGACACGTCCCGTCTCTTTTCAAAAACCAAACCATAACTCAAACCAAAAACCGGTTACTCCGGAGCAACCCAAACCAAATTTTAAATAAACCAACTGACATCATTTAAGAATTTTTAACGAAAAGCCCCAACACTTGGGCAAAATTCTCAATCTCAAACACTTAAAACGACTTAACACAGAATCTCCAGTTTATACTAATAACCATGAAACAAAATAATTAACTAATCTAACTTGACTCCTCACGAGCTTTCCGACATCCCGTCGACGCTGGTACTGCTGCTCGCCTCGCCCTGCTTCTTCTCGCTGGGAAAAGGATTGCCGGCAGGCTCGGTGGGAAAAGGAACTGGCGGCGGGGCAACTTGCAGAAGGGGAAGGGTTTTTGGGAAATCTCTACGTGGGGGAAAACAATTAATGGTGGGGAAATATTAGGGCGGGGGTTTGGGATTAATGAGGGCTGATCACGTATATATATAGTTATTATAATAGTTATTATTATTATTATTTCCAATCTGCGGTTATAACTCTTAGTACGTAATCGTCAATCCAACTGATCACGTATTAAGGTCGAACCTAAATCGAAAGTATAGGAGTGTTATATTTCCTCCACCCTTACAAAAATTTCGTCCCCGAAATTTGCTCGGAACTCATCCTTCTATCAACACCTTTCTTATACTTCATTCCCACGATCATCTACTCTTACCATAACTTCGTTGGTACCTTTTGCTCAAATAAGTTTCCTTAGCTTGCAACACTCGTGTAACCATAAGTGTCTCACTGCCCTTTTTACTTCCCAGCTTGATCCAACATGGTGAAACAAAATGTCAATTCGGCTTGTCATGTTGATCCAATTCTCCTGGTAGTTGATGTTGAACCTAAATCCAAAATCGAGACATCACATTTCCCCCCTCCTTAAGAAAAATTTCGACCTCGAAATTTGTTCGTTGTGACGACTCCAAGTTTCACTTGTGATAATCTCTTTGCAAGGAGTGGTACCTCCTTCTAGCCTTGATGTATTGATCCCATGACATCTTGTTAGGCTCCCTATGATATACTTAGTTCTTCCTTTGCTTGCTTAGGTGGCCCTAGTATTTTTCAAAGTCTAACTTTCAGCTGCTCCTTGGGGGTTGTAGCCCTATGTTCAATTCTCCTGAACTCCACGACCCTTCCTTGCACCCTTTCCTCTCGGATATGGCGACATTTGCCACAACTCCTTGGCTCTACCATTCGATGTACTAACTGCTTGACTCCTTCCGGAACCTTATTCCGATCAGCTCACATCCCCATAGAATATGAGCTACCTTGACCCTCCTCTTCTCACTCATGAAGGGGTTTCACTAAACGATCCCTCTAGGAACATGCTCCTTCTCCTTCCCAAGACGTATCATAACCTCATAGGGCATCCTAAAGTTATTTCCTCATCATGATTAGAGTATACTGGAGATTCTAAAATTTCCGAAAGACTCTGACTCGTTTGGCCAAACTTTTAACTGACACTCCATTTTTCCTTTCCTTTTAAAAACTGAAACCTTAAAAAAAATGCAGATCGTCACTCCAGTATTCCTTGGAGGCCAAGGAACAGATGAGTGTCGGCTCTGATACCAAAATGACATGTCCCGTGTCTCTTTTCAAAAACCAAGCCATAACTCAAACCAAAAACCGGTTACTCCGGAGCAACCCAAACCACATTTTAAAATAAACCAACTGACATCATTTAAGAATTTTTAACGAAAAGCCCCAACACTTGGGCAAAATTCTCAATCTCAAACACTTCAAACGACTTAACACAAAATCTCCAGTTTATACTAATAACCATGAAACAGAATAATTAACTAATCTAACTTGACTCCTCACGAGCTTTCCGACATCCCGTCGACGCTGGTACTGCTGCTAGCCTAGCCCTGCTTCTTCTCGCTGGGAAAATGATTGCCGGCAGGCTCGGTGGGCAAAGGAACTGGCGGCAGGGCAACTTGCAGAAGGGGAAGGGTTTTTGGGAAATCTCTACGTGGGGGAAAACAATTAATGGTGGGGAAATATTAGGGCGGGGGTTTGGGATTAATGAGGGCCGCTCGGCCCTCTCGGGCCCCTTTTTTTACTTATATATATATGGTAATGACTGGTGTACGCCAAGTGTATAGTATACGTCAGGTGATCTAGCCGTTAGATGTAGTTAGATGAGCTCCGACCGATCTCAACGGCCAATTTTTGTTTTTCATTAAATCATACTTCGGGTTGGGGTTTAGAAAATCGGTGTCTGGGGTTTATCCATTAGAGGTTAGGGTATAGTATCATACCCCAAACTCGATTTAATTCATGGTCTAGATAGAGATATCTCACTAGTAGTACCTGACGTATAGTATCTCACTAGTAGTACTGGTGCGCTTTCGGGTTTATCTGTATGGGATTTCTGGGTTTTGGCAATGAATTGAGGAGATCCGTCAATTAATCGATTCCGCTTTTCGAGCCGTCCATTTGGGATTTTTGGGTTTTGACTGATAACAAGGCCTCACTGATGATTCAGTGGAGGAAAAGGGAAGATTGTTCGGAAGAAGCATAGTCGTCGCGCCTGAATCGAGAAGAAACAGGGGGCAGGAGGTAGTGCCGCCATTGTTGTTGTCGATGGTTGCGTTCGAACGACGATATCTGGGTTTAGGGTATATGGGTTTGATTCGACCAAGATGGAATTCAATGCATGTTTAAAATAGGGATTAGGGTTCTTTTCAGTTCGTTTGGTATTGTGTTGTTGTTTATTTGATTTGAACGAGGGAAGAAGTTTGTTCGCAAGAGCTTGAGATTCAATTCCACTTATGTTTGTGTTAATGTTTCTTCGATTTGCAGGAACTTGACTGAAATTCTGCATATTAAAAACCCAGATGGAATTGGAGGTGCTGATGTGTTTTGGCTTTTGGGAATAATCGAAAACAGTTCCAATGGACAAACTTAAACAAAATATGGGTACTTAAATAATCTACTTAGGTACGAAATAAGGTATTTAATAGTAAAATTAATGATTAAAATTGTTCAAGGACTATAATGTATATATAGTTATTTAAGGGTACTAATACTTATTAAAAAATAAATAATTAAATCAGATTTAATAACAAGCGTTAGATCAGATCAATGGTGCAAAACTTTGGAGTATACTATGCGTCTGGAGCATACAAGTCGTATCCATATATATATATATATGGTTCCCAATCCGCGGTTATAACTCTTAGTACGTAACCGTCAATCCAACCGATCACTTATTAAGGTCGAACCTAAATCTAAAGTATCGGGGTGTTACAGATTGCTAGTATCGTTCCTTGTTTGTGAATGTAAGACATTGATGAATGCTTATGGGAGTGTATGCTACCAATTGTGTGTGTTTGTGGTGTTGGTTGACCAAATGATAGTGTTTTGGAACCTTGAATGCATTACCCAATTCTTTTTCATATTTGAGGGATCCAAATGACCTTGCTCCATGAAATTCCCTACTCGATGTGCTTTAAATTGATAGATGATTGATATGTTGTGCTCGTTAGGGAGTAGTTGCATGATTAGAGTACCGGTGTATGAGGGATTTTACTCTCTTCTTCGTGTTTGATGAGTTGATAATGTCTGCTATTTTAGGAAGAACATGTGTGAGGGATTCTCTATAATTTTTTTACTAAAAAATCTTCTAAATGAGGTTCTCACGTGAGAGGCAACCGAACCTCAAGGTTTATAGTTCTCTTTGAGGATATGTTTGGGGATCGTATGTCAAGGCACAAATTACTTTTTAGCGATCCAGGACCCCTCAAAGCTCTCGTTTGTACCCAACATGTATGGACACCCAATGTGGAGTGCATGCTAGGAAGTGGTGCTCTGAATAATATGATTCTCCCATAAACTTCCCCACATGTATTCTTGAAAGGGAAGGCAATGATCCATCCGCTCTTGGTCGCTAGGGAGAGATGCTAGCTTGCAAGAAGACTTGCAAAAAGATTGGTGCAATGCGCGTCAACATAGAAAATGAGACCAATAAACGAAAACTCCTAAATCGAAAGAAAGAACAAAGAGCACCCAAAGAGTTCTTGTGCTTATTTGATGATTGAGAAGTCTCCCGATGCACACCCTGAATGTTCGGCCTAAGGTAATATGTATGGTCCGCATCCAAGGGTTTGTGCATGCGTAGTAAGATAATAGTAATGTTTTGTTGTCTTCTTCTACTCTTCTTTATGCAATGAAGAACTAGAGTGCATCCCACCTTCCAGCTCCACTTTTCGGCCACTCTCCGCTTTTGACTTGAAACTCGTTCCCAAGAGATGACACAAGATACTATTCTACTCGCGAGTAAGCATGTCGAGGAAGTCAGGCATTGTCCTGCAACAAATAGAACACACATTTGCCATAAATGGAAGCAAGGTCAGAGATGAGAAACATGCTAAGACGCACTTGGAGTCCTCCAATCAAAAGATTTGGACAGTGGACTAGGCTCCAAGCGGGCATTCACATTCAAACAACCAGATTGATTCTCCACAATTGATGAACATCAAACCTAGGACCCTAAGCATGCAAGATCAATAGGCCTCCTAAATCAATTCAATTCAAGCACAAATCTCATATTCCTCACCTAGAACCCTAAGTATTAATTCTCCAAAATTATAAAAGATAAGAAAACAATCACACCTGGAGAATCAATTAGATACATAGGGGAAGGTGAGAAGAAGATAAAGAAACGAAAAATTACAGGAAAAGCAGCCCGCATACTCGCTGGAGGCTTGCCATAGTTTCACTGACGACGACCTCAAACGACTCCACACACACACACAAATTTATGGGGAATGGGTGCCCGGACTCCAAGAATCCTAGGGTGGTCGCTGTTTTGTGTATGGAGGTCGGGAGAGGGAAATCGGGCCAAAATACCGTTGGAATTGGGAGGTTTTTAATGATTTTTGGCAGAGAAAAAGGGAAACAAGACCGTGAATGAGGGGGGAGAGAGAAACACGACAATTATCACTTAAATAGGGACAGAGGAAAACACGATCGTATTTCTTGGCCAAGCGCCCATGTTTTTACAGCCGCCCTGAGAAAGGAGAAGGATGCAAACACGGACGACCACGATCATAAACATGTCATGTTTCCCAGCTGTGGTGCCTGTGGTTTTATAACCGAGAGTGTCGCGCCCGTGTTTTTTGTGTCATGAAGCCAAAGATCGCGACCGCGATCTTAGAAGCGCAAGGCGTGAACTTCACTTGGAGGGACTTCAGAAGATCTCGCCCGCGATCTCCCAGCCTTAGAATGCAAACTTTCCCGAGTCTAGAATGCCTATAAATAGAATACCCATTTCCCCATTTTAAGATAGCTGAATTTGAGAGAAATTTTATGGTTATAGAGAGAGAGAGAGAGAAGAGAGAGAAACCCGGGATAAAACCTCGTTGTGCACAGTGGATACTCTCCATTGAAATGAGCCATATACTTAATGCCCCAGATACGATATCCTATATCGAGGTGACTGGAACATGGGTTTAGGGGAGGCATACTCGTAGGCATGTGGATAACGACGAAGACCCACGGAAAAGAGCTCACTCACCACATTTGATGACCCTATATATCTATATATGCATACTTACCCTAAGCTAGGGGGAAGATTAGTCCCTGAAGTACCTGATTTTAGCTTTGATCAATCCTTAGACTAGATTTTCCTCATATTCTCCACTCAAAATCTCAAAAATCGATTAACTAATTAGCAACTAGGTGGGAAGTAGGCTAGGGTACAGGGACTCAGGTAGAATACGACCTTGATTACCACTATATGGCAATGTCGTTCTAGGTTAAACTAGGTCTAGGATGGGGTAGTTGTGGATACGTGCAAACTTTTGACAAAAACTTACACGGATTGAAGTGATCATTGAGCCTCGACTTCTTGTGTGGAGGTCCAAGTAATTCGAGAACTCCATTGATATTGGCGGATCAGAGCCATTGCCACTTTGAAAGGACTAACCTTTGAAGTTTTGCTACACACAATAACAAACGATACCCATCCATGCTAAACTGAATTTATAAATTATTAATGAGTGCAATGAACACTTCTAATCATCCCTAGAATCCAATCACATACACCTCCACACTCAATGTCGTGGCCAAGGGAAAGAGAAAGAGATAAACTAAGTGACTAAGGTAAGGCTATGGGTCGATTGCTCAAAAATCATTTTGATTCGGGCTTAGTTACACATATTTTAGCCCTCATTTCTAAATTGTTTGACTTCGTTATCATCGTACCTCGACCTATTTTATGCTAGTTTGTGCTTCTTTTGTCACATTTCAGGTCCTAGTACATATGCGAAGGTCCAAAATGAGTTTCGGGTCATTCGAAGGTCAAAACGAGCCAAAAAGTGGATGATGAGGACTATTCACGGGTTGGAGGCAAATGTCATGCCTTGTGACCGTGAAAATCACCCTCAAGGAGTGAAGTACAAGACTTCAAGAGTTTGACTCATTTATCAAGATCCCGAGACCGTGATAATCGCCTCCAGACCGTGAAGTGGCCAAATTCCAGAAGCCATTGCGCACCTCACTAGACCCCAAGTATTTCACGTTCCTAGACGATTTTTTGGAGAAGAGTTACATTCTCTCTCTACGGTTTCGATACAAAACACCAAAGGGGAGTTCTAGTGAGATAGATAGAGTTCTTGAGTGATCTTGGACCTTAATTGAAGGTATTGATCATGCTTGATGTTGAGCTATAAGGATTTTTTCCTCGAGATTGTCCTCCAACAAAGTTGGCTTGCTCTAATTGTAGTGAATCCTCGATCATAGACTTACACTCTTCCGTAGTATGACTTGAGTCGCCACACCAATCACATTTCATAAGTTGCTTCCCATTTCTCTTCATTGATGATGCAACTTGATCAATTTTCTTGGTAAGTTCTTGAATATGAGCCGCTAACGATGATGGTTCTTCGACCTTCAATAAATTTTCCTTCTTCATGCTCTTGCCTCTCCTTCCATCACCCCCAATCAATTGTTGAAGTTCTCCGACTTCTTTGTTCCTAATGGCACCTCCACTAGCTCCATCAATGACGTTTCGTGACTCCTTTGTCAAAAAATTATAAAATCTTTCCACTTGTAACAAATCGGCGAAGGCATGGTGTGGGCACTTGAGTAAGAGAGATGTAAACCTTTCCCATGATTCGAACAATGGCCCATCCTCTTATTGACGGAAAATAGTAATCTCACTTCTCATTATAGTCGTCTTAGAAGGTGGAATATACATTTCTAAGAATTTGTTGCATACATCCCCCCATGATGTAATGGAGTGATGTGGTGGATATTCAACCATTGTTTGGTCGCTCCATTCAAGGTAAACGGAAATAACCTTAGGCAAATAGTCGCTTGAGGAACCCCATTCACCTTGATTCCATTTGTCAACTCATAAAAAGACTTGACGTGTGCGTGAGCATTTTCACTCATTATCTTACTGAATTGAACTGCATTTTGAAGCATTGAAATCGTGCACGCCTTTATCTCATAGTCATGGTTGGGAACCGTTGGATGAAGAATAGGTGATTGAACACTATCCACACATGTCCTAGAGTAAGAGCTCATTATTCTTTGTCTTGATTGAACTTGAGCTTGTTGATCCACCATTGGTGGAGATTGAGGTCTTGCAACTCTTCTCATATTCAGAAAGGTTCTCTCGATTTATGTATCAAGAGGTAATATCTACAAAGAATCCCTTCTTCGCATATAAAAGTGCTACAAAACACAAACTAAAAAACCGGTGACGTACGAAGTTGGATAACAAAACACAAGACGAAACAAACACGAAAACAACAAAACACAAACAAAAGCTAAAAAAAAACCCACGAAAATAACGAGACTCAAACAAGAACACAAACAAGAACGTAAAACAAAACCAATAAACAAAAACAAAGTAAAGACTAAACTAACTAATTAATGGTTTTCTACTAGTTACCAAGGGTCCCCGGCAACGGCGCAAAAAAGCTTGATCACATTCATCCATGTAGATTATTGTCAATGGTTAGTACGTGTCAACAACTACCCCATCCTAGGCCAAGTTTAACCTAAGATGGCATTATTGTATAGTGGAAATCAAGGTCATATTCTACTCAGGTCCTGGTACCCTAGCTTACTTTCCACCTCGTCGTTATTAGTCGATCGGTTTGAGGGTTTATATGGAGGATTTGAGCGAATTAACTAGTCTAGATATTGATAAAGCTAAAAGCAGGTACTTCGGGGAAATATCCCTCACCCTGGTCTAGGGCTACTATGTATCTAGATACTTAGAGTTTATCGAATGTGGTGAGTGAGCTCTTTTCCATGGGCTTTCGTGGTTATCCACACTCCTCCGAGTACGGCTCCCCTAAACCCACATATAGTCCCCTCGATCTATAATATCATATCTAGGGCATTAAGCTCGTAGCTCTTTTCAATTGGTATTACCCACCGTACACACCGAGGTTTCATCCCGGGTTCTATCTAGGAAGGCTAACTATGGTAGTGGTTCGGTCGCCTCGACCTACCAAAGGTCCCTATTCATACATCTAACCTCAATTTGCTTAATGGCGCATACCCATCTAACTCTAAAACTCCAAACCCAGTGTAGAAGCATAAAGTCGGCTAGAGAGAAGATCAGGGCGACTAAATCAAACACAATCAAAGATAAAATAGCAATAATATAAACTAGATAAACACATTCATTCATTCAAACCCTAAAATCCATACATACGTAGTAAACCTTAAAACTTGGGTTTGGGGTTTTGAACCCCTAGTACCTCGGAAGACTACTCCATAAAGGAGGGAAGAGGATACATAGAAGAAATTGAAGAAGTCTTGAGGTTTAGGAAGATGACTCCTCTCCTCTAGCTCCTTCTCCTTCTTTTCCTCTTTTCCTTCCTTCGGCTTCTCTCTCTTTTCTCTCTCTAAAACTAAAAATTCTGGCCTTCGAGGACGAGGATATTGCGGGATGACTTCACGATCGCATCAACGTGTCGCAACCGTGATCTTCCTCACAGTCAATATAAATTGTGGTCGTGAGCATCCAATTCGCAGCCACGATCTTGGACTTCCAGGCCGCGATCTTCAGCTTGACTTTGCAGTCCATGATCTCGGCCGTCATCTTCACATCTAGGCCACGATCTTCAGTCTTCTTCCCCTTGCTACACTTGTGATTTTATTTTGTACCTAAATCCCATGTATCGTCTAAAGAACCCTAAAATCACATCGAATTCAAATAGGAACGAAATAGAGATGCAATTGACGATGTTCAAGCAATTATGCACATGAATTGGCACGAAACAAACCTTAATATGAAGGAGAATAACACCAATTTAGGTGTTATCAAGTGAGAAACGGAACCAAATAGAAAGAAAACACCATGGAAATGAGAATCTCTTCCTTCTTGGCTGCTTGGGATGGTATTGACGATGGAATCAAGCATCCTTAGGTGTTTAGCTCAAATCCTCCTTTAATCTCTTCTTGCTCGCCACTTTCTGCACTATGTTGACGAAGAACTCAATTCTCTCTCCAAAATGGTCATTCCCCTTCAAAATATGCTCTCTCTTCTCTTTCATACTCGACATTGTAATCTTCATGGCCTGTCATCACGACCATGATGTGTGCAATGAAACCGTGATATTGACTAAAAGTGGGTTGTGTCAGTTACACATTTCATGGTTTACTTATAATCTTCAAACCCTGCGCCCGTGATCTGTGTAATGCCCGCGAGATGTCTAAACCCTCATAGAGAAATTTTATTGATCACATTTTTGGTGTAATCTTCACAACCTGAGCTCATGAAGATCTGTCCTGAATCACGAAGTATAACAATTTCCAGCACTTGGTACAGTTTTGTCTTCTTTTCGTCCTACTTTCGATCATTTCGCTTATTCTTCTGCTAGAACTTGAAACATACTAAAACATAACAAAACAAGCCTCAAATGGCTCCAAGAACGATGATACACAATTTAAACATAAAAAATAAATGGGTATAAACATGTATATAATGGCTATAATCGATCTATTAAAGTAATATATCTATTAGATTAATAGAGGCTATCTTTTCTTCACTACTTCTAACTTGTAAAACGGAATGATAGAGATAAAAAAGAACACAAGACAATGGATTTACGTGATTTCCCGTTCAATATGAATAAGACTACTCCATGGAGAACGTGAGTTCTCAGGATTATTATCAGCTGCATTTTTGTGTTCTGCCGCATACCCGTACACGACCCCCATCTCCTTCTCTCCCTTTTATACTCGGCACAATAAACATATGTGTGAGTAGGGTTACCTAAAAAAGTCTCATTAGGTCCTCTAACTTCTAACATTACACAAATACATATCACACGTTTCAACACTCCCCCTCAAGCTGGAGAGTGAAGAACACGAATGCCCAGCTTGCTCAATAACGTGTGAAATTGTTATGTGCCTAGAGCCTTTGTGAAGATATCCGCCAATTATGACGACGCCTCAATTTTCTATGCCCCTATTTTCTTTGACATAACTTGTTAATGAACAAAGTAGGACTCCATCTCAACATGCTTCGATCGCTCATGGAAAACAAGATTAGCTGCGATGTGTAGTGCAACCTGATTATCACAATACAATGGCATGGGACGTTGTTGTCGAATTCCCAACTATCTTCAAGCACAAACCGTAGCCAAAGGACCTCACTGACAGTCCTTGCCATTGCTCGATACTCTGCTTCCACAATAGATCTTGAAACAACCTTCTAGTTCTTTGTTCTCTAGGATACTAAGGGCCGACCAAGCTGGATATAATATATAGTGGTTGAACGCCTAGTTTCTTGGCATTCTACCCAATGTGAGTCATAGTATGTCGTAAACTACAAGCTCCCAGTTGGCGAGAAAAATAAACCTTAACCCAGAGACTTCTTCAAGTAACGCAGGACACGTACTGATGTTGCCACATGCTCAGGACATGGACAGTGAACAAACTGTGATAGAATGTTAACAACATATGAAATGTCAGGTAGCGTTACCGTTAAATATAGAAGTTGTCCCACCAGCCGTCTGTATCCACTGACATATTCTGTAACATCATCACTCTTGCGAGTAACACCATGGTTTTGTTCCATGGGAAAGGCGCTAGGACGCGCACCGGGACTTCTTGCTTCACTAAGAATATCCAAAGTGTACTTCCTTTGACTGAGGACTACGCCATCAGCTAACTTGGCTACTTCTATGCCAAGAAAGTACTTCAGACCTCCCAATTCCTTAATTACGGTAGTGTCATTCCCGTGGAGAATCACATCATCCACATATATGATTGATGCCACAAACACTTCTCAACTTTGATAACAAAGACTGATATGCAAGTGAGGGCTTGAAACCTAGCTCTCCTAGTGCTGTCGTGAACTTTTGGTACCATTTTCTCGATGCCTGTTTCAACCCATAAAGCGACTTTCTTAACTTGCAGACTCGAGTATCTCCTGGTTTAGCAAATCCTTGAGGTACCTGCATATAGACTTCCTCTTCTAAGTGTGCATGTAAAAAGGCATTATTCATGTCCAACTGGTGAAGATTGCACCCAAATTTCACGGCCAATGCCAACAAGACTCGCAACATGGCAACTTTGGCTACTGGTGCGAACGTGTTGTGGAAATCTACACCCTTAAGCTATGTGAATTCTTTGGAAACCAATAGCGCTTTATAGTGTTCAACGGAACCATCCAGTTTATATTTCTCCTTGAAGACCCAATTTGCACCTATCACCATTACGTGGAGAGGTATTGTCCTCATACAATCCATGCATGCTTATATCTCCCAAGTGTGTTTGTCGCTCGACCAACTCATCATCAATGTCATCAAGGTTGGCATGAATAAGTCGAGTTGCCGCTGAGTCATCTAAATCTTCAATGGGCAGTTGCAAGCTTTGACACGAAGATTTATCAGCTACTGGCACCGCTTGGTCTTTGAAGGGGAATACGATTTCATCAAAATGGACATCTCTTGAGGAATAAATTCATTGAGAATGAAGATGATATACTCGAAATCCCCTGTGAGAAGCTGGGAACCCAACAAATACGCATTAGTCTCCCCCTCTCTTGGCAGACTTGTCCATACCATGTTGGGTATCCTTTTGCATAAACTAGATAACCAAAGCTCCGAATGTGAGTATAAGAAGGAGGACTTCCAAGCAACACTACATAAGGTGTCTTGTTCCCTAGGTAATTATCATAAATGGTTACACAACTTATCACTTTGTACAAAACGGTCACTAAAGTTTAATTTCGCACGTTTCAATAAAACATGTTTGGACGAATAACAAAATGGTCATTTTGTCTATCTCCATCCAAAAATCCATTACATCTTTACCGTCAGTATGCCATGTCATAAAAATATTAATAAAACAATTAATAAACCAATCAAATTAATCCCAATCGAACTGATTCAATCCACCAATAAGATTTTTCTATATGGTCGGTTTCCATGGTGGCGGTCACTATAGTGATTCTCACCAGCGGAGGTATCCCGTATGTTCGGCGAGTGAGGACTTCGAATAACTTCAGTCACTGGACGTCGTGGGGAACTCCTAGGCAGTGGTTGGCGCTTCCAGTGAGGAAGGAGAGCTCGTGGGGACATAGAGTAGGTGTTGGACATGGGAGAAGTTACTGGCGGTGACGGTGACGACACAAGGATTCCGCAGCTTCTCTGTCCATCTCCCTTCCTTGTTTCTCCCTTCCTTCCTATTACTCTCGCTCCCATGGCTCTAATTCCCGCCTTTCTTCCCTCTACTCGCCCTCCTCACTCCGCAGCCGCCGACGGCTGCTGGGGCGGAGAAATCGATATATTGATCGTCAACAAAGCTCTGATATAAAATTTATTTTGTTTCATTTTCAATTCTTATTTTCTTATATTAACTTGTTGTTGACAAATCATTACTGCATACGATAATATGAACGTAAGGTCAAGGGGGTACTTGATAGTAAGTTAGTAACTCTTTGATCATGATACCAACCCCGATACTCTCAGATCTTTGTGGTTGAGATCTTAACTTTGAATCTCATTAACCTAAGAACTAATATATCTATACCCAAGTTGATGTCCTAAGCTTAAGAGTGGTACCATTAATTAACAATAGATGATTTGTTTGAGCCACAAAAGCCAATCACCTAAACTCAAAGTACTCCAACACTTGGAAAGTACCAACAAGAAGCCAACACGGTCACTTGGCTCAAAGCTACCCTCTTCACCTTTTGGATTAAAGAAATTTATGGGCATCATATGTGTTTGAAGCCTTCTTCATCCTTCCTCATTGTTGCCCCTGAGGAGAGAAAAAGGCAAATGTTTTAAGTTGGGATGATATGGTTTTAAACTTAGAAGGGCACTCTGAAAAAGCTAGCTCTGCACGCATTAAGCCCTTTTGGATTGAGCGACGACACTGGGGACCAATTTTTCAAACAAAAAGATGTTGAAAGGGTGGTGGTGGTGATAGTTTAGTGGGTGGATTTTAATTTCTTCTCATTGTTGTGTATCGCTTTTGCTAGTTGGCCTAGCTTTTGTAACCATAAATTCAATGGGAAATGGAGACCTTTGGAGAAAAAGAAATACGGCTTTATTGCTGGATCTGGAAAAAGAAAGGCAAAGGTGAAAAGGAAGAGCCTAGGATGGGGGAAATCAAGCTCTTTTTTCCTTGCAAAAAAAAAAAAAAATTTAGTGTAAAGTGCAATATTTACTCTCATCTAACGAAAATAATTATATTTACTCCCAAACTGAAAATGGGTCTAGATTAATTTGGTGCTTACTGCTTAGAGCGGGATCCACTTTTTGGGGAATATGAGTCGAAGTAATAACTAGAATATTTCTAGTGGAACATCTTAAAATTACGATCATGTTACGAGAACTGTAAGAAAATATATGCATAATAAGATTTGTGTGTTGTGGTTGAAAAGCATTGGATTATTTTTCACTCATGCAATTAATTAAATTTTTGAAACTTTTTTAAGTTCTCGTCCATGGAGACTTTACAGCCTGTTTGGATGGACAAAAAAAAAAAAAATAGGAATTGGAATTCATTTCCAATTCTATTTCATTTTTCTATGTTTGGATGGAATTGGAAAATGAATTCCATTGAACCCAAATATTGGAAATTAGAATTCATGATCAAAAGTGATAGAAATTGGGTTTATAGAGATGGAATTAGTGGGACTCACTCATATTTATTATTATTTTATATCACCACTATCTTATTATTCTCTTTCTCTCTCATTAGTATTTCATTTCTCAAGATAAAAAAAAATCTACTAATTTTTTAATGATTGTTAAGAGTACAATTCATATCCATAGTTGTTGGAATCCTACAAAACACAAATATTGAAAATGGAATTCCATAAAAATTAAAATTGGGAATGGAAATCCATCTCCATTTTTTATGGAATTGTATCCAAATAGACTGTTAGCATTGTGGATAGTGGGTTGGTGAAGCACAAGCAAAAACAAGAGAGCAAATGAACCAAAAAAATTTAAATAAAATTGTAACAACCCCCAAGAGCTATGGGTTATGGCCTACCTTTGTTGGCCATTTTCTAGGGGCAACGAGAAGACTCTTCCGTTCCTATCTAATTAAGTTGCCCAATATTCTTCATTTACCTAATCCCTTAATTTGGTGGCATTGAACCCACCAAAATAACCTAGACTACAAAATATGAAGCCCCCTTTTAGCTGAATGGAGGGGTCTCACAAAGTAATCTCAGCTTTCAGGATCTAATTTTATTATTTTTCATGAATAAAATGCTATACGGATTTTTCAAATATGATAGTCAAAAGATGAGATTAATTTTGAATAAAAAAATCCAATAGTCAAAAGATGAGATTAATTTTGAATTTAGGGTTAAGGTTAACAGTGTTCCCTGTACTTATTAACTTTTCTCATATTGACACCATGATATTTTCTTTCACCCCGTACACTCCCAACTTTATTTTCTTAAGTGACAGTCATTTCAATAAAATTTGGCAAGATTTAACTTAGGGGTCGTTTGGTAAGCATGTAATCTACCCACAGATTTCAAGATTACATGATATCTGCGATTTCACTGTTTTTCTTGTTTCATTTTTGGACAGATATCATGATATTGGTGCACCATGTAATTCTAGAATTCATGTGACCATGATATCTCAAATGCTTTGGGTTTACCCAAAGTATTTGAGATTTCATGCCAAATTATGTGGGTTCTACCATGAGAACTCATGCAAGCCAAACAATGCATTGTAATATTACACAAGTTCTCACAACTCAACCTACAATATACATGAATTCTTTAAATACACGAATTCTACATTACGTGCTTACCAAACGACCCCTAAGTTGTGAAACCTAATTAGCCCAATAAGCTACTTTATGGCTTGTTTGCTTGGTGGATTTGGTGATGGATTTGGTGATGGATTTGGATCCATTATGGACTTTGTCAAAAATCCATTGTTTGCTTCATGCATTTAGGGAAAACAAATCCGTGGGTCCCACAAACTTTAAGAGACCAAATCCGTGGACCCCACGGACTTGAAAGTTCCACCTATTTAGGTGGGAATTGATCATGGACTTTAAAGTCCATCATTTTTTACCAACATACCCTTCATATTTGCTTTCTCTTCTTATATCATTAAGGGCAATAAAGGTAAATTACACTTCATACATACAAATTTAATAAACAAAATCCATCATGAAATCCATCAAACAAACAATGGTGTTTATCAAATCCATAATGAACCTAAAACCCTCATTTATCCATGGTTTTTCAAAACCCAAGTTATACCAAAACCTTCATTTTTCAAATCCACGACGCAAACGAGCCAGCCACTGCCGCCAAATGCCCTTTCAAGGAAGATGGAATGGCAGTCTTTTCAAAAAAAAAATATTTTATTTCCAATCTTTAGGGTTCCTGTCATGTCAAACGTGGTTGATTATGCTAATTTTCATCTTATTACCATTCTAAAGTTTCTAAACTACTCATCTTCATCATCACCTTCCCCACAACATCTCATCATCTCATGTGCCGCGCAACATAGCAACCATGTGCCGTAAATATAATTGTCAGCACAAGCTAAGTTGCCAATCTAACTGTTAACAATAATTATAATACTAATAAATAAAATAAAAGCACATCAAATCAAACCACAATGCCGTTTCATCCATGTGCACCTCATGGTCACATAAACGCCAACCCCATATTCTGTTGTGGTGAATTCGGTTGCTCGGATTCTTTCACCTAGCTAGTTAGATCCATTTTCCGATATATGTTCACAATTCACATCTATTTTTTATCTGGATTGCTAAATGTCGCCCTTAAAATTGCTAAACATCGCCCTAACTTAGATGTCAAATTACCTGTATACCCTTAATGAAAAAATCAAAATTGGAAGAAACAAACAAGCCCTAAACCCTCTGCAACCGCCTCTGAAACTCCTGCGTTCACCGACTCACCGCCGATCACCCTCTACAACCGCCGACCACCTCACGTCGCCAACCGTCGGCGACCTCTGCACCTCCCTCCATCGCGCCGATCACCCTCTGCAACTGCCTGCCACCTCGCGTCGGCGACCTCTGCACCTCGCTCCATCGCGCCGAACTCCCGCGATCCCACCCGCGCAACAGCCTTCGCCGGAGAAGAAGGCTTCGTCGGAGAAGAAGAAGGTAAAAAAAAAAAAAAAAAAACCGTGCCGACCGCAGTCAAACCGCGGTTAGACCGACGGTCAACCGCGGTCAACGCGCGGTTAGACCGACGGTCAACCGCGGTCAACGCGCGGTTGAACCGACGGCTGACCGCGGTCAACCTGCGGTTGGACCATGGCTGGACCGCAAATGACCTGCGGTTGGACCATGGCTGGACCGCAGGTGATTTGCGGTCCAGCCATGGTCCAACCGCAGGTCATTTGCGGTCCAGCCATGGTCCAACCGCAGGTCATTTGCGGTCCGGCCATGGTCCAACAGCAGGTTGACCGCGGTCAGCCGTCGGTTCAACCGCGCGTTGACCGCGGTTCCCTTTTTTTTTTTTTTTTTCTTTTTCAGTTAATGTATTTACCTCATCGGAGTAACGACTCCGACGATATCGGCTTCAAAATGACGATGATGGATTTTTCTCTCCTTAGATAGTGTTTTTTTAGTCCAAGTAGTGTTTGTTTGATAAAGGGAAGGTAAAGAAGCTAAGGGGGTAAAAGTGTAACTTTGATTCTTTTTAGGGCGACCTTTAGCAATTTTAAGGGCGACCTTTAGCAACTCCCTTTTTATTGTGGCTCTGTTTGTAATGCTTTTCATGAATTTGAATGAATTAAATTTTGACATAAATAAAAAAGCATAATTTGCATCTTCGGCCTTAGTGATACGACCGAGTGAAAGGACCGTCGCCCGTCGGTCAACAGAGAAAAGTTACTCTAGAGATAACATATTGATTTTCCACAAGAGCTCATATCGACGGGAAGGTTTGATACCTTGATGTCGGCTCTTCCTAACAAAAAAAATTTGCTTTCTTCAAATAATAGTCTATTTAAAGACAAAATACTACAACAAAAAAACAAAGAAACTTACAATAATAATAACAACATACACGCGTGTATGATCAATCATGTACCCTAGTAAAAATAATGTTTTTTCAAAGCTAATCACACCCTGTAACTAACTAAAATTCTCCTAACGTAATCATCATCGTAACCGACATTTACATCGTAACCGACATTTACCACTTTTCCGTAAACACTTAACTCGCTCGCTTCGTACGAACCGCCTATCACAATGACGGAGTTGACTTAATACGATCGATGGTCGAGATTGACGTCTCTGCGTAGAAGAAACTTCCTTCCTCTCTACTATCACCAAAGAGAACCCCTTTCTGAGATTTACAAAATCGGGGTGTCGATCCAATTCAAGCATCCAACCACAACATTAGCCTGGAACCATTTGGGCAAACCTTGCAGTTTCAAATCCCTAAACCTCCCACTGTTGCCATCGTAACAGACCAACACCCTGCTCTTGTACTCGAGAAGAATCTCCCCATTTTCCAGGACGCACAAAACCCTGACCCTCCCGCTAAGGGCAGTCCTCCAAATCTTGTAGGACCTCTCAACGTTCTGTTTCAGCCCTTTGGGCATGTAAGCCCCAATGCTCAGCTCCTTCACCCACGATTCCTTCACATTGTACTCTTTCATCACCCAAATCTCCAACCTCCCGTAGTTGCAATAAACCGCCGCTCCGAGGCAGCCCCTGACTGCGACGAGCGAGAGATTGCAGCGGTTCAATCCGCCACAATCCGGTTTAGGCACCTCCCTGAACTGCTCGTCCCCCAAATCGAACGAAATCAGGCGCCGGACCGGGTTGCACCGCCTGGGTCGGGTCACCCAATGGAGCCGACCGTTCACCAGAGCCTCGCCCGGTTTGCTGCGAAGGAAGTGGTGAGAGAATTTGGGCTGCGTTCTCCACCCTGATGAGGAACCAAGAGTCAGAATTTGGACATCGGACATCATCCTCCGCGACCCGACAGGTCGACCCGACCCACTGGACCGGCCCCTGCCCCGGTAGTACACTATTTTGATGACCTTGTACTCCTTGGTCCGTGGATGAAACCCGAACCCAAATACAACCTCTTGGCCGGCGTAGTGCTCCGATTTGGGGAGCTGGGTGAATTTTCCGGCGAACGGGTTGTAGACGTAGAGCGCATCGCCGTAGAGCGAATCGGAGAGGCAGAGCAGGCCGTTGCAGGAACCGATTACCTCGAATTCGGACATGGATGGCCAGAAGGGTACTTGAATTCTCCTCACCCTGCTGTCCCCGGAGGCCAAATCGGCGAAGTAGATCTGGTTGCGGATGGGGAAATCGCAGTGGAGGAGGAGGCAGGGAGCGGCGCGGCGGAGGGACAGAGCTACGAGTTCAGGGTCGACGGCAAGGACGCGCCAGGAGCGGCAGACGGAACGGAATTGGACCAATGAAGTGATGGGCAGGCGGGAAAGTATGTCCTGTACGATCTCCGTCGGTAGGAGGTCCATCGGAGTGGCCGCCGGCGGCAGGGAAGGAGCGTCGTCGTTGGTCTTCCGTCGCTTGGTGCAGTTGAAATCCATGGTTACTGAATTCCCCTGTTTTTTGGTAGCTCTACCAAGAAGAGGTAACCATGGATGGAAATCTCTTTAGCGGAGGAGAATGATTCATTTGAGACGGAAACCAGAGGGAGGAGGAGTAGAAGAATTGAGATGGGAGTGGGAACCCACCCACAATCTTTGAATAACTTCTTCCTTGTTTGGCCTTTAGTTTAAAATTTATGGAAAAGGAATTATCAAAAAACAAAAGAAATTTATGGGAAAGGAAGAAGAAAAGGGAAGGGAGAATTTTATTTTTTTCTTTTTTACCACTTTTCATCAAATGATCGCTTACTACCCTATATCATATTTGGTTAAGAAATTTGTAGAACCAAACCTAATAGTTTATGGATGAAAATTTCAAAAGTCAAATTAAAAACGAAGGAGTACCAGATTAATAACAATTGGTATGATATACAAAAATTTTCTCTTGAAATATATTGAAAATAAATTTCATTATCTAGATCATAATGAACTCGTTCAATTTGTGGAATAAATTTTTTTAACTCAAATTAAAAAAAAACATAAAAGTAAATTAAAAAATATATAAAAAGTCATTTAATCTAACTTCTTATATCCGATTCCATTTAGAAGCAGGAGCCTAGATCTAGTTATGTAAGGCTTATGTAATTTATGATTTTGCACTCTATCTTGAACCTTATTGGAAATTGGAATAGTATAACCTATAAGGTAAATATTTATTTTTCTTAGTTATAAAATGAGAACATCTTTTTAAGTAGCCATGCCTAATTTCAAGTAATGATACAAAATGATTTTTTTTATCATGTTCGAATATTATCACCAATAATCATTCATGCTCGATAACTAATTAGCTATTAGTACAATGAATAGTTAAAAATGTTAAAATGTTAAGGATGGTAGTTGAGAAGAGTAAATTTTTTTTTATCTCTTTATCCAATTTAATATTTGAGCATTTTACGAATTGATTGGGTACATCCAAATCAAAAGGCATATAAATAAGAACTTGTGAATCCCATTCCTTGTCGATGGGTGCATCAAACCCTACCACCTTGAAAGTGACCATCCAACACTTTTTTCCTCCCCCTTTAATTTGTCTTCTTAGATCCATTTTCTCAAGTCATTGAATAACATCAACAATTTTGGTTCATTATCCCTTTAGCTTACACCGCTTTTTTTTTTTTTTTTTTGTGTAATTTATTTCCAGGAAGACAGCTGTCCACCTAGGCTAGTATATGTCCATTAGCAAAGGACTTTTGTTTAAAACAGACTAGCAAGATGCTTGGAATCATCCCTGGGTGGAAGAAATAAAAATGTTACTTCTTCCCCCTCTTCACATGGGTCCCTGAAATTTTCATTTTGTCCTAGATCTATCCACAATTTTTTTTTTTAATTAATGTGTGGTTACATTAAGCACAACTCAAAACTTTCTCTTACAGAAAAAGAAGGAACTCAAATGAGATCTAATATCTTTTGTTTGTATCCATACTTTCCTTAAGCAAATGGGTATGAATGTGAGTTGTTAATGTACCTTATATACATGACTAGCACACTTAAATTACATTTTGAAGGAGAGAAAAGAAAAAGGAGTTAGTTACACACGAATTCGAACACAACGATACCTAATATCATTAAATAATGAGAAATAATTAAATAAATGAAATCCGGAAGTTTAATTTTGCGGAGACACTTTTGGTATAAGATATTGTAAGATTCCTGAACTATGGGTTCAATAGAAGGTAGACCATCATGGTTTGATTTTACAAGCTACAATACTTTCAAGATTTCCATGGTTCTTTAGTGTTCATTCGTGATTTATTGACACAAAATATATTATCACTATTTGGATTAAAGCGTTTATGAGAATTGAGTCATTGACTAGTGCATTACTTATTTCAAACTTCAATAGTTAGTCGTTGTTCAAATGATCAGGGGTGGAACCACTCACAAGAATGGGTTGTCAATTGACAAACCTTGAATGTAAGATTAGAACAAAATATATGTGTAAAATTTTAGTTTGGTAATGGTAGTATTTGGATTTCAAATTATTTGATAACCCTTATAAAATTTTATCTATTGTTGAATACCATTAATGAAATTTCTGAGTCCGCCACAGATCATCTCTCGATAAAGTAGTGTTTCTGCATGATGTCTTTGGCCATCATCACTTCTGGGGTTGGATTCGTTGCAAACTGCAGTTCAGCACACAATGACAAAACTAATCAATCTAGGAATAAAAATAGGTTTAATACACTTGCATAGCCATAACTATTCGCATTTTGACAATAATAGCCACTTTTTGAAAAATACACTAAAATAGCCATTCCGTCCATAACTTTAACGGCATTGAAATGAACGCTGACTAGACTAACGATTTTTTATGACGTGGCTTCTTTTTGACAAAAAAATTGCCACTTGGAAAAATCCCTTTTATTATAATTAACTAAACAACAAGAATTAAAAAAATAGAAGAGGGATTCAACTTCCCCTCTTTTCACAGAACTCACCTCAACATCTCTATCGAAGCTCCGGCGCCGCTCTCTCTCCACCTCCATTTTTTCATCCTCCTCTTATTTCTCTGTTCAATCCCAACTTCCATGTGGATTGTGGATGCCATCCAATCATCGATCCATCCTGACACCCTGCTTACTTACTCTGTAGACTAGGTCAATGAAGAATTTGGGTTTCCTTCGCATCAGTAGCACTGGGATCGAAAGTTCATGGGCTCCGCCGCCGTCGATCCGACCATGGGAGTGAACAGAGACTCCGATTCTGGACTACAGGTGAAGAACCGAGAGATTGTGTGTTGGGGGAAGAAAGAAGAACCACAGCGGAATCGTAAGAGAGGAATCTCTCTATGAAATTAGGGTTTTCGGGCATAGAGGGATTTTTCTTCAGCGGCGCTGTCCTGTGAAAGAAACTCGATGGTTGGGAGATTTTGTCAACAACCACCTCCTCGCCGCCATTCATCGATTTTGTCATTAGTAGTATGCGACGTCAATTGCAACACCGTGAAGAACTGGGTCGCGAAAAATGAATTGGAATCGGCGAGCGAGAATGGGAAGAATGTACCCTATTTTTCGTTAGTTCCATCCGCTGAAGAATTCAAGATTGTCCCAACTGAGATCCGAATTGCAAAGGTACCGGCATAGTACGGCCAATCCGTCGCCGGAAGGAAGAACGAAAGCGGGAGTTTGGATTTTGGAAGAACACAAGTTGAATGGAGAACACAAGTGAAAATTAGGTTTTTTGGCGAAGGAAATTCATTTGCCGTCTGTAGTAGCACATAAGTGCATTGGTTTTTTTAAAATTTGAAATTAGTTTTTTTTAATTTAAAATGTGATGTGGCATCCACTAAGCATGATAAGTCTAAGTGGACATGATGTGTTATCCACGTGGCATCCACATCAGCCTATACTTTGTTTAGTTGACAAAGTCATTGACGGTGTTAAAGTATGTGACGGAAGTGGCTAAATTTTTCAAACAAATTTTAAACGTGTGGCTATATCTGTGTATTTTTTGAAAAGTGGCTATTATTGTCAAAAGCGAGAAAGTTATGGCTATGCAGGTGAATTAAACCATAAAAATAAGATAGAAGAAAAACTTGTGGGTAAACAAAATCCAACGGCCACAATGACACTAGCATTATTAATAAATACTTCGATCAGCTTCAATCATCTCCTTAACGCATCTCATAATTATAAAGAAACTCCTTATCGTATCTCTTATGGATATATGTCATTAGAGAATATTATCCAAGGAAACCAATTACCGTACGGCTTAAATTTGTGATTAGTACGATAAAGAAAAAATGTGATTAATAATAGACAATATCAGTCCCCACAAACAAAATGATCAGTCTAGTCCGTTCGCTTGAGCCCAATCACAATATTGGGGTAGAAGATGAACAAGTCTGAAGGAGCCCATGCGACAATGGGCTTGACCCCTCTCTGTGATGACAATAGACGACGTAGGCTCGTCTGTTTTGCATCGCCTGCTTTAGTTTTGGACATGTTGATTCAAGCTCAGAAACGTATAGAGGTAGCTCGGAGGATTCTGAAGCGGTTCAAAATTCAAATGGTTATTATGCTAATTAAAAAAAATGAATTAACTTGTAAATTTTACTTTGTGGTTGATTACACAGCCCTGTTCTCAGCAAACTCAACATGTGGTAGGAAATCTTCCCAAATTTTGACGTTGCTCTTTTTCACGGCTCGCAACATTTGGGATAAAATACAATTTACCCAATTTGTCCATCTGTTTGAGGATGAAAAGTCGTAGAAAACAAGAGCATCACCTGAAGTTTGCTCCACAACGTCTTCCAGAAATAGCTCAAAAACTTTCCATCTCGATCATACACAATGGTACGTGGCATGCCATGCAATCTCACGATCTCTTTGAAGACCATACCCAACACATTGATTGCATCATCAGTTTTATGGCATGGAATGAAGTGTTCAATCTTTAAGAAATGATCCACCACCACAAAAATTGAATCTCGGCCTCTTCTAGTTCTCGGCAATTCTAGCACAAAATCCATAGATATGTTGACACAAGGTGCATAAGGAATAGGTAGTGCCATGTACAATCCAGATGATTGTACCTTCGACTTTGCTTGTTTGCACAGCTTTTAATGCGAGGTCAAAGAAAGTGCTCTTGCAAACAACTCAATGTCTTGCCTACACCAAAGTGAGCCATCAATCCGCCTCCATGAGCCTCCTTCAACAATAGTTCTCGAAGTAATGTTCTTAGTATGCATAATTGATTACCACGAAGGAGATATCCATCACTTCTGTAGAACTTTCCCTCTCCATGCTTCTCACAAGCCTTGTAAATCTCTTGAAGTCAGCCAATTCACATGACAATGTTGACAAAATGTCACGAAATCAGCAAAGTCCTTACTCTAGTGAGCATGGAAGATGACCCGTGAAAATTTTGTAAGAAATTGGTCGTTTTGGGTATTCCCAAAAATAGCTATTATTGTGTTGTATAAAGTATATATTTGCATTAATAAATTCATTAAATTGTCATCTAACCAGCTTTCATGCCTCAGCTAATGAAAGACAAAATTGATGTCAATAGCGGCTATCCGTAATACCAATCACAAAACTAGTAAAAAAACAAACGTCACCCGAATTAATTATATCGAGAATATATGGCGTTCTCCGCCAAGCAGAATGAACCGATTAAATCAAAGGCCGTTGAAGCCTTGAAATAGAACACAAAGACTGGGAAAGCAAGGAGTCGGAATGATGAGCAAAATTCTGTCTCTCCCTCGAGAAATCGTGGTGGACATAGTTTCAAGGCTACCCATCTCGTCCCTACTCCAAATCAAGCTTGTCTGCAAATCGTGGCGCCAACTTCTCCAAGACCCTCACCTTCCTTCCCTCCATTTCTCCCGACTCAATACCACCATTTCATCGGATCCATGCCTTATTCTACACTCCAGGTATATATATCGCAAGATCTTCCGACGTTTTCTGCCACCAAAATAAATAGGCATAAGAAATAATACCATCGCTTTAAGAGTTAAGCGTACTTATTTATTTTGTTGTTCATGTTATTCTAATTCTTTCGTGAAGTAGTTCCAATATTCAGAAAAACATATATCTAAATATTCCCTCTTCTTTTTGAAATAGAGAGTTGGACTGCTGAATAATAATTTGATTAGCGGAAGCAAATCGCGGGACGGTGGGAGATAGTACAGGTAGATGATCTAACAAGTAGGGTTATTTTGGAATAAGGGAATAGACATTATAAAAATTGAATTTACGATTATGGTTTGATGGGGAGTCATCTTACGGTAACGGATTTTGAGAAAAAAAAAAAAGTTTACTCATACCACTCGTTACCTTCTTCATACCATGTGCAATCACCTTCATTTTGAAGTCGATTTTGAAAAAAAATTCACAGAGGGAATGAACTCATCATGATCTATTGGATCTACAAATTTTTCGGGAAAAAAAATACGAGGCCAAAATATACCACCTCATACCACCCTAGTATATGGATGGTATCTTGTGGTACACAATGTTTAAAGTTGTAAATGACAGTTAGTATATTCACACTATTTTTTTTGACAAGTTAGTATATTCACACTATTAATGTCAATATAATTGTGAAGTGCACAATTGATCTTATTTATCTGTTAAAAAAATTAAATTCAGAATTAAAAAAAAAGAAATATAGCGCATTAAAATTTAGAGAGAAACAAATTGTGATCATTCCATAAATAATGATGTGACGCTGATTAATAGCAAGCCGTTTCTAAGTTTGAATACTTACTACGTCAACCCATATTAGACAAAGTAATCTCTTTTAGTGTTAAATTTTCCCCCCCTTTCCTGCCAATAGGAACTGCGCCCACAACGAGCTCTACTTTTTAGATATGTGCTCCTTGGTTAAAGAAGACGATGGTCATCCTAACGAGAATAACTTGAAGAAACTGATTGTGCCACCGACGATTTTGAAGTTTGTCGTGTTGGGTTCCTGTCGTGGGATCCTTTGTTTCGCGAACTTGTCACAGCGCGCAGCGATTTACCTTTACAATCCTCTTCTAGCCGAATTAAAAGAGATCCCCAAAACTATTTGCGGCCCAAGCTACAACATGGGATTCGGTTTTCACCAGGGTAAGGGGCAATACAAATATTTTTATCTACCTCTTAAATTTGTCTTGTTTTTTTTTTATGTTGCAATTTTGATCTCATAGACTCAAAATTACTATAGAGACGAAAGAGTATAAATTGGTGACGATCGTGGCCGTGGTGGACAGAGACTCTCTCCGATTTAGGACAGCAAGATCGTCGGGGTCGGCTTTATCCGTTATAACCCTAACGGCCCAGAATGGAACACGGCCCAATGAGCCCACGAGTTGGAGAAGATTAGGCTTAGTGCCTTACCACTTCGTCCACCAGGCTCACCAGGTGCTCGTTTCTGGCCGGCTTCACTGGACTGCTTTTCGCAGGACTCGAGGGCCCAACAAGCATGTGGTGGTGTCGTTTGATCTCTCCGACGAGGTAGTTCGAGAAGTCCCTATGCCTTCGATTTGCTCGTGTGAAAGGAATTGTCGGTGTAAGTTGGAGTTAATGGTCGTTGGAGCTCGTCTTGGCATTGTAGAGTATGATGTTGGTGGGGAGATCAAGATTTGGGTAATGAAGGATTATGGCGCGGAGGAGTCTTGGGCTAATGGGATTTACATTAACGGGGTCGACATTAATCGTGACGGTGATGAAACAATTTCGTCGGATAATATTGGTTCAGCGAGGAGATTGCGCACTTATTTTCACGAAACCTCGGATTTTAGGGTTTTGTGGGTGATGAGAAATGGAGAGGTCTTGCTGGAGTACAAGAGGAGAGGTTTGATTTGTTATGATCCTGGAAATAGGACTTGGAGAGATGTTTTGCCACAGGGAGGAGGATTGTTTGTTAATGGGTTCAATGCATTTGTTCATGATGGTAGGTTTTTCGAGATTGATTGTTGACCGTTGTATGCAAAAAGTCGGTGATATAGTATTTTGTGTTTAAATCGTGATTTAATCATTGTTCACTTGAACTATAGCAGGCAATTTTTTCAATCGAACCGTCAGTATAGTATAGTTTTGCGAACACTGAAACCCCACAGAGAAGAAAAGAGAACAAAAAAAAGATAGAAATCCTCTTCCTTTTCCCTTCCCTTCGTTGGATTTTGATCATTGACTGTCTCAAATCAAGGGCAAAGTCAGGAGTACCGAAACAACATGCTAGAATGTAGGACCTGCAGGTGGGAACCACGTCGGAAAATAGTTGAGAATTTAGTCTATGAGTATGGGGGCTTATGAAAAATAAATGGAAACAAACACACTAATGAAACGCTCATAGGGTTGATCTGATTTTGGACTTCTAGATATGGGTTATGTAAGGGAAAAGATAAAAAAAAAAATATAGCATTGTTGCGTGAGATACATTCGGGGAAAAAACATAATTGGGAGGTTCATTTCAGTGCAAAACTAACCCAAATCCAAGCGCATAAAAGAAGCTAGGAGACCGAAGCCCTTTCTGAAAAGGTTAAATGCATATGAACTCAACCAAATCTATCTTAGTGAACAGTAACCTCAATTAATCTTCATATAATAAAATTAGTTAATTAATATGTCAACATGAGCCATGATGTCCTTGTACGTGTTACTTGAAATAATGGAAGCATGATGAGCATGTAATGTTTTTGAAACAATAGACGGAGACGAAAAATTACATTGATTTTGAAAAGGAAAAATGTATAAAATAAAAGTGTCTACCATTAGGGCGGTTAATGATCGGAGCCGAGTCGAGTTTTGCCATAGTTCGGGCTCGGCTCGTTAATATATTTCCAAGCTCGAGCTCGAGCTCGTTTATGAAAATGAAAGCTCGAGCACGGTTCGAGCTCGGCTCATCAAATAAGTTTAACGAGCCCAAATCGAGTTAAGCTCATAAAATGTTCATAATAGCTCAAGATTGACCTAAAACTGGGCAAAAAATTGCATTCAAACCTATAGCAAAGTCTAGCAAAACAAAGCACAATATTTATTCCAATTTTAAGACATAAAATCCATGAATTTTAATCTTTTCTTATGCCAAAATGTTAAATAAGCTTGTTCGCGAGCTTTCGAGCTGAACATGGTATGGCTCGAGTTCGACTCGTTTAGTTAACGAACTTGTTCGCGAGCCGGCTCGATTAAGACGAATCGAGTTTCGAACGAGTTCTTCTCAAGTCGAACGCCGAGCCGTTCATGAGTGGCTTGGTTCATTAACAGCCCTATCTACCATGTAACAAACTTTGTTAGCTCTTATGCTACGTTACCCTTGAAGCTAAAATATAAACGGCTTGGTTCATTAAATCTACCATGTAACAAACTTCGTTAGCGCTTATGCTACGTTACCTTGAAGCTAAAATATTAATTTTGTTCCTTCATCATTGGCAAAATTTATCCATGTCATTCCTCTGGCTCCCACACAATTATTTTCATCTCCACTACTACCACTGTGCACCTAGCTAGCTACTTACTTTTTGCGACATAATACTTTGTCTTATTATTACTTAATTAATACGATGATTAAAAGTTGCAGGGCACTTCCAAAATCTTGTGGAAAAAGATAAGAAAGTGAAAGGACTAGGCATATGGTTAATAATTGAGTTGCATAGTTGCCTAGCTGAATATTGGGTCCATTCAATTGCTCACATGGAACCTTTTTCTTTTGTTGAATTTTGACGGGAGTGTTTCATTAGTTGTGAGTTACCATCAGCCTTAGTATTGGACATTCAGACTTTAGGGTTCCACTAAAGTGAAACTTTTTTATGGCTCAAAGAGACAAAAGTAAAAACCTAAGATAAGAGGAGGGTTTCATAGTAACTTTTTGGTGCAACGAAGTATTACAACAGTTGGTATGAATAGTTTTGAAAGTTATAAGTGAAGTTTCAAAATGTCATATTGTTGGATAGAGTTTTGCAAAAGGTATACAAGAATATATTTCTCTCTTAAGGGTATGGATGACACATGAAAATTACTCTTTTTTACCTTCATATTATGATCATAACTTCACATGATTGTCATACATTTATCGTCATAACATCTTGGATTTGATACGTGATTACTGGAAGTGAATTCTATTAGGACTAGGCTTTATCAATTTGATGCACTCTTAGTAGTGTTTCGTGTGTTTTCAGGCTTGGCAACTTGATAGACCACTTTGTGTGTGTTAAGGGACTTCAAGACATGACTACTAGGATCTAGAACCAAGAAATGAAGAGAGGACAAAAACAGTGTCGGAATCAGTAGCCTAATCAACAAAATGGCACTCGGGCTATCATTTTGAGGCTCATCCAGAAATCGCCAGTCTTCAAGGAATATACTTTTCATTGTGGCGAAGCTAAAAGAGGTCGATTGGGACTCGAAGATGCATTAGATGATCGTCCTATCTCCCCAAAAACCCCCAAGAGAAAGTCCATAAAAAGACTTATAGGGAGGAGGAGTTTGGTAACTAGTGATAGGAGAAATTAGAGGGTTGTTACTCTGTTGATGGAGTAACTAACATGACTTACAATGACACCGGTTACCAGAGGCAAATCGGCCCAGAATCAGCAGCCTAGTATCCTATATCTTTGTTCTAGGCACCAATTTGTAGAACTCGTTGGGATTCTTGTTTCGACTGATGTATCCCATGCATTTCGTCCATGTGGCCAACTAGCTCCCTTAGTTGCACAGGTGGACGAACCCTAGACGTTCTAGACTTTGTAAAGTTTGATTTTGGTATATATACGATGTTTTTATTCCTTTATCTTTTTCTTGTTCTTTTGTGGTATCTATTGCCAATTGATTGAGAGATTCTGGAAACATACATGCCTTTGAGATTTATGCCTCAAAATTCTTGTCATATAGGATGAAGTTCGGACAGGCCATCCTACACGATCAATCTTCAATCAGTTGAATTATGCGACACTTCAACAGGAAATCCATTGGGTCTTTGTTATCTATTAGTTCCGATAAATGTTTTGACACAAGGTAGGAATAGATATCACTTGGATCAAGTAGCTCGTATGTTGCCAAGATCGATGTTACGAGTGTAAGGAATTATAGGAGGAGCTTGCATGTGTAAGACCTCATTCTTCGGCTTCTTACACTCGCCATTAGATATAGTTTTACTTTTCTGTTTTTTTTTTTCATTCTATTATGTAAAAAAAAGGGGAACTTTAAACCTGGAGGCATCTCAACCTCCACAATCACCTTTTAAAACCATAGAACTCGTCCCTCACCACCTGAGTAAGTGATTGTGAGAGGCCCTAAGAAAATACCACCCTGATCTTAGAACAAGGTAAATTTGACCACAAACTACAATAGGATCAGGTATACTGCTTGGGGCGACCGACTATTGTAGGAGAGGGAGGACCTAAAAGACATCTGTACCACACACATGAGCGTTCGCCGATTGGATTAAGTCTATAAATTTTGGAGAAATTTTAAATTAGTTATATGGTTCCTTTTCTATACAATAAAAAAATGTATTGAAGGATAATTAATACCATATTCCATTTTATTGACTTACGTAATTAGCGTGACGTATTCCTCGCGAAGAGTGTACACGAAGGGTTTTGGCTCTTATTAATATTCAATTCCCAAGAACCTCTATAGACACGGTAAAGAGAGAAGAAACAAAAAAGGGAGAGACTCAGAGAACTCTAATTTTTCACAAGCCGAAAGTAATAAAGATTGGTTATTTTATCCTAGATGCGATTGGCTGATAGTCTGTCGTGTGCAATATAAAATAGTGTCGTGAACATCTTATAGAGAGTGACATAGTCTGCGACTCTGGCATAATTGGCGATCATAGTTTCTATTGTTCGTTTTCTAACAATTTTAAGACCTTGTGTTATTGCTTTAATGATCGAATAGAAAACCGGATCTAGCACAAGAGATATCATTCGCCTTTTTGCTTCCAAGGAGCCAATTTCAGCTGCTGGAAACAGAAGATGATATTTTACCCGACGACTAAAAAATTTCTAAATTGCCTCACCTCGATGCCCGTGGATCATACCGAAGTAGCAATCGATGAGAAGAAGGCTACTGGCGCAAGGGTGAAAAATATTGCCTTTTGTTTAAGAACTATATCCAGTTGATGATTTAAATGACTACTATATGGATTAGCACAACACCACGATGATGGTCTGGAATGTTCTCATAAGAACAATGATAACGAGGAGTCTGGAACCAAGAAGTATGATGTCACTCGCTACCTGCGTTACCAGATGGTGGATGAAAAATCTTTCGAGGTTCAATCCCATGAACTTTGGTAAAGTGATCCTGAGATCGTCTTTGAAGGTATGCCTCTTGACCATCAATCTAAAGTTCAATGGAAAGTTTGGCATAAAACCAAAAAATTTCACTGGAAAGTTTGGTAACTCACCTAAGGATAGAGGTTGAAGTTCGAAAACAAGATATGAAAGAACAAGTGATGGTTGTTGGTATAGGTTAATGATGACTCGATATTTGCACATGTTTTCCCCGTTGTTTCTTGATCATTTAAGCTTGCATTATCGCTTCTTTGGCCTATTTTACGCTAGGTTGTGTTCCTTTGTCACATTTTAGGTCCTAGCACATAAAGTGAAGCGTAGGCGCAAGTTTCAAGTCAACCGGAGATCAATTGGCGACTCGGGGGAAGAAACTCGGGTATGAGTTGAAGAAGAATGGATTTCTACCTCAGTTTGTGACTATATAATCATGTAATCTTGTCATGAGATGAAATAGGACGAGACTACAAGCGTCTGGGATCAAACGACACCTGATTTGGAGTCCGAACGAGGGAGAAACGAAGAATCAAAGATAGGGGAAAATTGGTTTCGGGCTTCTCTGAGAAACAGAAGGGGGCCCTGTCGTGACGCTAAAATCCCCGGTAGGGAATTTTTGGCATTGACCGGGGATTTTCCCCTGTCTCCAGACGTTGTGTTTTGAAGATACCCGGTCGTCGCCTAAAATACCCGACAGGGGATTATGACCGGGGATCGCGAACGCAGGCTGTTAAAAGCCTGTTTTGTGCATTTTTGCAAGGGGAGAGCTGGGTTTTGGATCCCAAACACCCAAGGGACGAACCGAAGAGAGAGAGGGCGATCTGAATCATGGATCCTCATGGCTTCTCTAACCATTGGGGGTATCCACCACCGTCCGAGTGGTATTACCCCGAGACCCCCTGGAGCAATCAAGGAGGAGAAGACTATGGATTCGGGTTCCAGTACCAACCCCCTTACTACGGAGAACAATCAGACCCCTGGGCATATCAAGAACAACCTCATTACCAAGAAGAATTTCTCCCACAACCAGAAGGGCCATCGGACCTGGAGTTACCCATGGCGGCCTTCACAGGCCATTCTGCAGAGCCATGCTACACTCCACAGCCAGATCCAAACTATGAATTGAGGCTTCTCATGGAGCAGTTTGCTTGAGACAGTGAGAGATCATGGTCCAGGATGGATCTTTGTACCCAGGCCTATCGTGAAACAGAGGAGATCCTCATGAGCATTAAGAAGAGCGTCGATGATCTTGAGCGATCTTATGCACAACCTGCTCCAGATCACCCTTCTGCTACCATATTAGAAGAGGAGGAGGAAGAAGAAGGCTACAAGGACATTGTGGAGCACACTGAAGTTGTCACGGAGAGCTCCCGTGATGATCATGATCAGGAATGTCCTGTCGTAGCCGACCACACCTTCCCACATCCCAAACTGAGCTTTGAAGAGGCGGGCATGAGTGAAGAGATGCAAGAAGATCGCATGAAAGAAATTGCTTGGCAACTTGCTCTCCAATCCGTGCTAGAAGAAGAAGAGCGAGAAAGGGTACAGAAAGAAGTTGGGGAGGATGACGAAAGTGAAGCAGAAGGAGTTCTTGAGCATTTCCCAGGGGTGATACCACATGAAGAAGGAAGGGAGGTTGAAGAAGCACTTGGCGTCCAGGCCGAGGACGAAGTTGAAGTGGAAGAAGCTTGCACCGGCCATGAGTTACATGTGATATCTCCACCAAATTTTGAGGAACTGCTTAGCAAGGACCCATTTGCAGTGTCTCTTTGCCAGACCAAGGCCACATCAACATCGGTTCATCTTGGTGGACGCGATGGTGGTCAATCGATGTTGTCATATCTGGTTTGGGGCAATGAGACGAGAGAAGAGAAGAAGAGGTCTTGAGGGTGGAGACGTCATCCACATCAAGTGCACGAGCTTCCATCACCTGTCATACCACATGCTCGTGACTTGAGACTCCACCTCATCGACGAGAACCTCAACTTCAAAGAGGTTCTGGGGTGGACCGAAACTTAGGAGCCATCGTCCGGCTCACGACGTGAAAGAAGCGCTTGTTGGGAGGCAACCCAACCAGTCGGTTTGCATTTCTTTCCTTATTTCTCTTCGGTTGAGTCAGTTTTGTTCTTTGATTTTAGAGTCAATAACTCAACCTTTGTGAGATTTTGTGTGATGTTTGTGTTCCGACTACTCTCTCCTCCTGGAATGCACCGCCTGCCCTGTCCACCATCATTCACCGTTGATCTGGTAACTTCGTTCTACCCTCCTTATCTTTCCTCCATTGAGGACAATGTCGTGATTAAGTGTGGGGGGATGTTCGATTATGAATGCGTGTGAATGTTTGGCTGTATGTGTGTGCTTGGATCCTAGTCCATTGTCCAAATTTTGATTTGAGGGCTCCAAGTACGTGTTCCTTGCAATTGCCTGCTCAGTATGCTTTGAATTGACAGTCTCTATAGTAATGTGCAACCTAGGGAGGTAGTGTAGCACTATGGAGGATGTTGATGCATTTAAGAAGTCTCCTTTCGTCTTCATATTGTGTTGGTTGATTGTTTGAATTAGTGATCTTAGGACCCTTGAATTAGTTTCAAAGAACAAGTGATGGTTGTTGGTATAGGTGTTCCACTTTGAAACCAAATCAGAAGAGTTTCAAGAGCTAGAACCAAAAGATCCGCACCAACGAGAATAGTGCCCCTTGTGGTAAGCAAAGGGCCAAGGGTCACTCTTCTCTGTTTCTCTGCTATAATTGGGAGAAACCAAGTCATATGACACTAGTGTTAATTGAATGAATAAGATGATTTGGTGGCTATGATCACAAAGATGATAGTTGAAGTTGACCTCACTGCTAACTCATAGTATGGGGTTGGATAAGGATGTCTCGAAGAATGTATGTAATAATCGTGCTACATTCAAAATGTACATTGAGGCAACTGGTAATAATCAATTGTTGTTGGGGACTGCCCACATAACTATGGTTGCTGGTTCTGGGAATGTGGAGCTAAACTTTACCTCTGGAAAGATGCTGACTCTGTAAGGCGTTTTGCACACTCTAGAGATAAGGAGGAATCTTGTTTCGGGTTATCTTCTTAATAAATCTATGTTTAATCAAGCTATAGGAGCTGACTGGTATACCCCTACTAAGAATGGAATTTTTTGAGAAAGGGGTATGGTTGTGATGGAATATTTAAATTGAATGTTGAAGTGAATAAGATGAAGTCTTCTATTTACATGTTATGTTATTTTAATGTTCGGCATAATTGTCTATGTCATATGAACAAATGGATTATGAAGAATTTGAGTAACTTAGGACACATCCAAGACTATCGTTGGATGAATTTGATAAATGCAAATTCTCTATCCAAGCTAAAATAACGAAAGTATCTCATATATGTGTGTTTAAAGAATCGGAACCCCTAGCAGAGTGTTTATAAAAAGTGTTTTAAACGCTCTAGTTTAAAATCTATTTATAGTTCAAGAAAAGGGGTGTATTATAGAGTTTTCCTTCTAAAAATTTGGCCAAAAGTATCCTTGTACAACTTGAACTCGAACTTTTTCAACTTTGAACTAGAAGATTCCCTTGGGCTTGGGCCCGAGCGGCATAAGTGTAGCAGTTTCCCAAGAAATAGTAATTAGACCATTGATAACATCCAAAATAGTGTTATTTAGATCCCATATTAAATTTTATTTCGAGTCATTTTATGTTCTTCATGGTCAATATATCGTCAAATATATTTGTTCCTTTGAGAAAATATTAGAATATTAGGGTGTATTGGATGATATGAATGTTTTAGGTACAATGGTGTGCACAAGTATAGAGAATGGTCCATATCCCGAGATCACGGCCAGAGCATGAATGATCACAATCGGGAACAGAGGACGCAAAGCTGTGGAACAAGATCACAACCTTCAGTGCAAAGATCACGACTGCGAAGATGGAGGTCTTAAGTGTGAACTTTTGAAGGAACCTACAAGGAAGGAGCAGAAAGTCTTGATAGTCGACTCACGACCTTTTTCATCTGGGGCCACGAAGAAGATCAAGTTCAGGACTCATAGATCGCGACCGTGAACTCAGGCTGCGAAAATCCCAACTTTCAAAGCGCAAGATGAAAAGCTCAAGATCGCGGCCTTCCCTTCACAGTTCGCACCTGTGAAGTCTCCCAGCATGACCATGAACTTTTCCAAATCCTGGAAATCTATAAATAGGGGTTCCTCCCCCTATATTGTGAGTGGAAATTGATTGAGGATTTCTGGGTTTTAAGAGAGATAAAGTTATATATAGAAGGTGAAGGAAGTAGAAGAGGAGAAGAAGGAAGGTAGCTCTCCAACATCAAGGATTCTTCTATCGTCTTCCATGTATCTTCTTCCCTTTTACGGGGTAGTTCTCTAAGGTACTAGGTGTAAAACGCCCCAAACCCTAGATTTAATCTTTGATTGTAGATGTAATTGTGTTAGGGTTTATGGTGACGGATGCTAAATTCTTGTCCACTTTGTAGGCACAAATGCGTTGGAGACCGCGAAGGAGAAGCTTACACATTCTCCCATCATGATGACTCCGGACTGGTATCTACCATTCTAGCTGATGTGCGACGCCAGTGACTATCTTGTGTGATCAGTGTTGGGGCATAGACACGATAAGATTTTCCATACTATCTAATACACGTCCAAGACCCTAAATGATGTCCAGGAGAACTACACCACCACGAAGAAGGAGATGTGGGCAGTGGTGCATGCTTTTGACAAATTTAGGCCTTATCTGGTGTTGTCCCAGGTGATGGTCTACGAGAATCACTATGTAAGATGGATCATACTTTTGCAAGAGTTTGATATCGAGATCCGGGACAAAAAGGGAGCTGAGAATGTTGTTGGAGATCACTTCTCACAATTGGAATCCTCTCTGGTGGACAAATTCGTGGAGGAGATCAACGAATCCTTCCCAGATGAGCACTTACTGCAGACACATGCTAAGCGCAAGTTCTTCTCCTACCTGAAACACTACTTATGGGATGATCCTTCTCTCTTATTATAAGAGCAGATAAGATGATTCGTCGGTGAGTGATGAGCACGAGATGGAAGGTATCCTGTTTAAATATCACAAGGAACCTACTAGCGGTCAACGTGGAGGAATGCGCATGGTGATGAAGGTGCTACAGTTAAGCTTCTACTGGACCTAGCTTTTCAAGGATGTTGATGCCTTCGCCTGCTTGTGCAACCGCTGCCAAATGTCAGGTAACATTTTATGTCGGTGATGAGATTCCCCGGAAGGTGTTTCTCACTAGTGAAATTTTTTATGTACGAGGCATTGATTTCATGGTTCCCTTTCATCCCTCTTTTGAAAATATTGATATCCTTGTTGTTTGGATAACGTCTCGAGGTGGGAACCACATGCCATGCCCACCAATGATGAAAGACATGTTTGTCAGTTTTTGAATCATCTCTTCTCCTAGTTGGGACACCTAAAGCCATCATAAGCTATCGAGACCCCCACTTTCAGGGGAAATTCAATAAGATGCTCTCACACCATGATGTTACTCATAAGGTATATGTGGCTTATCAGCCGTAGAATAATGGTCAAGATAAGTTAACGAGCCGGGAATAAGTTAACGAGCCGGGAATGAAAATGAATAATTGAAAAGATGATAGATACATCCTACAAGCATTAGTTTACCAAGCTTGATGATGCTCTCTGGGCATACAGGACAACCTAAAAGACTTCCATTGGTACTTCATCATATTGGCTTGTTTATGGAAAAGCTTATCATTTGCTCGTCGAGCTAGAGCATAAGGCCTTTTGGCCCTTAAGCTACAAAACCTAGATCTGAGTGTTGCACATACTATGTGTAAGCTGCAGTTGCTGGAGTTCGTGGAATGGCGCTACCACGCCTTTGAGAACACCCAATTGTAAAAGGAGCAAACAAAGCATCTCTATGACCCTCGTTTGAAGGTCCCAAGAGATTTTCGGGTTGGCAATCCCGTTCTGCTCTAAAACTCATCCCTGAAAATATTCCCCGACAAGCCGCGTTCAAGATGTTCGGGACTATTCAAGATCACTTACGTGTTTCCATATGGCACGGTGCAAATCTGTAATGCAAAAAATGATCCTTTTAAGATAAATGGTCATCATCTCAAGCTTTATCTAGGAGGTGAAGTGGATCGCGCAAAGCTACTGATCAAACTCGAGGACCCTTAGTTCCTCTATTTACATCCAACAATTAGACGGTAAAGAAGTGCTTGTAGGGAGGCAACCACACCACAGTTTGCATTTTCTACCTTTTTCCTTTTTTATTTTGTTGTGTGTTCATCTTTTTTAAGTGTTTTGTCAAACATGGAGTTTAAAAGTCAAGTATTTTTTATTGTGGTTCAATCTGATCCAAAGTCAGGGTTGGAAGTCACTTGGGTGTTCTAGTGTGTTTGTGGCCATTTATGGGCCATCTAGGCGAAGCAGGCAAAAGGTATCCTAAAAAGTTACAGGCTAGGGCCTGAATTTATAGCATGGGCTAGAGACTTCCCCAATGAGACTCTAGCTGCCACGGGGATGATTTGGGTAGCCTGGACAACACTAGGGGTATGTTGGATTCGAGGTCTTCGAGCCTTAGACTTGAAAGAGGATCTCGGTGAGGGAGAGCCTGCTACTGATAACGGGCACCCACCTTCTCTTGGGCCCGAGCCCCATGCGCTTACTGATGCACCAGTTGTGCCAGTTCTTCTTTAGCTGCACCTCCTAACGACCGTTGGGCGGCTATGATGCTTGTTTTGACCAGATCGAGACCCGCATAGATTATGAGCGGGACAGTCGATGCTACACCAACCCCCTTTTGGAGCTTCTGTGCAAGGTCAGTGACATAGACTACGACCAGTCCTTCTGGACCCGCTCCCTCGACCAGGGTGGTGGCAATGCTTGAGTATACAATGACAGCTCAATTTCCCGTTGACCATGGGCTTTATGTTCTGTGTTTTTATTCTTTTTGTGATTGAACTGGATATTTTGTTTCTTTTTATTATTTTGTGCCTATTGGGCTGAGAAATGTTCTCATAACTCTTATCCAGTGTGAGTGGTTGTTTTGTCTTAGCCTTTGTAGCTATTGGTCCATCTTCTAATCCGCTCTTGGTGACTGGTCCCTTTTCCAATCATGCTGACATTCGTATCCTAGTAACATTGTTCACCTTATTTCTTTGTGCTCTATTGAGGGCACAGTGGACATTAAGTGTGTGGGGGGGAGGGGTGTTTACCTTTTAACTTTTTGGCTTATATGGTTGTGCTTGGAGCCTAGTCCATTGTCTAAATTTGGAATTTGAGGGCTCCAAGCAAACCAATTGCATGATCATAGTGGCACAATGCAATAGAATTCTGTAGGGGTTTAGTTTTTAACTATTTTCAAACCAACTTATAACTTGGATTGACTACTCACTCTTTTCATTTGTCTATGCATCGAAATTAAAGAATCGTGATTAGAGATAGAGCATTTAGGTAGCCTTTGAGATTTGAGCCAGCTCAATTCTTTCTTGTGCGATAGATCTCTATTACCATGACAGTTAGCATTCACGTTGCCATTAATGAGGATGATGGAGACATATCGTTAACCCATGGTGAAATTGACTGCCCTGATCATAATATCCCTTAGTCAACCCCCTTGAGCCATGAGTCCTTTCTTTGTGTATGTTTGAGTCACCTTTGTGTTTCTTCAATGTTCCAAATGGTTAATTTTTTGCATGATTTGTGCTGACTTTTGAAGTGAGTGTTGGAGGAAGTGCCTAAAAATGGTTGAACAATGTGTTCTGAAAAGTTCCAAAAAGTGGCAAGATGTTAGCTCCCATAAATGAAAAAGAGAAAACAAAAATGTTGAAAAAATTGAAAAAATGAGAGTTGCCACAAAAGTTTGATCTTGCTCAAAATTATTGTACCTCCTACACTCTTATGCTTAAATACGCTAGAAGTAGCATTAGGAAAGAGAAAGTGATTTGCATGATTCATGTTGTATGTTATTTGAATGGAATTGTGGAACTTTGATTGTATGCATCCACCACCTCATATCATGTTCCCCATGTTCAAGCCCCCAGCCAGTTACATTGCAACCCAGTCAAGTCCTCCTGACAAGTTCATGGTGACACCTGTTTTGTGGACTCTAACCCTTAGGAACTACTATAATGGTGAAGAGAAGTTAGGGATGTGAGAATGAGTATGCACATCTTTTACATAAAATTGTCTTGTCCCAACTGGTCAAGAGTAAGTGATTCGTTTTTCATATTATATATCCCAATGAGGACCTAGATTGCTCGATCTTTGATTCTAATGTCTTGATCTTTATGCATGAGTGAAAGTGACCAGTTAGTAGTTAGGACGAGTTGTTTTGTGGCCTGTGAACATAGTGGAAACTTAGGTAACCAGTTCGTGGAGCGGGAGCAAGAGCGAGAGCGGGAACGGGAGCGCGAGAGCGTCTAATTATGAAAGACTTGATATCAAGAGCGTAATGAGAGCGTTATTATTATATTAATATAATTAATTTTGAATGATAAATATACTTTCATTATTACAAAGTACAACAACAAAATTATATAAGATAGATCAACTAATTAAATTATTCACTCACTTTACCCAATTCAAAATGTTTTATGTAGAGATGAATGTCATCTCCCCTTTTCTTATAAATTTTTATGACCTAATATTTCGAATACATTTTTATGAGTAGAAAAAGGAACATTTTCTTCTGTGGAAGGAAAGATTCCTCTTATTATATTGCCTTCCATTTTCACATTTTTCCATTTATCATAATAATAATTGAATAATAAATTAAATGGTGGCGACAACACACACGCACAAACAAAAGCCCAACTACCGCTAGCACTCTTATTCTTTTCCCTTTCGATGTTTCTTTCCGTTCCTCTATTCTCCCTCCGTCGCCATTTCTTGATAACTTTTCTTATGTTGTGGCCGGAGTTAGGCGCTAGCCATGGAGATTTAGTTGTCTTCATTTGGATCGAGCCAGACTTTCCTCTACCGCAATCGAACACTTTGGAGGCAATCCTCTCCTGGAGCTTCAGCGACACCATGGTTGTGCTCTGCTTCCTTTCTCTCCCTCTCTTCTGCAACAGCTCCCTTCTCCAAGATATAGTTCGCGCTCCCCAAATAATAAATCGTGCTCTGCCTGAAAGTAATTCGCGAATTTCTCGTGAATTTCACTAAAAGCGCGTTTTGGCATTTGAGTGCGGGATCGCCGGGCCAGGGGAGACGAATTGGGTGACCTAAGTGGAAACTCTTCATTTCCATGATTTTGCTGCATTCGAATGTCATCTGTGTGGTGGTTATCAAAGTTGTTGTGGGTGTTTTTCTGTGTGTCAAGGTCGAATAGCCAAGGTGATTCATGTAATTGTGTGCCACTATGATATGTCCACAATGATTTTTTGTGATTTTTTTGAAAGTTGACCTGGTGTCTTACTTGGTTTGCTCGGGGGACAAACAAAAGTTTAAGTGTATGGGAATTTGATAATGCTCTAATTACACATGTTTGTTACCTCGTTTCTTGAGAGTTTTGGACCATGCTCTTTCATATTAAGTCGATTTTACAGTAGGTTGTGTGCATTTGTGATGTGTCAAATCCTAATACGTAACCGGGAGCCTTGGAGCAAACTGCGGGCAGTTTGGAGCATGTCTAAAGCAGAGAAGAAGGAGTTACGACCAAGACCTCAAATATACGGCCCGACCAGTGACTTTCCCAAGAAGCTTGTAACTCCCTCTGAAGAAACATAAGGGTGTTTCAAAAGTTACGACCAGGGTCCAAGAGTTACGGCATGGGCTGTAACTCTCCCAAAGAGCCCTTGACTCTCCACTGAAGTTACGACCATGATGATCTCCCTCTCCAACATTGTGTTTTCCTCTTTCTCAATGGAGTAAACTCCTATTCCACTTGGGTATGTAGAACCCTAGATCTGTATGTTAGGAGCGTTGTATGAACTCATTTCCATGACATTGATAATTATATATTCAATTGAAGCATTAATCAAAATTATATTAATCTTGATCATGTTTGTATGATTCTTACTTTGACCTAGAACGATAGTCTCTGAATAGGTCAATAGAGAAACTTGAATTGGAAGTTAAACGTGCTTGGGCGAGAGTAGTACTAACATTATAAAAAAAAACTTGAATTGGAAGTAGTAAACTGATTGTACGAGAGTCAATCATTTCTCTATACTAGAGTTGAAACTCAGTAGAGGAAGTTTGTTTGAATTGCCTTGATAGTTTATTCCGGTGGAGGATAGTATCCTGTCGGGTATTCTATTCAAGAGGATCGGGAGAACTTTAGTCAAGACTCTAGATTATTTAAGGACTTTTTACAGTATAAATATCAACTGCATTGGATTGAATGAATTACAATTTGGCCTAACTGCAGTGGTATTTCACGAATTCAGAAATCATAACATTAACTTGTTTTTTTTTCTACATTGCAAGTGAACCAATTCTCTACACTATTACCACTAGATAATAGACAATTCATTGAGTAGTCAGTACATCTTGGATCCGGGTTGAAAAGTAAAACCGAACCCACTATACTACATTCCTCGATTATGATTGCAATTGGTCGTTTCTTAGTGTGTTAGTATTTGCGAGTCACTAGAGAAGATCGAGGAGCTGGAGTGCAAAACATGAAAATACTATTAAAATTTTTATTCACGATCATCTCCAAACTACCATCTTCAATAAATAGAAATGATGAGGTAATAGATGGACATCAAAACTTGATTGGCCATATGATAAAAAGAGCGTGTTAATCACACTCGATGGGCAGTATCACTTCCTTTTTTTTATTTTTCTTTCGGATATTATCTAGGAGATGAAGTATTGACTCTCTCTCCATCGTCTGCTTTTACTTTTCTTTGGTTTATTCTTGTTTATTTAGAATATCCCTAATCAATGAAGAAGAGTAATGTTAGCCTAAGTCACCTTTTTCGTACTTCGAACTGAATGATAAATGAAGTAAACCTTGCCAACCCTTTGCCATGGTGCACTTATATTTTAGTCCATTGAGAACAATGTTGTTTAAAGTGTGGGGTGGAAATTTTTTGTGATGATTTGCTTTGTTATGTTATACAAATGCTCCATATTTAGTTGTTCAATTTTAAAATTTTATTTAATACTAGTGGTTATGATGTCCATGTGAATTTTCGGCATTATTATAGATGTTTTATCTGTCAATTGACTTGATTAGTCATTTCCTACAAGCATGTTCTTTTCTCATCTTACTTTGAATCAATGAACCTAGGGATTTCACTTAATCAAGGGATGCTAATGCAGTGACTATGAAAGATGTGATAGTCAATGAGATGCTATGATCATACTAATATGTTTTGAATAGCATGATATTTGATTTGTTATAAATTTATAATTATGCATTAAGTCTACACTTTTCAAAAGTTTTTCATAGGATGAAGTTTACCTTTTATCAATTACAAAAACTACCTATAGATATGATTGTATCATATGGAATTTTCCGTATAATGTTCAGAATAAAGTATGGGGTAAACCCACTATTTGATGCATCTTTTCATTGCAAAAAATGGGTTTCGGAAGAGATACTAGTTGAGTTCAGTGATCCAATTCAATGCTAGTTCATCTCTAGTACAAGTAAAATTTTCACCTGTTGAATTGATAACCATCTTGAGGATGTGTTTTAAGGGCATAGATAAAGCTTCCAACAGCTCTTAACTTCATTGACCCTCCATATGAATTGAGGTATATGAGTAAAAGAAGTTATCTGACGATGGCAAAGATAAAAATTGTTGTTGCTTAACTCATAAGAGTCTAATGCTATAATAAAGCTCCCTACAGGCGAAAAAGATAAAATGGTGATGAGAAAAGCTAAGAAAATAGAAAAATATATGTTTGTTGAAAGGCCCAACTTACTCTAAATTTCTAGCATGCTGATACATGATCTAGAGAGGATAGTGTAGTGGGTTATGATGGATGTCCTTGTCATGAGACTAAAGACCACTCAATATGTTTTGATACAGTGCTTCTCACTATCCTTTTTGAGTTATTGACCTCTTCCAATCATCTAAACTCTTAATTTTCAAACAAAGGTAGATATGTGTTGAAACATCAAAATAAAGCGTGCAAAAGCTTAACCCAAACCATCTAGGGAATCTCGAGTGGAGTTAAGAGCTTATGATTGATAGAGATGGGTCATATTGTCCTTATAAGATATGAACCTCATTGATGTGGTCTAATTCTATAAGTGTGATGGTTGACCTTGTTAGCTACTTATGATCCACTACACTTGGTCGAAAGTCATGTGCCATCAGAGAGCTAGGTCTATTAAGCTCTATGGTTTTGAGTATGGTTTGCTTGGGGACAAGCAAAGTACAAGTTTGTGGTAATTTGATTACACGTAGATTATATATACTTTTACTTCCCATTTGACGTTGTTTCAACAATAATTTCAACAAGATTTATATGTTTTTTATAGTTTATGCATAGTTTGTTGTTTTAGTGTGTTTCAAGTCATCTTGAGTGAATTTGATGATATTAAAACTAAAACGTGCTAAGGATGAGAGTGATGGAGTTCGGGACATCTTGAAAGGCATTTGGATGTGAATAGAAAAATTAACAAGAGCAAGATGATGGAGGCACATATTGTTGATGTGTCATCAATTTATTACTTTAATTATGTTATATTTACTATTATTGTTATTTGAGGATATTCAATGGGATTAGGGGATTTGAGATTATTGGGAATATTAGAGGAAATTTGAGATTATTATGGTAGTTGTTAGGAGAAGGAGAGTGGGATTATTAAGCAACAAACAAACAATTAATCCATTTCCAATCTCTCTCTCTCGAACGAGCGCCCCAAACCCTTCCCCTCTCCTTTCATCCCCACATCTAATTTCCCCCAACCTTTTTTGCTCCACCACCAACTCCCAATCACCACCTCATTTCTCCAGTTTACACGCCTAAGCTCACTAATCCCACCACCATTAGTCATCACCTACAAAGCAGACAACCTCCCTTGATCTAGACACTCATCAATTGGTATCAGAGCCTGGTTGGGGTGACGTTTTATGACAGTTGACACCAGGAACATGAGCAAGACAAAAGGATCGCAGACAGCTTTGGATCATCCCATCGTGAAAGAAGAACTTGATGTTTAGGTGGTGTACGCAAAAATCGTAAAATTGGCTGAAGGATGGGAGGGTCTGATGGCCAAACTGGATAAGCTATTGGAAAAGGCCAAAAGACGACAGCCACCACGGAGCAGGGACAGGCGGCCGTGGTTCGCCATACCACTTTCATGGAACAAGGATTTACAATCCCGTTAAAGGCCATCGCGAAACTTCACGACCATGGCGGGGATGGGCACCAGGCAAGGAATCGCCGGTGGCGACCATCGTTGAGCAAGCGGTAGACCATCGTCAAAATTTGCCAACTCTACCCAACAGAAGCACCCCCTGAGATGATCGTGGGATGAAGTCGGAGGGCGAGATGAAGGTGGCAGCGTGGACGAAATGAAGGTAGACCTATCGGCCGTGTGAGGTGCGGAGGTGAACAGTCGTTGAGGATCAACCGAAGGAGGGACGGAGTGACGAAGTGAAATTGGGGCGGCGGGCTGGATCGACGGAAACCAACATGATCATTCAACCTAGTGTTTGACCCGAATGGGGTCAACCGAGACAATACAAATCGGCCTGAGCAGGAGCACGCTTCGGGTCACCGTTGGAACACTCAGTCCGTTTTAGTTGACCAGTGGGAAGTCAAGGGTTCCTGAAGGGAGAAGGTACTTAGAGCGCAGGGGACTGGCTCCAGAGATAACAGGAAGGAGGATTTTTCAATCGGATCGGTGACTGAGAGATGGTCAGACATGACCACAAAAACTGGGGCTGAGACGACCACAATCAGGGACACTAGGGAAGAAACGGAGGCTGGTACGATGGAGATGGTAAAGGATGAAGCTGGTTCCAGCCGCGGGTTACGACTATTGAGTTTGAAAATGCGCCGCTGTGGGTGGCTCTGGCGAAACGGTGGTTCTGGCAACAGAATATTTCAGAGGAGAGACAGGCTTACCTCACGTCGTTCTACCTCGAGGTTGGAGCTCAACAATGGCGGGAGTGGCTGGAGCATACATATGCCGAGAAAGGAGAAGAAATCATATGGGAGCGACGCAAGAAAGAATTCGTAGATCGGTTTAGAGGGACGGGCGAGTCATCTTCCGAGAAGTTGGTCAAACTGAAGCAAACTTGCACTTTAAGTGATTTCCAGTTTGAATTTGAATGATTTAGGAATTTGTGTTATGGAATTCCAGAGGAAGCTTGGTCGGGTTGTATTTAGCTAGGTTGAAACCATAAATTGTAGTTGCTGTTAAAGTGAGTGAACCCTATTCTGTGAGAGTTACTTTCCGTGTGGCAAAAAGGAAAGAAGAGGAGTTGATAGGCTTGAAAGGGATCCTAGGAAGACCGTTGAGAGCCAACGGGGGGGCACGCAAGGGGAGTTGTCGGAGCTGGTGGGACTGGAAATGGAAGCGGATTGCGGCGGCCAGAGGGGGTCCATGTTTGCCACCAGGGGGTATTGTCTGTCTTACAACGACGGAGATGGAGCGCAAGAGAAGAGATGAAAAGTGCTACAATTGGGATGAGCACTACACCATCTGACATTGCTGTGCTAACGTGTATCTCATGCTCCTAGTAGGAACATTTAAAGATGAGGCCGAGGAAGTGGCGGCAGAGGTAAGAAAGGCTAACACAGATAATCTACCTTGAGGGAAAGGTTGTTCTAAAGCGGTGGAAATTGATGGAGGCACAGATTGCTGACGTGTCACCAGTTTATTACATTAGTTAAGTCATATTTATTATTATTGTTATTTGAGGATATTCAATAGGATTCTAGGGGATTTGGGATTTTTGGGGAGATTTGGGATTATTATGATAGTTGTTAGGGGAAGGAACTATAAGTTTAAGTATTATTATCATTCGGGATTATTAAGCAATACACAAACAATTAATCAATTTACAATCTCTCTCAGCCGAGCGGCCCAAAACCTTCCCCTCTCCTTTCTTCCCCACGTCCAATTTTTCCCCAACCTTCTTCTGCTCCACCACCAACTCCCAATCACCATCCCAGTTCCCCATTTTACACGCCTAAGCCCACTAATCCACCACCATTAGCCATCACCCACAAAGCACACAACCTCCCTTGATCTAGGCACTCATCACAAGACGACCTACGACACGCCCGGTCTGGGCGTGCTCGTGAACTTCCTAGCTCAAGAAAAATTTAATGGAAAGAGCCGAGCTGCACATGGCCTAAAGCACATTCATGGTATATTTGGTGATACGTTGACCACGGAAAATATAAAATGACTCGAAACAAGTCTAAATATGAATTCTAAATAACACTAATTTGAATACTATCAGCAGCGAATATGTTTTTCTGAATCAAGTGTCGAACTATTGGTGAACAATTTGACTCATTTGCATGGCCATCTAGAACTAGGAGGAGAAACCACCACCGCCAACTACATGGTGTATTTTCTACGACAACAAATAAACAAGCAACTTTATATTTCTAAGTGGGTGAGTGGGGGGAAATCCTTGATTGATGTAGACATGTTATGTTTGTTATGGAATTTGAAAGTTGGTAAGTAGCATTTGTCTTTATAGAATACGCGGGTCCTGTTTATCAATATAACACCACCACCACTATGTATCACAATCATAATTCAAATTCAACATTTGATTTTTCCTCTTAGAAATCGACTTTATAGCACTTGATAACAATTCTTCAAATGGAGTTCACTATTCCAGATGTTTAAAACATCATTATTTTAGTTTTTTTTATAGAGAAAAACATCATTTTTAGTTGAAATCAAAATGTTAAGCCACAAGATAGCTAGTTCTCCCTCATCCAAATTTCATCTCTAATGAAAGCCACAAGATAGCTACTTCTCACCATTTTTTATTACTCTCCCACTATAGCATATATGTGTTGGATTGCTAGTTATGACCTACCCTAGTTGACTTAGTGACTTGCTATTGGGTCTCATGCCAGGCCTAATATTCCCATAATTAGTAGTGCATATTTGCAGTGTAGTGACCACTAAGGTCATGGGAAATGGTTTAAGTTTTAAACATATTCACCATTCCACCATGAAACGATAATCATTACCGCACTGTTAGTCACTCCCCTAATCATTACCGCACAGTTGTATCCCATGTAAGGAAATCAAATCGATTTGTACAGTTCGGTTGATTTAGATAGGGTCGTTTGGATGAGGAATTGTAACGGATCAATTTGACACAATTGTTTCGTTTTGAGACAATTGTACCAAATTGTCTCGTTTGCCAGCAAAAAATTTGGATGGATCAATCTGTCTGAGGTATTTTGAATTGATCCGCTTTGAGTCAATTTCAATTACCTGGGGTGGGGGCAGGTAATTCGAATTGACTCGTTTTAATTATCTCGTTTATAAAACGAGGTAATTGATCAAATTGACTCATTTCTAGATTGATTCATCCAAACGACCCGCGTAGTTCATTCAAGCTACAATTAATTAGAGTACGGTTGATATTAATTTTTTTCTAGTGACTAAATATGATATGATTTAGTAATCTCAGTGATCGAATGTGGCATTTACCCAATCTTTTGTGTATATGAAAAAAGGGCTTGAAAATGGTGGAGGATGATTTGAAAGTTATTAATCGTAGAAGAGAGCGTGAAAGTTGCAAATGGTGGACGTCTGGACGATGATATAATAAATTGGGAGAAATATGGTCTCGTCTTTATAGGAGACAAAACAAACTATGATTGTTTTTTTTTTCCCCCCATTTTAGTCGTTGAATCATTTTATTTCCAATTGTTGGGAACTATCCAACTTTGTAAAGATCAAATGGGGAAGTAAAATGTTCAATTTTGAGACTTTCATTTGGTCTTTAAATTACTTATAAGCCTAATTGGAGGACGCTTGCCAGTTAACTCTGTAGCTCATCAATAAAATGAACCCGGCGTGCACGCCCCAAATTTTTTTTTATTTTTAGTCTATACATTGAAAATATGTTTGGAACTTGGAAGGGTCTAAATTTTAGATAATTATTTTTAAGGATATGTTATTTAATTGTTTAAGTAAAATAGTTTTCAACACTCAAAATATGAGTTCGAACCCACTACAACACCGAGTGCCACTCAACTCTCATGAGTCATAATTGACAATTTGAATGTCTGTGTTTTTTCTAACATCTAATGAAATTTATATTTTTTCATGATGAGGAATCAAGATAAGCCTATAATAACCATCAGGAAAGTATAACAAGCAATTATGAAAACTGTGACTATATCCACTGTACGGCCTCCAATTGCTTGCTTCGAATTAGATTGATCGAACACCAGGTGCATACTTACTTACAATCCCATAAGTTAGTCAAGTGATGGATGGAATAAAACCTTTCCTGATTATTTTTTTCATCTATGTTTGGTAAAGTAGAGGCCTATTACCTAGGGCACTGATTCCCATATCCTGACGATTTTTGTTCAGAGACAGGGAATTGATTAATTTAAGATTTAACTCCAAAGAATCACAGGCATCATGGACACTCCTTTCTCCTTATATATTAACCTGCCCTCTCTAATCATGATTCATGACCAGACTTGAGAGAAAAATCAAAGAACAGGTACTTCAATCTCTGTACGTACACTTATTTATATTCTCTGTTCCACATACAAAAGTTCAATTACATGATGGGTCGTTAATGTCCATCCAAAATTTCTTCTCATTCCCAAACAATCTTAAAAATTCCCCCTTTACCTTTTTGTGCACAAAAAGGCATAAAGAAGTGAAAAGAGGGAGTACATAGTGAGGGGGAAAAAAAGGAAAATGAACAATTTTGGGAGTACTAAATTAGGGTTTTGCTTGATTGATGAACTAACGAGATTGTTTGCTTGTAGGATTTTAGAAAATGAAGAACTTAGGTAAATTTTTGGATTTTATGCATGAAGAATTATGTGGGATTCTGTTACTTTAGATTTGTGTTGGATTTTAAAAAGTGCATGTTTGCTTGTTGGATTTCATATTGGATTTGTGTCCATAGGATTTATCAATTATGGGCTGAATTTACATTTGTATCCTTAATGATTTGTGTCCTTAATGTTCAATATATGAAATATTGAAAAGAGATGAGGATAGACCCGTCATTTACCATCATGGATTTTAGCCTCCCACAAATTCCAACTAAATAGGTGGGATTTTATAATCCGTGGACACCGCGGATTTTGACCTCAAAATAATCCCACATACATGGGCCCACACACCATACACCACTTTAACACCAAACATGGACTTTGAGCATAATCCCACGGGTGTGGGATTTTGATCCAAAATCCATGATGAAAATCCTACAAGCAAACAACTGGAAGTGTAAGGACTGGGATGATCCATGAATATTTGTATGTATGTTCCATAAAAAAATCTTGGTATTTTTGTTTTAATTAATTTAAATTAATAATTAATTGAATCTTGTTTCAGTTGATGAAAATCATGGACAATATTTAGTTGATGAAATTTCCACTTCTCCACTCTACTTAACCATCCACTAATTACATGATTATGTAAATCATTCTCGTCGGCACGCGCATACACATATATTTGAAGATCACAAAAGAAACCCTTTTGATTACAAGCTAGGCCAATCCCAATAGTACAAAAAAAAAAGGAAGTTTCAATTCCTCCCAAGAAACCATGAACAAAAGGAAGTATACATAGATCGATCAAGTACCCCTCTTCTCCAAAATAAAAACAAACCCCAAGAGAACAAAAATGTTCCATGAAACCCCCTCCTAGAAGCTCCTCTGCCGTCCTCCATAAGCCCTAATCAATAATAATTTATAGCACTCCTTTACTACATAAGTATCGCATACCTCATGCTATCATTCACCATGAGATGGTTCACCTCCGAGAGCTGTGGTAGCTCCGCCGATGCCCACATCCCGTCAGCCCCGCTGACATGAGGCTGCGATAGGCAAGCAAAGACCGAAAAGGGCGCGAGGAGGACGAGACCCATCACCGCGGAGAGCTTGTTCAACGAGTGATCAGTTGGGTCTTGTTGACGATGATCGCCACCACCACCAGCTCTATTCATCATCACCACCCCTCCTCCTCCAAACATGCTCTCGTCGGCAACTCTAGGGCTCTTCTTTATGTTCCGCCGCAGTCTCGCTAACGTTCGGAACATCGATTCCCCGCCTGGTATGTGATGATGCAGCTGCAGGTAGGAATTTGGGGTAGAAACTGGAAAGGAGGGAGGGGGGGAGGAAAGGAAAGGAAGGCGGGTGGGAGGTGATTGAATGGGCAAACAGCTTTTTCATGTGGGCTCTAATTTATAGTGCCACTATAAAATAATATTCTAAATTAACAATGTCATGATGGGTGCAACTTGGTGTAGTGGGTTTTTTGTTAGTGCTTGTAACTATCAAAAAGAGCTGGCCTATCGGATCAATCTTTATAAAGTAAACTTTCATTATTGTTATTGTTATTGTTATTATTATTAATGTTATTATTATTAGTACGATCGTTTAGAAAAAATTAGTGGACAATCGAGATACAATCTGAGCCCCGCTCACTTAGCTACAGCAAAGTTAAAATGTATACGACCGCCCTAGCCCCCACATGCTGAGACACTGAGAATTTCTGGATCCGCTTGGCAAAGTCCACAACTTCCATGTCCAACTCTCCCAGCGAACAGAAAGAAAAGGGCAAGAACCCGTAACTAGCCGCCATGCACAAGTCCCTGATACTTGGCACATTTTCACTGAGCAGCATCAGCAACAACTCGGCACCGACACAAAACCAGTCATCCCAGTCTGAGTCAAAGGTGAAGACTCAGTCAAATCAACACACACATCTTGCCCAATGTCCAAAGAATAAAGCAGGAAATCCGCAGAAATAAGGGGTATGCCATGTCCATCAACCAGGCCGATATCAACCTCCTTATCGGCAGAAATCCAAGACCTGTAACGTATGTCCAATAAGGTGTCACGAGCAAGGTTATGACGATGCTTAACGACCACAATACCAGCACATGACACCACGTGATCTCCAAAGACTTATTAATGGATACATGTATTGGTGATATGATGCATTCTAAACCTATAAGTTCAGATTTTTATATAAAAAATCACATTTTTAAGGAATAAAAATGGTGAAAAGGACAACAATATCAGATAAACAATTTCGATAAATTTACCATTGATTTCACCTGTAACGTCAAGAAAAAAACAAATATTAATAAATTATCCTTCATAAATGAATGATAAGAATATTTAAAACAACAAATTGTCCCCCTCCTTTTGCTTTTAGTTTTTTTTTTTTTTTTTTTTTTTTTTGGGGTGGGTTGAATGAATGTAACATAAGAATCAAACCCAGTGCTTACAAAAGCGACCTAACTGTGAATAGTTGTGGTCTTCTTTTAGTACAAGATTTTTTGTCACGATCGACCTCTAAATTTGGCAAATGGTACAGTGTGAAATTATTGAATGATGTGGCGAAGGGAAGACCATATATAGAGCCAAAATGGGCATCACTCGATGATTCGATTATATTTAGAAGAAATATATATACGTATGAAGTGTGGGTGTGGCCTTTATAAAGGGGATGAAGAATTGTTTGTTAATTATAATAAGAACTGGTTACAGGCCCGGCCAGTAAGTCAGATTTAGTTGACAATCACGTAAATAGCAACAATAGTAATTTGTGTATTAGTTACGCATTAGTATAATAAAATCTAATTTTTCAAATTCCATAAACATTATTATCAACTTCATACTATTTTCCGACATTTTAATGATTAATGAAATAAAAACCCAATGCATAGGAACCGACTCCTATAGACAAATTAGAATGACCATTTTAATGTCTTCTCATCATCAGAAATTATAATACGTTTTTATTTTTGACTTGTTTGCATTTCCTCCTGCATGAGTAACCACCTGATCAGCGCCAGTAATAATGTCTTCATCTCTATTATTAGTGACGCATTTATCCTCAATATCAATAGACTCTTCCTTCTTCTCTTGCAAAACTGTTATCTCTTCCTTGTTTCCTACATTCTTTGAGCCGAAAAAATTGATTGTAAATCATATTTGCATATACAAATCATTAGGGGTGCATCCGGTCGGTTTCGGTTAAACCGAAAATCGAAAACCGGGTTATCGGTTAAACCGAGCCATCCCCTATAGCTGCCGACCACCGACTGTGAGAGAGGTCATGGTTAGCCGGCCAACCGACCGGTCGATTTCGGTTTTAGGCTCGGTTAGCCGGCCAACCGGAAAACTACCTTTTCTACAAAAACAAAAACAAAATTTAATTAAAAAAAAAAACAAAAAATCTGCACCACTCCTTATCTCCTTATCTCCTTCCTTCCTTCTCTCTCCTTATCTCCTCCTCTCTCCTTCCTTCCTCCACCACCAACAGAGCACTTCTCTTCTCTTTCCTTCCATCCTCTGCCATGTCGGGGCTCAGGAGGTACCGCCTCCTCGATTTCCCGACGTAGACGGGCTGCAGGTCCCCGACGCTGTCGATGGAGTAGGAGGAGGATGTGGAGGAGTAGGAGTTGGTGTTCGAGCTTCCTCCTCGGTTGAGCTTGGTGTTGAAGGAGTTGAGCTTCTTGAGGACCGACTTCAGCTTGTAAAGCTTGCTGCCACTTCTGGCCATTGCGTTGGATTTTTTTTAGAGAAGGTGAGGGAAGATTAGGAGAGATCGATTGATTAGTGTGTTTGCTGTTGGAATTAGGGGTGGCAGAACGGTGGGTCGACGAATTGAAGTCGACAAGGGTGGTCTTGTGGCTGGTGGAGGGGAGTCGGGGAGATGAGAGTGAGGCGGCGGGGCGATGAGGTGGAGGGGGCGGGGCAAGACGAGGTGGAGGCGGCGACGATGGTGGAGGGGGAAGGGCTGGTCTCTGTGACTGTTAGGCGAGAAGGGGGAAGGGGGAATGTCGACTGATTTGGGGAAGGGTGGAGCTGCTTAGGGTTAGTGGGGCGGCGTCGTTTAAGGGGAAAGGGAAGGGGTCGTTTAGCCGGTTAAGTGCCGGTTTCCGACCCCGGTTAGTCGGCTAACCGGACCCCTGCTCTTCCCCACCGCCAACCGACCGCTGTCTTAAGAATCGGTTTTTTGGTTAGCCGAAAACCTGTCGGTTCGGTTGAAACCGTCTGGTTAACTGCTAACCGAAAACCGTTCTGCCAGCCCTACAAATCATATTTTTTATTGGAGTAGAATTTACCTCGACCAAGTGACCAACAATTTTCAGGATTTGTTCTTTGTCCCCATCACTAGTCTTTATATCTTCCTCATGAACAATGTCTTTCTTCTTCTCAACATCATCGCCTCTAGCACCAGGTCCATTACCTTCATCAATAACAGTTTCATTCTTGTTTTCCTCCATCAACATTATGAATTTAGATTATTGACATTCAAACGTACAACATATGGTATGATTTTATCAAATCATAAATGGTCAATATATGTCGTAGATGGATTTGGAGCCGCATGCAATTAATATTTAATTGCAAGTTAGTGGGAGCGGAAGCAAAGTTCCCCACTGAATAAAAAATTAGAAATACTAAATCCTCTTTATTTTCAAGTATAGGCAGTGAAAAATATAGAATGTTGTTCTCCAGCTTTTTAATCAAGATTGATTTATTTGAATATAATTCATCCAAACCAATTATGTTAATTAAAACATTAGCTCCTTTCATTCGGCATTTTCAAGATGTCAAATAGATAAAAGAATATAAGAGAATATGACCTTTACATGGTATACAATTCCATATCCAATAGAGAATATCACATATTTTTAATTAAGATTGATCATCATTTTGATTCAAATAGAATTTACCTCGATCAAGTCAGGAAGATCCTTGGTGTTCTATTCTTCCTCATCCTTTCCTATCTTCATGATTGTGTACTCATTTGTCAGATTAGCGATGTTTTAAACTGTGAGCTTGATGTCGGAGTTCAACTTCCTTTCCTCAATTTGTAGAAAATGACCAGGTGGATGTCTTCTAATTCCATCATTGTCTTGGAATAGCCAAAACGTAATAACAACACATTGGACCTATTTGTGAAATTTTAAAAGATTAGGTACTAAATTGTAAAAAACAAAAAATTTGGGTACCAAAACATAATTTTTAATCAAATTTTAAGGACTTATTTGTAAAAAAAAGGTACTAAATTGTAAAAAAAATATTGGGTACCAAAACGTAATTTGTAAAAAATCAGTGTATTGATAAGGGTCGACCCATTGACCCAACCCTCCCTGACTCGCCCCGGCCCTAAAGGGTCAGACAAGGTCAAGAAGGAAACAGGGGAGGGTCGGGTCAGTATACATCTTGACCCTTTAGGAGCGGGTCAGACAGGATTAGAGTAGGGTCAGGTCAGGGTAATTTTCAGCCCTACTTGTTTACCCATAAAAATTAACCTTGTACCACATCGATTAAAAGCAAGAAATTAAATGGCTTTATAAGGCCAACTTAATTATAACAGTTTAAATCAGTTGAGTGGGCCATGAGGATTGGGTTTTTGGACCCATTACTCTATGCCATCACGCGTACCATACATCCCCAAATTTGGCTAAGTATGGGAGTCACCCCCATGATATGCCGAAGGGGGTATCAGAGTATCGTCAACCCCACCCCCATAACGTGGTGATGGGGTGATAGCCGAATTTTGCTAAGGCAAAGAGTACCGCCACCCCCAGTAGGTGCCGAGGGGGTGGGCACCATACTGCCACCCCCAGGAGGTGCCAAGGGGTACTGCCACCCCATGACGTGGTGATGGGGTGATAGACGAATTTGGCTAAGGCAAAGAGTACCGCCACCCCCAGTAGGTGTCGAGGGGGGTGGGCACCATATTGCCACCCCCAAGAAGTGCCAATGGGGGTGGCCATCATAACACCCCTAGGAAGTACCAAGGGGGTGGGAGGTCTTGGAGTAGAAATTTGACTAAGTATGGAAAGATAATGAGGATGACAAGAAGCCACCCCCATGGTGTGGTTCGGGGGTCTCGACATACACCACCATGAGGTGGTCAAGGGGGTCATGGCACACGCCCCCCGTGATCAATATCCACCCCCCTATGGTATGGTCTGGGGGTCACCAACATATGCCCCCATGGTATGGCCAAGAGGCAGTTTCCCTACTCTCGTAATGGCGAAGTATTTTTGCCATTGTTAACTCATGTGATTCAATATCCACCTATATGGGGCACATGTTCTGCTTTCATGCCTTAGCCATTTTTTGCTTTACAGACAAACAAAGCTATGGAAGACATACCAAGAGCAGAGAGTGAGGTCTCAAGAGAAGGGGATGAAGACTGAAGAGTGTGACACATCCAACGTCAAGGCAACCGTCATAGCAGTTAACAGGGTTACCGTCACTCCACGTCAGCGGAGCAGTTTCTCAAGGCATTTACTTCTGTTGGCTATAAATAGGAGGCGAATATGACAGAGAAGGGTTCGCAAAAATCACAACTCGACACCACTTGTCAAGTTTTATCTTTTTCTCCTTTCCTCCGCAACTTTAGTCATAGTCGTAGTTTTGGAGCTCTCACTGAACCTCCACAGGAGTAGGGCTAATTTAATGTAGATTTGCCTCGTAGTTCATCAAAACATTGAACACCCTTGTTTGAACTTTGTTCAAAGAGGTGCGAACTATGTTTTCTAATCGTTTGTTTGGAAGTCAAAGGTGCATTCAATTCTGTTCCATCTAGATTTTCTCGCCGGGAAAACACTACCCAAAACAACTGAGCACCCTATTACACAAAGTTGTAGCATTCAACATCAATTTCACGAACTAAGCATAGAATAGTGTCAAAATACAAGATGAGCAAGCAAAACACAGGATTTACGTGGTTTCCTCAACGATGATCGTTGAGACTAGTCCACGGCACAAGGCAGAATTTTCACTATAATTCTCACGTACAGATCACAAAGTAACTCGGCTACCTCAACATATATACCTAGCCGAGATTTCTTAACCCTAAAATGGTTAATTACATTTAATTACTCTAATTTATTCTAACACCCTCCCTCAAATTGATGGTGCTTTCGCAACATCAATTTGTGTGCTAGAAACCAATGACGAGTACTCGAGATTGCTTTAGTCAATAGATCCGCAGTTTGATCTTCAAAAATGATATATGCCAGTTCGACAGAGCCTTCATTCACAAGCTGTCGAATATAATGAATGTGTACCTCAATAAGCTTCGTCCTGTCATGGAGAACAGGATTTGTGGCTATATGAATTGCACTCGTATTGTCAACATACAATCGAACAGGAGCATGCACAACCATGCCTAACTCAGCCAGTAACCGACGAAGCCAAGTGATCTTCGACGCCACCTTTCTCATAGAACTATACTCAGCTTCTGTTGATGACTTGGATACTCTATCCTGCTTTTTGCATCGCCATGAAATTAAGTAACTACCCTCCTTAACACACCACCCTGAAGTCGAACGACGAGTATCCAGACAGCCATCATAATCTGCGTCTGCATAAGCCTCTATCACCGACTCCCCTCCTACCGGAAATAACATACCCACATCCGGAGTTCCACGAAGATACCGCAGGATCCGCTGAACAGCAGACCAGTGAGATGTCCGAGGGGCGGACATATACTAACTCACCACTTGTACAACATATGATATGTCAGGCCTCGTATGTGTGAGATAGATCAAGCTTCTCACAATGCTACGATATAACGAACCATCAGATATAAGTTCACCCTCCCCCTGGCGCAGCTTCAAATTCTGCTCCATAGGGGTAGCACAGGGTGTACACTCATCCATTTGCGCCTCCTCAAGTAGATCCATCACATACTTACGTTGACTAACATGAAGCCCCATGGATAACCGATGAACCTCTAAACCCAGAAAATATGAGAGAGTCCCGAGCTCCTTCAAGTTGAAGGCTGAACGCAGTACCTGGGTAACTTCGTGGATACCCTCGACATCATCACCACTAAGCACCATGTCATCTACATATATCAGCAGGACCGTAAGTCCCCTTACTGTAGTTCGAAGAAACAGTGATGGATCGTTGTCACTCTGCAAAAAACCATCCTGAATAATGGTCTCGTGGAACTTCTCAAACCACGCACGTGGGGCTTGTTTCAAGTCATACAGAGAGCGACGAAGACGGCACACCATCGAACTATCTCCCTTAGAGTAACCTGGTGGGTGCTCCATGTAAATAACCTCTTTGAGATCACATGAAGAAATGCGTTTTTGACATCTAACTGAGTCATTGACCAATTCTTCATAGTTGCAACAGGCAACAGACTACGAACAGTCTGCATCTTTGCCACAGAAGCGAACGTCTCCTCATAATAAATACCATACTCTTGTCGAAATCCTTGAGCCACAACCCGCGCTTTATGCCTCTCGATAGTGACATCTGGATACATCTTGATATTATACACCCACTTACTTCCAATAACAGCATACTCCGGACGCCGAGGAACCAAGTCCCAAGTATGGGCATCATCCAGAGCTTGGGATTCCACGTCCATTGTCTTTTCCCACTCCTTATGCCCTTTTGCTTGCTTCTATGTCGTCGGAACCACCACAGAAGGAGTAGAGAAGGCCACAAAATCAGAATGGCAGGCTGGTGGCTAACCCAGCGTAGCTCGAGTTGACCGGCGGAGCTGAGGATCCACTTCTTCGTATAGCACAAATGGTATCAGGGCTTTGGTGGAAGTAGAAGTCGACTCCGAGCTGGCCGACGATGAGAATTGGGTGGTGGAGGCAAAGGAGTCAAAGCCAGCACCCGGGGACGACTGAGAGGAGTTCGATGACACGCTAGAAGACGAGGAGGAGGTTGATGAGACATCACTCATGTCTTGATCTTTGCCTGATGACGACGATGAGATAGCAGGTCCGGGTCCAACAGGCTTATCGGAATGAGACGTCATGGTAAAATCAAGAAAATCCAAATTTGATGGTGGTGAAGTACTCGAATCTGCCGAGCCATAGTAGAACATATGCTCAAGAAAAACAACATGACATGAAATGTGAACCCGTCTACTAGTGACGTCGTAGCATACATATCCCTTATGCTTCTCACTATAGCCCAGAAAAACACACCATACTTCCTTAGGTGTAAACTTATTTCTTTCCCGACGAGATAACATGACATAACACACGCAACCAAACACCCGCAACCATCCATAGTTGGGTAACCGAAAATATAAAGCCTGAAATGGACTTCGTTGTTGTAGCACCGGAGTAATTTGTCTGTTGATCAAGTAGACGATAGTATGAACCGTTCCACCCAGAATCCCGATGGTACGTGTGAGTGAAATAAGATAGCCCGAGTCAGCTCAAGTTATGTATATGCTTCCGTTCGATCACCCCTTTCTGCTGAGAAACACCAGGGAAAGACTGTTGTGCAATAATGCCTCAGTCCTTCAGCCATGCCTGCAGCGGATTCGATGTAAATTCACCCCCGGGATCAGATCTGAGGATCTTTACTTCTCTACCAAATTGCGTGGAAACCATGTGAAAGAATTCCTGAGCTACTGTGAGCAGCTCAGGCTTCTGACGTAGAAAGAAAACCCATGCAAACCGAGTTGCATGATCAATGAAGATAGCAAAATATCTGAATCTCAAATAAGAGGTCATAGGAGAGGGGCCCCGTAGATCAGTATGCACAAGGTCAAATGGCTCAGAATAGACAGTCATACTAGAAGAAAATGAGCTCTGCAATACTCTAGCTTGCAAACAATGAACACACTCATGAACTGGTTTATTCAAGGAAACACCACCAGATAACCACTTATTCTGAAACATAGTACGCAGTCTCACATAATTTGGATGACACAAACGAAAATGCCATAAATCCCAGTCCGACAATTTAACTGAATAACCAGGTTGTTCACGAAAATCCAAATGAAAAACACCATGATCATAATCATTTCCAGCTCCATTCTGCGTACCCGCCCTCGTCCGTTTGTCTCCTCTTCCCGTATTCGGTAACCGCCCAAGGACAACATCACCACTAGGCTGCTCAGAACGAGAGTAGTAATCAAGCAGGAAGGTCCGTCCCTTCTTACTGCCTCTCCCCAGCTCCTTCCCGGTCCTCGTGTCCTGCACAGTGCATCCGGTGGCATAAAAAATGACTCGACACCCATCATCAGCTAACTAACCCACAGAGACAAGACTAGGCACAAGTTTAGGAACATATAACGTGTCAGGAAGGGAGATACGGGGCTAAACTACATGGACGACCCCATGAACAGACATAGTCGAGCCATCCACAGCTTGAAGAGCAAGACCAGAATCCGAGTTCTCAAGAGTGTGAAAGTTACTACAAGAACTAGTCATATGATTGTATGCCGCGGAATCAACATGCCAGGGAGTCAAGGAGGAGGAAAAGGAAATTGTACCAGTAGCAAATGTTGAGGTAAGAGTTGTGGGAAGAGCATCTTTCAAGGCCTCTTGCACCAACTTGCGAACATCCTCGGCGTGAGGGAAGACGAGGTAGCGGGGACAACATCGGTAGCATAGGCCGGAGGCGCTGGACCACGCCCTCCACGAGACCCATTACCACGTCCACGCCCACGAAGAGCCAGAATGGGACACTCCCCAATCAAATGTCCATCTTGTTTGCAGTAGTTGCAGGAGTTGCACCTCTTGCAGTGAAACTGAATGTGACCGGGTTCCTTGCAGTAGTGGCAGATGATCTCTCCTTTCGCAGTACAATGAAATTGGGGCTTTCCCCCATGAACTGCAAAGGCCGAAGAAGCATCACTAGCATGGATATCCAGATTCGTCTGGCTACGCAGACGAATCTCCTCACGAAGCAACTAGAAAAGAACTTCCTCAATAGTGTCCACGCCTCGATGCAGCAAAGAAGCCCGTAAGCCTTCAAATTTAGCGCGGAGTCCCATGAGTAACCGCATAACACGTGACTGATTCCTCTCCTGAAGCACCTCGGTTGAGGCAACAGTAGAAACCAGGGAGCTCAACAACAAATCATGCTCAGTCCAGAGTGTAACTGTGTCCTGATAGTAGGTGCTGATATCATGATCACCTTGCCACAGATTAGCAAGATCAGTTTCAACATCAAACTTCCGGGATGCGCTGGCCTTGAAGTATAGATCAGTAAGATGCTTCCACATCCCATGAGTTGTGGAGTAACCACGGAGACTGAGAGCAATGCCTAGATCAACCGAGCCAACAATCCATCCCATGACCTGAGCATTATTCGCAGCCCAGTCTTTCTTCACCTTGGCCGTAGCATCCGCAGCCGGCTCACGCACAATACCATCAAGGATAGATAATAACCGGCGCCCTTGAACATGAATCCAAAACTGGAATTCCCAAAGAGCAAAGTTCTTACCATTAAAATGAACCGAAATCATATCTCCCTTGGAACTATCCATGATTGTCGAACAGAGAGAAGAACCAAAACCACCGGGAAAAAAACTCCAAGCAACCAAATAAATCCCAACGACAAAGAACAACCCACCAAAAGACAATCACAGTTGCCGACAGTGACGAGTGATCACAAGCCACGAACCCAACCACAAGAGACAATAAACTCAGCTGCCAAGAAGTGCACAAAGACAGTAGAAATCAAGAAAGCCCAGCAATATAAAAACACACCTGCAGCCGCAGCAAGCACAAGGAGAGCTGCCAAAAAATGCCAGCCAACGATAGATTAATCCCACAAACAGAGCGTAGGCCACAAATGCGAATGCCCACGAGCATACAAGAACACCACATCAAACACGAACACACGCACGAGATCACGAAGGAGAACTCAGAGATTGTGAGGCTCTGATACCATGTCAAAATACAAGATGAGAACGCGAAACACAGGATTTACGTGGTTTCCTCGGGTACCACTAAATGTTTAAGTGATTGTTTTTAAGTGATGCAACTCAAAATAATAATAAAAGTACCAACTCACAAACTAGCACTCAACAAACCACCCAAATTCAGCGGATAAAATATCTCGAGTATCACTAAAGTATGAGAATTGGGAGAGCTATACTACTTAAGTTTGAATATGGCGTCGGGTGCCACTGAACTCTATTATATGTGCACCTGGTACCACTTTAGTTTACTGTTAAGTACATTCCGTTAAAGTTGATAGAATATTCTTGGAATATTTCGTTTTCTAAATTTCAGAAATGATCCTTCTTTTCTTATTTTAAAAAAATCTTTTGGACTTATGAAAAATATCATTTTTTATTCTTTAGTTGGAATCCTCTTTTGAAAACTCTTATCAAATCAATTTTTAATGGGAAATTTAGAATTAATTATCATTATAAATATTTTGAATTATCATTATGTGTTCTAATAATTGAATTAATTCCTGAAGCAAATATATCCTATGAATTTTGTATCAATATAAATAATATGAGGATGTTATATTTATTTCTCTTACATCATGTTGATGTGTCTATTTTTCCATGTTAAATCTTCGTGTAATTCTCTAATATTATATTGTAGATGTTCCATATTAGTCAAATTTACTAACGGTAATTCTCTTCCTACCATTTTTTTCTAGATTTGTTACTCAATATTGTAGCTTTTATAGTTTAGTTATTACTTGGTTACTTTCCGTCTCTTTTCGTTCTAATATTTTTCAATTACTGGAATATGTTTAATTCTTTCAGATTGTGTTCCATTTATCCTTTTTTTATCTTAATGTATTGATAGTCGATTAAATTATATTTTACCTATTATTAGTGGTGCTTTTAATTGGATTAGGAGTTTAAATAGATTTTCTAATATGAATTGTTAATATTTATTGTTATCTTCTAGTATATTCATTATTACTTCGTGATATTCATTTATTATTTTTACTAATTTATCTATTTTATTGAAAAAAATTCATTAGTAATTCTAGTAATACTGTGTTTAGTAGGTTTTCTAATTTTTATATTAGATAAGACTTGCAACTAGCAGCAGACCACTGCGAATTACATCCTTCATCTAGTAAACTGGTTGAAAAAAATGACGTAGGTATCATTAATTGGGTTGGAATTTTCAAATGAATTTGTAAGTATTTTACTAATTACATTAAAATGACGTAGGTATCATTAATTGTTAATTAAATTACCCTCTATATACCTTATTTGACATCAGGCTGCAGTTTTAAGTGGCTTACATTCCTACATGTTAACCGAATACACATAGTTTGTCTCCTACATCTCTACACATCTTTGTATGCTCCTTATGCGGCTCTCTCACCTTCGCTCTTACCATGAAGGGCTAAACTGCTACTACAAGGTATCCGCCATAAGGTCAGGATTATTTCTAATTCAATAGGTGAGTAATGCCAATTTCATTTTGTTTGAAATTCCATGAGACAGTTGGCTTAGGATTTCAATGATTCCACTTGGATACACATAAGATTCTAGAAAATCGATGACACTCAATTTTTGCATATTTTAGACCTTATTTCTTAGATGTTTCAATGTCATAATCATCATTCTTTGACATTTTAGATTGATTTTGTGTTATATGTAGCTAAGTTGTGATATTCTAGGACTTAAACATGAAATCTATCTATTTTTTTCCATTTGGCTCGTAACTTGCTCATTTATATCCCTATCATATGCTTGTTTGTGTTTTATCATCTAATTTCAGGTTCTAAGTTTCTAACATATTAACAAAGTGTGTGTAGCAAGTTTCTGGACATCAACTGAAGGATTGTGATCATTGTGAGATTGAGAATCCTCTTCTAAGCTTCCTCTCGAGTAACTTCCACAAGAGGTAAATTCCTAGAAAATTTCGATCCTACAGTCGCTTTTAAATTAGGACATAATTCATTACAACTCAATAATATCTTTTATAGTTCCAGCAACAGAGCTTGCAACACGAATCCACTTTTATGAGTTTGCTCTCTATATCCCTGTTATCACATGTATAGAAAGTTCTGGGAACAATTATGGTAACAATAATGTGTAGAATGAAAACAAAGTAGTAGTCTCTAAGAACTTTACAGTGAAGTTCTGTTTTCACACGCATCCTTGATTCTGCTGATAAAACTGTCAACTTCCAAAGTCCCCAATTCCCCAGAAAACCTAGATCTAACAGTAACTGTCTGCATCTCAACCTCCTTAGCCCCAACAACCGCCATCAATGGAGTCTTCTGCTTCTCAGCATTCCTTATCAGCTTAGGCAACCTTTCCCCGTGCCAAACTTCAGCTCGGATCCCATTTCGCTTCAATTCCCTTGCCACATTGTTGCAGTATTCAAGCTGGAAGAGTGGCAACAGAGCATTATGTGAATTATTCTGTACAGATGCATGCCCACAAAAAGAATATGATAATAACCCCAGCGAGAGACAGAGAGACTGTTTACCTGTGTATCAGTCACGGGTAACACTCGAACTTGCACAGGCGAAAGCCACAACGGGAAGTCCCCGGCATAATGCTCGATGAGGACTCCGAAAAACCTTTCCAAGGAACCAAGCACAGCTCGGTGGATCATGATGGGCCGCTTCCTCTCTTGGTCTGCATCGACGTATGTAATGTCGAATCGCTGAGGCAAGTTGAAATCGACCTGCAAGAGTTCCTCAAGAAGGCACAGCCGTTGGTTTTTCGAACACGTTTAAAGTCAAATGAGCGAAGAACAATAAGGGCAATGTAAGGTTTACCTGTATGGTGGAGCACTGCCACTTCCTTCCGAGAGCATCCTCGATCTTAAGGTCAATCTTTGGGCCGTAGAAAGCACCACCTCCTTCATCAACTTGATAGCTCCATCCTTTATCATCCAAAGCATCCTTCAAAGCACATGTTGCCTTCTCCCATATCTCATCATCTCCCACGGCTTTCTCAGGTCTAGTCGAGAGGTTAACTTCATATCTACTGAATCCAAATTGCAACAATATCTCCTCGGTAAGATCTAGAACACCCCGAATTTCATCCTTGATCTGATCTTCCAAGCAAAATATATGAGCATCATCCTGGGTGAAACCTCTCACACGAAATAGCCCATGTAAGCTTCCAGAGAGCTCATATCGATATACTGTTCCAAGCTCTGCAACCCTAATTGGGAAGTCTCGATAAGAGTGAAGCTTCCTCTTGTAAACCAAGATATGATAAGGGCAATTCATAGGCCGAAGCTGATACTTTTCATCCTCAATATCCATCTGATCAAACATGTTTTCCTTGTAGAAATCCAGATGACCACTTATCTTCCAGAGATCAGCCTTGGCTACATGTGGAGTGTACAGCATGTCATAACCACGATTTATATGAATCTTCTTCCAAGTGTCCTCTATAATGTGTCTAACTATGGCGCCTTTTGGATGCCAGAAGACCAGACCTCCACCAGCCTCATCCTGTATTGAAAAAAGATCGAGGTCTTGGCCAATGCGTCTGTGGTCCCTTCGTTTTGCCTCCTCTTTGAAGTGAAGATATGCCATTAGTTGTTCTTCGTTCTCCCAGGCTGTTCCGTAGATTCTCTGCAGCATTGCTCTCTTCTCATCTCCTCTCCAGTAAGCACCAGCAACAGACTCGAGTTCTATAGCTTTTCTATTGATGTTGCCGGTTGTTTCGACGTGGGGTCCAGCACAGAGATCCCACCATTCTTCACCTGGTGTATGAAACCTCAATAAACTTCAAATAAAGTAGAACGACTAACTTTTAAATACCTTGACTTCAATCACAGGGAATAGGGAAACTGAAACTAATAAGGAGACCCCATGAGAAATGCATAAATAACACATAAACTTTAGAAATCATCAAGGTTTCGATATCTCACACTAATTAATGATTGCTTGCTCACCAATATGATAGATGGTAATGGGATCTTGCGGAATGCTATCCAAAATCTCCATCTTGTAAGGTTCATTAACAGCCATTATCCTCTTCTTAGCTTCTTCTCTAGTAACTTCTTCTCTTACAAGAGGTAAATTCCTGGAAATGATTCGATCCTACAGATTGATGATGGTAAGAAGTAAGATTTTTACCAACCCTAAGAAAGAATAACCCAGTGAATATTGAATGCTCCCCTAAAGCTCGTTAACATACCAAAGGACAATGAACTAACACAAAGAGCTCACCATCTCTTTCTTAACCCGCTTGAGGTCTTTGTCAGTCAAAGGCTCCATATCGAAATCGTAGTAGAACCCATTGTCTATCCACGGCCCAATAGTCACTTTCGCTTCTGGGTACAGCTTTTGAACCGCCATGGCCATCACATGAGCACACTAGAGAAACCAAATAACAAAAAAGTTACAAACTTCATCAAAGTCCAGCTGCAGATTAATTTGTCAAAACTCAATTGAAACTTCCGGAGGTTGACTGGGAATTTGGTTTTACCGTGTGGCGAATTCTAAGGAGCTTCTCGGAAGAATCGTTAGTGGGGAGCACTATTCTTTCGGTTGAGTCTTCTTTCTGGGCTTCCTGTGGAGCAGCAATTGCAGGCTCGGTAGCGACAGACGCGGTGGAGGAAGAACACCGGGCACCGCCAACATTTCTTGTGGCGGTGAAGAGCTCCGAGGGGCGGAGATGTTTGTGGCAGCGGCGGAGGGAGAACGGGAGTAGGGGAGGTGGAGGTTTGGGGAGGAGAAGGGAGAAAGAGAGTGACGAAGCCGCCATTTTTTGGAGAATGAACATTCCTTCGGTAGGAATTTGCTGCGATGTTGGGTCGTGATTTTCTTCTGTGCCTTGTTTTGTGTTTGTGTGGCCAAGAAGCGAGAGTCTGAGAAGTTTATGAGCGCGGGCTTGGTGGTTCCGAGAAAGAAAACCATTTCGTCGTATCAACATACTAGGGTTGTTGCTTGGTGGATTTGGTGATGAATTTAGAATTTTAGATACATAATGTATTTTGTCCAAAATTTATTGGGCAATGTCTATTTTTTACCCAAACCTTTTTCAGATTCTTTTATTTTAACCAAACCTATTGAATTCCTAAAAATTATCCAAACGTTAACTCTCCGTCAACTTTTCTGTCAGTAATGCTGACTAAGTATGATCATAATGAGTTGACTTCCTACGTGGCGGTCAGAATACCATCATTTACTATTTTTAATAAAAAGATTATAAAAAAACAAAACAAAATCCCACCTCTCACGTGGACGAAATAAGTAACGGTAACAGAATGAATGCACAGACTTTGATAAATTATAATACGTTTGGATAATAAATAGAATTTCTATAGGTTTGGTTAAAATAAAAGAATCTGAAAAAGGTTTGGGTAAAAAATAGACATTGCCCAAATTTATTCTTGACATAAAGGTCTAGGAGTTATGCAATTGTATATAACCGTGGTGATAGAGAGGGTGAGGCGGGACGGGTACCTCAATATCCATGTACTATTTATGATAGTACGGTTTGGAGTGGGTAATACTCGCGCGTGTACGGAGCGGGGTGGGTCGATTCTTATATGTTATTTGAAAAATATTTTGTTAAATTTTACTTTTTTACGATAAAAGAAATGAGAAAACACTTTATGAATGAAAAATAGTGATAATAAAATGGGTAATTGAGTCTAATTAGTTGAAAGATCAAGTCTAATTAGTTGAAGAAAAGTCAAAATAGGATAAATATGTATAGATATTATAAGAAATTGAGATAAAATGGACCAAGAACGAGGTGGGGCGGGTCCGGTGGGAGTTGATAAACATGTCTCGCCCCACGCTATTGTGTTTCGAGTAATACTTGCCCCATCACAGATCAGGTCGAGTAATACCCGACGTGGTAGGTTCAAATTATCATCCATATATAACTACACAAACGGACCATTAGATATGGGATTTGATGATGGCGTTGGTGGGTTGGACGTGGGGTGAGGCAGGGGTATTGTTGTTCGTTAATTGAATTTTGTTACTTTCCCTCTTTGTGTTATTTTCCGTCTTCTATATAAGATGAGCTGATTGAGGAGAGAGAGTGAGGGTCAATTAGAGATTTTCTCCTTCAATCCCGCTTAATTTTCTTTCAACACATTAACGATGGTGAGAATAACGGTACTTACCTTAATCGGCAACGAGGTTATATCTGGTTAGATTTTAGGTTTTCTCTTCTTCTTCTTTTGTTCTTGAAGTTTTATAGCTCGCGTGATTGTTAGCTTTGATCTTGTCGTGCTTTGTTTTTACTTTTTGCTCGAGCTAATTGCTCGCTTTGTTGAGATATTCTGTTGCATTTAATCTTGCAGAGTTTCTCGAATTTTGTATTTGTAGGATTCTTCGTCTTCATCTTTTTCTACTCTATGTTTTTTGTTCACTTTCGCATTTTCAGGTAATGGAGCTCGCTTATATGATTTATGTATGCTTTTTTAGGTATTTAATTGATTCGTATTTCATTTAATGTTTTTTTATTGTTGCGTTTTTTCGGGTAAAATGTCTCGGGTACCACTTAAATTTGAGAATTGAAGCAGACATACCACTTAAGTTTGAATAGGGCGCCGGGTACCATTAAAGTCTCTAAAATGTGCATCCGTCTAGTTTTCCATCCAACCCAAACTTTTAATTACCTTTTTGTACCCAAAACTTTAAAACATCAAAATTATATTTCAACAAGTATTATCTAATATAAAAATTAGAGAACCTTCTAAACATAAGTACTACTAGAATGGATAATGAAATGTTTTCAATATAATAGATAAAATAGTAAAAATAATAAATGAATATGAAAGAAGGAATAATAAATATACTAAAAGATTATAATCTATAATTAAAATCAATATTAGAAGATCTATTTAAACTCATAATTCAATTCAAATCACTACCAAAATCAGTTAAAATAAAACATTATTGACCATTAATACATCAAGACCAAAATAGGATAAATGGAATACAATTTAAAAATTAAACATATTTCATTATTTGAAAAAAATTCAAACGAAATGAGACAGAAAGTAACCAAGTAATAAGTAAACTATAAAAGCTACGACATTCAGTTTCAAATATAGAAAAGAAAATATGACTATAGGAAAAGAATTAGAAATAGTAAATTTAACTAATATGGAAGAATATAATATTATAGAATTACAAGGACATTTAAATGAAAAATTAGACAACATCAATATGATGTAAGTGAACTAAATATAACATCCTCAGATTATATATATCGTGATAAAATTCATAAAATATATTCCTTTAGGGGAGTAATTCAATTATTAGAACACACAATGATAATTTAAAAGAAGATTCCAACTAAACAATAAAAAAGTGATGTTTTTCATAAGTGCAAAGGATTTTTTTACAGTAATAAGAAATAGAAGGACCATTTATGAAATTTAGAAAATGGAATGTTCCAAGAATATTCTGTCAATTTTAACAGAATGCACTTAGCAGTAAACTTAAGTGGTACCGAGTGCACATATAATAGAGTTCAGTGGTACCCGACGCCCTATTCAAATTTAAGTGGTATAGCTCTCCCAATTCTCATACTTTAGTGGTACCCGAGGTATTTTACCCCGTTTTTTCCTTTGGCATGATTTTGTGAAGTTGTTGTTCGTCTATGTTTTTTATTATTGTTTTTGTTTTTTCTTCTTGAAATCAGTGATGCAAATCAGGGCGAGATTGTTCAATTTAATGGATCTGGTTTTTCATCTAGCACTGTTAGATGAGAAGGTAAGATATATAAATGTATTTATTAAGGTGAAATGTGAAATTACTTTGTACCATATCATACCATGATGGTAATCATTGGTACGGTACATTTCGATATAAAATGTTAGTTTTTAGTAGTAGTACTATATCATACCATGCTAGTATTAATTGGTACGGTGCAGAGTAATAGAATTATGGTGGTTTTTAGTAGTAGTACCATAATGTACCATGGTGGCATTATTTGCTTGTGTATTGTTGTACTATTGTATACCACATGGTATGGTTAATGTGGAACATTAATGGTAGTAATACATTTTCTTTTGTTATCTAGTAGGTTTCCTTGGTATAGATCCTAATGTTCGAGATTATTGGAAGGACTTACAGTTCGATATAGTTGATGATCCAAATAAGTTTTACGGGGATTATGGAAATCATGAAGGTTTTGTTGATTATCCAAATCAAATTGCGCATACTCGTCTAACCCTAGAACTCCATACCCAGTATGGTAGCATAAAGTAGGCTAAGAGGGAAGCTTAGGGAGACTTACCCAAGCGTCATCATTTAGGAAAGAGTGGCATTAAAATTAACTAGACAAACAAATTCATTCATTCAAACCCTAAATATCCATGCACACATACATAGTAAACCATAAACCTAGGGTTTGGGGTTTAGAACCCCTAGTACCTTAGAGGACTACTCCATAAAGGAGGGAAGAAGATACATGGTAGAAATAAAAGAAGACTTGGGGTTGAAGAAGATGTCTTCTTGATCCTAGCTCCTCCTTCTTCTCCTTTCTTCAGCTTCTCTCTCTTCTCTCTCGCTAGAACCAAAAAGTTTCTCTCAAAATCAGCTCAACTCAAAAGGGGGAAAGGGGTCTTCTATATATAGGCAATCTGCAGACACGGACAAGTCCGCAGACTGAGCTAAGGATATCGCAGGCATGACCTTTGGCCTCTAGGCCGTGATCTCAAAACGCAATCGTCGAGGCCTTCGGGAAGGGGAAGATCCCTGGCTGACTTCGTCGTCGCAATCCTCGAGTCGCGACCGCGATCTTCCTCTCGTGTAATGTGAACGTTGGTAGTGACTTGACTAAGGAGACTCTTTGCTTCTCCAAGGCTCTTTCATCGCGAAGTTTGCGCCCTAAGCCTCCAAGATCTCGATCACAATCTATGGCTTCTGGGCCACGATCTTCAGCTGGACTTTGTGGCTTGTGATCCCGGCCGTGATCTTCGGCTTCTAGGCTACGATCTTCAATTCTTGTCCCTTTTCTACACATGTGACCTTGTTTTGTACCTAATTCACACATATCGACTAATACACCCTAAAGTCACATCAAAATCAAATAGGAACGCAATAGGGATGTATTTAAAGATGTTTAAGCATTTAAGCACATGAATTGGCACAAATCATTCCTCGATATGTAAGGTAAATAATACCAATTTTGGTGTTATCAGCTGCCATTTTAGGAGCCATTCTCCCTCGAAGGTTGGTCTCATTCTAGGTTAGGAGGGTTGCTTTATCGATAGAGTAATGACCCTTCCTTGAACTCTCGTCTCCTCCTCATATTTTCTCTCTAGCGACCTATTTATAGGTCTTTGATTAGGCTTTCTAGAGAGGAAAACTCCTAGATCCAACGTCATCCAACCAATCAGAAGGCTCCAAACACGTGGCCAACAAATCCGGAGGCTTTAGGGTTACTTTCTGATGAAGTAGTCAAGCACCACAAAACAAAATGGCGGCTAAAATGGCATTTCACTTCCATGGGAACCATTTTTGGTGTCGTTTATTTAAGTCATTCTCTATTCAAATTCTGTCTCCAACAATTGGATCTCGATGTTCCATACGACTGGCAGGTGGTCCACTAGTTGTCTTTGACCTGTAAATGCACCAAACGCTACCAAAAGCGTATCAATCCTATAAAAGCAATCGTAGGGTTGCTAGAACATACTTGAAGCAATCATAGCACAAATTCAAGGTATTCTGATGATAATGATAGAAAATGTACACACTTTGGATCATAATACGAGGGTCTAGAATAGACATTTATACGTGTCATCACATACGTTCGAAAGAGCTAAACATGGAAGATTTGGGTATAATGGAATCTCAAATTCCCACCATCCTTTGTAAGTTGGAAAAAAATTCCCCCAAACATTCTTCGATAATGCTTCGATATCATTATCCACTTGGCCTTTCATTTGCCTTGGGAGGCCTAAGTTGCTGGTCCTGTTCAATTTTGTTGGATGTATCCTAATGAAAGATATTAGCATTCAACTATTTAAATTATATCACTAACAATTTACAACGATAAATACTAAATTCTCAATTTTTTACAATTTAGGTATTAAAAAAAGTTAAAAGATTGCGTTCTTAAGGAGGCACATCCAGAGGGATTTTATCGCTGAAGTTGTTGATGAATGCGTCACATTTTGCTCGCAATACTTGAGTAGAGTGGAAACAATTTTTAATCGGCCAGAGAGAAAAGAATATATATTTTTATCATCTTCGCAGCCTCAAGAGTTATTAATTGTTTCAGGTGTTAGTCGTGCTATTGGTGTAAAGAATGACATCAAAATATGGATAATGCCTTGTGGAAGGCGTCCTCTTCTTATGTTCCAAAACTGTGATGAGGTGCAAGATTTTACAATGTACATATATACCAACTTTTGTTCATGTATCGTGTATAGTACCAAGGTTAAAAAGGCGTTAGGCGTAAGGCGGGCGTTGAGGCTTTGCCTAGAGCCTGGCTCGCTTAGGCATAGACTAAGCGTGTCTAGGCGTTGGAAGAAAAGTAGCTATTCGCAGTGCATTATGAATGCAATAATAATATACATCACTTCCTCTCTTTAATTAAAATGATTAATAACTTACTCAACACTTAATGACAAAAACATAGCTCACGAATTCATAGAATCATAGCTCAATCTCACATAGTTCTTACCTATTGAAAATAATTATATAGAAAATTGATTCGTAGTTGACGTTAATTTTCTCCTTTACTATTGACTTCCTAGATCCATCTAGTAATGTTTAGGAGAGACTTATATGTCGCCTTACTCCATTGACGTGTACGGTATCTAATTAGGCGAGAAACCCCTAGGCGAGGCACTTTGTCATTTCCTTGCGCCTAGGCGTGCCTAATTATAAGGTTAAGCGTGCATTTTTGAACCATGTATAATACTATAAATATTTTTATTGAACCAGAGAACTTTAATACAAATTAACTAATAAATCTATTTTCTATAGAAATCACAAGGAACTGTTAACTACTTGAGGTGTTGGCAAGGTTGAACAAGTGCATAAGAAAGAATTCTAATTGATTTTTTTTTACAATTACTGCATATTACAAGAATGCACAATGATAAAGTTGCAGGTTTGAATCATTCTCTGTTATCTTTAGCTCGAGATCCAAACAAAAGAGGCTTGCACTACACAGGCTATTGTATCAATGTATTTCGATTTCATACTAGAAAACGCAAGACAACCAAAAGGAGTTAGAACAATGGTGTCTTGATGAGAGGGTAGACCGATTGTGGAATTGAAGTTCTCACTAATATTGTTGAGCTTCGTTACATGGAAGGGCTTTGAGTTGTACTATTTCATTGTGAGTGGTATGACACAACTCGAGAAGGTGTTGGTTACAAGAAGAATGGGCACGGTATTGTTGATGAGCCCTTTGTTCTAGCTAGTTAAGCAATTCAAGTTTATTATATGAAGTCTTTGAGAGATCCTGGTTAGAAAACCATTGTGGAAACAACATCGAGAAATTTGTTTCAGATGCCTTCTAATGAAGAAGGACAAGGAGAATAAGAAGCCTACCAAAGAAGACAATATTGTAATTGCTCCTTTTATTATCCAAAATCAGGGTAATGATGAAATAAATTGGACTAGAGCAAGATTTTGAAGATGAAGAGTAATTTAATTTGGTGATATTTTAATTGAAGATGGGAATGTATGTCTATATATATATATAGGCTAAATTACACGTTTGGTCACTCAAATTATACAAATCTTTCACGTTAGCCACCCGAATTACTTTTCTTTCTTATTCGCCACTAACTTTACGAATCGTTTCACGGTTGGTCACCGGCCGTTACACTCCGTTAAGTTTGTCCTATGTGGCAGTCAACTATAAAGTTTGACCGTTAACTAGATGACATGGAAATTTAAAAAAATAAAATTTTCTTTCCACCTCATCATTGCACTTATTTTGTCTATATAATTTATCATATTAATAATTTAATAAAATTTAATAAATTATAAAAAATGGGCAAATCCTCATGTTCGGAGTTGCTACAGAAGAGCTTCTCGGGAGGATCAGAACAGTAATGGAAGGACGAAGGCAGGAGTCTGTTTCCTGCAGTGAGTTCAATGACTGCAGTGGTGGCCATCATATGGCTTCTTCCCCAGCACCCTCAATAACCATTACAAGTTTTCTTCCCCAACATGAAATTTGGCGGTGGAAACTTAAAACCCTTTGAGTTGCTTTCTATATTTATAGTTCTTCCACAGTGGGAGAAACCAAATCAGTAGGGCTCAACAGAAATCAATGTTTTCCCCCTCCTAATTTGGTGATCAAACATAGAAAAAGAATGAACACAAGCCACTCTCCAGCTTCATATGTGTAAATAGCTTCTTCTACAATTAAGACAAACATGTTAATATTTTACACAATGGCATGGTAAACCAAAATCCAGCTCATGGGATAGCTAAATGAAAGTGAAAGAAGCACAGAATTGGAGTGGTTTGTTAGCACATAGAGTTGAACTCTAATGGGCAAATATGCATATATACATGCAGGCATGCAGCAGCTTGGAGCTTGTCTCCAATTAGGTCGTCAGAACTCAAATCCCATGTTTCAAAATCTTTTAATCGTTTCATAAACGAGTGGGAAGTGATTAGAATGAGAATCAGAAGCTGGGTTTGGATTGACAAGCATACACTCAGCAAATGTTAAAGGATCGAAATGAATCGCATAGTGGCTGGTAGCAAGAGGAAGAAAGAAAGAGAGAAAGCCAAGCTGGTGCAGCAGAGATGAGTTTGAGATGTGAAATGGCAACATACCTGATGGAGAACGGAAACTGAATTCCGATCAACAGCAGCCTGAGAAGAGGAGAAGCCGGAAGAAAGGGAGATGGCGATGAGCACATAGAGGAACAAGAACCTCTCCTTGTTTCTCGTTCTGCTACGTTCGCCTGTCAGCAAGGCTGTAACTGCTTTGTTATCATGCTCTCTTCCGAGCCGGCCGCGGCCGCGGCGGGGACGCTGTTGTCGACATCGACGGAGGAGGAGGAGAGGGAGAGCTCCAGGAGCCACTTGGAGGCGTAGTGAGCGACGATGGAGCTGATGAGGTCGGGGCGGACGCCTTTGGACTTGATGCCGGAGATAGTTTGGTGATTGAACGATGGAGTGGATGGTGAGGGTGAGGATGATGAGCATTTGGATTTGCCTATTTTTGTAATTTATTAAATTATTAATATGATAAATTATATAAACAAAATAAGTGCAATGATGAGGTGGAAAGAAAATTTTATTTTTTTTTTATTTTTTTAATTTCCACGTCATCTAGTTAACGGTCAAACTTTATAGTTGACTGCCACGTAGGACAAACTTAACGGAGTGTATCGGCCGGTGACCAACCGTGAAACGATTCTTAAAGTTAGTGGCGAATAAGAAAGAAAAGTAATTCGGGTGGCAAACGTGAAAGATTTGTATAATTTGAGTGACCAAACGTGTAATTTAGCCTATATATATATATATATATATATTACTTTCTAGTTTTTATAAAGTATTGCTTATTATATCTTCAATACAATTAGTCACTTTCTAATATACGCAATGCGCCCTGTTACAAATATAATTTTTTGGGACAAATTATTGTTGATGACTATATAATTGTCGTTGGTATTACTAAACATTTCTGACACGTTAATGCCTCATCAATAATAAGATTTTACCGACGACAATACATAATTGTCATAAATATATATTATAATTGACGGGCAGTTGATCACAGTCAGTAATAATGATTTTTCCTGACGACGAATTTCATATTCCTCGATAATATTGAATATTACTGACGCAACAAAGATATCGTCATAAATAATGACTAGTCAGAATTGATTCCGACAAAAAATTTCATTACTGACAAAACATCTATCAATTACTGACAAAATGTCATATGGTTTGTAAAAATGTGGATATTACTAACGACATAATTTTTTCTTTGAGAAAAGAGACTTTCCTTACGCTTATTCAGTGTCGTCAATAAGTTCTTGTTAATGCGGTAGACCATCGATGTTGTAAACCATCGTAATGGCTCGTAGAGGCCCAGACTTAATGATGTGTTATCCTTACTTCCTTACTCTTCATTGATTAGTTGGTGGTATGAAACGAAAGCACACATTAGCTAGTCAAATCCCTATCACAAAAGGCGCATGCACGGGGTAGGAAATGACTTTAGTGGAAAGGATATGGCATCATGATAGATGAGCCATTGTAGCATCTCATTGATGATATAGTATGCATGACCAATTAGGAAAAATCATTCTTAAACAATTGTTTTCATTTCTTTGCTTTCTTGTTTGGTTTGTTTCTTTCTTGTTTTAGTATGTTAGAACTCGCAACCAAGGGCACCTCAATTTTTTACTTTTGTTTGCATATCATTCGATACAATTGGTTAGGTTTGAGTAGTTATTATTAAAAGATCTCGTGGAATATGACCCTCTCACATATAGGATTATCACTTGTGTTTTCTACATCAAGTTTTTTGCGCCAGATCCGAGGATTTTTTATAGTAATTGACAAAACTAACCTCTTCTGTTCAATTTTCATTTCATAAAAAAAATTACGCTCTTGTTGGTTTTTTTTTTCCAGAATTCGAAGGAGGCATACAAGAAAGTGGAGAAGAAGCATCACTCGAAGAAAAAGATGACCATCACACCTCTAATCGAGTACTCTAGGCCGAAGGCATCAATGGTCTTGAAAAGCCGCATACATCTTACATCACGTCGAAGGAATCCGAGTTCAAGTCGTACATGTGGAATATTTTGGCCGTCATTTAGAGGAAAAAGCCCCTTTTATAACTAGTATAAATATGAGGCTCGGCTAGAGCTTTCACACACACCTTTTACCAACATTCCGTTGCTTGCTTGAATTACTTTGTTTTCTTTCTTGTCTTAGTAGCTTAGAACTTGAATTAGGGCACCTCAACCCACATCATTTACTTTTGTTTGCATCCATCATTCCAATACATTTGGTTAGGTTTGAGTAGTTACCATCAAAAGTCCTCGTGTAAACCGACCCTAACGCATCTTAGGATTTATCACTTGTTCACTACATCAACTAACAGTAACATATATTTAAAATCGTTACATAAAAGGCAGTAATGTTTGAGTGCGGTTAAAGGGAAGGAATTGTATTTGTGTAGAGTTTCCCAACTCTCTTTCGACACCCTAAGATTATTCTCTTAAATTCTTTTTTTATTTTGTATGTGTTAGGTAAATTCATTTTAGTCATCTTATTTTGATGCATTAGTTTCTAAAGATGGTTTACCTAAAATTAAATCATTTAAGTTCTTTCAATTTAAATAATTCAAAATTTTAAGAGTTATTGTTTAAGAATTATTTTGAATATATAACATGTTCTTCAGCTAAATAGTGAATATTTAAGAATTATTACATTTTCTCTCCTATTTCAAAAACTCTACCTTATCTCTAGCCTTCCACCGTCTTCTCCACAAGGCTACCTCCGACACCACCCTAGTGACTGGTTGTGTTCATCATCTCTCTTGTGCTCTGGCTTTCTTTTGTGATTTCCTTGTTCTCCAATTTTTTTCTTATATTCCCGTCATTAACGGCTTCTAAAGATATGTTCTGATTTTCCTACCCTCAATGACTTTTCCCGTCCTTGGTGGCTTCCTCTCAGTTCCTAAGTGGTTCCCTCCCATATTCCTCCCTGGTGGAGATGTTATGTCTTGTTCTGATATGGTTTCTCTAGATTTTTCGCTCTCTTATGGGAAGGAATGATGCATTTGGGGAGCTTCCGCTAGATCTGATGTAATGATCATTTCTCAATTTTTAGTGTGGTCGTCCTTATGGGACATTACATTCATCGTTTTCCAACTACCCCTTACTCTCTGGACGAGATGTTATCGAGTTCTACGATGCACACTTACTTCTAAACCTAGGAATGACAAGTATACCACTAATGGACTTGGAGTATAGTGGCTCTATCATATTCCATAGGGCGCTATTACCCTACCCTACTCTTCTTAAGCTCAATAGTTATCTAGCTGAGCCCTTGTTGTTGGTTGGTCTAAGGAAATTATGTTATTAGAGAGCATGATAAAAGAAGCAATACTTGGGAGAAACCGCCTTCACCCTAACTACAGGTAAACAATCCAAAGGTAGGTAAATAAATGGATTTTTTTCCAATAATAGCACCTTTAAAAAAAATTACAAAATAGCACATTTACATATAAACCGCACCTTCAAGGAGCGTTTTATGTGCAAACCGCACAACGGGGGAGCGGTTCACGCTAGGGCAGCTTGAAAACCGCACTGTCAGTGTGCAATCTGTGTTCTAGAGTCGGCGGTCCCCAGCACCGTTGGATGGGGGGGGGCATGAACGGTCAGTGCCTTGGTAGTCATGAACCTCGCCTTCCCTGCGCGTTTTTGCAATGGGCAAAATTACCAGACATCCCTTGAAGGGTGCGGTCTGATGGGTATAAATACCCCCTCCCCCTCCTCATTTCTTCACACCATAACCCATTATCCTCTCTCTCTCTAAAATTATCTCTCGATCCATCCCCCTCCCCTCCCAAAAGTCTAGGAAATAGTGGCCTGTTGGTTGCGGCTAAGTCCGATATACCATCAGAAAACATTTCTTTGGCTTTTACTTCAAAACCCGCCAAATCTCTGTCCAACTTTCGTGAAAAAATGGACGAGTGGTTCCCAGAAGAGGGAATTTATTATGATGAATTTCAAGCGGTACGTACTCATTACTAAATGTTGTTGTTATAACCTTTTCAATTAATCTATGTACTAATGTTGTTGTTATTCTCTCATAGGTTGGGGACGACGTGGATATATACAACCAACGGTATTATGTTGATCAAGGGCCTAGTGATCCAACCGTGTTGTACGACCAATCCAACCATCGTTCAAGGGATGTTTGGAACGATCACGAGGTACATACAATTCTTCATCGTTTTTCTTTCTTCTAATTTGTTAACGTACTTAGTGGAATATAAAATAAATTTGATCATTTTTAATCGTATTGGTTGTTTTCAATAATTTAATCGAATACATAGCGCCACTTACTTAGACTCTTTATAAAGAGATGCATGCCTAAGGAAATGGGGTTTTAAGCGATTATCATGATCCTCCATTTCCTGGGAAAATCGGGTTTTAAGCGATCCTCGGATTTCCCATTTTTCTGTCAAAAAGGCTGTGTTTCTAAAAAGATGTATACCTCTTCTAAGAGTCTTACTAGTGTTGCATTGTATTCGATTAAAATATTTAAAATAACCAATACGATTAAATTATTTAAAACAACCAATATGATTAAATTATTTAAAATGTTGTTTAATTTATTAAGTATGTTTCCTTTATGAAATTATGAATATATCTTGGAAAAAATGTAATATTATTTTAATTTGTTTGTTAATAATATAATTATAATAAAAGTATGGTAAAAGTTAATTCATTTATTTTAATTAATTTAGTTATAGAAAAACTATTACTAGTATATCATAAATAACGTTAAATTTTTCGCTAGGAGGCATGGACAATATTCCGCTACAGTAGTACGACCAATGTGTTCCCATGGAACGACCTTATTTTTCCCTTTCTCAAAAAGGCACGGTTGTAGTCGATTAGGCATTTCGTGGGCGTCAAAATCGATTGTCAGCTCATCACTGCATTGGTGGAGAGATGGCGAAAAGAGACACATTGCTTCAACTTTCGCGGAGGAGAGTGCACTATCACTCTAAAGATCGTCGTCATCCTAACCCATCTGCCCATCGACGGCAAAGTGGTGTGTGTGAGTGATCATGCATCCGAGGATGTTGGCGATATGACCGGTTTGCAGCATTTGATCCACAGTGTTTTGGGGTTCCGAGTGCCAATCAAGAGGAGCGTTGATGCGATAGATATTTTAGCACCATTGAGGAAAAACCAAGTATCAATCACTTGGTTGACGAAGTGGTTGAAGGACCAACACGATCCTACAAAAGGCGGGGTGCCCCTGACCGAGGAAAGTCCCGAGGAGGTGAAGGAAATATCCTCGTGTCTATCTTATAGGCATGATCGGAGGAGTGTTCTTCTCCAAAAAAATCCAACAATTTACTTAGTTGTGGATGGCTTAGGATCCTCCTTGGTAGTTGGGATGCGATGGGGGAGTTGAGCTGGGCATCCGCTTGCCTAGCTAATATCTACCACCATTTGTGTAATGCATCTCTCAAAGCTGTGAGGGAGATTGGCGGGGCAATGTTCATCGTTCAATTTTGGGCTTGGGAGCATCTGCTATGGATTGCACCGGAGAAATGTCCCGACAGGAATTGGCCCGTCGACTTTGGGAAGGAGAGGTAACTAGAATACTTCGAAATGTTATAACTTTTTTTGATGGACCACATGTATGTTCCAATTTCTTTTAACTTAAGTTTATCATTTCTTTTTGTAGATCAAATACGAGCCATACCCTGCCAGATGTTTGCCCGTCTCCAGAATGACCTCCAACGCCTTTGAGCGCCTCGGTGTAAACGAATATCTCGGCTTTGGAAAGATTATTGGACCTCAAGAATTCGAGCATGGCGTCTACTTCATCCTGAGTGGTTATGAGATATTCCTCATGCCACAACGACCCGCCTTCTCTGTTTGGATATCGTTATACCATACGATCAACTCTTCTCGTGCCATCCATGCAAGTAACGTTAGTTCACATTTGATGGAGGTCTTCAAGCATCAGTCTGGTAGCGACCTTTATTTTCTGAAAATTGTCACCGACGTAGGTGACCCCCTTTCGAGTCTCTTCCGTGTAACCATTCCAACGTAACCCAAGCGTGACTGCGTGAACTTTTGGAATGACATCTGCGATAAAACCGTAATTCAGTTAAAATCATAAAAATCACAAATCACAATAAAAAGTAATACAAAATAAACTTACGAGATAATGTTAATCTCAAAAACAATAAAAAGTAGGGTACTACAACAGAAAAATTGAAGAAGAAGAAGAAGAAGGAGAGGTGTGAAGAGAAGAGGTTCCCCGGGGTTGCCTTTTATAGGCTAAATCATCACTGAAAACTGCAGGGGCAGGGTGTGGTTTTCATCTGCCATATAGCCCCACGTCTGTCAACCTGCATGACCAACATGCTGGTTGCCGACACACAAACCGCAGGGGGGAGTGAGGTTTGTGTGTCGGCAAATGAAAACCGCACCATGAGGATGCGGTTTGTGTTAGAGAAACAGAAACCGCATCCTCAGCAGGCGGTTTTGCTAGGTCATCCTAAGAACCGCCTTGCCAGGATGCGGTTCTGGTAGGTCAGAAAGCAAACCGCGTGTCCAAGGTGCGGTTCACGTTCTGAAACTCAAACCGCACCCTCAGGTTGCAGTTTTTATGTAAACCGCACCTTGGACGTGTGGTTTTTAAAAAAGGGTGATACTTTTAGAATTTGTGTGGCCTGGGTGCTATTTTTGGATTTTTTTAATGGTGCTATTTATAGAAAAATCCCTAAATAATTCATGGCAAATTTGATGTGTAGGTTGCTAGAATGTGGATCGGTGCAATGATCATATCTCGCGATAACCCTCCTAGCCTAGTCGATCGACCCATTGTCACCTTAGTCGATATTCCTAAGCATGGATAAAAACTACCTTCTCAAAACGAGTTTAATTCGTCCGCACATAAGCTCAAGGATTCAATGATATTACACTCAGCTCGCAAGCATCATCTAGGTGCGCTCCTAGTTAGCGAGAGATGGTCACCTCGACCACCAAATAGGACCCTCAATCAACTAACATAAATAGGATACATTCATTCATACACAACTAAGCACTAACCTAAGCCAAAACTAAGGCTAATTCATGCCATATATTCAATCATTCATCCACACCATAGCTATAGGCATTAAGAACACTAGATAAACATAAACAAGCCATATATTAACATTTACCATTCATCTACATGTCATAACCCTAAGTTATGGTTTGGGAGAAAAGGCCCAAGTACCTTAATACACTACCCCATGCGGCCAGATCTTTCTTGCAGTCTTGAATGTGGAAGAGTGTGACTTTGACTACGAAACTTTCTGTGCTCTTCTATTTGTTGTCTCCTTGAGATTGTGGCTAAGCGAATTAGGATCAGGGCTGCGATCAGGTGTGTTGGTCGTGATCTTGATCGCAACCTGTCACTTCTCGGTCGTGATCTAGGAGCATGAATTGTGAACTGGATTTTTTCCTCCTTCTCTATACTTGTGCCTTGGATTTCTTGACATAAACACTAAAGCATCAAAATGTCACCTAATAAACCATGAATACATGCAAGAAAATAATTCTTGGCTACATTGAAGCTTTAATTATCTTTAGACGCTCAAATCCTCATGAAAACATCTAAGATTCGGAAGGATAATGGCACCTATTTAGGCATTATCATTTCTCCTTTGACGTCGTCCTCTTAGCATGCTCTATGCATCCTTTTCAATCGTTTAATGCGGGTAGTGTTGCCTCTTACAAATGTCATGGCGGCTAGTTTGTGATTCTCAGAAATATGAGTTCTACCTATGGGTTGATTTTCATTTGTGGTTATGGGTTGTTGGTGATGGTGTGGGTGCCGCTGCTTTTTGTTGTTTTATGGATTTTTGGGTTGTCTCCTTTGGCTTTTTGTTTCTACAGGTACGGGTCTTGCTAGTAGGTCTTGCTTACTATGGTATTTGTGGGCATTTCAATGCTTGATAGGCTCTTTTCACTGTTTTGTCATGGTTGCCTCTGTTGCCGACTCCTATGCCTTGATTCAGCTCTGAGAATCGGTACAGTCCTATCCACCATTGCTTTGTAATCTCTTCTATGATTCACTGTGATTGGTCGTCTTCAAACAATTCCAAGAGGCGGAATATGGTGATGTAATGCTGAATTTCCATGATTAAACTTGTATTGGATGAGCTGTTGTTTTGCTTTCAACCTTTCTAATGAACGAGGAAGCAAAGAGTGTTTCAGATGCTGGTTTGTTAGCTCAAGAATGAAAAGCCCATGTCAAGTTGGATCATGCTTTGCTATCGTTTGTTCTTATCTTTTCATCGTTGTCTTGGTGTGTTCCTCTAGATGTTTGAGGTTATTCTTTCTTGTTTTTATTTCTCACGATGTTAGTCCCTCTTTGTAACTGAATTTATTCAATGAGCAATATAAGTGGCCCCTTTGTAAAAAAATTTAGGCCTAATACCAGAAAAGAGCCTATAGTTTAGACTTTCTGTCATCTGTACCCCTATGTTTATCTTGGGTCAGTTATGTCCCAATGTTTAGAGCCTCCATGTCAAAAATGTCCTCTGTCATTTTGTTGACTGTTAAACTTAACGGTTGACCAAATAACTGTCAAAGACAGTTTGACTAACTATGATGTGGCGCCAACATGTCACCTAGAAACTGCCACATCATCAAAAATTATAATTTAAAATTATGATAATGTATTTATTTTCATTGCCTGATAGTTTAATTATTTTCAATTAATAAAAAAAAATCCCCTCATCTTCCTACTCTTTTTGTCATTCACAAACCATCCAGCGCCATCGTCACCCTCTCGCCGATCAATACCAACGGCTCACTCGCACCCTCCCAAATCGCCGATCAATATCTTCCAACGACGCCGACGATCCCCAATCCCCTTTCCCCATCCCGACGACCCAAATCGCAACCCACAACGTCGTCCACCCACTCCTTTCCCCGTCCCGATGCAACCTCGACGATGACACCAAATCATATCTACCAATCTCTTTTCTTCTTCTCCATCGTCTTCAATTTCTTTCGCTCTCCCAGTGATTTGGCTCTTCAGTTTCTCGATCTAGGATTTTCAACGGAGTAAGGACGCGGTAGAGATAGCGGTTGCTTCTCCGACATGCCCAGATCTCATGCTCAACTTCAACGAGTCGTCGGAGTTGACTGGAGCGGAACCTTTGTCTCCGGCTGCTTCGTCGACTTTTTCTTCTGGTACTTGACAGCGGCTAGGGATGCAGAGCTGGACGATTTCAGATCCATTGCTCGTTGATCTTTCTTATCCGACGATGAAACGAAGAAGCAGGTGGAGGCGGCTAGCGGCGATGACAACTCTCCAAAAGAAGCGAGCTAGAGAAGTGGGCAATCCGCCCATCCCCTGCAACTCTCCAAAAGCTAGAGGCGGTGGGGTGAAAATGGTCGGAGGCGACTAGGATGCGAGGAGACAAAGAGAGAAGGGAGAGTTGAATTCCGTGTGATGTGATTTTTTTGGGGGTTTTTTTATTTCTTTGTAAAATTATGTTATTTTATTTTATATAAGTGATGTGGTAAAAATAGTCCATGTCATGTGACACATCATCGGTCAATAGTTGACCGTTTGACCACTAACAGTCAAAGTAAACAGAGACTAAACTTGGGGACATAAGTGACGCGATATAAACATAGGGGTACAAGTGACCTAAACCCTAAACTACGGGCCTTTTTCTGGTATTAGGCCAAAAATTTATTATTAACTTTTGTTGGTATGAGGTTGTTCTTTCTTGTTTCCATTTATAACGATGTTATTCTCTCTTTGTAACTGAATTATTTAATGAGCAATATAAGCAATCCCTTTGTAAAAATAAAAAAAGAAATGTATTATTAATGTTTGTTGATACTTAACTCATTTCTTGTCAAAATAACATGGTAAATTTTTCATCTTAAATCCTATTCTAATTCAATCTAGCTGTCTCAAAACTTAACACTCTGATTGAAAATAATAATTAAACATAGTAGTTTCGTAATATTGATATATTTTTGTGAATTTAGGCTTTTTCGGTAATATCAATATGGAAATAATTCGAGCCCCATGATGCTTGAATATGGATCCGCTTGTCTATAATTGTGATCGTATGCATTTGCTTAGTATGTCAGCATTTTAACTTTATAAAATTAGCATCAGATTATGCAGCAAATCCACACAAAGAAAATACTATTTTTTTATAAATCAAAATGTAAGTGTACTAGTCAACATATTACAACATTGCAAATAAAATGTTGCATCATTGGTGTTTTATTATATGAAAATATTATTCTTTAATTTCTTATTTTGTAATTTGAAATGAACATAACACAAAAAATTAAATAAAAGTTCTTATTTGTGTGATAACTAAATTCATATTTTATTATGTATGATTTTTTTCATTCATTTATAAATTATTATTGAATATATTATTAAATAAGTAATCAAAAAAATTATATGTTATGGAAAAAAAATATTATACACTATTTGTTATGATATTTTTTCCTATTATAATTTATGTCGAATTTAGAGCCAAAACATTTTTATTGAGTTGAATGCCAAACAAAAAAGTAAAAAGATCACGATCAAAGCGTAGGTCTTCAACATGTTTGAAGACATGAACAATAATCTTGTTGTGCTTAGTAGCATCAAATAGAATTCACCCTATTGGCTACATATCTAAAATTGTAATTTGGGTCTAATAGGTTGTATGTTCGAATGTTAATAAGGACAATTATATATGTACACTTTTAGTTTTAGATTAGCGAAACTTATGGATTATGAAGAAAATTTTAAGTGATAAAAGTAACATGAAAAATTGTGAAGTTTTGCGGCAAAAATTTGTTCAAAAACTACCGTAAAATAAGTTAAAAATATGATTTGCTAGTTCGTAATATTGTTTAGAAGCAATTCTGTAATGTTGCAATAGGATCGTCCATATTGTCGTTGAGTGTAGGTATTACATGAAATTGTGTCCCTTTAACTATTTACCCAAAAATGTATGCTCAAGTTTGATAGTTTTGGAATTTTCTTCGGGATTCGCTAGGGCAAAATGAAATGTCAACGAGGGTAAGGTGAACCATGAGGCATATGGAAGTCTATGAGGAATAGGTAAGCTATGATGCCACCATCTTAGTTTTTGTTCTTGGATGGCTTGCTAGATGACACATTTTGTGAGGTACTTTGATGAAGTTGTCCAAAAATTCCCACTCAATGTGGTGGCATGGTTGGCCATAAACAATTATTGTAGGGATATGATAATGAAAAGGGTCTTAATTATCCTATTATGCACGATCCAGTCACGGTGGAATTGATCACCTTTCATGATACGTTCTGATGTGCTCACAGATCGACCTAGAGTAGATGGTCTAGCAAGGAGACAAAAAATTCGTTATTAATAAGATTAATCGTTGAATGGTTCATGATGCTATAAGGGTGTGATTCTTGACAAAAAAAAAATCTGATTACGTTATGATAACTCAACCTTTTAATTGTTTTGTGGGTAAGCAAAACAATAGGGTGGTTAGCATGTAAGAAGACCATTTTTTTCTTTCCTACTAGTGTGTTTGATTTTGATTTTCGTTGACTATTATCGCCTTATGAACGATTTATTTATGCTTCCTTGGTAATGTAAATATTTTAATATGCTTTTAATATATGTACAAACATGCATTTTTTGCCGAATAAAGACTGTAGGTTATTATTTTTTATTAAATTGATCTCATATTTAGGATTTGAAAATTAGGGACTAGGGTTCACCCATTAGGGGTTATGGTATGTACCATGCTTCAAACCCTAATTAATTAATTATCTAAAGAACAAAAACTTACTATGCATATAGTAAGGTTAGTGTATGCTAGAATGAACCATATATGTATATATACGTACCCTAACATATCATTTTTCAATTTAAGAGCAATGTAAAAAAACTAAGATTTTCATTTTAGTTAGATTTATTGTGGCTGTAGAACATTATGACTGAGGTAGATACGACACGTAACCGGTACCCGTAGTTATCAAAGTCACATAACTAAGAAAAGAAATAAAAGGATAGGGATAAGATGGAATTGAAGTGCAATCTCACACCTGGGAGAAGGCTCTATCAATATAAGGGTAAAATCTTGACCACAATCAAAGGGGAATCTCGATTGATACAAAGAAAATTCACAAGGCTAAAGCTCAATGAACCAAAATAAACTCAATATTCTTCAATGTCTACCACAAACTCAAGTTTAAGCCTTTTTACAGGCCAAATAAACAAAAACTAATCAAAAGCTCGAAAAGGAAAATAATCCTAAACAAAAAAACTAAATTCACTTGGTAGCCCTAATCGCGATCATGGATTTAAACGCAGCTGGACAGGGGTGCCACTGATCCAATTCTCTAGTCACCCCTCTTGATCCCTGGTCTGGGATATGATTCCCGCTGGCTGGGGGTCGCAACTTCCTTCAACCCGCTTGCTGCTCTATGACCTCGGTCGGTCGGGAATCTTATAAGTCTCACCCCGTTGAAGAAGTTTTGCGCTCAAAGCTTGAGTAAAAAATAATATATCATACTCTCATTCAAACTCAGACAATCCACAAAACTCTTGATCCAAGCAAGCTTCCTCACCTGGCTTCCAAACGAAATTCCATGCATCATCATCAAGAAACAACAAACAGTCTCCACAATTCCACGAAATCAAGAGTTCAAACAGCTCAGCAAACATAGGCTCTAGTCCGTGAACTTCAAAACGCAAGTTGTCATTCAATTTGCAGAATTGAACGTTGAGGTCGGAATTATCAGGTTCTGCAAAATTGACAAGATCAATTCTCTTTCCTCCAAGATCGATACAATAGTTTTTTATTGATCGACTCTCATTCCCTGAGGTAATGGCATCCACATCCAATCCTTTTGGATTGGATTTAGCACATAGAAGTTCCAGAACTCGACACTGCATCTTGAATTTTGCGGTGGTGATAATTTGGTCACCAGAATGATTTCCAACGACTACAGTTTACGTGAATTAAGCCTATTCTCTACAAGTTCTTCGCTTGATATTTGAGACTCCATAACACCTTCTTCGAGTTTCTTTTTCTCTCGAGTGCCTAGTGTTGTAGAAACCACTGTGTTTCCTTCAAGGAACTCACCATAATCGATGACATCCTTCAAATCTTCCTCTAGATCAACGTCGACTTCCTCAGAACTTGAACTATGTTCAACCATGGTTTTGATTAAATCTCACATCTTAACCATCCGTGATGCAAGCTGTTACATGACATCTGCAAGGTTTGGCTCCATGGTTTGCATCTTCGTTGTCTTCCTTGCCATTGTATTGAATCGGAGCTCTAATACCACTTGATACGAGCACAAAACTGAAGCCCTAGTTATCAAAGCCACACAGCTATGAATAGTAATAAAAAAGATTTAGATAAGGCGGGATTGAAGTGCAATCTCACGCCTAGCAGAAGTCTCTATCAATATATGGGTAGAATCTCGACCACAATCAAGGAGGAAACTCAATTGATACAGAGAAAATTCACAAGCCTAAAGCTCAATGAACCAAAATAAACTCAATATTCTTCGTTGTCTCCCACAAAACTCGAGTTTAAGCCTTTATATAGGCCAAAGAAACAAAAACTAATAAAAACCCCAAAAAGTTTTAAAAAATCCTAAACAAAAAAGGTAAATTCACTCGTCAGCCCCGATCTTTGATCTCAGATCCACGGTCAAGGATTTAAACCCAAATGGTCGGGGCACCACTGATCCAATTCCCCGGTCACCCCACTTGATCCCCGTTCGGGGATTAGATTCCCTCTAGCCAGAGGTCGCACCTTCCCTCAATACGTTCGCTGCTCTCTCAACTCGTTCGGCCGGGAATCACATCAGATCTCATGTTTTGGATTTGGAAATTAGGGACTAGGATTCTTCCATTAGAGGTTATGGTATGTACTATGCTTCAAACTCTAATTAATTAAAGATCTAAATAACGAAAACTCACTAGGCATATAGTAAGGTTAGTGTGCGTTAGTATGAACCATATATGTATATATAAGTACCGTAACATATCATTTTTCAATTTAATAGCAATGTGAAAAAGCAAAAAAAATTATTTTAATAAGATTTACTGTGGTGGTAGATCATTATGAGTAAGATTCTCATCATATACTAAATAAGACTATGAATTATGTCAAACATATATAAAAACATTCTAGGTTAGAAATTACTTGAATCGAAGTACATTTGAATAAGTCACGTTTGATCAACACATTGAAGAGTGAGAAAAGATGACAAGTTTGGTTCCATGTTTCTCTCTCTCTCTGTTTTCTCCTCCTATATAAAAAATTCCTATTTCAAGAGCACTTCTTTTCTTTCTCATTTATCTTTGCGTTTCGTTAGTGGCAACACGCATTTCTCTCCTTCCTTCCTTTCTCCCATTCCACACTCCAATTTTTTCCATTACCTCACAAAAAATTTCTTCTCCTTTTCTCTCTCTTACTCATTAATTTTCAGACGTACTCATTTCACATTTTGATAATCTCTTCCTTCCCCTTTTGCTCAATCCTCTTCTAATAAGCTTGTCCTACTTGTTGTCGATCCTTCATCCCAAAGTCTGTTACTTTTCATCGAATTCCCTACGTGGGTTCATAATATTTTTAAACAGTAATGTTGCTTCCTTCCCTCGTTAGCCATTCGTTGGCTTCATAAATAGAACATTTTTTGTTCGTCAAATCCCTGAACGAAGTTGTGTTTCGATCTAAATGCATGTTATTCTTGCAGGTGGCTATATTTATTGACTCAAATTCTAGGAAACTATGTCGAGTTTTGAGGGTGTACTTGTTTCTGATCCATGGCTACAGAGTCAGTTCACCCAAGTCCAGCTACGCACCCTCAAGTCCAAGGTGACAACTTTTTCATATGAATTTTGATGCTAGCTAGCCTTAAAATTCGAACATTATGACATAGCTTTGGATTTTGATGATTGATGGGTGCATTTTGATTTTATGATTCACAGTATGTATCAGTGAGAACACAATATGGTCGGGTCACGGTAGGAGATATGCCAGCCGTTTTCTCAAAACTAAAGGCCTTTATCGACGTCTTTAGCGAGAATGATATCAGTGCTATGCTTCAAGAATCAACTTCCAACATGGATGAAGAGATCGATTTCGAATCATTCCTTAGGGTGACTTGTGAAATCCACAACTCTTATTGATTCCATTCCTCTTTGTTAGGATAATCATAGTTTGATTTTTTCTGTCATTTCTCATAGGCATACCTAAACTTGCATGGACGAGCATCCATAAAATCAAAATCATCAGGCAAAAAACTAGCAGGTTCATCCTCATTCCTCAAGGCGTCCACAACAACATTCCACCATAACATTAATGAATCTGAAAAGAAATCTTATGTCCAGCACATTAATAAGCACTTGGGAGAGGATAAGTTCTTGAAGGACTACCTCCCCATTGATCCCTCAACAAATGCCTTGTTTGATCTTGTCAAAGATGGTGTCCTCCTTTGGTAATTCCAGTTTGAGTATGATTGTTGGCTTACAATGTTGTTTTGAACATTGAATCTTAAGTATGTTCTCTTTATTTCAATGATGTGTAGTAAGTTGATCAATGTGGCTGTCCCTAACACAATAGACGAGCGAGCAATCAATACAAAAAAAGCTCCTAATCCATGGGAGAGAAATGAAAATCATACACTATGCCTTAACTCAGCTAAGGCTATTGGATGTACTGTTGTCAATATCGGTACTCAAGATCTCGTTGAAGCTAGAGTAAGCTATTAGTCATTTGCTTGGTAAAAATCAGCAACTTAATTTGAACTATTGTAATGTTCTTGTTTTCCTTTTCCTTTTTCAGCCTCATTTGGTTCTTGGATTGATTTCTCAAATTGTTAAGGTACAAAAAATAGAACTTGTAATTTATATATATATGGTCATGAACTATGGGTATTGGATAAATGATTTTGTTGTTATTGTTGAATTTTAGATTCAACTACTGGCTGATGTGAATCTTAAGAACACGCCTGAGCTTGTTGAATTGGTCGATGAAAATGAGGTGAAGGATTTTTCAACTCATACCTTTTGGATGAAATATCTTCCTGACGATTTCTTTTCTCACATCTTTGTCTGAAAATTGTAGGAAGTGGAAGAGCTTAGGAACTTAGCACCCGAGAAGGTTCTGTTAAAATGGATGAACTTCCATCTAAAAAAGGCTGGATATACTAAGCAAGTAACAAACTTCTCTTCTGATGTGAAGGTAAATCACAATCAAAGCATTGTGATATGTTTATCTTATGCGTCATATTGTGTTTTTATCTTCTATGGCTATAACGTTGGAGACTTTTCAGGATGGAGAAGCTTATGCTTACCTCCTTACTGCTCTTGCACCGGAACTTAGTACCCCTGATGCATTGCAAGTTATGGATCCTACAGAGAGGGCAAATATGGTTATTGAGCAAGCAGAAAAATTGGAGTGTAACAAATACCTTACTCCCACAGACATTGTTGAAGGATCAGCTAATCTTAATTTGGCATTCGTCGCAGAAATTTTCCAGCATAGGTAAATGTACAGAATGATCTCATATAATATTTTTTGTTTTCTTATTCTAGTAAAATGAATGGTTCATCAACTCATTTAATTTTTTATTCTTTCCCAGAAATGGATTGAATGCTACCGAAACCTCAAAAGTATCCTATGCAGAGATGATGGAAGATGATGATCAAACTTCTCGAGAAGAGAGATGCTTCCGACTATGGATCAATAGTCTTGGGATTCCTACACACTGCAACAATGTCTTTGAGGATGTTAGAAATGGGTAAAGCTATCAATTTTTACTTGTGCAGTAGTGTTCCTTGCTAATATTGCCCAACTGATTTAGTTGCTTTTCTTATTGTAGATGGATTATTTTGGAAGTCCTCGACAAAGTCTCCCCTGGATCAGTTAACTGGAAGCTAGCAACTAAGCCTCCCATAAAGATGCCTTTCAGAAAAGTTGAAAATTGTAACCAGGTTATACAGATTGGAAGGGACATGCATTTCTCACTTGTGAATGTAGCTGGGAATGACATTGTCCAAGGAAACAAGAAGCTTATTATAGGTTGCTTGATTATATTTGCATTTTTTTTTTGTTACTTATGCTCCCGCACTATGCTTGATTCATGATTGTTTATTTTTCACGCATTCTTGTTCCAAGCAGCATATTTATGGCAACTAATGAGGTTCAGTATGCTACAACTACTGAGAAACTTGAGATCTCACTCCAGTGAAGGTAAGGAGATAACTGACACAGACATTATACAATGGGCGAATGACAAAGTGAAGAAGTCTGGTAAAACATCTCAAATGGAAAGCTTTAAGGTAATAATTACAATGAGGATTAAACAACTTGTTCCCATCTTTCGTTGATGATGGCTGAAAATTTTGCTTCTTGTTTTTTACAGGATAAGAACCTAGCTACTGGGGTTTTTTTCCTAGAGCTTCTCAGTGCAGTGGAGCCTAGGGTGGTCAACTGGGAAGTCTGTAGAGCTGGAGAAACTGGTATATTGACCATCTTTACATAGTATGTTATTCCTTTCTTGTCTTAATTGTTTTCTTTTAATCTTTGCAGATGAGGACAAGAAGATGAATGCGACATATATCATCAGTGTTGCAAGGAAGCTTGGATGTTCCATCTTCTTATTGCCTGAGGACATCATGGAGGTAATGGAGTAGTTCTATGAACCTTTCTTAATTTCCAAGTCAATGGTTGATACATTGAGTTATTTTTCTGAGTCCAGGTGAACCAAAAGATGATCCTGATATTAACTGCAAGCATCATGTACTGGAGCCTACAGCGAAAGCATGGAGGAGGACACCATACATATACTCCTCCTGTTAATGCACCAGAAGATCATGCAGAAGAAGCTGATGATGAAGATGTTGCAGCAGATGCAACTGAATAGCCTTTTTTAAAAAAGATACACCGTGGAGTTTTGTTTTCATTGTTGTTTTCTTCTTCGTTTGATATAGAAAAAGACTTTAGTTTTTCACGTTTCTGAAGCTATACATTTTGAAATTTCCTTCCACGACGTTATATTTGCTGAAAGACCTTAATGAAAGAGGGAAAATGTTTTGTAATGTTATAGGTTGTTTTGATGCATAATTTTGCACGTGGTATTTGGAGCAAAATAATGCATTTATTTGAGAATGTGATAGTTTTGAGTTATTTCAAGGGCAATGCCTATTTTTTACCCAAACCTTTTTCAGATTCTTTTATTTTAACCAAACCTATAGAAATTCTATTTATTATCCAAACGTATTATAATTTATCAAAGTCCGGGCATTCATTCTGTTACCGTTACTTATTTCGTCCACGTGAGAGGTGGGATTTTGTTTTGTTTTTTGATAATCTTTTTATTAAAAATAGTAAATGATGGTATTCTGACCGCCATGTAGGAAGTCAACTCATTATGGTCATACTTAGTCAGCATTACTAACAGAAAAGTTGACGGAGAGTTAACGTTTGGATAATTTTTAGGAATTCAATAGGTTTGGTTAAAATAAAAGAATCTGAAAAAGGTTTGGTTAAAAAATAGACATTGCCCTTATTTCAAAAAATACATTAAGTAAAACTTATGGAGTGATAGTTATATCTTATGTATCAATTAAGCAAAAATATTATGTAAGTATTACATAATGATTAAGACACTATGTAAATCTTATGGAGAGATAATCATTTCTTATGTATCATTCAAACAAACATTTTTCGTAAGTCTTCTTCAATATAAGGAACACAGATTTCTTTAATATTAACTAAATTGTTGACCATATCATCAATTTGAATTACACGAAAGCAATGTAAAAACAATAAAATTTTACATAAAAGTTTAATCAAATTTGATAATTTTTCTAACTTATTATTTTATTATTAATTAAAATTCATTTATTATTACCTATGGTATTTATCATCTCATGCATTTGCATTAAATAAAGGTTTCGTAATGTAAATTAACTTTGACGTAATAGTTCAATCACATGCCATACTTTTTTATAATTTTATTTTATTATTATATAAGATTTGTGTAAAACATTATATAACATTTACCTATATTACAAACACATTACGTAATCTTATGAAATTATATTTATTATGTATCAATTAAACAAACGTATTAGTAAGTATCCTGAAATGATTAAGATATTACGTAAAGTTTAAGAAGGTACTTTTCCCGAACTATTTGATTTTTCAACTAAATCAATAAATGGGTGGATGAAGTTTTAAATATAATTAGTTTTTACTACTTCAAAGTGCGGACAAAAAACTAGTTATAATTAACAAGAAATGATTTTGTATAGGAATGAATGTTTCACTATTCAATAGTCAATATTCTTTTATCAATGAGAAAGTCTGTATTATGCTTTTACTTGGGTTATTTGCATCTGCTCTCAAAGGGTTGTTGGCTAAACTCCAATGATGGAACAATGAGGTTTTTTTTGGCAACATTGAACAAAATAAGAAGAGGCTCATCAATTGATTAGGGAATTGAGTTTCTCCCCTAGTTTGGCTAAGTTGCATAAAAAGTTTGGGGCTGAGTTGGATAAAGTCCTAGGACAAGATGTGCTTATTTGGTATTACGCAAGAGTTGCACTGCAACATAATTTAACGATAAAAAGAGTATAGGAGAATGTTTGTGTAATAATAATGACATTTCTTTGTTTATATTACAATTTTTCTCTAAGCATGATGCATGATGGTTCACAATACTTGAACTTGATGCCCACGAGCGTTTACCTCGCCTTCACCACGAAGAGCTTATGTAGCTAGTAAGAACCTTCATGATAAATGATATTCACAACACCAGTTTTGCGATGAAGCCATTCAAGCTCCTGGTCCTGGCATCTTTGAACCCCTCGTTGAATAGAATAGGTGGGCTATAGTAGGGAAAGCATTGACGATCACGCTATAAAGCTTATTTCAAATCATGACACTTCCAAATTTAGTCTCTAAGTCTTATTTTTCATCATACCAAAATTTGAGCACCCATAATGGATCACACAAATTCAACATATCTCTCTCAACAACGCCTGCCTCAAATCCATTATCTAGGCTATGACTAGTAGACTAAAGCTAATTTCCCAAGGCAGAGCAACTTTATACATGGACGCCAAACCAATGATAACATAATCATTCTACAACAAGTACTGCACTCCTTGAGGAAAAGAAAGAAAGAAGGCGGCAATGTTTACAAGATTGACCTTGAAAAGACCTATGATAGACTTTGATGGTCTTCCTCGAGACACACTCATGTAGATATGCTTTTGAATTCATGGATAAGCCGCATCATGTATCTAGTGGAGCACAATAAAATAAGACAACTATGGAACAAAAATCTTCTCATGCAATATATTTGACTCGAAGGCCAGGCCCGCCGCGATCCCCAGCGCGATTTCTTTCCTTACTTCCCAGGTGTTCAACAATGTGGTCTTGTCGGTGCCGGAACGATGATCTACGTCTCCACTGCCAAGCTCGCCGTCATCGACGAGCCGGAACGACCGAGTCTCTCACCGATCCCTGCCGCTGCTGATCCTGCTTTCTCCACTCCGGAGGAGAAGGAGCACCGGTTGCCGAAGCCGGAGACCTGTCCTCCCGCGCCGCTCAGAGCTCCTGCGAAGCGCAAGCTCTCCCGCTCCGCGATCCTCAAGGCGACCAAAAAGTTCCGGGCGGCCAGGGAGTTCTTCCTCTCGCCGGAGCTCGAAGCCGCGCTCTTCGTCAACGTCTTGCTACCGAGACCGCCCGTCGCGCTCCTCTCAAGTGCGATCTCCGGACTCTCAAGCTGCCGGCGGATCATCTCCCCACAGGCCTGAATCTTGTCGGTTACAATCACAAACGGTGTGGCGGTTACACTTCTTGGCCGACGGTTCAGATAAGTATTCCTTTATTATTATTATTATTATTATTATTATTATTATTTATTTCCCTTAATAATTATCCTTCATTCTTTATTTATTTTTAATTATTCTTTCCAAAAAAATTCATTTTTCTCGTATGTATCTGTTGCCTTCTTTTTAAATTTTATACTTGCAAATTGTTAGGTCCCCGCATCTAGGTTGTACCTTTTATTAAATAGAAAAAAAAGTTTAGGTGTTTATCGGGTGGTGCCGGTTATCTAGGGTTTCCCGATGACCTGGTACTCTATTTCAAGGGCGAATTGATGCCTTGTGTCTATGTTGACTTGTTGGCTCTTTGGCCTGGATTGTCCTAGTAGGGACCTTTGTTTGCTCATTTTGCAGGTGAAGATTCAATTGCACAATAATCGATCGGTGGCGGCTGTCTTGTCCACTAGGTGGTCTTTTGATGAGATTTGATGGAGCACTTGGAAATGACGCCCTTGACGTTGAAGGAAACCCTTGAACACTATTAATATTTAGTTTGATGGTGCGGTCAAGCATAGTCACGAAGGTAGTATTGGCTTTGTGGGTTTCCAATCTTCAGGTAATATCTTATTTGCTTTCGGAAAGAGTTATGAAGGATTACAAGATCCTTTTGTTATACTGGAGGCAATACAGTGGTGCCTGACACATTCCTTTGTATCTGTCAAATTTCATGGGGATTCACAACAAATTGATACGGCGGGATGGTGGGAGGCGACTTGGCGCATGATCGGGGTGGAGCTCTATTCGAGGATACTCGGAGCTTAGCTTCTCACTTTAGTCGGATTTCTTACTGCTTTGTTTCTTGTCGACTAAATAGGGCTGCCCATCATGTGGCACAAAAGGCCCTCTCATCGGGAGTTCGACTATTGGTCGACTCCCGCGTTTTTCTTTCTTCCTCCTTGTGACTATCTTTTCAACACTGACTTTGCCAAAAAAAAAAATATCTTTGACTCGAGGAATTTTATAGGGAGACCATCTATCGCCTTACCTTTTCGTTTTGTGCATGAAATGCCTTCCAAACATAATAGATCAGGAAATTGCAGAGAAACACTAGAAAGCCCTAAAGCTCTCTAGCATTTCAATGTGCCTACTATCTCACACCTTTTTTGTAGATAAATTGGTGTTATCCCAAGAAGCAAAGTGCAACAAAACAAGGTCCGCGAGAAGAGTTTAGATTATTTTTGTTCCAACTTTGGATAGAGAGTAAGCGTCTCCAACTTAGCCATGTTCATTTCAACCAATATCTCGTGACAAAAGGCTCAGTGAATGTTCCTTTGTCTGGAGATCATTACTAAAGCGGCTGACCTTCTTCTAAGGGGCATGCGTGGAAAATTAATAATGATAGAAACACCATATTTTGGTTGAATTTATGGATTTTGCAGGTCCCTCTTATGACGATTGTGTTAGGCCCCATCACAAAGGAAATGAAGCAAGAACTAGTTTCTAGTTATACTTATAAGAATAGATGGTGGCGAGTCGACCAATTTGCCAACCTTATGCCCTCGGAAATCCAAGCCAAAATCATGATCGTGTCGGCAAATCATCTTTCCTAGGACGAAGACACAATCTTCTGGACAAGAACTTTGGTGGGATATTTTTCATCAAGATTCGCTTACAATTTGTATGTCTCACATCCCCTAACCATAAAATGAATAATATTTGTGAAGGATATTCGGTTACGAATTTCATTTCCTAACTTACGTGAGCTACCAATTCACAACACATATATTGGCTATTTGTATTTATGGGCTAACTACAATTTGTCAATAAGTCGAGCCCATGATTACTTAAACCCAATATGGAACTAAATGGGTGGAAACCAATACTTACTCACCTAGAGTTTTATGGGAGTCCATGGTGACTAGTATATAAAGATTATTTTTGAGGTCATAGACCCCCCCAACATACCAAGACTAAAATCAGTATCTTCTTCTGTAAATCTAGAAGATCAATTATCTCATGTATATGAACTATGGAGGCTTAGTTCAGGAAGGTTACAAAACCTCCCGGATCGTGATCTTGATGTATCGTTCAATTGCATATCGCCTGTCAAATTCCGCATCAGGCTTCTGACAATCAACCCACATGAATCCATGTATTCCTATTGACCTTTGATAACTTGACAAGATGAATTCCAGAAAGTTATTCATACGTTAAGTTTAAATTCCAACACATACTGGAAACTTGAGACCCTAGAGAGAACTCGACGTTGGATAGCTAGTTTGGGCAAGATTACAACCAATGTCATTTGTCTCAATAGTAGACTAGCTTCATCTCTAAGCTCATTCGATGCTCTGTGTAACCAGAGACTCTCGAGATTGCTCGTTGGCTGCTTACTATTAGTCCAGAGTGGTTATAGTGAAAAAAACCTCGCATCTTATTCTCCTTTGATGCAACCATGTGGATACGTAATAACTGAATAACAACTTCACAAAGATAGCATGCCTTCCCTGCCCTGTGGTCTTTAGCATTACCTTATGGATGATATGGGAAATACGTGCACGTCGTATTTTGAAGGATATAATCAAGATTTGTCATCGCTTATGCTACTTAATGTCATTTGTTGCAAGTCAAGATCATGTATGGCGCTTGCATCCTTCCCAAAGGTACTGGCGAAAGAAATTCTTACCCCAACTCCCATAGTAACTCAAATCAACTGGATTGCTTCCCCAGAAGGATGGACCAAGTTAAAACGTTGATAGAGCTTATAATGGCTATCTTGGAGTTGTCGGCACTGGAGATGTGATCCGAGATAGCATAAGAAAGTGGTTGAGAAGTTTTGTTTCAAAAAAGGAGAATGTTCAACCCTCATTGTGAAGCTCTGGGGCATTTTTATGGTTTAAAATTAGCATGAGGATTTGGGGTATAGAACACTGCTCATGAAATTTTACTCCAAGCTGGCAATTAAGCTTATCAATAATAGGCAAGTTGGTGTCCATCCATACTATACTTTAGTCAGACGGATTCAAAGAAAATTCAATCAAGATTGGTTGGCTCTCAAACTAAAATCTCATCTATCCCTACATTGTTTCGATACTTAGAGAGGACGATATGGGCATCTCTTTTGAGCAACCAATGCTCCCAACCCTTTCCTTCCTATCTAACTTTCTGATTCTTTGGCTTTAGCGTCCATAAATGCAAATAAATTGTGCACCCTTTTTCACCCTATTTCACTGAATTACAAACAAGTTGTAACATTTTCAAAGTTTTTAAAGGTCACAAGACACAACCTTTAGTTTTATCAGCGAGTCTTAAATAGGAAGATCCATAGAAGAAATGTGTCCCAACCTTTTCAAAGTTGATGTATTCCGAATCTCCAATTACATATGGATATTTCAGGGAGAAATCCATGATTCCATGCACATTCGAGGTCAATAAATTGAAGCATGTTTAGAGATGATATACAATCTTTCTAGAATGCATACTTATGCAGCACGAAAAAATGATCATCTGTCGTTACTGATGGATGAAAATTTTCATTCTTGTATTTGTAATTTAGTGAAAAGGTTGTGAGTGTGTCAATGGGAGTAACAAACTTTTTGAATATTCTTTAGGACAATGTGTTGCGTTGCAATATTATGTTGCAAAAATTTCTTGTATTTAAAAGGCCAAATGATCCAGAGACTCGACCAACCAAAACCCATTGCAAGATTTTGATGGAAACCACAAGTTTAGGGTACAGGTCAAACAATTGGAAATCGATATGGAGATATGGGATTTGGAGATTGGAATTTAGTGTGAAGGTTAGATAAGAAGAAGTGAGAGGGTGGGTTTGGCTAAAACGAACAGCGAATAGCGACAAAGGGGTCGTTTGGAGAACAGGATTCAGGACATGGATTCATTGAATCCGTAGATTTTGTAGAAAGTTATGTTTTTTTGTTACTTTTTGTATTGTGGATTCTAGCTTTAGAGATTTCAAATCTCTAAAATCTGCGGATATCAAATCTCTCATAATCAGAGAGATTCTATATCTTAATTCGTGAGATTTTTTCTCTACTAATTTTTCTCTTCCTTTTATTTATTTATCACATGAAATATATTTATCAACAATTTTTTTTTATTTCTCGAACCACTCTAATTTTTTATTAAGGATAAACATATTATTTAATATAAAATAAACTTTTTTATTTTACTTGATTGTTAACAATCACATTTACCAAACAATAAACATTTTAAAATCTTTTTTCAACAATACGAAGAGTTAGAATATTTAGATTGTTGATAATCTGTAGATTTAAACTCATATTCTCCAAACGACCCCGAAGTAGAGAGGGAGTCAGCTAAATTGGGGGAGGAAGAGAGAGAAAGGTTTAAGGAAACTCCTGATTAAACTTATCGATCCAATCCACTATTTACATGATATATAATCTGAATAATTCTCATAAACTACCCATAATTATCCATCAATACAAAAATTCCAAATAACTCCCAAAACCCCCTAAATCGTCTCAAAATATATGAATGATAACTAAAATATCATAAATATATAAATAAATATCCAGTGTGAAAAGATATGAAGATCCAATTTCCATCAAATTCTATAGGTTATATGTATAATATGCCTCTCTACTTTACATTTTTCTCAAACATGCCCTTCTACTCTAAATTACATCAAATCTACCCCTATACTATTAAACATTGCTCAAACCTACCCTTTGTTAGTATTTTGGTCTGAGAATCGTCAAATCCGGTCCAACCAGAATTGGTTAGTAAAATGCCGGCATATGAGAGGCTAAAAGATAATTTTATGCTCCCCTTTCATCGCCAAAAAAAGGCTCCCATCCACAACGGATCGCCATCGAATCGATCGACTTCTTCAGCACATCCCTCCCTCTCCGCCGATCCCATTTCCCCCGACCCTGTGTTTCTCCTGCTAACGCCACCACCTCACCGTCATCGTTGATATCGAAGTCTATCTTCCCAACTATAGACCTTTCAGCAACCCCAATCCCTAAGACAGTATAGTATGATTGAGGCCGCCACCACTCAAGTTTCCCCTAGTTGAGGATATTTCAAATCTTCCCTTCCAAAAATTAGAAGGTGAGAGCACCCACCACCAAACCCTTCTTTTATGGTTTAAGAAATAATAATATGATGTCGGACACATTCATAATTTCATTTCATTTTGTATGTATCAAATTCGGAAAAAAGGAATATAGGCTTTGGGAATTGACAAAAGACATAGAAGAAGGGGTCGATTATTAATCAAGGTGTGTAGTCTTACGATAAGAGGTCGCGTAACAGGTTATGGGTGCAGGGGAGGCCGCGAATTAGGGAATGGACGAGAATCAGAAAGATAGAGAGAGGCTTAGAGGATCGACAAGGAGTTGGAGGTCGCGACATCAATCAGCCGCCGAGAAAAAACAAAATTACTGGAGGGATTGATGTCGAGGTTGCTCCTGTTGGGGACGATGAAACAAAACTAAGGGGGTATATTTGTCTTTTAGTCTCCCATTTCCAATACATTATACTGACTGATTTCGATTTGATTGGGTTTAATAGTTCTGGTACGGAAATACTAAAAGAGCGGTAGATTTAAACAATGTTTAACCATATAAGGGTAGAATTAATGTAATTCAAAATAAAGGGACATGTATATGAAAAATGTAAAGTAAAGAAGCATATTATACATGTAAATCTAACATTCTATATTATTCAACCTGTCAATAGTTACTTGACATAATACAAGAACAATTCATCATATAAGCGTGTGGATATCTGAAAATATCAAGCCTTATTTTTTGGATCTCTCTTTATCCAATCAAGGCTGGGTCCATCAGAATGTTCTTTCTCTGCAACAAGCATAAGAATCTCCAACCGTTTGTCGAACAACAGAGCACTTTCATCTCGCTTGTCAAGCTCCGCAGCCTCAGCTTCCAGCCATTTCTCTCGCAGATCGTCCAGGAGGTTAGCTTGGTCTGTGTTCATATCAGCTCCAGGAGCGCTTGGAGCAGTTGTCCGTAGGGACGAGTCTCCAGATGGTGGCGGCAGGGTTAAGAGCATTGCTCGGAACTCTCGTGCATCAGCAAACGTCTCGAAATCACAAGCGATCACATCCAAGCAATACTCGCGAATCTTCAGCACGCCATACCTGGACCATTTTGAGGCAACCAATTAAACAAAACAACTCTGCGTGACTGGACTAAGGAAGCTTTATGGATGCAGGATTTGGATAATGGATTTCAGCACAATATCCGTGAGTAGAAGGTTTCATCCAAAACCCTAGTGCAGTATAGAAGAAAGGGTACTGAGTCCATGGAGTTAGAAATTCTTAAGGGGGATCAAATCCATGAGCTACAAGAATTTCAGAACCCACCCATAAATAAGGGTTTGTCAGATCTATGCATAATGTTCGTCTATTTAACCCTCATCCTTCTTGGCTAATTTCAAAACGCCCTCCAACAAGCCCTCCTCAACTATTTCCATGACGGTATTAAGATCAAAATTAATTTAAAGATCACATTCCACTACTGAAATCACACTTACAAACATAACTATTTAAAAGTCCACAGATCTTAATAATATGTATTATTACTTTTCACATCCATAGATTTTGCACAATCCATCACATTTCAAATCCCTACATCTAAACGACTCTAAATCTCAAGATTGTTATTGGTAGTTTCATTAACTAAGAAAAACTTACATGTCTGACAGTATCAACCAATGGCAGAGTTCAGCAGGTGAGACTGTTTCGAGATGTGGCAGCAATACATCTGCAACAGAACGCTTGAGAGGAAATAACAAATACCTAGAAGCAGCATCGAACATTTCCTCAACCTGTCCAAAGCCACAGAAGTGAAAATTTGAAGGAAATGTATTTGCTTACATTCGATAATAAACACTAAATCAGATACCTGATCTGGATCTATATCAGTTAAAGCATCAGCGTACCTGAACGACAAAACAACTAAAGTTATGGCCCAATAACATCAATAAATAAGCTGATTATTGAAGAAATATTTGCTAAATGTACATACATGTACTCGAGCATCTTCTCGAATGCCTCCATGCTCAAATCGCGTTCTTCAAGGCACGGAAGACCATTCTCCGGCATCCCATTCTTCCCCTCATCGAAGTCCTTCATACGAGACAATCTTGCTCTAAAATACTCGGACCTTGCTGCTAAAACCACTTGATGGCAACGGAAAATCTTCTTATCAACTCTAATACAAACATCAGCCAGATCATCATCGACACAATCACTTGTCCCTTTTGCACCAAATGAAGAGTCTACCCTCTCAAGGCTTCCTTCCAAAGTTGACTTGGACAGTGAAGTCTGAAGAACCCTATGCAATGCAGCAGGAAGCCGGTCTTCCTCAGGTAATGAAAGGCCTTGTAAGATAAACCGCTTTTGAGAGTCGTCCACATCTCTCAGTGCTTTGTACTCAGCAAACTTCTGGTGGACGAGTTCATTCTCGAGAACTCTCTGTAATGACTCGCATTTGCACACTTTACAGATTCTCACAAGGCTTTCCATGTCTTCGACAGCTACTTCCAGTCTGTCTGAATAGAAGAACTGAATGAGGCAGAACAGAGCAGGGTAAGACAGCTTTTCCCTCGAGAACCTTACTTCCACTCGGTCCCTCCAATCAGTTTGAAACTTCCTCTTGAAGTATGGGGACCGAGCGCTTAGTACGACTCTGTGAGCCTCGACGGGCCTACCTTGCACAAAAAACACCACATCAGGAGGGAAGTGGTTGGAATTGGGTGCACCACCAAATGAAACACCTACCCACAATAAAGCCACATGCTAAGTGTCAAGAAATGCTTAACAATAAATTATCAGCAATAACAAAAGTGAACAAAACCACGAGTCCATGAAGGCAGAAACTGTGGTATCAGGTCTCTCCACTGGACTCATAAGCCATGACATTATAGGAGACTTCAGACAGTAATTCAGGCACAAAGAGGGTTAAAGCAGCTTCCCTAACGTATATCACAGGTCCCTTGGGTCCGAAATAGGTTACCTTCACCACTAGTCTGGAATCTATTGATTGCGATGTTTGTTAAACCGTACCATACCGACAGTCCAATCTGAAAAACTTCCTACCGGAGACTAAACTGGTAGACTGTTTTTAATGGTATGAAACGGTTAACCACAATTCAATCATGTTTTCAGCATAAAATACGAAACCACGACTTTTCCAATGCAAACTCCACCCTCCGGTACGGGTTTATGATAGTCACTAAACATGAAAGCAAACTAAATCAACTTTCCCTGGCACCATTCAAACTGATGAGCCAATACCATAAACTCCACAAGGCCTCAACTTTAAAGCGACCATTCAAATTAAAAACCAAAAGCACCACATTTCCACCATACCCTTTTACAACTAAGAAAGTAAAACGAAAGAATGCACAAACCTGCAACTTGGAAGCTACCCTCAACGAGCTCCAAATACGCGCGATTGGCGGCGCAACTCAGAAAAACATCCCGCAGCGCAGAAGGCAGAGGACCCAAAGGCGGCGGACGAGCCTCGAATGACTTCAAGAGTTTCCTGACCTTCAAATTCAGGGCGGCGTAATGACACCTATCGCCATCGAAGGTGTGCTCGGAGCAAATAGCTCCGCTCTCCAGCAGCATCCGGGCGGCCTCGAGGTGGCCGGCGAGGCAGGCATAATAGAGGGCTACAGAGTCCCACCGGTCCCGGGCGTTGACGTTGACCCCGCCGGACTCGAGGTGGTAGCGGAGGCGGTCGACGTCGCCGGCGCGAGCGGCTTCGAATACGTCGCCGTTGGGGACCTTCTTCAGGGGGAGGGAAGAATTGAAATCGGAGGCGTCCAGGTTGATGTCGTCCAGGTCAATTGGGTCCATTGTCAGCGTCGACATTTTTGGGAGAAAGAGAAATGGAACCTGAGAATCGAAGGATTGTTGGAGAAGAATGGAGAAAGGAAGGTTTTCGGCTTTACTTTTCGTTTTTCGTCACTGTGTCCGAGCTGCTGCTGCTGATAGTGTTTGGAGTTTGGATTTGGACTGTTGGGAAAACCTTGAGAGTTGAGAGGGGTCTAGAGTTTCCATTTTATTCGACCCGTAACCTTACCCCAATTTGATCCGGGAATGGCCGAACCCGTTTTAATGTCCATTCACCACCGGATATGACCCGAATTAGTTTGACCTGGATCCTTTTGTGATTTTTGGCTGTCATCTACAATTACGATATGATGATTATCAGGCCCCCTTCACTTTTTTTTTTTGTCATTTTGAGAAAGGCAAAATTCACTTTCATAGTCATAACTTTGCACTTTGTGACAAATATAGCCAGATTCTGAGAAATACACAGAAATAGTCATTCCGTCCATTAATGTAACAGAAATAAAACGATTGCTGACTGGACAAACCGTCATATTTGACCGCGTTTAATTTGGACTATGTGGCTTGCCAAGGTGGAAAATGAAATTTATTATACTAAAAAAAATGAAAAAGAAAAAAAAAACATCTCTCCGTCCCTTTTTCATCTTTCCTCCAACTCCCTCAAAACCCTTTCATCTCCTCCAAAAGCTTCCTCTCCTCCTCCTCCCCGTATTTGTCGCCGCCGCCAAAGCCGTCCTCCGCCTCCTCACACTCCTCCCTCAAGCCCCACAACAGAAACTAACCTTCAGATCCAGATGATTCTCAGTCACCAAATTCACCGCCGCCGCTGTCGAAGCAGAGAAGTACTGGTGGGTACGGCGACGAGGTAGTGGCTGGGTTTTGTCTGTTTGGGAAGATCCACATCGGCGGTAGCAGCGGCGAAACTGAGACTCTCTCCCGACGCCGAGACAAATCTTGCAACAACACCATCGACAGGGAGGATGAGTCGGCGGCGCCGGTGATGCCAGATCTGCAAGAAAGAGTTGAACGTTGGTTGGTGGAGTAACGCAGGCGATGCGGCGGCGAAATTGTTGTTCCCATCTCCTCGATTTGAGAAACATTCACCTTCGTCGCTATGGAATGGGAGATGGCCTACTCCATCTTCAGGGCGTTTCTTCAGCTATCCATTATTGGATTTGTTCTGCAATTTCATTTTCACTCAAGAAAAAGGCATCTGGATCCTTCTCGCTTACCTCTTCATGGTATTTCCTCTAATCCAATTTGCCATCTTTTCTTTATTTTCTTCAATTCAATTAGCTAGGATTCTAATCTCAATTCCCCTGTTTTGATTAGGTGACGGTGGCAGGTTGCACGGCAGGGCAACGTGCAAAACATGTCCCCGGCGAGAAATACGTCGTCGGCGCTTCCATCCTGGTAATTAATCTTTCTTTTTTGGAGTAACCTCATATTCGAATCGATTCGAATCGCTCCCCCATGTTTTCCGACCCATGACATCTCCCTTGTTTCGTTTCATTAGGTGGAAACATCGTTGGTGCTGGGAGCGACGCCACGCCACGCCAGGAGACAGTTGAGCAGGCGAAGAACAAAGAAATTTTTTAATTAAAATTTTGTAAAGAGGAAGAAGAATACGACCCACAAAAGTGTATTTATGTTTTTTTATTTGAAAATGTGATGTGGCGATTATGTGGCAGTGGAGGGTCTATGTGGACATGACGTGGCCGTGACGTGGCAGCCACATGAGAATGACTTCCATTTAACTGACGGAATTATTGACACCGTCAAATTATTTAACGAAAATGGCTATATTAGTCAAGCAAGTTTATAAAATGTGGCTATATTTGTGTATTTCTCAGAATCTGACTATATTTGTCACAAAGTGCAAAGTTATGGCTATGGAAGTGTATTTTGCCTTTGAGAAACGATTCCTGAAAACATGATCCTGAAAACCTGTTTAGATATAATTTTTGGTGAATCTGGAAATTGTAATTTCTTTAAAACCTGAAATTGGTATGATTTTTTTTTTACTTCAAATACAAAAGTATTCATTTTCAATGGTAAATTTTGAATAAGCTAAGTGATGGTAACGTTGTTACTTTTCGAACTCCATGTGATGTAGTTGGTACACGCTTTCAATGATTGATTTTAAATACACATCATGTGTTTGGTACACGATACACATCATGTTCTAAGTTAGTTATTGAATTGGCGTACATTTTGGAGGGATTTTATTTAACTCAATTATAAATGTGTTTCAAACATGATTTGGGATAATATTTCAAACATAGGAATTCATTTAAAAATGAATTTTCACTTAGTAATTATTTTGAATTGAAATGAGTTATTCATTCATTTGGTTTCAAATAGTCGATAAGATGAGAATTATATCTAATAAAAAGACGAAAACTTAAAAGACGAAAACAAAATTATTAAAACATAATTGTGAGTAATGTCATTCAAATATCGCACCTCATCGATAAGAAGACAAAAGATTTTTCGTTGAAAATATGAAATAACATATGTTGAAACGGTTGGAAACAACATTTTGTCATTTTCGAAAACTGCAGGAAGCTACTACTTTCTATTTTCAGAGTTGGAAACAAACAAAAAACGGAATGAAAAGTAAAACGAAGAATTTTAATATGCTTTAAAGCATTGGTGCTTTAGTTTTCTGCCTTTATGGTATAACTCGAAGTTGTAATTTTAACATTATGGTACAACTTCAAGTTGTACCTGTACTCTTTTGTACAAGTCTCTTTATGGTGCAACCTGGATTTGTACATTTATGTTATGGTACAACTTGAAGTTATAAAAGTTGTATCATAATATAAAGGTACAAATTCCCTTATGGTACAACCTGAACTTGTACATTTAACGTTATGATACAAATTCAAGTTGTACATTAAAACACCAATGCTTTAGAAGCATAATAGAAGTGCTCAAAGTAAACCGTTTTAAGGGGTCTTTTGATGGGTATTGAGTGTGGGTTTTATGTCACAATATCTTAAAATGAGGCATTTTATACAAAAATCTCGTTTAGAAACAAAAATTAAAACGAGACACTTGCGCCATGAAATTTTTTAGATATTTAAATTGAGACTTTTTGAAATATCCCCCCCCCCCCATATTTTTTTGAAATGTTTCATTTTTTCAATTTCTTCCAAACTTATCCATACTAGCTCATCATCTCCCCAATTGAATCAATTCTGCAACTCCTCTTCACCCCTCTACCATCGACAAACTACTCTATCTGAAAATCCGACCAAGCTTAGACCGCCATCTACCGTCGACTGCTCCGACCAATCTTAGAGCAGTTTGGTCGATGCAACTAACAAAGGCTCGACAATGGCAGAAAGAGGAAGAAGGAATCTCCTACGACAATGTTCATGCAACTGTCTTTTGGAGCTCTCGTTAAAGGAAAGAAAAGAGAGAAGGAAGTCTGCGAGTGGGGATTTCTTCTGAACGAGATGAAAAAACAAGATGAGTTATAAAGTGCAACTAAAAATCTCTCCACCACTATAAACCAAATAAAACTCCATTGTCGCTAGACAATTTCACATATGTAGAAGGAAACGTTGGGTGGCTCTGAGATAAAGGAGGGGGATATAGGAGATGGTTTTGATATCGTTGTCCTTGCCAACGCGGTGGGAGATTTGGTGACTGAATAAGGGTTCACGACTAGAGATGGCGAAAGAGAAAGGAGAAGTTCTCTAAACTAACAGGGCTTTGAGCAGAATGTCTCATTAATTCAAAATGTCTTACATCAAAGGCCTAGTTTTTAAAATAGCACATTTGAGCTCAAATGACTCATTTAATTGGGTTAATTGGTATATACCATTAGACTTTGATAATTAGGGAAGTTATACCATTTAAGTGGAAATTGTGCATTGAATACAACTTATGTTCGTTTTTCTAGCTTCATTTCATTTTTTCATTCATAACACTAACGCTACGAATTAAAAGTTACTTATTTTGCCACATACATATGTCATGTCAACAAAATAATGATAACTCATTTATTTAACACTAACTAGTTATTTAGCCCGCGCTATGCAGCGGATTATTTTATATGATGTATTTTTGTTAGTAAAAATTAAATATCATAATACATTATAATTTCTTTACTTTAATTTTTTTAATCTTTTTATCAAATCATGTAGAGTCTTTTTGCAAGTAAAACGATTTTTTCATGATTTCTTAAAATTTCGAATTACGTTTCAAATACTAAAACCTTGATATAGACGGTAAGATCTGACTATGTTACTTATGATCTTAGAATGACCAAAATTATCCAATCTAACCATAGAATTAGTAATTGATTTAAGACATTTGATTTTACTCGTAAAATTTGTCTATATTTTCAATAACTTCATATCCACTCCTTTCTAAAAGAATAATAATTTTATAAATACAGGTATCAAAAGTCATTGAATGTTAACCCTACACTGACACAGTAAAAATTGGTTGGACTTTTTCTAGCTTGCATTCAACTCAAAATTAGCCACCCTATATGGTCCGCGATTAACATAGGCAGGCATTTCTTATGATACATTGTTCATTCTATACTTTTAGAGATTGGCCTTCAAACATCTAGAAAGTTTGACTTCTAAATATTTTTTTTCCAGTAATTGTTGTGTTCTCATATTTAGTTCATGCTTGTTTAATCAAGTTTTTCGAAAAAATACAACTGTTCAAAGACAGTACAGCAGCGACATCATGCTACTCAAATTCTCTCATACCTTCTGATCACAGTATCACAAACAGACATCGAAAAATGGCTCTCAAATTGAGGACATATTTCTGCATCAGCTATCTTCATCATTTATAAATGGAGCTGCTTCATGAGTTAAATGCCAGATACAATAACAGAAAACTCGCCTCAGACAACATATAAACTAAAGAATAAGAAACTATTTGACTAATTCACTATTGCAATAACAATGGTGAGGCCGAATGAGAGCATGCACTCTTCCATAGTGCGGTTAACATAATTTTGCTCTACTATGCACAAACTTCTTTCTGGTACGTAGCAGTAAGCCAAGAACCATAATAAGCATGTTCCATCTCTAACAATTTGCCATCTGAATGGCTCGGCATTGGCACCCTATTATTTATAAGATACATTGGGGAAAGAAACGATAACTAATATACAAAGAAGGTTTACTAAACTTTGATGGGATACAATCTTTGCAGATAATCCATATGCAAGTACGTTCCAGAAAAAGTCCATATATATAGGGGTGTCCATTCGGGTTCGGTTTTTCGGGTTTACCCGAAGCCGACCCGATTATATACATTTTCGGTTTTTCGGGTTCGGGTTCTTTCGGGTTTCGGGTTTTTCGGTTTCGGGTTCGGTTTTGCTTATCGGTTTTTCGGGTTCCGGATAAAAATCTCCAATGAATAGAACTCAACCCGTATTTTTAAGTGTTCGGGCACTATTCATAAAAAAAAAAAAGTGAAAACACCATGTATTGACTGAAAACGCATTAACTAATAATAACATCAAACTCGTGGAGAACGTACCGCAATGAATTCAACCACGAGAAGGGGAAGCTAAAAGAGTAATACGGGAAAGCTATCAACTCTCATCCAAGGTATGCTAAACTGAAGTTTTTCATTGTGGTTAGACTATTGGTAAAGATCCATTGACATTATATTTTCCAACTCAAGAACCAGCTTTAGTCGCTATTTCAATCTAACTGGCAGACTTGTAATTACAGAAAGAAGTCTATGTGGAAGTATAAAACAAAGTGAAACAACATGAATTCTAGCTACAGAAAACTGAAGTATAATCCATTGATTTGGGAGAACTTAAGTAACCAAGGAAAGAAAAGTAAAGATATCAAAGTTTTCATAAGCTAAAATATATAAGATTAGATGAAATGCAGAGTCACTCTGCTCAATTCTGCAACTGGGTATCTATTACACAAAAACCAAAAATTCACCAATAAAAAACCGTCGGTTTTCATTACCCCTATAGTTCTGCTAGTATGAATTATTTGTACACAGAGAATAGAAAATGAAAGTGGCAACTTTCAGAATACCTATAACGCATAATGGGTAAATGCTAGATCTCTAGGAATCAATTGAGTCATTAACGTATAGGACTAAAGCTCTAGGATTCAGTTATCTAAGTCCATAAGTAGACACTAGACACTAATGTTGGTTGGGTTCCAATGCAAAAATCAACGCTGCGAAAAAGCTAACTCTTAAAATTTACCACCCACACTATAATCCACTCGGATTCCATTCCATCAGCCAAAAAGAATCAAACAGGGCAAGATAAATTGGAGCATTAATGTGCTATTCGATCTTATCAAGCTCATGGGTAAATAGAAGTATAGAACTGATCAGGCTCACGTGTAAATTGAAGCATCAATGTACCAAGATTGATGTTTTCCCCTCAACTTAGGCAAGATAAATTGGATCATCAATGTGCTATTTGATCTGATCAAATCTCTTGTTCCTAATTATCTTAAATGGTAAATAAGTAGTTAATCATGAAATACGTGCAAACCCTGATAATATATGAGGCACTGAAAAGTGGGAACCACAATGTGCTACGACAACATCTAACTCAAACTAAACTACCAATCACCCGAGACAAAAATCAATTATCAAGTCATCAAGATACCTTATGATTTAGAATCTTAAACCACTAACTTGAACCACCTACCTTCGTAGTCGGCACCAAATCGAGGAACCTCGAGAAGTTGACAGCTCCAGCTCTAGTTTTCTTTCTGAAGCCGTTGAGCGCGTTCAGAGAGTAAGCCTCCTAAACGATCTCTGCCCTCTGACGGAGTCTAGATCCAGCAAGCGCTAGATCGATCTTCTTCTCTAGCAGGTGAGCACCTGCGCGGGGCGCCGGTTATTTCTTAGGATTTCATTTCTACGATCTTCTCGCTCTTACCTGGTCTTCTTCTTCTTTCTCAAGTGATCAAGAGGTCTATGGCCAGCAGGTTTTTGATTGAGATTGGGCGGAAGACAAATGGGGAGAAAAGTGAATTTTTTTTTAACAATCGGTAGTAAGTAGATTGAATGGGGAAAAAGGAATGAAGAGAAGAGGAAGGCGCACGGAAAAGAAAGAGAGGATGGTACGGTTCAGGTGCGGCCGTTTTTACATAAGCCCCATGCGTAAGAAGAAATATAAGAAAGATCAACGGCCCAGCTTGTCCAGCCCAATGTGGTGGACTTGAGCTTAGCTAAAACTGACCGCAGGCGATGAACAGTGCGTCCCGATTTTTTCTTAAGGAACAGTAACTTTTATTTGTGGTAATTTTTTAGAACTTGTGACTTAATAATTCTAATAATAAAAACCCAACCCACTTACCCAAAACCCATCAATATCCAATGCACCTGTCAAGAACCAGTTGATCCCAATAACTCGAGTTGTTGGGAGAGGTTCAATCGTGGATCATATACCACAACACTAACACGCCCCCTCAAACGAAAGCCACTCACAAGGGCTTGGAGTTTGCACAGGTCTGAAGACAAGAATACCATGTGCTTTACAAATGGGGGTCACCGGGAATCAAACACAAGACCTCTCGGTCACAGAAGGCTCTGATACCATGTCAAGAACCAGTTGATCCCAATAACTTGAGTTGTTGGGAGAGGTTCAATCGTTGATCATATACCACAACACTAACAACACCCTCATCTCTCTATTCCACGTCGACGGAGAACCAAGACACTCCCCTGCCAATTACCATCACACAAATCTCAACCCATTTATGGCTCCCTCCTCTCCAAAACCCCTAGACCTTCACTCTTCCCTCTTGATCCTCTACTCCACCTCCCGAAATCCCTATACCCTCCAATTGGTCTTCATCGGGATTTATCTATTCCGCCAACATAATCAACATGTTGTTGTCCTCTAGATGAAGGTATCGATAGCAAAATCGAGAATACAAAATTGTAGGTAGAGAATTATCCTCCACGTTGGCAATTTTGAAGGATTTCACTTTCTCTGCAAAGACGGATTACGAGCTTGGCCTTCACGAAGGTGATTTGTTTGGCGATTCCGACAAGGTGTGTGAACGCTTAGTGGTGCTCATGACGGTGAGGAAGATGAACATGACCTCCGATCAAAAATTACAGTTGAAAATTTCCACCAAAAAAAAAATTACAGTTGAAAATGAGTTCCTTTATTTTTAACCATTAAAACGGCTCAAATTAGGGTGCATAACTAAATCAGGACCTTTATTTTTAAATGAGCCTAGAATATTCATATCTAAGGGTTGAGAGTTAAATGCATTTTATTTAACCTAGTTAGTAAATGAGTTTTCAACCATCCTATAGTCTTGGTATATTATACTACCATGATACTCTTTCATACTATATGGTATGTTCTAATTTTAATACCAATAAATACCACAATGGTATAGATTGGGGAAAAATGCCTCTATTTTTTTTTTTGCTTTAAAAAATATATCAAAATGAATATCATTTTGAAGAGCACAATTAATCTGATTTATCTGTACAAAAAAATTTAAATTCCAACTTAAAATGAGAGAAAAATCGTCCGTTAAATAATAAAGGTGAAAAGATTAAAAACTTTTCATAAGAGAGAGGAGTGCTGATGTAGGGTATTCTGGTTGGATTATGCATGTTTATTGACCAGTAGGTTATTGATAGAATCCCTTCCCCATTAAAACGAACTTGTAACACAAAGTGACATGATTTAGTGATTAGCACTATCTGAACATATTTAACCTATTATCCATCAAGAGCCAAAGTGGCATTGTAACCTTTACTCAAACCTACCCAACTATGGCTCATTTAATGGGGTCGGTTAGCTTGCTTTTTTTTTTTTGGATTGTAAAGAGGTACAGCAGCGCCAAGAAGAAGAAAGTTACAGGGGGGGATTGTGAGGAGGAGGAATGACAATGTTCCGAGGAAAAGCAAGGCCTCGCTCGTCGTCTCTGAGAAGCTCTAAAATTCCACTTGGCGGCGAATCTAGTTCATACAAATCGTAGGGATAGATGAGACTGTGCTTCGAGAGCCAGTCCGCGACTCTATTCCCCTCCCGATACGTATGAACTAAATTAACCAACCAATCCTGTGCCATAAGTCGTCGGATCGAGTTGAGAAGTGCAGCAAGAGGATGCGCCTGGTCAGGCCTGTTCCGGATGAGATCGATCGCCAACTGCGAGTCTGATTCGACGATTAGGAGCCTGAAACCTCTTCGCCAAGCTAGCTCTAGCCCTTTCTTAAGTGCCCACAGCTCCGCCTGCGCAGCTGTACAAGATCCAATGCTATAAAAGAAGCCACCAGCCCATCTGCATCTGTCGTCTCTAAAGACTCCACCCGCGGCAGCCTTCCCTGGGTTTCCCTGCGAAGCTCCATCCACGTTTAGTTTATACCACCCGGGAGGAGGGGCCGACCAGCTAATGTCAGCGAGCTGTCGGTTCGGCTTTGTCATGTTCCCATTCAGAAGCGGCGAGGGGGCGGACCAGGCAGAGAACCACAGGGTAGTCTTGAGACGAATGGCGTGAAGAAGGGAGGAGGGGGATAGCGCTTTGCTGCCGCCACTAAACGCCCCATCATTCCGATTCTTCCAGATGGTCCACACAGCAATTGAGAATTTGGTCGCCCAGGGAACCCCTTTATCATCCACCGCTGTGTTGAGGATGTTCTTGCGCAGCCACTGATCGAGGTCTGCAGCCAGAAAGTCCGTCATTTGATCGGTCGGAATTTCTCGAGCCCAGCAGAAGAGCGCTGTCGGACAATCTCGCAGAATGTGAAGTTCTGTTTCTGGGCAGCTGGTGCACTTGTAACAGTTGGGGCTGAGAGCCAGGTGCTTGTCGTATCTCCTCTGATTGGTGTTGATCCGGTGAAGTAAGAGTAACCAGATGAAATGTTTGACTCTCTCCGGAACCTATAGCTTCCAAACCTGTTTCCAAAGTTGCTGGTCCGAGCTCTCCGGAGGAGGGAAAGCCAGCTGATAGGCAGAGCTGGCTGTAAACTGGCCGTTGGTGGTAGGCTGCCAGATTAGCTGATCTTCTTCTACCGCCAAGGGATCTACTGGAATCGCCGTCACCTTGTCCAAGATATCCTGGGGGAGGCGTTGTTGAAGCAAACTAACATTCCATCCTCCCATGTCATCAATAAAGGCTGCCACCGAGTCTTGGAGCTCCTCTTCCGATACAGGTGCTAAGGCCACGTCGCGGAGAGGTACCTGCAAAGCCCACCGGTCAGTCCAAAACTTTGTATTCTTGCCATTCGAGATAGACATAGAACATCCCTTCCGAAGAATGGGAGTAGCTTTGGAGATACTTCTCCAGGTAAAGGAACTTCCCTGTTTAGCCTCCAACAAAGAGAAGACCTTGTCTGTTTTTCCCGTACTTTCCTCGAACTACCTGAGTCCATAAAGTGTCCTTCTATGAGGTTGAAAAAAATGACACCCATATCACCCATATTAATTATAGTTATTTTTTGTATTGAATTCGTGTTGCATTTAATAATCTTTGTGAATTAAAAACTCATATTAAATACATTCCTTTTTTTTAACTATCATTGCACTGATACAACTACCATTCCACTTGTATTCTGAACTCATATTAATTACATTCTTTTTTTGAACTAACATTGCACTGAAAAAAGAAAAGTAATTAATATAAAATTTTAATTCAGACAAATTTATTAAATGCAACACAAATTAATCACCTTAAAAGCCTATAAATAATAGGGAATGTCATTTTTTATTTTTCCAACCTCTCTTTAGGAATAACAATGCTATCTCACGGAATAGGTTAGGGTGGTTACTCAATTTTGAGTAATCACGGTGGCTACCAACATCTATACCATTCATTATCTTTATTTTATTATATTTTTAAATTAATGATTAAGATTAGCTAAGGATAATTTAGGAAATGAAAAACACACCACGCCTGATTACTCTATATATTATACTCAAACCCTAATACAACCTATCTACCTAGCCGCCGTCTCTCCCTTCTCCCGCCGGTGCCGTTTACTAGAGCCACCTTCCCTTTCCATGAGAAACCCCGGAGGCAATTCCCGGTCGTAGCATGCCAAGCCAAATCCACCGTTAAGGTACGCCGCTGCGATTTCCCGGCGCTTCTTCGTTTCCTTTCACCTGAGTTTAGGTTCTGATTTCATTCTGTTGAACAAGTGCAGGAAAAACAGGCTGATAGTTCAGGGACGGACGACGCCGGCGAGGCGACGAGTTCGTCTTCTGATTCCGCTGGTCTCCCCGAATTCCCGACTAGGAATCTGAATAGAAGGATAGGAGTTGGTTCGGGGCTCTTCGGAGTTGGGCTTTTCGTTTTAGGGCGGCTGGATTTTGGGGTTTCCCTGAAAGATTTATCCGTCGTTGCATTGCCTTATGAAGAGGTTTGTTCGTCTGTCTTCTAATCCCCTCTCAGGAAGTTAATTTGTTTCTAAGGATTTGATGGTAGAAAATGAATGCTACAATGGCGAGATTCAATTAGTAGTGACAGTAAATCTATGAGCATAACGATTGCAAGGTTTGACCATATCTGATTTTTTCGCATTGGTAGTGATTTTTTCGTAGTGGTAGTGTTTTTTTGCATTGGTATTGTTTTTTGTCGCATTGGTATTGATTATCATGTAATGGTATTAATTTGCATGTATTGGTATGGATTCAATCTGCAATGGTATTGATTTTTTGTGAAATGGTATAGATTTATATTGGTAGATTGTTTATATTGGTAGTTTTCGTGTAATGGTATAGATTTATTTCTGCAATGATATTGATATTTTTCAAAGTGGTAGTGATTGTCTAATGGATTGGTAGTGATTTCGTGTTTTTTTTCTTTTGCAGAAAGATTGAGAAAAATAAGGAAACGGGATCTGGCTGAAGATTATGGAAGTGAGAGAAAGAGAGAGAATTGTAATTAATAGATTCTTGTAACTACCTAAAATGTAATTTATTAAAAAAATTAATTAATACAATTTATTTTTCGTACCAATTTACCCTTAGTAACCACGGTGATTACTACATATCACCGTAACCTATCCCGCTATCTCACCCCTCATTTAACCTATAACTTGACCACTACTATCCAGCCGCATCAGATACAATACAACCCAACCTGTATGGTGCATCCTTGATCCTACCTATGCTATGCTCCTTGGGCTATAGTCTAGCTAGTAAATACTCCGTTTAATACACGTATATGTATCTGTATGTATTTTATCCGTTTAAAACTTTCGTATCTGTATTTTTATTATTGTCAAGTCGTTTCATTTCCCCCGTTCATTTGATGAATCCCGTACTAAACACGTATAAAACCCGTTAGTAAATACTCCGTTTAATACACGTATATGTATCTGTACGTATTTTATCCGTTTAAAACTTTCGCATCTGTATTTTTATTATTGTCAAGTCGTTTTATTTCCCCCGTTCATTTGATGAATCCCGTACTAAACACGTATAAAACCCGTATAATACCTTTAATATCCGTATTTAATGAATTAAATTGTTAAATTTACTATTATTTATATATTTATTAATTTTTGAATTAATATATTATGGTGACGTCTTCAGTGCACTCACTTTTTTGGGTGCATTCAGTGCACTTGCTTCATAACCGTCATTTTAAACATGCTATTTATGTCAAAATGATGACAATCATCACTTATGATGTGATGAGCAATAACGCACATGAATTTGCACAAAAACCATTAAAGATTTACTTTAATTTGAAAGATTTAGAGTTTAGAGATTTATGATTAGGTTTAGGGTTTACAATTTGGGGTTTAGGGATAGAACTCAATATTGGAGGTCTAGGGCTTAGGGTAATCCGATAATTAGTTGTTATCATATGTTATATCATCATATTACAATAATTCTACAAATTAAAATTCAAAATCCGACACCTTAATACTAGTTTTTGAGTTGGGTGCATTGAACACACTCATTTTTTGTGAGTGCACCAAAATAATCACCAATATATTATATATATTTATGACTATTAACGTACTATTAAACGTAACATTAATTTACAGAAAGTTAAATACCCGTATGTATTTTATAAGTAATTTTCCCATATCGTATCTTACTAACTAGGGATCAAGGTTGACCCGGTTTGACCCGGACCCGGACACTAAAACGGGCGCCATTCACCCGTCTAAGGGTTAGCCCGGAAAAGTCAAATCCGCCTTGACCCGGTCAAAACCCGGCAAACCCGGACGGTTAACCCAGTTGTGACGGTTTGCGGGTTGGAGGCCGATGGCATTGATTTGGAGGGTGTGTAGATGGGGTGGTGATTTACTAAATGATACCTTAAATTAAATTATATTCCTAGTCCTTGAAATATAAACTTATTGCATCATGTTTCTATAATTTTTAAAATGTTACAAACGGGTTAATCCGGGCTAAACCGGACTAAAACGAGTGACCCATTAACCCTTGACCCACTAGCTCGACCGGGTCCGGGTCGACCCCCGGGTTGACAACCTTGCTAGGGATAGACCAAACGGTACAGCAATCCTAATATACTCATGCCCACATCTCAACACGCCCCTGTTTGGCTGTTTCCCCTCCACTCCCCCACGTCACGTCAGCACTACTGCCCCCAAAATTCGGAAATGAAAAAGAAATGGGAAATGAAATAGAAACAGTAACACGTCGCTTCCAAGAATCTCATTTCTTTCCATATTTACACACAAATTTCCTGCAGCGGGTCGTCGGAGCTCTCTGTCAATTTCCAGCAAAATAGAAACCCACTCGCTCAGTCCCTCCTCACCGTCTCCAACCACATTTCCTTTTACCAAAACGCTACGCCATTTCTAGGGTTTCCCTACCCCCGGAGCTTCGATCGCTGCGGAAATCCTACACCGCTCTCCCCTCCCACGCATTGTGATTGAGAAGCACGGTGTTCTTCGTCTTTGTACTGCTCTATTCTCTTTCCCTGTTCCTTTCCCGCGATCTTCTTCTTTGTCGTTTTGCTTCATTTCGTGTTTGGATGCCGAGCAAATGTGGGGAAAAAAGTTGATCGGACTGTCGGAGTTTTGTTTGAACGGCGAAGCTGCGACCGGCGTAGGTTCAACAGTAGTGAGCTATCTAGTAATTGCGTTGACTGAGAGACTAACATTTTCCTCATTCCCTTTGACCTTCACCACTTTTCCTTTTTTTTTTCCTTCTGTTTGGTTAGCGAGATAGTTTGAAACGGACACCGGCAACAGAAATCTGATTACTGATGCTTTAAATTTCTCGCTCTCCTCTTCATTTTCCATTTCCCCCTCTCTCAAATGGTTTTTGTTTGACTACCGAGAAAAACGTTCCCAAGTTTAGGAAGCACGCTTTCTCGTTCGTTTTCTCGGTATCCAAGCAGCAAAAAAAAATTTTGATTCCGCAGAATTTCAGTCTCTCACAAAAAACGACGTTTCGAGGGGAAAGCTAGGTATTGAAACAGTGTGAAGTTCGAATCACAAGATTTAGGTGAATATGTCGTTGATTAAATTATGCTTTCACTGCAGAATTTCGCCGCGGGCGCCGGCCGCGAAACTCTTCTCAATTCTCATGGCGTTGTCGGACGAAGAAGGTGAAATCCTGCCGGACTTCATCACCAACTATTCCTTCTTGGACTCCGACGACAAGTCCGTTCCCTTCTCGGTGCTGCCGGTGCTGTGGAGCGACCACGACGACTACGAAGAGGGTGATGAGTGCCGCCTTGGAAGCTCCCTGGGATTGCAGGTGTTTATGCTGGGGACCTGCGACGGAGGACAGAAAGTGTACAAACGGGCGGTAGCGTGGAAGTTCGAGCTCTCCGATGAGATTCCGACGATCTACGTGCTCTCCAAGGACAGGAACTGGATCATTCTGCAGAAGCCGAAGAAGAGTTACGAGCCCATAATCAGCAGTTTGTTGGTCACCATTCATTGGCTTCATTTCAACAACAAGAACGGAGATGATTACACTTGGAACCGTTTCGTTGATTCCTTCAGGTTAGTAATTACTAATTCTTCTCTGTGTGTGTACAATGTACACAAACAAATGTTTATGCAACTCTAAGAATTCGGTCTCCTAATGGACGAGTCCAACCAAATGTCACTCCATTTTATTCTAATTGTTAGTGTTGTGGTATATGATCCACGATTGAACCTCTTCCAACAACTCGAGTTATTGAGACCAACTGTTTCTTGACATGGTATCAGAGCCTTCTGTGACCGAGAGGTCTTATGTTCGATTCCCGGTGACCCCATTTGTTAAGCACATGGTATTCTTGTCTTTAGACCCGTGCAAACTTCAAGCCCTTGTGAGTGGCTTTCGTTTGAAGAGGCGTGTTAGTGTTGTGGTATATGATCCACGATTGAACCTCTCCCAACAACTCGAGTTATTGGGATCAACTGGTTCATGACACTAATTTCATTGGCACTTTTCAAAATACCAAAAAAAAAAAGAGCCAATTGGAATCTGATGTACTAAATCGGATGTAATGTGTATTTTTTCTTCTGTACCTCTTCTACTTGGTGATATTTCATATCTGAGGGTAGGGTTAAACCTAATTGAATTAAATTGGACCGAATTAAATGCAATGTAGTTTAATTAGTTTTTTCTATTATGTAGACTCCCTTAAAAAAAAAAAATCACGGGCCAAATTGAAATTAGGTTGGAAGGAGTCCAACCAAGAGCCTTTTTTTATTCAGCTTTGGTACTTCCTTTTGTTTTATTTTTAGTGCAGTTTTATACCGTTATAGTTCGATTCTAGACATGAAAAATGTTTACTTGTAGATGAGGCTAACAATTCAAGAAAGCTTTGGGTATGTTGAACTGATCCTCTGTTTTATTTTCTTGAGCTCGGTGGAGGTTCTACCTTGCACGAAGCATCTGCTGGATCATGCACCATTGATCAGGGAAGCAAAAAAGAGGAACAAGGACTTGGCAAACTCTAAGGTTCTTATCTTTGTTATTTGAATTGCCTTTATCACCAAATTTTGTTGTTTGAATGTGAAAATTTCAGCACGCTTAATAGCTTGTTAACAAAGATTCTTGTGATTGACAATTTGACAGTGTTCTCTCTTGTTCATTAAAAGCCCTCTAAGTGCAGCAAATGTCAACAAGGTGAGTGGTGAAAGTGTTTACTAAATTTGCAGTTCGGCTCACTTTTTTCCTTTCTGTTTCCTGTTTTCCTACTTATGGAGCTTCTATTAACTTTTGGGTTTGTTTCAAGGAGGTGCAACAGGAATCTCAAGCCGACGACGAGCTATTTGACGATGCTGACAATGACAGCTTTGTCGAAGGAGTTCAAGAAGACGATGGGGAAGAGGAGGAAGACGAAAGCTACTTTGACACTGTATGTGCGATTTGCGATGATGGTGGTAACTTGTTGTGGTATGTGTTTCTGTCAGATCATTAGCTAAGTTACACGATCAACACGATTACAGAGGTTTACGTGATCATCAGACAAGCTAAACAACCCGCTCATAATCTTATATGCAGTTGCAATGGGGTGTGTATGAGATCATTTCATCCTACTCCGACGGATGGAGAGCGCACTGAATGTGTATCTCTTGGCTTTAGTAAGAAGGAAGATGTTGCAGTAAGCTGAAAATCGGCCAGCCTTTCCTTAGTTATGATACTCCGAGAAGTGAGAACTATTATTATGGAAAATATTTGTTCCTTATACAGGCAATACAAGACTTCATGTGCAAGAATTGCCAATATCAGCAGCATCAGTGTTTTGGCTGTGGCAGATTGGGTTCTTCTGCTAAATCTCCTAATCAAGAGGTATGGTGGTGCCCAGTTTAGACCCAACCTCTTTCAATTAACTTCTTGTATATCATGTCCTGAAGCCACATTCGAAGCTATGTTTTCCGATGTTTCAATGTCCTTGATATAGTAACTCTTCCCCTCTGTGCTTTACAGGTCTACCAATGTGCTACAGCTTCCTGTGGCCACTTCTACCATGCGGACTGCGTTTCAAGCTTGCTTTACCCGCGCGATAAAATCACAGCGGCAGACCTTCGTTGGAGAATCTCAGTCGGAGAATCATTCATATGCCCGGCTCACAAGTGCAATAACTGTAAGAAGGTAGAAGATATGAGTTTCGACGAGACCAAGTTTGCCATATGTAGACGTTGCCCGAAATCTTACCACAGACAATGTCTCCCCAGGTAGACCTCCTTCTTTTGGTTTACACATCTGACATTTGCTGCTTAGGTAGAATTTTTGCTATATCTTTGATTCCTATCTTCAGTGGCATCAAGTTCGACTCCGACGGAGTCAATGTAGCACGAGCTTGGGAAGGTCTGTTGCACCACGGTAGGATTCTTATATACTGCATGTAAGTTTTCTGCCTGCTATTTTTACTCTCACGTAAGCATGAGATTTCCTTATTCATCCACCAATTAACAACTATTGTCGCTAACCAGGGATCATATAATCGATATACGACTCGCAACTCCTGCTAGAGACCACCTGGTTTTCCCCGATCGTGTTCCCCGACAGAAAACAAAACAAATTCAAGAGCTTGTAGCAGACGCCAAACCAAAGGTTGCCGCACCAGGGCAAGAATCCATGAAGCCGCATCATGTCTTCAAGATCAACAACTCCACGAACAGGATAGAGAAGAGATGTCTGGAGAAGCCACCACAACATCAACAACAACAACATCTTGGTTCCGCCACAAACAAGGCAATGAGAACAGAAGGAGGCAAAATGAAAATGCTCATCGACATACCCCCGGTAGACAAGAAACCGGCATTTGGCTCTGCCTCTACCGTGCCATTAGTGACTAAACCAGCAGCCACGTTCGGCTCTACTGCCTTCATCAGCTCGTCATCCTCAGGGGCTACTACTAAAACCAGTATATTCCCTCTGCCGCCGAAATGCCCTTCTAAACCACCACAAACTCCCATCCAGAAGGACCCTCCTCCGAGTGAATCTTACTTAAAAAGCCTGACCGACCTCCCATCTATCGATGAAGCTCATTTCAAACGACGGTAATGTACATCATTGTTGCAGTTCTCATAAGGATAACTCTAACTACTACACTTAACATCATCTTCTCGCGTTTCATACAGATTTTTGAAGTGGAGGGAAGACATCACCGAGAAATTCGAGCAACAGAAGAAGGAAATCCTGGAGAGGGCTTGCGAAGCTGGGCATCATGGCCGCACCAGTGTGTTTGTCAAGTCCATTACTCTAGGACGAATAGAGAACTATGTCCAGGCTGTGCGTCTTGCTAAAGAGAAGCTCGAAAATGGTGGTAGCAACGATGATGCACTGGCGGTGTGCCCACGAGAGACCTTAACTACCTTGTACAAATGGCGGGTAACTAACTAAACTCTATGGAATTTTAAAAACTTGTAGTTTGTTGTTCTTGGTATTTTTTGAGTCGGGAAGCTGATTATATGACTCTTTCAATCTATTATGGTCATGTAGCCAAGGTTGACTGGCTATCTTCAACCTTTCTTACATGGAATGCGATACACTACTTTTGGCCGCCACTTTACCAAGCTAGAAAAGCTTCAGGAGATAGTTAACCGGCTCCATTTCTATGTGCGTAATGGCGACATGGTGAGAACCATCTTCATTCTCCAACCTTTGTCTGTCATGTTTCTCCCAATCATGTCAGCCACTAATGTAGGTGGGATGATCCACTTCCCGTGATTCTCTTCTCTTAATGTTCGAAACAGATCGTGGACTTCTGCTGCGGATCCAACGATTTCAGTCTGTTGATGAAAAAAAAGCTGGAAGAGACTAGAAAGTCGTGTCTTTTCAAAAACTTTGACCTCATACAGACTAAGGTACTACACTACACTACACTCTTGTGTGAACATTTTTAATTACCATGCTCTATCTTTGATTTGCAAAATAAAAAAATGGCAACACTTGGCCATTTTGGGAGATGGAGCTAAAATTCTTTTGTTCGGTAGAATGACTTCTGCTTTGAGAAGAGGAATTGGATGCATGTCAAACCAAGTGAATTACCAGATGGTTCAAGTTTGGTATGTATGTCTATATTTGCACGTTTCGGATAATGAAAATTGACACGGTAATTAAGCTCTCGCTAAACCGTCAGAAATTGATTAGCTCCCTCTCATATTCAGATCATGGGACTAAACCCACCCTTTGGATTCAAAGCAGCTCTAGCCAATGCTTTCATTAGACAAGCTCTCAAATTCAAACCAAAGCTTCTCATTCTCATCGTTCCAAAGGAGACAAAAAGGTCAAACTTACTTGATCCTTATCATTTCTTCCATTTGAGTAACACTATCATCTCTTATATATATATTGTTGCCTTTTTCCAGAGTTGATGCTGTGGGTCCTTACGATTTAATCTGGGAAGATGCTAGACTACTATCTGGCAAGGTTAGTTTCCCCATCAGCTTTTCCCTCTTATCTATTTTGGTAAGATGTTGATAGCTCTAGACGTTGGTGTCTGTTAATAAATGTAGTTAAAATCGCGTTTTAAAATTTAAAAACTTACGATTTTACGTTTCTAGGTCACTAAAACGCTTTCACACAAAATCTTTATTTTTATAGCTTACATAGTTAAAAACTCCGCTTTAAAACTTAAAAACTTACGATTTTACGCTTCTAGATCACCAAAACGTTTCTACGTAGAAACTCGATTTTACGCTTCCAGTGTTAACATCGTTGGCTTGCAAATATTATATGTGTTTGACAATTGAGCATCCAACCCATCATTCATTCATTCATGCTAACTGAGTTGTACTTGTCCATTTTGCTTCCCTTTTGCATTTCTCCTTATTACCTTTCTCTTCCTTCTTCTGCAAGGCATTCTATCTCCCTGGTTCAGTGGACATAAACAACAAGCAGCTGGAAGATTGGAACAAGAGTGCACCTCCTTTATCTCTCTGGAGTCGCTCCGACTTCACATCCGAACACTTAAAAATCGCCCGGCGATCTAACCACATCAAGGATATTGCCTCGGAAGACCAAGTCAACCAAAACCAGGGCAGTGGTTGGCTTCAACATCTACCGCCACACCTCGGTTCTGATACTCTTGATGCCGCCCCTGCCACCGCCGGCGATGGCATTCCTGAAGGAAACAGCGGTAAATCATCGTCGGAAGAGACCGGAGAGTGTTCCGCCGATGATGAGGCTGCAGCCCCACCGGCGGATGAGGACACAGATATGGGCATAATTTGGTCTCCGACACAACCCGGGGATTATCCCATGGATCAGGTTTATGTTAATCTTCCTCCTCCTCCACCGCTTCCGCCACCACCGCCGATGATTTACAGTTCCGCTAATTTCACCTTCTACCCCCGCCCTCCGATGGGGAATTGGCCACAGCCGCTTTATCAACATCCTCCGACATTCTCCATTGCGCCGCCGGAGCTACAGATGGTTCTGCCTCCCCCGCCGACGCTGCCGCGGCCGCCGATGCCACAGCCACCACCACCGGGTGTTTTTACCTTCAGGGCTGGAAGGAGCTGAACTTTTCTCAAGTGAATATAAGCCTATCGAGATGAACTCTTCATGAGCAAACATATGATGCGTAAAACTAACAAAAATGTCAATCAACTCTCTTTAAGGACCGTGCAAAGTGTTAATGTCAAGCTGCAAAAATGTCATATTAGAAAAGAGCTTACTGATGCATCACATGTTATCCGTTGCCTGTCCGAACTCAAGCACAAATGAATCTAATTAACTTCTGTTCATTTTCTCTTCTGGTTGGTCATAGCATAGGTAACCAAACAAGATATAGTTGAAACATACAAGGAAAATGTAACTGAGAAATCTATGCTCTGTCAGAGGGTATAAGAGCTACCATTGTTGTCAGCATAATAAAAAGAATAAAAGTGGATTGAGAATTAGGCAGAGTAAATAAAGCTAATTTTAACACCACCAACCAGGCAACCAAGATTCTTTCAACTCCATTTCTCACAATCTCCACCACCAATTTACAACTTTCATCACTCCACTTCCATCCTGGTAAATGAACCAAACCAACAGTCGGAAACTCTCTTTCATCCCTTTTCCATGGGCCTCCTTCCCTTTTAGAGAGAGAGAGAGAGAGAGTAGTGAAGGGCACAAGTTTGAGACTTTCTTCACAGACAATCAACTGTCCGTTTCCAGGACTTTCACTTCCTCTCTTCATATCTATGTATATATGCAAAACAGTTAAAAGGTACACACTCAAGATATTACAACAGTGCAAGGGGCGTCGTGCTATTTGTCACCCATTTTTAGTGTGTTTAGTCTCCTCAGTCTCTCGTCAAGCTCTGCCATCACTGCTGGTTCTTGCTTCTTCCGTTGTTTCGATATGGTGTTTGTCGTCATGGAACCCACCTTGTCGAACGCAACCTGCCGAAGAGCATTTCAATGATCAGAAAATGAATAGGCCATGGAGCTTGCTCGCTTGATGGTCAAGGAACTGTGACTTACTGTGAGTAGCTCATCTGGATCAAAGAGATGGTGGGTAGTCCTCTGCAATATGTTGATCACATCGCCAACATGGTGTGTCAGGAGCAACTCCTCTTCCTTCATCTGCAATCACAAGACACGATTTTTCTTTTCGTGTTAACAACCATTGATGTTCGAAACAGAAACCTGACAGGAAAGGAGAGTGAAAAGCACCTTGAACATGGCCAATGCTACATGGAACAAAACTTTAGCTCCCTCATAGAAAAGCACATCCCATACTCGCAATGTTGTCTGGCATAAAAGTAAAGGACAGCAGAGTTTTTTTTTTTTTTTTAGGTGGAACAGCAGAGATTATTAGAGAAACCTAAAAACCAGTAAGGGACACGAGAATCGATTAATATTTGTTAAAAAGTTCCGAACCTCTGATGGTAAGCTCTTGGAGAAGAGGCATAAGAACCATTCGGTAGCCACGAGTGAGACGTCAAACTCCAATGAGTCCAAGTGAGCAGCTATCCTGCACATTTCCCATTATTTTTCTTAGTGTCAATTGCACCACGAGGGTTACGAAGAAACATTAAGTGCTTGCATTGAAGGTAAGTACCTTGGGCATTGTTTGGCTAGCAAATCCTTGAACACTCTTTGTTCAACATGACACCCCGACAAGTTGTTTGTGTAGCAGTCACTAACCAAGACGTTTTCTAAGAGGACAGCCAGCATCCAGAATGCATCTTCCTCGGTTTTCATCACGAGCAACAACAATGCCGCTACGTAGTTTAGACCCTGCATCAAGGACCATTGACAGTTAGCACAAACTAAGAAGCGACTCAAAGATTCAGTTCTTGACTAAGATGCTGGTTACTTCAGGAATGAAGGACACCTCACCTGGCAATAACCAACATCTGAATCCCGGAAGGAGTATCCAACGAGAACACGACGAAGAGCAGCATGGCCTTCTGGAGTGTCCAGCCATGGGTGGCCAGGAAAAGTGCGCGGCAGGTCCTGTTAACCAACAATCGACATATCACAAACACCCCAAAATGCATGAGAATTCAGGCCATATCACTCTAGTTGCAAGTTCCAATCGTCAAAGTCTTGGATGGAGTCAATTACTCCAAAAAGCTGATTAATTCAAACGGTAAGTGAACTGTGCAAGCAGCCTAATTTATGAGCTAAAGAGAGTTCTACTTTCCTAACTACACATTGATCTCAACGTCAAGATGAAGACAATAGGCTTGAGCCACATTAACTAATCATAGCATATAGATAATTCCAAAGCTTGACCAAATGCCAGTAGTCCAAAGCCAGACATAGGAGAAGATAAACCAGCAACGACAAAATCCGTCCCCGGTAGCTCTCTCTTCTGATCTCTAGCATCACATCCACCATTAACACCCATCCAAAACAAAAACTAACCCACCATAATACCATATTGATCATGTCTTAAACGGATCATCTTACAAGAAGAAGCATAGGATCATATGAGATACCGATAAAAGAAATTCACCCCAAACGGCCATCCATAAACTCCGGACATTCCGGATTATTCAAAATCAAATTAAAAAATGTCAACCGTAGCTGGAAATGAAGCAATCAGATAGAGAGATAATCAAAAGACTCACATGATCAATCTGCCTAGTTGCAGCAGTAGTCTTCCCTTCAACAGCAACAAGCAATTCATTGTAATAGCTGTTAGGCACAGTGGACTTCTTCTTAGCCGCACCAGATAGCGAGAACCAAACCTTGGGCCTCAGCACAGGAGGGATTCCCTTCCTGATAAGCCTCTTGAGCGCAATTGAATTGGTTATGGCAGACAATTTGAGGGAAGTTTTCAAAGCAATCCCATCACCTAACGACAAAATCTGGGGCTGCAAGTACCAATTAGCACCTTTGCTAGCTTCCAACTCCCACCAAACCCTCCCTTGCTCCCTCACTTTCTCTCTCACTTCATTCATCACATTAGCATCGTCGACATTGCCTTCTACGGTGAAACCATAAAGGTCCTGGAACTTCACTGTTATGTTGGCCCTCCTTGAATGGATGCTGGGCCGCAAAATTGGGATGTGGTGCTGAAAATCTAAAGGGAGCTCCCTTTTTTGGTACATCTCGCAAACTATCGAGGATTTCTGCAGAACCCAGAAGAGAAATCACTCAAATGAGCAGAAAGACTCTACCTTTTCAAGTGGAGGGGGAAAGAGAAGAGAGGACTCAGTCGGATATGGAGAAATCCCAGAAGCTAATGCAGAAGAAAAGACGAGAAATTTCCCTTTGGGAAAGAAGTGGGGGGCGGGGGAGAGAGTTTTCTCTGCGGACAAACAAGAAAATTAGTGATGAAGGAAGAGGGCGAGGAAGCTGGAAATGGGGAGGGAATAAAAAAAAAGGAAGAAGAAGTTGGAAACTATTTTTTTCCTTTTTGTTGGGTTGAAAGAATTTGGCCAATTGGCTGGAAACCAGAGGAGCAACGGCGGAAAATTGGGCGGCCTGAGGAGGGTTTGTTTGACGGACACAGAAACTGAATAACAGAAGTGAGACGACAAAGTTTATGGAAATGGAAAAACTAAAAAGGAAATGAGTGTCAGGCATTAAAATGACAGCCAGTTAGTTTTTCAGGGATCGTTTTGCAAGTTTTCCGGGGGAATTAAACCCTAACATGATTACAGATTATTAATTATTATTGTTTGAATATGAATATGATTATTATTTTTTTTGGATAGAAAATATGATTATTATTGTTGTTTGCTGAGTTGTTGACATTGTTGCTTCTCTTGGAACGTTTTGAGGGATATATTTAATTAAATATACATGTCTAAAAGTGGAGAAATTTGGGTAAATATGGATTATGTTATATCCTTGTTTGGGGGAAGAGACGTTGGACTTGGATACAATATTTCACCCCCATTTTACCTTTCTTTTTGTTTGTTTGGTGGAATTAGGTTTTCTGGTTTTTGCAATACACAGATGCTATCTTTACCAAACTACCCTGTTTTTGGGTTGGGCCTTCTCACATTGTTTGCTTGTTTCACTTGAAAATGTGGTTGAGTTTTGAAAATCTTTTTTTATTTGTGGTGGATTTGTTGTATTATGCATTTGAAAATTTTTATTATTTGTTTAGTTGATTTTTATTATGAATTTATAACTTTTTGCACTTGAGTCTCACAAATTTATACATGAGCCAACTATATAAATATGGACCAGGTAATCCATTAATTTTGGATGAGGGCATACCATGTGATAGACACATTATATTAAGCAAAACAATATAGTTTCTATATTGATTAATTGGTATGGCTGGTTCGCTGAGTTTTTAACGGCTCAAAATAGGGTGCATAATCATGGGTTATGCACCCATCAATAACTAAATCTGGACCCTTCATTTAGAAAGTTCAGATCTAAGGATGGAGAATTAAATGTCATTTTTATTTTCCCTAACTTTCTTAATCGGCTCATATCTTCTTCGTTTTAACTCAGATTTTTTTTTGCACAGATGGAACGAGTTCATTGTGTTCTACAAAATGAGATCTATTTTCAATATTTTTTGAGAAAAAAAGTTCTTGCCTCTCGGTACCAACTGCATACCATATGGTATCTTCTTCATTTTTAATTCTTTTTTGAAAACGTTTGCACATAAGGAACGAGTTCATCATGATCTATTGGATCTACAAATTTCAGGGTGAATAAATTACATGACCAAAAAATACCACACAATATCACCCTGGTACGGGGTGGTATCTTGTGGTACACAATGTTAAAAGTCGTAAATGACAGTTAATATACTTCTACTATCATGTATTCAACCATCCTGTAGTCTTGGTTTGTTCATACCACCATGGTACGCTTTTCATACCATAGGTATGCTCTTATTTCAATACTAGTCAATACCATATGGTATAGACTGGTAAAAAATGCCTCAATTTTTTTTTGTTCTAAAAATATATCAAAGTGGATATCGTTTTGAAGAGCACAATTAATCTGATCTAACTGTGCAAAAATAAATTAAATTTCGACTTAAAACGAGTGAGAAATCGTCCGTCAAATATTAAAGAGGGAAAAATTAAAGGCTTTCCAGGAGAGAGAGGGATGCTGATGTCATGCTGATGTGGACGGGTTACTCATGGTTACTCACCATAAAGTTACTGACGTGATCTCTTCCCATTTTTACTCGTTTTAAGTCGAAATTTAATTTTTTTACACAGTTAGATCAAATTAATTGTGCTCTTCAAAATTATATCCACTTTGATATATTTTTCGAACAAAAAAAATTGGGCCATTTTTTACCAGTCTATACCATATGGTATTGATTGGTATTGAAATAAGAGCATACCTATGGTTTGAAAAGCGTACCGTGGTGGTATGAATAAACCAATACTGTAGGATGGTTGAATACATGATAGTAGAAGTATATTAACTGTCATTTACGACTTTTAACATTGTGTATCACAAAATACCACCCCCTTACCACGGTGGTATTGTATGGTATTGTGTGGTATTTTTTGGTCCTGTAATTTGTTCACCCAGAAATTTGTAGATCCAATAGATCATGATGAAGTCGTCCCTTTTGTGCAAATGTTTTCAAAAATGAATTAACAAACGAAGAAGATACCATATGGTATGCAGTTTGTACCGAGAGGCCATAATTTTTTTCCTAAAAAAATATTGAAAATTGATCTCATTTTGTAGAGCACAATGAACTCGTTCCATCTGTGCAAAAAAAAATTAAAATCCGAGATAAAATGAAAAAGATATGAGCCGGTTAAGAAAGCTCGGAAAAATAAAAATGACATTTAATTATCCATCCTTAGATCTGGATTTTCTAAATGAAGGGTCCAAATTTGATTATACACCCTATCAGATAACCCGTTTTTAACCACATCAAACAAGCAAAATCAAACTAGAGGATAATCACCAAGTCAACCAAATAGGCAAATACCACTTATTAAAATGGTATCATAGTTTTCCATCGGTTTGAACAATCTGAGGACACACTTTAATGGCTAGGAAAAAAGTCAAAAAATAATCTCAAAATAGCCAAAGGGCCAAATTTAACACACAAGAGGACAAGAAAGTGCCAAAACAATATCTCCCCAAACGGCTAATTTACACGGTTGGTCACTCGAATTACACATATCTTTCACGTTTGCCACCCGAATTACTTTTCTTTCTTATTCGCCATTAACTTTACGAATCTTTTCACCGTTGGCACCGACCGTCCAATTCCGTTAAAATCATCCTACGTGACAGTCAATTTAGTCCATTGACTGTTAGTTTGATGACGTAGCAATTAAAAAAATATTAAATTAAAAATTATTTTTATCTTCCTTTCACTTCTTCCTCCCATCGACACTTCTCCTTGAATCCATAGAGAGGCCATTCTTATTCTAATGTGATTTCAATGCCCCAGTGGCGGAATTTCGGTCAATTTCTAATTGACAGTACACTTTGTCATTAATGTTGAATGACTTGACAGTTGACTGGTTATTCCAGACAACGAAAAGTTGTTCGGAATCGTAGAAGAAGCCAACGCCAGTGATTCCAGTCAACAGAGTGCAGACAAGGATGTCAATGGCTTAAATCAGCGTTTGATTCTCTGACCTGCTTTTCCAGAATGCCCCCTTCTTATTGGAGCAGAAATCATAAACAATTTAGAACCAGCTAAATACACCATCGCCATCTCCAGCGAAACCGAAGGGGACACATACAGAGCCACAACGCGCAGGGACTCTCCAGGGACCAACTTCCACTGTAAACCCATCAACTAATGAGGTTGAAAGGGTCGGGTTTGATTTGAGTGCCGGGGAGAAGTTTGCATATATACGAGTCCTTGAGCAACGAGGCTGCTACTATGGCTTTACTTAGCCTCCACCGCGAGGTTGCTAAGAAGAAGAAGTTCTAGTAGCGAATGTCAAGGAGAGTGAGAAAGAGAAGGAAATTGTCTTGGATGCCGTTTCGGCGAGGAGGTGAAGTAGGAACTTATGGCGGCGGTATATCCGTCAGATCCGCCTCCTACTCTGCTGCTGGTGGATCTGGCATCTCCGTCTGTGCCCACTCCTTCACCTCCATCGTTGCCATCTCCGTTGCCCACGAATATATGCTCTATCCGGAGTCCGATTGGATTCGAGGAGAAGTGTTTGATGGGAGGAAGAAGTGGAAGGAGAAGAATTTTTTTTTAATTTTAAAATTAATTAATTTTTTAATTGCCACGTCATTAAACTAACGGTCAGAAGACTAAGTTGACTGCCACGTAGGATAATTTTAACGGAATTGGACGGCCGGTGCCAACGGTGAAACGATTTGTAAAGTTAGTGGCGAATAAGAAAGAAAAGTAATTTGGGTGGCAAATGTGAAAGATATGTGTAATTCGAGTGACCACACGTGTAATTTAGCCCTCCCCAAACAGGCAAGAATGCTTTGAAGGGAACCAATCCCTTCTTGTGCATGCCTGGGCTTCCACCAAACCAAACCTTGAGAGTCATGGGTAAAATAAAATTTAGGACGAAGGACCGACATTGAATTTCGGTCCAGTGTGATACCATCCAAATATCAATCATACGCATCTCATTCAGTATTTATGTTGGGACTTTTAGGGAGGAGGGTATACGTACGATAGCCCAAGACCGGGTGACTAGGATTATGATAGGGTCGTGAACTACGTTCACTTTCCGAAAAGAATATTTCCACCCTAGATCCCTATTCATACATCTAACCTCAATTTGCTTGATGGCACATACAGGTCTAACTCTAAAACTACAAACCTAGTGTAGAAGCGTAAAGTAGGCTAGTAGAGAAGATTATGGCGACTTACCCAAATACAATCATAGCTAGAATATCATTGAAATCATCTAGATAAACACATTCATACATAACCCATTCATACACAAACTATAAACTAGGGTCCATCTCTCCTAAACAACCATTAGAGATTCAAGTCATTAGAGAGAAGAAGAAAACACAAACTAGAAGAAAGGGGTGATGGAATCAAGCTTCTTCTCCTTGCTTGCACCTTCTCCTTGCTCATGGGTGATTGGATCTTTAATGAAGCTCTCCCGAAGGTGTTTCCCTCTCTAAAACACTCAAAAACCCTAAATTTCTCACTCTAGGGCGGCTCTCCCTTTTCTCTCCAACATCTCTACTATTTATAGGCGCTGGAAACCTCAGGCTAGTTCGCGGCCTCGAACTTATGTGTCGCTGGCGTGAACTTTTGTCTCCGTCTAGATCAACGTTGTCCGTGAAGAGAATGTGGTAACTATATGTTCTCTCAACGACGCCTCACTCTAGAGTTCACAGTCAAAATGCCACCCACTTTGCGATCGGGATCTTTAGCCCTTGGCCCGCGATCTCCTGCAGTTTTCGCGGCCGGGAACTTGAGCCCTTCAGCTGCGATCTTTGCCTTGTCTTTGCTCCTATGCTTCCCAATTGTGCTCGGATAAACTCCAATCGATTCCCGATCAACCCCAAATGAATAAAAGACCTATAATTTCATCACACACTTGGGAAAGCATAAAATACGGTAAAGTGGGGTCTATTCCCCTATGAAAACCTTCATATCAAGAATACTTATGCCAAAATGCATGTTTTGCAAATAGGAACGAAAATGGGCATAAATAACTTGATATGTGACCTAGACATGGTGATTAACATGCAAATGCCTTGGGAATAGGGACTAAATAACGCCTATTTTAGGTGGTATCATGAGGATGCGACCTTGACGCACACATCAATGACAACTCGACATACCATGTCACGTGGACTCCACATCATACTTTAATGACAAAATACGCATATATAGCCATAACTATCAAATTTGTGACACCAGTAGCTAATTTCTCATAAATACACAAAATGTCCAATTTCGTCCAAAACTTTAACAAAATCATTTTAGATGCTAAATGAACAAACATTTTGCTGACTTGGCGACACTTAATAATGGCCCGATAGAATTAACTAAAAAAAGATAAATAAAATTAAACGAAAGGGTCATCCACCTCTAATCCGCCCGAGTCCCTCACTCATAAGTATGCACTTGTTAAACCCTTAACCATTCCATTTGATTAGATAGTAGGTCGAGGAATCCTTCTAGTAGTATCGGCCCATTATGCACTTTTTACACAACAACCCCTTAGAGGAAGGGCCAAGCATGGTGTCAACGGGTAGGATAAATGATTTTGTCGCATTTCTCCGTTGTGCACAAATTCAATAAGTTATATGAGCAAAGATATACGGTATTTTACATCTTTTGTTGATCAGGCGATACCCGAATAACTTTCTTCAATGGCGCGCCTCAACCCAACTTCACCTCCATCGCATATTTGACTAGTGGCTCCAACCAGGTCTTCATCTACCGCTAGCCGGAGAATCACTAGGGAGAAGAGAAAATGCCCTCAACGATCTCCACTAGCACCGGAATCTCGCCGTCTTCCACTAATATGTTTCCAAAATCCAAAATCTGTGTATTTCTCAGAAATTGACTATTATTATCACAAAGTTGATAATTACGGCTATACAAGTGAATTTAGTTAATTGCGCTAGGCAATATAACTATTAAGTATCGCCAAATCAACAAAAATGCTAGCCCAGTCATCACCTAAAATGACTTCGTTAAAATTTTGTACATTTTGTATATTTATAAGAAATTGACTATTATTATTATCGCAGAGTCGATACTTATGACTATATGTATATTTTGTTCATTTCTTATTCTAATGATGTAAACTTGGAATAAACTACTAACAATAGACACAGTGGCGGATACATGTAGCTTTAGGGGTGTCCTAAAATTTGGGAGAACGATTATTCAACTCCCGGTAGTAGTTTTGTATGGATAAACAAACTATAATTGGAAATTCGGGACACCTCTAAAATTTGGAAAATGATTATCATACTTTCGTTAGTAGTTTGCATATTAAAAAATATAAGCGGTAGTATGTGTTATTCAAATCTAGGACACTACTATAACTAAACATATTCTCCATTAAATTGCAACTCATTTGTTGTTTAATATAAACACTATGTAATAGTACGTAAAAATGCTATACGACAAGTGTTTAATTGTAAACATATTCCCAACTATTTCAAAACCTAACAAATAAACTAATTATAGGCTACCCTCAATTTGAATTGATTTTACGGTTACACGACAAGTGTTGAAAGAGTCTTTTCAACTTTGATTTACATCAAGAACAAGGTTAGACATCGAATATGCGATCAGTTCGTCAATTATTGTCTAGTAGCATATTTGTTGAGCAGTGTAGACACGGAGTATATTTTGTATTCTTTTTTTAGAATATAAAAACACATTGTGGCCTTTTGTGAAAATTTGTACTGGTTGAATTTTTCTGTAGGGATGGCAGGCCTGGGCCCATTAGCGGATACCCGCCCAAAGCCTGTCCGATAAGGGCCCAAGTGGGTTGTGGTCTCTGGCCCGTCAACGGGTGGCGGTAGGGATGGCAATTTACCCACCCATGGATAATTTTGCCCAAACCCAAGTAGACCCATTTATTATGGGAGGGTTTGGGTGATGTGTGTATGGGTTTGGGGTTTGTATATGGGTTTGGGTTAGATATGGATATTATCTAAATGGGTATGGGTTGGATATGGATATCCATTTACTTGAGGGTGTTTTAACTACACATACAAAAATTGGACCTATTTGTAAAACTTGAAAAGTTTAGGCACCAAAATGTGATACCAAAAAATTTTAGGTACTAAAATGTAATTTTTCATCGATATTTTGAGGACTTATATGCAAAAAAAATTAATTTAGGTACTAAATATGCATAACTATTAAGTTTAGGTACCAAACTGTAATTTGCATTTGGGTATGGATACAAACCCAAATCCATATGTTAAAAACCCAACCCAACCCAAGTAAATGGGTATGGGTACAAACCCATCAAGCTCTACCCATCTAACATCTATTTGGATTCCATACCCAACCCAATTGGGTTAGATAGTAAAATACCCATGGGTATGGGTAATATTGCCATCCCTAGGTGGCGGGGAACCCGGGACCCGTCAACCATGGTTTTCGGGCGGTTTTGGTTCGTCCAGTATCCGTCCCGCGACCCGCCGACGCGTTATCCGTTTACAAAAACTACGTAGTTTGGATGACCATATATACTTTGCTTTCCCTTCCAGAAACCCTAGCAGCCGCCTCAAATTTCATTCTTCACCTAACGATCCAAAAACCAGAAACCCTAGTTTCCTTCTTTCTCTCTGCCTCCTCTCTGGCGATTAGTGATCAGATCGCTAGATAATCGTGATCTGGACGATTTTTCGCCTTTTCCCCTCATCAATTCCTCCAGGCTCCATTCGACCAATCACATGGTTGGAAGAGCAACCATCCGACGAAGATTTCGTCAAGCGCAGTCCATAAGCAAGTCATTGGATGTTCAAATCACTGATTCTTCAAGAAGAGATAAGTTAATTCTGGGTTTCTTATATTTTCTTTCAAGTATCATCCCTGATTACCTGTTCCCCAAACTCTCTACTGACTCTCCTTGTACTGGTATATATAGGGGGGATTCAAAGCACATAGGTCGTTTCTCACCACGCCATCTCTGAAATCGAGAACAAGAACACCCTAGTCCACAGAGAGCATAGACCGAGGGATTTAGCCGAGCCTCCAGATAGAGTCCAGTCCTCGAGGTTAAGGATCTTGATCTCGTCTATACTTTTTCTGGGTTAGTGGTGTCAATACAGACATGCATGCATTAAAATCCAGTTCTAACTTGATTTGTGTTCGTTGTTCACTCTTTTTTGGGCTAGGTTGGACTCGTTTGGATCGGGTTTCGAGAACTGAAGCGGAACAGAGTGAGTGAGCAGTGAGGATCAGTCTACTGTCTTTGGGTACTCGACAGTCCACAGAAAACTACAATCTGAGAAGGTAATCCTGTCCTCCTCTCCTAAGCCTCCACTCACTGTGTTTGTTCATAATGCTACGACTTCTATGGTTTCATAATGCTAATAAGTAAAAAGAATTAAACTGTGATCGTGATTTTGCTGCAAAAGATGTTTGTTTGCTAGTTTAGTCTTGTCATTGTGAATGTAACTAAGTTAAATTAATGCTTAATTAGTAACACATAAATTTATTATGTTCAGATGGAAGGTGCTATTGCTATGAATGTTGACCCTGCTACCAATTTCAATGTGAATGTCCCTGAAAATGGTGTCCAACCTCAACCTGAACAACCTGGTCCTTATGCAATTAATCCAGTTAATAGTAATGTTGAGGAGCTTGAAGCTCAATGTAAGTTAACCTCTAATGTGTGGCCTCACTTCAACCGAGTTAGGGTTAATGGGGTTATGAAGGCTAGGTGTAAGTATTGTCGTAAATCCCTTGGTGGGGAAACAAGTAATGGAACTTCACACCTGAGAAGCCATATCAAAACATGTATCCAAAAGAGGATACATGATGGTTCTGAAAAAATACTTGGCCCTAACTATCAACCTGCTGGAAATCCTCAATCCTCTGCTTCTCAATACAATTATGAGGTTTCTAGGAAGGAACTTTGTTCAATGATTATGGTCCATGAGTACCCCTTAGCCTTGTTGATCATGTGGGTTTCAAACGTTTTTGTTGTTCTCTTCAACCTCAATTTGCTGTCCCTAGTAGAAACACGGTGAAAAAGGATATTTTGGGTCTGTTTGGGGTTGAAAGGTCTAAATATCAGACCATGATCGATGGAAACTTGGGGAGGATTTCAGTGACTACTGATTTGTGGACTGCCACAAATCAGAAAATGGGGTATATGACAGTAACTGGTCACTTTATTGACAACTCTTGGAAGCTTCGTAACATAATGTTGAGGTTTATGTATGTTCCAGCCCCTCACAGTAGTCAAAGACTAGCTGATAGGTTGTTTGATTGTCTTCTTGATTGGAACATTGATGGTAAGTTGTCCTCAATCACACAGGACAACTATACCACCAATGATTCAATGATATTTCATATGATAAATTAGCTTGTGAGCAATGATCTGTTGCTTGATGGTAAACTGATTCATATGAGGTGTTCAACTCATATTATGAACCTGATTGTGAGGGATGGTTTGGATGCAATCAAAGATGCTATACATTTGATTAGGGAGAGCGTAGTTTACTAGAATTCTACACCTAAGAGGGTTCGAACCTTCTTCGAAGTTGTTAAGCAACTAAAGTTGACCTTTGAGAAAAAACTGGTACTTGATTGTCCAACTAGATGGAATTCAACATACCATATGCTCTCTGTTGCTCTTCAATATAAGGATGTTTTCTTTCGGTTGAGCTTGAGGGACAGTCAGTACACATCTGTTCCTTCTAGTTCTCATTGAGAATTTGCATCTGTTGTGATTGATAGGCTGGAAATATTCTCTGAGATAACTCAGTTATTCTCTGGTTCCAAGTATTCGACTGCCAATCTTTTCTTCCCAAAGATTTGTGACTTGAGACTGAAACTAAATGAGTGGGGTCTTGATCCCAACCCTGTGATTTTTGGAATGGCCATTCAAATGTCTGAGAAGTTTGATAAGTATTGGGATGATATCCATCTTGTACTTGCTGTCTCGGTCGTTTTAGATCCTAGATATAAGCTCCATGTGATTGAATACTATGCTGGAAAGTTTGGGAATACGGAAACTGATTTGGTTGCTGAGAATATCAAGAAGATTATTTGTGGTTTGATTCTTGATTATCAAACCAAAGCTAAGAAGAAGTCTAGGTCTGAAACTGGAACTTCTTTTGCTAGTTCTGGTTCTGTCTCGGCTACTGAACTTGACTTTGAGCTCTTTGTAAGTCAAAGGAAAAAGAGCAAGAGTTCTTTGGTTACTACTGAGTTGGATATGTATCTTGTTGAGGATATAATTCCTCGGAAAACAGACTTTGATATGCTCTTGTGGTGGAAACTGAATGGTCTCAAGTATCCAACCTTGTACGCAATTGCAAGGGACTTTTTGACAATCCCAATTACATATGTTGCTTCTGAAAGTGCATTCAGTTATGGTGGGAGGTTGTTAGACCCTCACCGGAGCAGGCTTCATTACTCGACTGTTGAATCAATGATGTGCACACGAAGCTGGATAATGGAAGACATGCAAAGAGGTAACATGCAACTAAACCTCCAAATTCTGGCAGAAGTAATTTTGTTTAAGTGTAAACAATATTTTTTCATTTCTATCTGCAGATTCGGAGGCTGCTGCTGTTGTGGAGGCATTGGAGGGAGTCTTCTCAGCCCTGTCAGTCGATGATACGACTGTGGAGGAGGCAGAACCTAGGGGGTAACAAAACCACTTCTCCTTTTCTAAATTTTCTAACTCTGTTCATTGAGATTTGAGGCTCGACCTAATGATTTACAACCTGTTTTTCAGGTCCTGAAATGGTGTTCTTGAAATCACCATTTGGCTAGGAAGACGGATCCATTTGCATCTGTCGAGCCAGGTAAACTTCAAATCATCTTCTCTTGTCACAAGAACCTCGAGGTTGTTAATTGTTAGGCTTGAACTTAAGAATGTTTACTTGAATGTTTGTGCAGACTTGCATTTGATGAATGTTGACTGCTGCTACTTGCTTTGGAATAAAACTCAGCAAAAGTTAGGGATCCTAAAAGCTGCATCTTGCTCGAAGGAAGGCTGCTGTTACATTTGCTCTCAACAAGTAGGATGGCTTGGAGTTTGTTTTACCTTAGTCAGCTAGTTGTTCTTGCTTTTGAATAAGAGTCGACAGTCATGGTGCTGAGAGTTGATGTTTTTATTTATTTCAAGTTCAGATGATTTAAAGTTTCTGTTGATTGCAGCTTTGTTGTGTTTGTGAGATCTTGTTGCTGATAGTTTTAGAATTAAGAGTTTCAAACTATCATTTATTCTGAATAAAGTATTATTTTCATATTCGACCCGCGGGCACCCGAAAATCCAGCGGTAACGGGTTTGGTACCACTACCAGACCCATATCACCGTTTGGGTCGGGGACGGGGAAATCCGAAGTCCATGATGGGCGGGGGACGAATACTGGGTACCCGGGCCCGATCCGCCCCGTTGCCATCTCTAATTTTCTGATTTATGAATTATTTATTTTAATTTTTAATTTAATTTTTGAAAAAACACACCCCTATAAAAATTTTCTGGATCCACCACTAAATAGACATAACGAATTTGGTCAGATAATCAAATGTGATAAACATAAGATCAGAGTCTTGCACATTAAAATACGTGAAATGAAAAAAAAGGTGAAATGAACTCAACCTCTATAAGTAATAAGCCTCAGTTTAAATACCCTATGCTAAATGCTTTATGAACACACAGGGTTCCTTTTGTGTTGGTTGAACGAAAAGAGAAACTCAACTTTTCTAAAACTTTTGAAAGAAAACCTTTCTCAAGTTTTTTTGGATTAGTGACTTTCACTTCACCATGCTCATTGCTAATTCATTCCCTTTCTTCTTTGAAAAGGGAAGCAAATAAATTACGAAAACGATAGGAGATAATGATAACAACAATGATAAAAAGATCTGATTAGTAATAGTAATAACAATAAAATATCTCAAGAAAGATCCCTTATAATTGGTAGCCAATAGCTCAAATGGCCATTGCTATTGCTGTCACCTTCACCGCCAAAGCAAAAGCAGTCTGGAATTGGAAGGGATATATTTGGTTGGGGCCAATTCAAACCGTCAGCTGGTTTACATCTGGAGCGATGGATGAACACTTTTCTTTTGGTTATTGGAACAATATGTCTCCACTATTCATATTAAACATAACATTATACTATTTTTACATAAAACGTGTTTTTTATATTTTGGAAATACGTATTATCAAACAAGCTTTTTTGTTAAAAATTTCATTAAAATATAGTTAAGTACGATTGAACCAAGATTCAGACGACCCGACATCAGCTAAATTGGGGGAAAATGTCAGTTTTCTCCCTCATTTATTTCTCTAGATCTTGTTAAAGTAAAATGATTAGAGATATTTGGCTATACAGAAGAAACAAAAATCTAAAGTGATATTATTAAGGATATTTTAAACATTTGTATCGCTCAAACCAATGTTCGACCGTGATTGACGGGTTTTGGATGAAATTTTTAATAGAAGAGCATGTTTAATAATTTTTACAAAGTATAGAGACATGTTTGATATAAAAAATAGTAGAAGGGACTTGGTCAGAAACTGTTTATGTTGCATGTCAACTTAGCAGAACGAAGACTGTTGCGGGTAGAATGGTGGGTTGGATTTGGTGTTTGTGTGTTGCAGGTATCCGGAAGGAACCCTGTAAGAGGATACATGGTGATACTGGTCGTAGTGCCGCAGTGGTTGGCAATTTAATTTTGCAAGATTTATGATTCCTAAGTCTTTGTAACTGTACTGCGCATAATGATTTACAGGTGCTAAGGATTGTTCCTTAATTTTGTTGATAGCGAGTAGAATTGTGTGGGAGTGAGAGGGGTTGTCCTCTCATTCATGTTTTTACCTTTTGGGTCTTTGCCCAAATTCAATGTATCAGGCTTGTTTTATTAATGATAAGAACTTATTCAACAACAAAAAAAAAAAAAAAATAGTTCAAGGACATGTTTATTAAAACTTCATAATAACCCTAAAAAATATATTGTACCTATAATTTTTCTTCTTCTTTTTTCACTCTAGTCCATGACCAATAAATAGGGGTGGGCATTGGGTAGGTCGGGTGGATTTTGACCACAAAATGCACTCACCCGCGCTTAAACGGATTGATAATTTTTAACCCACCACCCACCCACATTTAGTCTCGGGTTGGGTCGGGCGGATGGTGGATGATGCGGGTGGGTTTGTGGGTTCACCCACATCACAATGTATATAATATAAAGGAGTCAACTTGACATGATAATAGGTGAAGAGAATCATTGAGGGAAGCAAGAAGTTGAAATATGGTGAAAAATGTCAAATTAGTTCTTAAATTGGATAGAAATTCTATTATGAAAGAGTTTTCTACAGATTGAGACGATTATTAGGTGCAAGGAACTAAGGAAAATAATTCCACAAAGGAAAGAGCGGTGATCTAGGCACAAGAATTAGAGGAAAAAGTAAAGGGAAGAAGAGGGGATCTCTATTTGGAAGGTTGGCTTTGAGGTTCAAACTCCAAGAGCAGTCCGAGTTTATATATAACGTCTTCACTCTCCTCTCTCTAGCGCCAGCGACTTTGATCTTTTTACTGTTGGGTTGAGCGGGTCACCCGCACACTCACCCACAACCCACCCACCACCCGGTGGATGGCTTCCAGCGTAACCCGTCACCCACCCACTTAACAAAATTCGAGTAAAATGCGGGTGGGTCGGCCCAAACCCGCGGATGATCCGCCCGCATGCCCAGCCCTACCAATAAACGTCTTCATCTTCGGAATCTTTTCGTAGTTAAGGCAAAGTCACATTTATTTTTTTAATTACATCCAACTACTCTAGTACTCAACCTTATCACTCAAGTTTCATAAAATAAAACAAAACAAGAAGGAAAAAAACTCCCTCATCACTCACGCAAGCTAGTATGTAACATTTCTTTCCACGTGCCCTTTCTACACTTGTGCATAACGCATATATAAGGATCATCATATATAAGTCCGCCTATGTTTGAGTGAAGATGATAAAAGAGACAAGCATATCGCTTCTCTTCTAAGTGATGGTGAAAAAGTATCGTATAGACTACTGGTTTAAATATGATATTTAGATTTATATATACCAGGGTGAATTGGCCGCGCTTTGTCGCGGCTTCGGATTGTATTTGAATAAATGTTTGTTTAGCCTGTTTGTGCACTTGATATAAGGAACTGAACCGGTGAAGCAATTAGGTTTAAATAGAGATATTTGAGCAAAGAGAAGAAAGCTAACGAAATTTATATTGATCTAATAAATTTTATGCACCATCTTAGTATTAGGGTCTACGATTTAGATAGTTGAGATTTATGGTTTACTTATCAAGGGTTATGGTACATTATCATGTTCTAAAATTCAGTTAATTCAATGTATATATGGTTCTATCGTATGGAATAAAAACAAATGTATGACATTTTCCGAGTACTACTTTAGAGATGATTTTCGAGATAAAATAATATATTCTAACCCTTAAAAACTAAAATCTAGGTCTTAATTCTATAAATCTCAAACTCTAAGATCAATTAAACTAGAAACAATAATCGACGATCATGATTCATCGAAATACCTCCAACTCATTATACACATCATCTTAGTGTTTAGGTTATATCATTTAGATAATTAAGGCCTACATTTCACTCATCAAGAGTTGAGGTATATTATCATGTCCCAAAATCTGATTAATTCGAGGTCTAGATAGCGTTTTTTTTAAGAGTATGCGGTACCCTAGTTTTACCCTGGGTATGATATACTGCCGGAGTGTACCAGTCATTACCATATATGGTTGATAACACCTAAATTGGCGTTATTTATCCGCCATTCTCGAGGCATTTTTGTGATAAAACATTGTGACTAGGCCACATTGCAAGCTCATTTATGCTAATTTTCGTTCGTATTTGTCAATAATTAGTTTTAGCATGAGTTATTTTGCTATGAAGGCATGAATGGATTTTTACATTTTTTTGCGCTAGGTAGTTTCATGTGATTGTATGTGAGTGTGTTCTACGTACCTAGGTTAGATGATCGAGGGTCGTAATTGGAGGACGAGGTGACGATCCCCTTCCAATTAGGATCCCACCTAGTGTGGCGAATAGGTAGAACCTGTTTATAAGAGGTAGACCTTACCTCTCGTTGGAGAAGCCGATTACGGTGACAATGGGCTGGCAGGTGCGGCTAGAAGGGTGATCGAGAGACATGAACATTGCATCGATCTGCACTAAGTGACCTCCGGACCATAACGATCTAGGGTTTCATAAATCAAGCTCCTATCCTGATACTAGAAGGAATCAATCCTAGGCAACCCTCTCATCTTTATCGACCTTCCAACTACTTAGTTGGTTGTTTTTGGTTAGTAGGTTAGTTTTGTTCTTAAATAAATCTTTCTATGTTGATTGAATAGTTGTTTAGAGCGTAGTAATAGTAAACCTAAGGTGACCTTGGGATACGACCTCGACTACCATTATACTACCTCGTCAATTTGAGTTATGCTTGGCTTGAATTGAAGTCGTTAGTGTTGTAATCGATCGAGCTAGTAAATCATAAAGCTCAGTTCACGAGTCAAGTTGTTGACACCTTTGTTAGGGACTTCTTAGGTTATTAGGAAAAGCCGAGAATTGCTAATCTAGTCAGTTTATTGTTTTTGTGGATCCTTTATCGTGATGGTGTGTTTGTGATATCTTATTTTCTTTTCCGTATTCTTTCTTCTTTTGTTATGTTTTCTTTGTTTATCTTGTGTTCCGTTGTTGTTAGTCTTTTGTTTTATTTTTTCACACTTATGCTTTCTTAGGTTGTTTTTGTTTTTGATTATATAGAAAGGTGTAGTTATGGATCCTAATGATTGGCACAATATAGGAGGATATCACCAAGCGCCTAATTGGTGGTATCCCGAAGCTCCAAGTGACAATATAAGACACGAAGTTGGGTATCCAAGACCAACCCCTCTCCACGATCAACAACCGTACCCCCACGGGTATCAATTTCTTCCGCCATACCTAGAAGAATGCCTTTCATATCATGAGTGGAACCCTCAATCACTCTCGGAGCCTAAAGGAAGCTTGGAGTTTGAACTAGCAGACTTCATGATGAAGTATGAGAGAGTGAAACCAACATTAGATGCTTGCACAAATCCACTCAATTCAGACTTTCTATCGGAGTTCGAATAAGTACTTCGACAAAGGAAATCTACTCGACTATTGGTAGCTTGCATTGCTCAAGATGGCCTTTGTCATGAAGTAGGCAAGCCTAGAAATGTAGATCCAAGAGAAGAGGGAGAGAGCTTAAGCTTAAAAAATGAAGAGGTTCTTCATCCCACACCACCACCGAAGATCAAAACCATGGCGACTTGGCTGTGGAGCGCTTCAACATCGGGTATGAGTACATAGACACTGGTGACCCTAATATTCCTCCTAGTTGTTTCAATTTCAAATGTGGACATGGAAAGGAGGAAAAAGAAATAGAACTGGTTGAAGAGCAAGACTTAGCTCATGACTACATCGCTGGTCCTATTGAACAAGAAGAAGATTTAGTAGAAGAAGGGAGCGATTATGAGTTTGTAATGGATGAAGAAGAAAGTGAAGAAGAGTATGACCTTGTTTTCCTAATTGGGAAAGATATCCAAGAAGAGAGAGAGAGAGAGAGAGAGAGAGAGAGAGAGAGAGAGAGAAGTTTGAAAAAGACAACGATAAATGCTTGGATTATATCCGGGTTGTGGTTACCAAAAAGTCACCCGACTTTGAAGAAGACTCCACTTCGCCGATAGAAACCCTTTTCAATAAAAACTTACATGTTTAGATCTTGTTTAAGTAGTATTTGTAGGCTTAGTCCTAGTAAAGGAGCTTGCTTTAGTTGAGAATGAGTTTTAATGAATGATGGTGAGTGATGAATGATCAGATGCTGAAATGTGGTTATTTGTTGCATGTTTAGATTGTTTATGAATGAATGTATGTGGTTTGGAGGCCTTGGTGGGCATCGATTGTGTGAACTTTAGTGTTTTATTGTTCACCCACCAAGTTTTTAATGAAATTCCCGAACCACATCAATGATGCTTTGAATGAATCAATGATGCTGTTAGTGAATCAATGAATGACAATTGAATTTGAATGCTTATGTTAGACTCTTAGAAGCATGTTTGTGGTTTTGTTTCAAATCTTGAATGATTGGCTTAGGGTGTATGGCTCCTTTGCTCACATAAGCTTACCACTTTGATATGTTTTTTTTTTTTTTGAGAAATCAATCCATACCCTTACCTTAGTCGTTTAGGTTGTCTCTTGATTTTGGCCAAGGCATCAAAACACCTAGATTGACATGTTCTTATTAGAACCAAACATTCAAGGTCGTTAACTACCTTAGTCGACATTACTTTTCACCTATGCACCCTTGTTTTACATAGTAAACATCAACTGTAGGGGTGTATAGGATTGACTGTTATGGATGATAAGAGGTTTTCATTGGCTTCATTGATAATCTATAAAATATGTTTGGCATAGTTGGGTATCATTTGTTTTTTTTTTTTGTGTAAGAATCCTTCCAAGGGTTAACCCTATTACGAGGGGAGAGTTCCAATGCTCCTCCTATGGAAGTGATATCGGCTCCGAGTCACCAATATCAATGAAGAGACTGGACCACTCGGAATCTACACAACAAGTCGAGCCTTAACCGCCACTACATCATAAGAGCAAGGATAACATCAACGAATCTGGCAGAGGCTCGGTTGTCTGGTTGGTTTTGGTCGTAGTGAATTTCTGTTGAGCTGGTGTTTTGGGATCTTTCTCTACCCAAGTTTGTTTTGGAGCCTGGTGTGGTTGTCTCTTAGATGTGGTTTTCTTTTGGGTGTTTTGGGTCTAGGGGGAGGACTTGGCGCCAACTACGTTTCTTAGCTATCAGCCAATCTCCATATGGTTCAATATGGCATTCTTTTCCTTGTGAGCTCACTAGTGACACCTGAAAGGTCGAGAGACCGGATCCAAAAGGAGAATTCTTAGAATTGCAAGGGCCATTTTCTATCACTTTTCATTTCTTTTCTTTCAATAAACAACTTTTGTAGGTGTGTGTTCTTTGTTTACTTCTAGTTATTTTTCTTAGGTATGATCTCTCAAGGACCAAAACCACCCACCCAACCCGGTTCTCCCACAATCACCTCGATCCTTATATCGGTAACTTCGTTCCCTTATCCTCTAACCCTTTTCACATTGAGGACAATGTAATCCTTAGGTGTGGGGGATTGTGCATGAATGCTTGTGTGGAATGCATGTTATCGATTGTGCTCTCGTATGTTATGTATCTATGAATGATTGAGAGAGAGAGAGAGAGAGAGAGAGAGAGTAGGCATATTGAGTGATTGTGGATGATGTTTTAGCATACTTTTACCACTTGGAGCCTTGTATGTATTCCGAAATTTATTCAAATGTGAGGGCTCCAAGTTGGCCCCTTTGATTGCTTTAAATCGTGGATCTTGCTCCCCTACATCTTCACCAATTTTGAGGATAGTATAGTGCGTGGGAAGTTTCGATTTGAGTACTTGATTTGACCTGTTGATGTTTTCTTATGTGAATGTTCATTAGTGAATGTGCGACAGATTTGTTTTAGTGTCAAACTTGAATCTTAGTTGTAGGTCAGTTGGATGATGCTTGGTTCTGTTCTTTCTCACAATCCAAGTTTTAAACAAAAATAAAGTGGGTTGTAGTTTGTTCTACAAGGTTTTCATGTGAGGCACTGATTAGATGTTTTCAATAAAATAAATCGTGGATCTTGCTCCCCTACATCTTCACCAATAAAACACAACTCCAGATCGCATGCCAATTAGAGAATGATTCACATGGGGACCCCACTAAGTTTTGGCTTGCTACGTTCGAAATTCGGTCATCGTCATGTCATGGCCTCTCCACATGAGGCCGAGGTATAGGTATGTGGAAAGAACGCTAGAAGCGACTCCTCATCTTGCCCGTTCACAGGAAAAAAAAATTATTTCAAAGTGGCTACAAATCTAAATGAAAAATGAAAAAATAGAACAAAGGTTGTGATGAAAATGAAGGATAGATTTGTATAGAGTAATCGTCCTTCTAACCTACAATTGAGAGTTATGAGTTATTCCTTGCATCACCCCCATTCACTTGATGGCATTCATTTGAGGATGTTTGGAGTAGGTTGAATATGTCTAGGGATGGTTGAGACACCATTAATCAGTTATGTCCCACGTCCGACGATTCTTGTCAAGTGTGAGAGGCATTTAGATGCCTCTAGTTGCATGGTTTGATCGTATGTTTGCTTGAGGAACAACAAACGCTTAAGTGTCAATAAATTTGATAACACCTAGGTCAAGATCATGACCATTGTGTCATGCCCTTGAGGTCAAGACCATGACCTCTTTCCATGTTTTGAATGCATGAATGGTATGTTTCCATGTTTTTACCGTAGGTAGATTAATGTGGGTGTATATGAGTGTGGTGTACCTTGGTTAGATGATCTAGGGTCTTAATTAGAGCACAAGGTGACCATCTCCTTCCAATTAGGAGCCCACCTAGTTGATGCTAGTGAGGTGAGTGTGTGAACATTGACTCACCGACTAGTGTGCGGACGTGTAGACCCCTTTAGAGGATGTCTACCTTACCTCGAATCAGAGAAGTCGATTGTGGTGGCATTGGGGCAGCGGATGCGGCTATAAGGGTGATCAGGAGACATGAACATTGCACCGATCCCCCCTAAGTGACCTTTGGGCCTCAACGAGCTAGGGTTTCATCAATCAAGTTCCTATCCAATTACTATAATGATTCAATCCTAGGAAACTATATCATCTCTAGCTCCCTTCCAACTACTTAGTTGGTTGCTTTTGTTTAGTTAGACTAGTTTAGTTCTTAAAACGATCTTTCTATTTCGACTAGATAGTAGTTTAGAGCAAAGTATCAGTTAACATATGGTGCCCTTGGAATACAATCTCGGTCACCTATATACTACCTCACCAATTCAACTCACACTTGGCTCGAATGGGAGTCGTTAGAGTGGAATTGATCGAGCTTATAAATCGTGAAGTTCGGCTCACGAGTCAATAGGTAAGACTGGTGTACAACTATAGTATATTATACTCAGAGTACTCTTAGTTAGGGTTGTTAGTTGGTTAATAGGTTATTGAATTAATTGATAATCGAACCAAGTGAAGAGGAAGATTACTTTATAAAGAGAGAGTAGTACAGTAGAAAGGAATAACATCACAATGTCAGCAAATATCATCTTGTAGTCCTCAATTTTGTCTTCCAAGCTTGTCTTCAAGCTCCAAGGGTGAAGAATCACCACATTTTTCTCCAAGGTCTCTAAATGAGTGTGTCTTCCAAAAATCATATCTCATCTACTAAAATCTCCAACATACCTGAAAACCTAACCTCTTGTGCTAGAAAGACAACCAATTTTTGGATAGAAGAGGCCGTGTTTCTCTTAACGACATCGTCTCTTTAAGTTACCAAAACCACGACCAAGGGTTAGAAACACAACCATGTTTTTCAAGCTCAAGTCATTATTTTTACCACTATGTTGCCCAAATGCTACGTTCGGCTTTCATTGCCTCCAAATGCCCCAAACCTTGCTCAAACCTTATCCACGTACTAGGACTTGAATATGATCCAAACACATGACCTAGCATAAAATTGGCTTATATGAGGGTGTTTTGAACCCAAATAACTAAGAAACGATCAAGATAAGAAGGATATAGTATGTATAACTATGCACTGAGTCTCAAAGTTATTCTCATCTACGTTGACGACATGTTGGTAAGTTGAGATTATGTCAGAGGGATTAAGGAGCTCACCAAATCATTACATTCGATTTTCAACCTTAAACAACTTGGTAATTTGTCGTATTTTCTTGAGCTTGATTTCTACTTTCAGCTGTTAATTTATCCTTCTCATCCCTGTTCTTCCGCAATACTATCCTCTGTTGGTTTGCATGTGGGACAACATAAAATTATATCAATTGAGTTCTTCAAATTACCAAATTTTAAGAATACTTTTAGGCATAGTTTTTAAAATACTAATATAAACATGTATTTATTTTTCTGTTATGAAAATAGAATGGGTTACATAATATTGAAATGCACTATTGATGTGTTTGTATCTTTTCTAATCTATATTGAACCTGCCATGTACTAGGGTAGATCTTATTCTAACTGAAAATGAAACGTCTTATACAACAATGAAATACATTTTAATTGATTTATTTTCTCCTAATATAAATTGAACCTATATCATGTTATAAATTTGTAGTTTAGATAGTATTTTGAGTTACATTAATCTATCTTAAGAAGTAATTTTTTTTTATCATTTTAGTTAATTTTAACACCTTTTTGCAGTTATAGAGTAAGAATTTCGCCCCCTACTGCCAAATTATCGCTCCACCTCTGCAGGGAGGGTGTTAGAAGTTCGTGGATTCAATTGAAATTTATCATATGTTATTGTATTATTATTAGTAGTAGTAGTATTATTATGTGCGCGCATCAGCAAGAATTAAGGAGAGTAGGATATATATATATGAGTAAGCTAAATTGCAAAAGAAAAGCAAATCTCCTACAAATATCTACTGCATCATTTTCAATCTTACTATATGAGTCTCATCAATCGTAGATCCTCATTCATAAACTCCTGCAAAGCCTGAACTTCACGACCTTGTTCATTATGGTACCTCCTACATCGTTCCTGTCAAACATAAGTGATTAGCATGCACCATTTTGTTCCAAATGAAGCATCCTGCGTGGCCTTGATAGCTCTACATGCTGAAGCAAGCGGGGCTGCCCATGAATCTCGACACACCACCTCTACTCTAAAGAACCCAACCTCTATCTGTCGAACAAACACACAGCCAAAGAACATGTGGACGTAAAGAGTTCCCGACCAGCTTAATCGAGTACTTTTGCATTGGCTTACCATCCCACCAAGCACAGTCTCCTTGCCTGCTAAGAAGAGGCTGCACCAGGGATCTCTTTTTCAGCATTCGACACAAGGCCCATGAACTGTTAGCATTCTCCTTCATAGTCCATACGTCTTCTGTCTTACAGTGATGACTATGATGTCTTCTGTCTTACAGTGATATGCGAGCATCTAGGCAACCCAGATATCAATTTAAATTTTTTCTCAAATTGATATTTTCATCCTCTATTGACTATGCATAAATTCTTCCCATTAATTTTAGAGGGTTATATCTCTTTCATTTTAAGTCGGAATTCATAATTTTTTTGTAGAAAAATCTTATTAATCATGTTTTTCAAAATGACATACACTTTGATATATTTATGAATAAAAAAATTGAGGCATACTAGTCTATACCATGGTGGTAATGTTTGATAGTAATAAGATTATACTTTGATTGTATCTAAGTGTATCTTGGTGGTATGAATATACCATAGTGTAGAATGATTGTATACATGGTAATATGATTATACTAATAATTATGTATCATATTTCACCACCATCCACCACTAGTTACTACCCTATACCAGAGTGGTATATTTTGAGTAAAATTGTAGATCATGATGAACCCATTCATTCAGTTCAAAAAATTCCAGAATTTGATTTAAAACAAAGGTGGTACAAAGTGATGTAACGAGAGGTACTTAATTTTTTTTCTCAATCTATAAAAAAAATTGATATCATTTTGTAAATCATAATGAACTCATTTCTTATGTTAATTTTGTTTTAAAATCTTAATTAAAACAAAAAGGATAAAATCCGATTGAAAAAAGAAATAAAAGACCTTTTAATATCACTTCCTAAGTTTAATTCATTAAAAATCAAGAGATCAAATCTAGTTATGACAAATGTATAACAAAAGATTGGTCTAGTGGTAATACCACTAGCTATGAACCTAAAAGTACCAGGTTCGAGTCCCTTCAGTAGTACCTAATAACAAAAAAAGTAACCTATATCACCCTTAAAAAAATGTATAACAAAAGATTATGCACCAGACTCTATCATTTTGCCTCCCAACATCAAACCTTTATTGAATGGGCCAACGCAAATTCATATATAATATATTAATGATAATCAATGTATAATCATTTTTTTTTTCGTTGAATTTGTAGTATCATTTTTTAAATTGACAATTTGCTAAAGAGTTCTAGACAGCCAGTTGCTCCCCATTTTTTAAATCGACAATTTGCGAAAGAGTTATAGACAGCCAGTTACGTGGGGAGCTGAGAATATTATTAGGTTAATGTTATTCAACCAAGTGTATATATATGCCTTGACCACATCCACAGTCGGATGATAGATCTTTCAAAGTTGGTACATTAATTTTCTCGTAGAGTATATACAATATGGAATTCAAGACAAAAATAACATTAAAAGTTGGCATAACTATTCGGATATCTTCTCGTATAAAATATGAATACGTGAGATCACGAATCAGGAATCATGGCACTGGCCCACCCCTCCAGTTTCATAATTGTATAATTTGCTCGCCGATATGCACCATATGATCATGGTCACTACTCATATATGTATAATTTCCATTTTCATTACACCGACAAATGATTGATTTGAGTAAAAAGTCAAAAATAATTCCATGATTTGGGAATGTATGACTTTGCATTTTCGAAGGATAGCGTTTCTATAGATTAATTAGTGGCAGCGGCGGATCCATACTAATATGGTAGAACACTGTGTCATATTTGAAAAGAATTGAAAAGGGTTAGGTCGTAACCCAATGAAATGAAACTTAAATAATAATAAATTTACAAATACTATACTAGCTTTGGATCCAACGAAGGGTTGGATCATGGGCCATGGCCCGGGGTGGCCCCCTTAGGGATGGGCAACGGGAAATAGGTATTTGGTCATCCCATACCCGTCCCTTTTTTTCAAGTTATGAGTACCTAAATACCCATAATTTTTAATACGGGATGAAATTTGTGATCAAGAAGTTATACAACGGGTACCCACAAATTACCCGTTAATATTCATATGGGTATTACGGGTACCTGTACTACCCACCCAAGTGGGCCTTATGTTGTTGGGCGAATGGGATCCCTTCGCCCCCCAAATGTTCTCGGACCTCAATATGCCAATCCATGTGTTCTCTCTTTGTTATAATAGACATCCATGCATGATCACAATAATTCTGTACATACTATATATGAATCACGAATGCCATATTATTCTTAAATTATTGGTGCAATGCAACCAAACATAAAGTATTTCTACTTCTCATATATATCTTATTCTTTTTTACTTGCAGGAAAATTGTGTCGTGCCATTCAGCGGAATCCTTTGCCAAATTGATATCAGCCTTTTCAGGAAGCTCGGAGGAGGAGCCTATCGCTTACCTTATTTCTGATGCTCATTGCCACTTCACTCAGGCGGTTGCTGATACCCTCCATCTCCCTAGGATTATGCTTAGAGCATGAAATGTCTGCTCTTTCCTTGTTTATGAGCTCCTTCGCTTGTTTTGCTAGAAAGTTTACTTTCTTGTTGAAGGTAACATGCTATTACTTATACCCAATTTTTAAATTTAAGTGAAAAGGTATGGGAATCCGTATACACTTGTTAGCCGTCCCGTATGGGTAATGGGTGCCCGTAAACCCGTACGGGTTTGGGATATGTGATGAAGTTTTCTTTCCAAATGGGACCGGATACCCGTTTCAAACGGAACAGGCACCCAGTCCCGTCCCATTGCCCACCACTAGCCCCCTGGATTCGCCACTGCTAAGTGGTTGTGGCGATTTTGTCTGGGGCAAATGACTTGGTGGCATGAGTTAATCTTGGTAGGGTATTTCAACTTGGCATCGTCTTGGGGTTATAACCAGTGGGTCAATCAACCTAGTGTTGCATATTAAAATTCAAGTGACTGGCTGGATGAAACCATCTTGGAGATGAATGCTTTCTTCCTTTTGCATGGAAATCAACCTTGAAGGTGAAAATTCTCAAAACCTTGAGCTTGGATGAAATCTTAGCCTCCTTCCTCTTCCTCGCTCATCACTTTCTCTCTCTAGAAGTCTTGAAGAAGAAGAAGTTATCTCACTAGGCTCTCCCCCTCTCTTCCTTCAGCTCAACTCTCTTTAGATACCCAGATCGAAGGCATTTCACGGTCCCAGGTCACGACCGTGAATATTGGTTGGGGACCGTGATCTTTAGCAAAGGTGCACCATTTCACTAAGGCACTTCAAGGTCCAAAGCGAGGGTTCACGGTCCAGCGATCGTGAACCAGCAAGGTCCAGTGAGGTGTGCAAAAACCTTCTAAAACTATTGCGCTTCACGGTCGGGGCGCAGTTTTCACGGTCGTCGAGGCCGTGAACTTATGGCTTCCAACGTTATTAGTCGTTGTCCTCTCCTTTTGGCCCGTTTTAGCTCATTTTCATCCAATTTTCGTTCCCGGGTTTGATTTACCTGCTAGGATCTGAAATATAGCAAAACAAAGTACAACCTAGCGTAAAATCACACACCATTGGATGAAATTGCCTCAAACATTTTAAGAAAAAGGGGACAAAATGTGTGCATTTTGACCCGCTCACTCCCCCACACTTAGACGTTTGCTTTTCCCCAAGCAAACCAATTCCAAATGAGGTAATATCTCAACCTAACAAATAACTTGGGGACATATCAAAGGGCTCAAAGTAGGTGAATCTCAATGTCTATTGAACCTCAACACATGAATCGTCACAAGCAATACCGACATCCACCACAAATGACATTCGAATGCATTAAGAACGTGCAAATGAAAATTTTTCACCCTGTTCACAAATCAAAACAAGTCCCGACCGGACTACTCACAGAACACAACTAACCATGCAAAGAACTCAAGTCCAAGGAACAAACGAATGTGCAACATAGGTCCTCACCAGGATAAGATATGAACATGCAAAATGAGGATGCATCACTCACTCTCGACCAGTGGGGTCGGGACCTTTTGGTGCAAAATATGTACACAATCATAAACACTCAACCCTATCATCTCTCTACCAAAGTGGCAACCTCTAAATGCTAGATTTCACGAGATGGTTGTCGTCAGTAGCTTGTCCGGAGGTCTTAGACACGGGTTCAAATGACTGGCAATGGCCTTGGTCATGGGGAAAATGCCTTTTGGGTGGTGGCAAATATAGCATGAGGTCGTACATATTCAACTTAAAACCAAAGGTTCAAATATTTCATCTAAGAACCTTTCCTACAATCAACGACCACTAGCATCGGCCAAAAACCACACTTCCCTTCTTCCATACCACTACCAATCACGAACTACGTTCAAGCACACTTCTTCGGCCTATCTTGCTATCCATAATTCAATCCTAGTAGTGAAGGAGGTCAACAAAAAATTTAGGTGTTTCAATAGCTTGAGTGCCAAGAAACACTTTATAGAGCATACACATCATTTCCTCATGGCAACTGTCCAGTCTCCACCTTTATTTACCCCGATTATGACCTCTTTCAATTCTTTTTTCTACTTTTTTTTTAGGGGGTGGGGGGGGGGTATTAGAGAGCCAAACACATGTCATTTTTATACTTAACAAACAATGCTCTCTATTAAGAACTTTCCTCCAATACTACCTTTTCATTCCTAGCAAGAACCGTGCAAAAGCCAGCTATGTAGAACCTCAATGGAGCTCAAAAGCGAGAACTCCGAGACACAAGGATGACTCACAGCGGTTTAGACACGAAGAAAGGAAAAGGGTCGTTCTATCAATCACCATTAAGCTCAAAAAGCAACAAGCTCCTAACAAGAGAACGACCCAAAGTCACACGACTCAAAGGGGTTGACTAGGGGATAAAATGTTTCGGGATAATCAAATTTTGGGCGTGGACTAATCCGATGTCTCCATCATACTCAATAGTGACAACGGTGAATGTTACACACTATGGCGAGCGGGATCTATCACACATGAAAAAGACGAGCAACACAAAAGTCACATGGCTACCTAGTCACACAATCATCTATTCTAGTTTGACAAATCTCGATGCATGGCAATTGTAATCAACAAGTAATCAAGTCAAGACATCCATTCATTTGCACACATATGAGAACTAAACTCTTGCACAAACCTAATGCAATTCTCAGTCATCATAATAGGATGCACTCGATCAAAAGAAAACAATCTAAGGTCAAAGCCAATAAACATGAGATTCTCCCACAAACCTGTAACTTTTATCATGCAATGCTTGGAGCCCTCAAATTTCTGAAATTTTGGCATAAATCTAAGCTCTAAGCAAACCAAACTCACACACAATCACATGCCCATCCCAAATAATACACCCCACACTTAAGCACAACATTGTCCTCAATGGAGTAAAATGGTAGGGTGAAGAAGTTACGGACCAATGGAAAGCAAAACTTGGACAAATATCGGGTAGGAGAATTGAGCTTCAAAAAGAAGAAGAAAACCAAAAAACACACACATTCTCGCTCGAGGCGAGGTTATTACAGATAATAATAGTTGACATCACGATAGTAGTTGTCCACACATAAAATAAAGAAAAGAAAAACAAATAACAAAATTCAGAGTTTCAAGTGGAGAAGTGGGGCGAAAGAAATCGGCTCTGCCACATGTCTCGCTCGGTCAACTACCTCACTGCTCCTCGTCCGACAAGACACCCGGGTTGCGAGCAATCCACTCCAGCAAATAGTTGGATCGATGCAACCGGGTGGTGACTCCTACAAACTGATCCTCGAGGTGAGTGAATCGATACTCGAGGTGGGCTATGAATGAAGAAGGTCCCCCTCCCGCCGAGGATGATGCTACAGGTGGTGGTGGTGCTGCACGGCGACGACGGCTACGGGCCTAAGTTCTCTCCTACTGAGGAGGTGGAATCTCTGAATCTGTATCCACTGGAGTAGGTTCAATCTGGGGTCTTAGTGCGGCCTAAGGTTGGTGTCCATCAAGGTACTCGATTCCTCGATCCCCGTTCAACACCAACTTCATGTTGTACAATGTCTCCACGGGGAAAGACTCAGTCTGGCCGATGAAGAAATCTTGTTTTGAATTCCTTGACATGACGCCCAGCCTCTGCATGGCACTTCTGGATGAATAAGTGATGATACAAGCCTCCAAGGAAGCTTAGAAACCAAGCAAATCAACCTTTCTTGTAGTGAGCTAGTGGATTTTCAAACTCTGCAGAATTTGGCTAAGGCATGGAACGTGTTCAAGCAGCCTACTTCGAAGGGTCATAGCTTCACATTGGAGGGCAACCAAGTGGAGATTGAAGTAACGGAATGCAGTATATATCACCATAAGCCACGATAAGGCATTGGATGAAAAATTGTAGTTCATTTGGGCCTCGAATGAGACGTCCATAGTTCCTACGTTGCTATGTTTTGTTACTTACGTATTAAGGCAGAAACTTACCTTGATAAGTAGGGTTTATTTCTTTCTAGTGGTTCTTTCCTAGTTTAATTAGGTTTGTTTTATTCTCTTTTAACGTAGATTAATGATTGTAAATTGCCTATAAAAAGGCCTTAATTCATTTGTAAGAGGCAGCCTTGAATACATTGAAAATTTGCCTCAATTCTCCAAGCATTCTGCTTGTGAATTTTGATTGGGTTTTGGAGAGCTCCAAAAATTGCTGAACCCTAGCTTATCAATAGAGAATCGCACTCGGTTGTATCGAAAGCATTCTTATAACAAACGTTCCTTCTCTCGGGTGTGAGATTTCTTTTTTCGTTTCCATAAAATTCGTGTCCAAACTAAATATCCCAAGATTTTTTTACTCGGTTTCATCCTTGATTAATCTCCTTGGATGATTAAGAGTTGCTGCGCCAATTCTGATTCCTTGAGCTCGAGCCGAGCTCTTATCAACTGATAACACCCAAAATGGTGTTATTTAGCCCCTATATGTAAGGTCGTTTTAAGTAATTTCATGGTCTCATTGGTTGATAATTCACCAAATGCATCCCTAATATGTTCCTTAGAGAATATTATGTCATTTTAGGGTGTATTATATGATCACGGTCGGGAAGCAGAGGGGCGAAGCTGAGCATGAAGATCGCTGCCTCCAATGCTGAGATCGCGACCGCGAAGATGGGAGCCTCAGGCGTGAACTTGAAAAAGCATCCATCAAGGGAGGACCAGAAAGTTTCGATAGTCGACTCATGGATCTCTTCATCCAAGCCCGCGAGAAAGATCGTGATCGTAAAGCTATGTCGTGAACTTCCCATCTAGCAAAGTGTAAAGATGCTGCATCCGAGATCACCCTTGTCCCTAGAGATCGTGCCCACAAAATTCCTTCATTTAGCTGTGAACTTACCGCCTCGCCAGAATTCTATAAATAAGAAACTCCTCCCCCTTCACATGAAAGCTGAAAACACTTGGTGTAATTATGGTTTTGAGAGAGAAGTTAGAGAGAGTAGCTGAAGGAAGGAGAAGAACAGAAGAAGGAAAAGCCAAGAAGGAAGGGAGCTCTCCCCCATCTCTAGTTCCTTCCAAATTCCTCCATGTATCTTCTTCCCATTTATGGGATAGTAACCTAAAGTACTAGTGGTTTAATCCCCAAATCTTAGATTTAGGTTTTATGATGTAGAAGAAATTTTGTTAGGGTTTATGAATGAAATGAGTTTATCTAGTGATTATACGCTTTTGTCTATGTTAATTATGCTTGGGCTTGTCTTTCCATGTGATTTTTCATGATTGCCTACCTACGGTTTGCATGAGATGGTATGTAATTGATTTTTTTTTTTGCATGATTGGATTGATGAATAATTTAGGGGACGAATTGGTTGACGAGGTAACTATCCCCTTCCAATCAGGTGGCTCTCCTATGTAATGCTAGGGAGATGCATGTGTGACAATCGACATGTCGAACTAGCGTGCAGATAGGTGAAACCTATTGGAAGGGTCTAGGTCGTATCCATTAATGGCAGAGAGAAGCAAATTGTAGGTCTTGCATCCCCCGTGCACAAAGTGGTGGCGGGTCAAAGAGCAGACACCACCTAAATTTCCGCATTGCATATCTTGCCCCTTTTCATGGTGGAAATTATGAGTTCTATTGATGCGATCGCTCAATGTAGAAATCACATGGCCCATATGTTGGGAAAGTTTGATGCTATTGTCGCTTGCCTCTCTAAATGTATTCCAAATGGATTCCATTGGGAAAGCGTGTGAGAGATTTCGTTTGTCCCATCATTTCCAATTCACCCATTGGTTTATTAGAGGATCAATTCCCTTAGAGTTGTCAATACATAGGTCTTTGAGAATTATGAACTCTCTTAATTCTTCTCGTACTTCCTCTATCCAAAGGTGTAAGCCATTAGAGGCTTTGTTAAGCTCTAATAGAGAAGTCTAGGAGGTTCATATGGGTTAGATTACATCCTAGAGAAGCACATGCATATTATGAGTGCACAAGCAATCTGTATGTGTTGCGAATGTGCACGATAGGCAAATCAGTTGCCTTCTTTCTACCCACAATCGTTTCTTTGACCCCTAAACAAGAAGCACCAAGCGACCATGACTCTTTGTGTTGGAAATCTTTACCACCCATGATTTCATGACTTATCAGGTGGATTGGAGAATCTCCATAATGTAAATTTTTATAAATGAGAATCTTGGGGGCAAGTACGGTCGTCTCATCTTCTATATAGGGTGGATAACCTCCATTATCAAGATGTTTCTTAGCTTCTACTTCCTCTTTCGCAAATGCAGATAGATCGAGAAAAGCAGTATTAAAATTTGTTGTTTCCCTAATTTGATTTGATTGTAAAAGAAACTTCATACCAAATTTTACTAACACCAAGATTAGTATGAAGAGTTGATTTGTGGCACATCAAATTCGTTAGAAAGTGGATCTATTATTCAATGGAGATTGCTTGAGTAATTCCAAGAGGAGGATAAATAAGATCATCCTCAATACCATGGTGCTACACTTGATTTTGAAGCTCATCTAGTGGCAATCTAGTGGCATTCATGTACGTGGGATAGTTAAGCATTTAACACTAAACATGGTAGAAATAACACCTCCCATCTTTTCTTGTTTGTTAACATGGGGTTAGAAGATTTATTATGGGGCGAGAAAGGAGTTTTCAGGTTGTCCCTAGCACCATAGTCACTACTTCTAAATTTTCTGGTTTTTTTCACTGATGGATGCCTTAGAAGGAGGTTGGTAATATCTCCATTCCTTGACTCAAGGTGAGAGCTTCCAAAGGAAACTCATTAAGTATCACATTAACCTTGTCAAATGGCTCTTGAATTGACACTCATGGGTGTGTAATTGCTAGAGTGCCATATCCCGAATTTTTAATATTTTGAAGTTCCTTAGCTTGGTTCTTTTATCCCGCTATGCCCTTGTTGATATTATATATTCTCTTTTTTTGAAGTTCGAGTTCGATAGTGGAGTGTTAGAATCTCGTGGAATATGACCGCTTTTTTAATTTTTTTCATGAGTGGGCTAGTCACCTGGAGCATGTAGATTCCTACACCTAGCTGCCTTTTACTGCTTATATGCTCTTGAGTAAGTTAAGCCATTTGAGCATGGAGGGATGTTAAATTTTTTGTTATCCCTTAGGCTTGTGTAGTAGCATGCAATTGAGAGTTGGCGGAGCTTAGATGGCATTTACTAGATGAGGAGCTACATTACTCTTCCTCCATTTAGTTCTGGCCATGATGTGATAGTGATCCATTTTGGCTTGCATAGTGATTTGAGCAACATCTCTAAGTATTTGAGTTGTTGGAGTGCCTAAACTCTTATAGAACCAGTTTGCCTATTTCTCCAAGCTAAACCAAGGAACAACTGGTCTACTCGGCTGCAAGTCCTGCCATACCTGCTTTATAGAGTAACGAGTCACCCACTTATCATTCGAGTATACTTGAGTTCCCTAGCATCTAAAGAAACTTTCCACATTATCTCGAACTTTTAGAAGACGCTTCCAGATCCAAGAACTAGTAGTCCCTACCCTTACTTCACAGGAAGATATATTGGCCTTTTCTTTTATTTTTTGTGGCAACTCGATACTGGTCATCCAACATACTCCGTCGAAGGAAACTACACTCGCTAGCGGGACTATCTTGGAAATGTTGGTTTTTGTTTTTTATTTTGTTTTCGTCAATGTTGTGTCTTTGCTCCTTGGAGCTTCTGTAGAGTTTCCCAAGTAGTGTCTTAATAGGCTCTTTCATCAGTAGTTAGGTTGCATACGAACTAAAGAATAGGGTTTGAGTCAGTCTTGTAATCATGTCGAGGCTTTGTCCCATGCCCTTTGAGCTTGTCTTGAAAAGGGGGGGGGGGGGGGGGGGGATTGACACCCGAGTGTCCGTTCTCAACTAAACTTTGATCAATTTATTTTTTGCATTGTCAATTTTTTGTATTTAGCATGAACCTGAATTGTTGGAAAAACAAATATAGTCTGAGTAAAAGTACATCTCATGATCCGAGGTTTTGATATTTTATTATTTGTGCCACTATAGTGCAACCAAAAAGGGATTACATTAAACTTGAGTGCTTCTACTTGCTGATCTAGACAGACCTATAATAAAGATTCAAAAATTGTTAATATTTTAGTTAAGCGATTAGGATTGCACGATAGTGAATTCTCTCATTTGGTTGGAAGTGGTCACATCTTCAATAATCGAGAGTTATGGCTCACTAGAGAATATCCATACGCTTTCATGTTATTGACCAAAGCTTGTATCAATTGTCTTTGAATCTAGGGTTGCTTGCTTTATCCTTTGATACATGGCTAGGTGAATCTATCTCCAGGTGTCTATATGATCAATTTGGGAATATGTTCCATTACTCGTATATATGTTTGTGGGGAATTTCAAAGGCCTCAAATTAGTGTAGGAATGAAAATCATACTCACCACCGCGAGGAATATCCGCATTGACTAGGTATGAGGCAGGTACATGTAAAACCCACCAAGAATCTGATGGGTATGAGGCGGGTCTGGTTTTACTCTCTCCTGGCCTGTACCCATACCATACCCACCCCGCCGAGGTTGTTTTATTATATGGGAAAAATATGGGTAGCCAATTGTAATTTTCAATGGCAAAAAGGTTGATTGAAAATAAATAGAGGGCTAAAATATAATTGATCTCCACATAAAACCCTAACACCCCCAGTCGGCCAATCGCTTAGCCCTTCTTGGCCTTCACTCTACTCTATTGATTGTCGCCTCCCTTCACTCGACCTCCTCTGCATAAATTTTGATGAGTTCACTGCTCTATCACTTTATTTTAATACTAGTCCACTACGTCATCGCCTTCAACCCAAGATCCCCATGCCCTCTCACCTCTCGGGCTCTCAGATTCATCCAGCTGTAGTCAACTCCGACTCTTGGGTGCTCAGCTTCATCCGCTTGCAGTCGAGGCGAATCATGAATCTTATGATGTCGACTTCATCCACCTGCATTCGACGACGACTCACGGCTCTCGAGCTGTCAACTTCATCCTCCTTTTGTTGTGGCAGAAGCTCCTTCACTTCCCAACATCAGTGATGACAGGGAGACACTAGTTCCTACTTCCCAACATTGGTGTGGAAAAGAAATCGACAAGCTAATTAAGTCAATAAATGGTAACCTTTATCGATTCAAATTATTGAAGGTTTGCAACGTGAGTTACGCATAATGAATTAAAAGATTGTTGGGTTACAGTGCATTCTGTTTCAATTCTTCATTTTTGTTTTCTTAGATGGGCCGAGATGTGTGGCTGAGTTGAAGGGTTCAATTCTGTATATTTTTTTCACCCACAACATTGTGTTTGTTTAGCCACTATAAGGGTGCTAATTGTGTTTCACCTTGCAATTGACTTGGATTTGACTTCTTCCATCATTTATTTGGTCCATTAAGTGTTATATATGAGGAATGTATGTTGAATCATTTTTGGTATAAAAATCCTTTTTATATGGAAATGAGTTTTATCCATGGGTATCCAAAACCCGCGGGTATGGATTTGAAAAATCGCCCCCTGTATGGGTTTGAGGATTGTGAGACGGGGATGGAGATGGTTTAGACAAACTTGTCCCATTGTCGTCCCCTATGGGACGCAGACTTCGGTCAAAGGGAGATGCAAGTCATGTAAAATCCAAGATGATGGAATCTCTTCTTCAGGAAAATAGTCCCCAAAACCACTATGCCAACCTCACATTGGCATTTTAAGATACTTTACATGATTGGACTCTTTGGCTCACCCATGTATACCGGAAAACCAACTTTTTGGAAGATTTCTTAGCTTTAACAATTCATAAGAGGCATCTATGACCCTGCGAACCCATATTATTATATATCTGATTCTGATGTTTGTCGTTATGCTCTTTTTGAGTATATAAGCGATTTTACCATTCATTCAATAATTGAATTAGAGATAGTGGTGCTTTGCACCCATTTCATATAAAAAACTAGTACAATAATATTGATCTTCAATTGATTTCATCACAAATACATGGTTTCATGGTAGAAACAGCCAATATGTTATGGTATGACGAGCTTTCCTCCAATGAAAGCGGCAACCTCAAAGGAACATGTGCCCATGACAAAATATCTTCACCAAACTTAGCTAATCAACAAACTTGTTATCGTCGGTATCGGTTCATGTGCATAACTTATGAGTGCATAACCATGCATAACACTATACTTACAATTTAGGGTTAATACTTTATTTTGGCCCGAACTATGACCATATAATCAACTTTGGCCCGAACTATGACCATATAAGCGGTTATTAAGTGTTACTAACTTTCCTCTCAATTAATTTTAAAGAGCCATATCTCTTTCATTTTGAGCCAAAATTATAAAAAAATTTGCATAAAAACATCATATTAATTGTACTCTTCCAAATGACATCCACTTGATATATTTTGGAACAGAAAATCGAGACTTCTATTACCAGTTCATACACCATGTGGTACTACTTGGTATGTACATAGGATTATACCATGTGGTATGAAAGTGTATCATGTTGGTAACACACCAAAGTGTAGAATGGTTGCATATATAGTAGAAATATATTAACCGTAATTTACCCGATCTCATCAATGTATAGCACCAGGTGATATAAGGTGGTACTCTTTGTCCTGAGAATTGTTTTCTCATATATTTGTAGATCTAGTGGATCACAAAAAACTCGTTCCTTATGGGCAATATTTTTCCAAATTCGAGTTAAAATGATGGTTGTACCATGGTGATTAAGAGTGGAATGGGTGGTATGAATTATTTTCCTTGAAATATTTTGAAAATGGATATCATTTTACAGATCACAACGAACATGTTTCATCTCCATAAAAAACTAAAATCCAAGTTAGAACGAAGAATATAAAAGCCGATTAAGAAAATAAGGAAAATATAAAAAAATCATTAATTCGCATCTCTTAGATCTGGCCGCACTTAAAACTAAGGGTCCAGATGTAGTTATGCACCCTATCCTGAACCGTTACCATCCTTATGAATATGATAAAGTCGGACAAAAAAATAACGTTATATTGCATAACCGTTGAGCCAAACATTTACTAATTTTTCTTCATTTATATAGGGTTAATTACCAATGTAACACCTTAGGCAAATCTCACATCGACAAAGCACGGAAGAGATCCATGGTTCATAAGTAAGTAACAAACCTTAACTGATAAGATGTGTTTTGGGGTAAAATGGATGATTCTTGTAAGAACCCATAAATTAAACGTGCTCACAATGGAGCACTGCAAGGATGGGTGACTGACTCGCTATGACACAACTCCTAACAATGGCCAAGTGTAACCAATGAAAGGGACTGCAGTATAGTGGCTCAAGTAATAAATATCAAATCCACGGGTCTCTAGAGTTACTATAACTCAGCTTTAGTTCATTATCTAGCAAACCAGATTAAGATGGAAGAACTAAAACTACTCTAACAAACTACAGTTAAAGTTAATCTAATTACAGGTTGGGAACTCACTTAGGTATGATTCCCCCTAGCCACTAGCCGGATTAACGATTGATGATCTCTAACTTGTTTCACTTTCATTCACAATGCGGAGAATCCTTGACTAGACCTTGAGTCTCGACTAAAGGAACAAGGCCCTCTTGAGTCAATTGCCTAGAGGGACGTATCCTTCTCTAGAACAACCGATCAAGGCGTTCTGAACTAGACTCCCTCTATCGAAAGAGGTTCTCAATCGATACAAAGCAGTGAATCAACCCTCGACTAAAGAAATCGATCCAATACTATCAATCTATGGTGCTCTATTGACCTAATCAGGTATTCGCTCTCATAGGATCAAAGCAGAATCAATAATCTCGACTAAATCATAATTGAATCATGAAAACATGCATAGATTGAATATGAACTCAAGATTATCAAGTCAGAGTACTCATACAATCATCCAATCAAACAAACATAGCTAGGGTTCCTCAAAACCTAAGTGAAGGGAAGTTACTCCATAGAGAAGAGAGAGACTGCAGTAAGAATCTTCAGATGATCAGTCTTCAAGTCCGGGCTTGTTCCTCGAGCTTCCAAGGTGAATAAATCCTCCAATTCCACTCCAAGAATGCCCTCAAATCGCCCTCTCTTTCTTTGGTTCGTCCCTTGGGTGTTTGGGATCCAAAACCCAGCTCTCTCTTGCAAAAATGCACAAAACAGGCTTTTAACAGCCTGCGTTCGCGATAGGGGAATTTTGGTTCACGACCGGGGATTTTGGTTCACGATAGTGGATTTTTGGTTCACAATAGGGCCCCCTTCTGTTTCTCAGAGAAGCCCGAAACCAATTTTTCCCTATCTTTGATTCTTCGTTTCTCCCTCGTTCGGACTCCAAATCAGGTGCTGTTTGATCCCAGACGCTCGTAGTCTCGTCCTCTTTCTTCTCATGACAAGATTACATGATTATATGGTCACAAACTGAGGTAGAAATCCATCTTATTCAAGTCATACCCGAGTTTCTTCCCCCGAGTCGCCAATTGATCTCCGATTGACTTGAAACTTGCGCCTACGCTTCACTTTATGTGCTAGGACCTGAAATGTGACAAAGGAACACAACCTAGCATAAAATAGGCCAAAGAAGCGATAATGCAAGCTTAAACGATCAAGAAACAAAGGGGAAAACATGTGAAAATATCGAGTCATCAGTGACCTTATGAGAAGTCACCTCAAGGCAAACACTGTGAGGTTCTAGACCCAAAGTTGACAATATCTTGTTCAGAAAAATGTCCGGGATCTTACAAGTGGTATTAGAGCCTCTCTGCGTCCCTCTTGAACGAAGGTGGGGCAAACCTCAACGAGGAAGTTGAGTCCTACCCGCGAGGGGGGGGGGGGCTGGTGTATGTAAAACCTTAGGCAACTCACACACCTATAAAGAACGAGAGAGATCCATGGTTCATAAGTAAGAAACCAACCTTAACTGACAAGACGTGTTTTTGGGTGAAATGGAGGAGTTCTTGTAAGAACTCTAAATTAAACTTGCTCATTGTGGAGCACTGCAAGGATTGGTGACATTATGAAAAGTAACCTTGAAATGCACCCACAAGGAAAAAACCCGCGAGGTTCTAGACCGTAAGCGGACAATACCTTAGTCGGAAAAAGGTTCGGAATGTTACAACAAATGTATAGAAGGCAAAAATTTAACTTCGTCTATGTGAATCTAAATACAATTTGAAACTTAGACTAGTGTTGATAAAATAGGATGGAAGATCGACTTGGATTCAGAAGACATTTAAATTTCAATGATTAAGTGGTAGAAACCATAAAAAAAACCTGTCACTTACAAATGCAAGAAAATATAACGATTGTCTGAAAATAAATTTTAATTAGGTATTAATATTTTATTTGGTAAATATAACAAAATTCTTGTATAGTTTACTTGATATGAGTTTTTTTTCTTTCTATTAAAGAGGAAATTTTACGATACTTGATAGTATTATTGCTTTGGTTTGCACAAAAAAAATTGTACAAATCGAACTTGTACATTTTAAATTATGGTACAAATTGAGTTTATACATATACCTTTAGTACAAGTTATTTATGGTACAAACTGAACTTGTAATGTTATGGTAAAACCTCATCGTGTACCTATGCCATTTTGTACATATTTTTTTATGGTAGAAACTGAATTTCTACATTTATATTATTATGCAAACTAAACTTGTACCATCACATAAAGGTAAAAATTCCTTTAAGGTATGTACTGAATTTGTACCTTTAACGTTATATTAGAAGTTCAATTTGTATCTCAAAGCATCAATACTTGCACAGTAGAAGGGCTCTAAAGAGGAATTTTACAATGCATCTGTAAATTGATTGCATTTTGCCATTGATAAATGAAAGTGGTTGTCTAAAGAGAAGAGTAGAACAACAGAAGAAAGAAAATCAAACGGTGAAGTTATGTTAAGCAACAGATGTCAGAGGTCGTTTTGGGGTCGATGGTTCTGGGGGAAGATGGTTGTGTGGGAATCATATTCTACTAATGATGAAGACTATGTCAACATTTTGGAATTTGATGAAGTCGTCCCTCTTTGCTCTTTTCCCCTACCATTCTTTCCTAGATTTTTGAGTGGTGGGTTAAGAATTTGATAAGAGAGGAGATGAGAATCCACAGTGAAGAGGTTTACGAAAGCAAAAAGCACTTTGATCCATCCAAAATCAACTTCGATATGATGAACCTCTTCAAGGCGAAAGACTACAAGGTGTGGGAAGTGATGGAGCTGAGAACGAGCAAGAGGTTTGGAAAGAGGAGAGCCAGATAAAAGATGGGGAGGACGATCTGGAATTGGCGATCGAGGCAACAATGTGGGATTATATATAGGAGGTTCAAAGAGAAGGATGGGATGGCAAAGGCGGAGCCCGAAGGACTAGAATGAATGACAAAGAAGGCAAGGAGGACGGGGAAAGTGATGGAGAAGGTCGGTCTGACACTGGCTTCCAAGAGACAATACTCGAATCTTGGGCCCTCAACTCGGATCCTCTCATGAGTTTAACTTTTATCTAGAGGGTTACTATTTGCCGCCCGCCTCATTATTATTTGCCGCCCGTAAATTAAACTAAAATGACATTTTTACCCTTTGTTCATTTTTTATAAAATAAACCTCATTCCACCACTATTGTCGCCGGCGCCAATCCACCACCGCCGCCAAATCGCCGACGTCGCCACCACCTCCAGATTATCACCGCGGCCAGAACCAAATCACCACAGCCGGCGGGAGGCCCCGTCCGACGCCGGCGGGAGGACCCCGTCCGACGCCGGCGGGAGGACCCCGTCCGACGCCGGTGGGCGGACCGTGCATTAGCGACGGTTTCAAAACCGTCACAAAATTCGTCGCTAAATGATAATAATTATTTAACTCAATCTTCTATTTTTTTAATATTATATCATGCTAATAATTATATGTATGTTTATTAATTATATTTATGAATTAGAAAAACTAAAAATTATTCATAAGAAAAAAAATTAAATTATAGAAAATATTGTACAAACTAATTCATACTTATTTTATAATTATGTAGTAGAGCTAAAATAAATAAATTCAGTATAATAGCAATTAAATAATTATAGTATGTTAAATAATTACAAATGATCTTAAGTAGTGTATAAGAAAATGGATATTTAATCATAAATTATCATAAATATTGTATAAACTTATGAATAATTCATTTTAATTATGTAGAATAGTTATAAAATATTTATAAATTTTGATTAAATCTTTTTTTAATTGTATTTATTTCATATTTAATAAGATCATCGTACCTAAAATATGTTTTATAAAACTTCCAAGGAATCGAGGCACGAAGAGGACTCTTTGCGGCTCGGGGAAGGTCTGGCAAAAACATCTTTTACAAATTACTAGAGTCACCGACATGAAAAAATAATGAAACTTTCATCGATCTCTTATAATGTGGATACCAATGTGTTGGAATCGATTGTTTATCAATCGGACATTCCCGACAAAAAGAGATGAATAGTGCCAAAACTTTCATCGAGGTGTTTTTAGGGCTCTGGGGGTGGTAACTAGGAGTTTCTTGAGCCTATCACGTATATTTCCACGAGACGAAATATTATTGTTAGTGGAGGAAGAGATGATTTTGCCTCTAAAATAATTTCCTAGTAGGATTGGATGGATCGAGGTTGAAGGTAGCTATTCAAGGGGAATGAGGGTTTAGGGTTTCAGAGGAGTATAAGGTATAGGAGGTGGATGAGATGCTTTCCTTCTTTATTGTCATTATTGGTCCAGTTGAGTCGAGTTGATTCTTATTGTTGTTATCCGTCATCTTGGGTGAGATTATTTCAACTGTGGTCAAACCCTAATTAAGTCAAACCCTAATTCGAATCAAACCCTAATTAAGTCAAACCCTAATTCCCTCAAACAACTATGGTCAAAATAATATATAATTTAGTCAAACCCTAATTCGGGTCAAACCCTAATTAAGTCAAACCCTAATTATATCAGACCTTAATTCGGGCCAAACCCTAATTAAATCAAACCTTAATTCAGGTCAAACCCTAATTCGGGTCAAACCCTAATTAAGTCAAACCCTAATTTCCTCAACCAACTGTGGTCAAATAATATATAATTTAGTCAAACCCTAATTCGGGTCAAACCCTAATTAAGTCAAACCCTAATTCCCTTAACCAATTGTGGTCAAATTAACAATTATATACTAATTATTCAACTATCAATATTAAACTAATTAAGATACTAACAATTGTATTTAAAATAAATCTAATAAATATTTATTTAAACCGAACCATTCAAACCGAATCATAAACCCAATCAGATCGGTCCGACCAGACCGGACGGACGGGGTCCGACCAGACCGGGCGGACGGGGTCCGACCAGACCGGGCGGACGGGGTCCGACCAGACCGGGCGGACAGGGTCCGCTCCGGCCAGTCGGACCGCGTCCGCTCCGGCTAGTCGGACGGCGTCCGCTCCGGCCAGTCGGACGGCGACTGAAAAAAAAAATAAAAAAAATTCCCTCCGCCGAGCTTGGGAGGTTGGTGGCGGCGAGAGCGAGCGAGGAAGTCGGCGGCGGCGGAGGGAGGAGTCGGCGGCAGGAGGTTGGCAGGAGGGAGGAGTCGGCGGCGGCGGGAGGTCCGGCAGGAGGAGGGTCGTCGGCGGCGGGAGGTCGACAGGAGGAGGGAGGGTTGAAGGGGACGGCAGCAGATGGGTTGAGGGTGGGATAGGGTTAAGGGCAAAATCGTCTTTTTTTTCTAACTACGGGCGGCAAATATTAAAACTGCGGGCGGCAAATAGCGATTCATTTTATCTAAGCTAGATATTCAAGCAATTGATAGAGGATCTGATGTCCAAAATTTATGACTATCATAGATCACCTCCTTGCGACTAGTCAAGATATTTTTGACCATTTGTCATTGGCCTATAACCTTTCTGAGATGCTTTTTGCTGGTGTTTACTTCATTCATTTTTTTTTTCGTGTGGTGGTGTACAGGTGGTCATTCAGATTGTTAATGTGAAGGATTCGGTGCACGTGAACCTACAAGAGGTCTAGGTGTTATGGTCATCTTTTCTGCGTGCTTCATTTCATTTCGTGCCTAGTAGGTATAATAGGATCGTCCATATCATGGCAAACAAACCCTTGTATCGTTGGGACAGTGACTACTATCCTAATTGTGGCCAAGTGCAACCATGATCTGCTGTAGTATAGTGAAAGTGAAGTTTAATTATCAACGCTAGCGACAAATGTACTATTACTTCACAAACTACCTTGTTATCTAGTAAATTGGAGTTTGATTTAACTAATTAATTACAAAAACAAAGCAAAGAGAGTTTGGTTGAAAACTATAGTGAGAAAGTCACTAGTATGTTGTATCCCTCTAATCGCAACATAGACTGACGAATGATGTTCCAACTTTATCAACTCATTATTTACACCATGGAGAATCTTATTTCTGGTTGAGTTCCCTTTTGAGCAAACTATCTGAAGAAAAGTTTCCACATTCGGCGAAATAGAACGTATATGGCATGCCAAATAGATTCCCTATATGGAATTTGATCCAATACGACATTGAAGCACAATTTCACGCACGATCTATCGACCAACAATAAAGAATAAGGTAAGTGGGAATGCGTTAGGGTGACAACTAAAATTCTAGTAGCCACCGTGGCTACATCATTTTTTTATAAGAACGTGGCTACATCATTATCTGCCGTCCATTTTTTATTTTTTTTATTTTTTTTATTTTTTTAATTTCATGGTTAAGATTGCTTCAGGGTAATTTTGGAAACAAAAAAGAGTCAACACCTGATTATTCTATATATTCCAACCAAACCCTCCTTCATCTACGACGGTTGTTAACTGCCGGCTGCCATCCCTCTCCCCTCCGCCCACCTCCCTCCCAATCCCCTCTCTCTCATCCCATCCGTTCTTCCTCCACAGTAGACCCTCACACAACTGTATACCCTAAAACCCAATACCCACCCTTCCTTCCCCCCCCCCCCCTCTCTCTCTCTCTCTCTCTCTCTCTCTCTCTCTCTCTCCTTCTGTTCTTCTTCACCAAGCCAAAAATGACGGTTGGGATAAAGAAAAAAACGAGATTTTTCCAGAAATAGCATTGTTTAAAAAATAAATTCCAAAAATAGCACCCAACTCCGAAAAATTCCAAAAATAGAGGTGCGTTTTTCGATGAAAACCGCTCCCTACCAGTGCGGTTTCCATCGAAAAACGCACCTCCGGGTGGCGGTTTTACAAAAATGGTGCTATTTTTGGAATTTTTCGGAGTTGAGTGCTATTTTTGGAATTTGTTTTTAAACAGTGCTATTTCTGGAAAAATCTCGAAAAAAACTTGGGAGTTCGACTAAAAGAACAAGACGGCTGGTTTTTTAGTGGTATGCACTTTTTCGCATTGGTAGAGTTTCCCCCGTAATGGTAGTGTTTTTTCGCATTGGTATTGTTTTTCCGCATTGGTAGTGTTTTTTCCGTAATGGTAGTGTTTTTTTCGCATTGGTATTTCTGTTTTGTGAAATGGTAGTGATTTTTTCGTAGTGGTAGTGTTTTTCGCACTGGTACTAATTTGAATGTATTGCTATATGGTTAAATCTGCAATGTTATTGGTGTTCTGTGAAACGATAGTGTTTTTATTCCTCGAATAGTATTGTTGTTTTGTGTAATGGTAGTATTTTTTTAATATTTTATTGCAGTGGTATTATTTTTTGGTATTGATGTTCTTGTCTTAGTAGTGATCTTCATTATTGTTATTAGTTAAATCTGCAATGGTATTTGTTAATCAGCGTTATTATGTTGTGGTAGTGGTAGTTTTTTTATGTTTTGGTATTGATTTCTTGTTTTTATCTATAATGATATTGGTGTTTTTCGAAATGGTAGTGGTTGCCTAATAGATTGGTAGTGATTTTTTTTTTTTTTGTGTGCAGAAAGATGGAGAAAAATAAGGAAAGGAGATCTGGCTGGAGATTATAGAAGTGAGAGAAAGAGAGAGAATTGTAATTAATATATTTTGTAACTGCCTAAAATGCAATTTATTAAAAAATTAATTAATATAATTTATTTTTCCATACCCAATTTGCTCTTAGTAACCATGGTGATTACTACTTTGTAGTAATCACTATAACCCCTCCCAGGTAAGTGCTCTAATTAACTCAATTGGATATTCTCTACCTTAATTAGGCTAATAGCAACAATTGAGTGGATTTTATCAATAGCCAACACAATTCATAAAAAACCTCAAATCTATATATAATCAAGAGTCAACCAAACATGGAAATCATTCATCTAATCTAAATTATACCACTAGAATTCCACAACACCCAAGTTATAGAAAGTTAAGCTTATGATGAGAGAGAGGGAGAGAGAGATAGAAATACACCAAATCAAGAGAAGAAAACATCCTAGATGGTTGAGTTCTTATTTCACTTCAATCTTCTGCCATTGGTGATTAAATTGAATGCCAATTGTGATTTGAAGCTCCAATTCTAACACTAGCTAGAGACCTCCTTCATCACTTTCACTACTTTCACTTTCTACCCAGTATATGCAATTTCTCACTCTAGACTTATCCCTTAGAAATATGATTTATTCTCCTTTATTTAGCTCAGAAGTGCAAAGTTGATGGTTACCAATCACGACCGTGAGGTTTGCAACCAAATCATGAGTTCTACTGGATGCGCACCGTGTCACTTACAATCTTCACGGCCTGTATATATATAATTCTCAGGCCTGAGGTTGTGAGATTTGCAAGGACCCGCGAGATGTCTTCAGCTTCTTGGAACTCTGCAAACCTCATGATTTTAGTGTTGATGTCATTGTCTCTAGACCGTGAAATTTGCACATGCCAGTGAGACGACATCAACCTCCAGGAATCCATGCAATTTTCATGGTTTTGATGTAGATGTCACGGCCTGGCCGTGAGAAAATGTTCTGGACCGTGCGCTTTGACACTTTTCTCCATTTGTCCCGTTTTGACTCCCTTTTGTTCGACTCTCGTTCCTTTGCAAATTTCACCTACTATGACTTGAAACATACTCAATCATGCACAACCAAGCGTAAAACGGTCTCAAGGACGATGAGACACTAGTAAAACAATCAAGAGTAAGGTGTACAAATGTGTATAATTAGGCGTGAACCAATCATTGATTGGTCGGCCAACATTTTTGCATTCTTCTTCTTTCTGTCTTGTGAGCTGACGTGCAAAATTCGTATATATTCTTCGTATATATATTGCTCCCCTTTGGAGATACCTATGGCAAAAAAAGGTAAAATGGTTGTCCGCTCGAATTACTAAATGGATCTGTAATATAAAGCGTAACCTAATCACAAATTTTGGAATGATAAAATGCTTTTTGGAAAAACACCATAATATGTATATATATATATATATGGTGGTAGGTTAAAGGTTGATGAAGTGGAGACCCATGAAAAGGATTGATGGTGATGAGCAAGTACCAACTCTCCCTCCCTCTCTCTGTGAATGAATTCGTGGGACTGATTTAACACTGCACCAACTGCAAACCTGTGTTGGGCAAAGTATGGACCAGTTACGTATAGGAATAGGAGGGGCGCGTACGAATTGAAAGGGAACAATCTTTGCACTGTTGGGCTGGGCACCAACTTTTTTTCTGGTAAATTCTTCGAGGTGACGGTACAATAATATACAGCAATCCCAAATAATAATATTATTATTGCGTAACGAGAGAAGCGGGTCTGACATTTCCTGACAGTGTTTGAAAAGTTTCGAGCATTCAAGCTGGTGCACGTGCAACCAGCCAAAAGATATTAATGCGAATTGTATAATCCCATATCGTAAAATGTGTTCAAATGGATCGCTTTTTGCGACCATATGAAAAGGTCTCGATAAAGCAAGCAAGAAACATTGCGGTTAAACCGCAACCAGGTTTCAGACTCTTCTTCTTCTTCTGGCTTTCGCCTCCAAAAAATTGATATAACGTTTTAGCGACCATTTGGTAGTTGAGACCGGATGAAATCGGAACCAAATTCGCAGCAAGGGATAGAGGGAAAACCGTAATATACAGCTAATTAACAGTCAATATAGAAGAGGCTTCGGCTGTGTGTGTATGGAAAAGAGAGCTCCACAAAATGAAAAGATACATTGTGTTATTATATATATAGAACTATAAAAGTAACTAGTACATAATTAATTAATCTCTTTTGATATTCCTTTCGCCCCTACACAAATAAGTACACTTGATTTGCGATTCCCGTCTCTTTGATTTCCATATTTGACCGTGAAGAAACAAAAACGAAATGAAAGAGAGAGAGAGAGAGAGAGAGAGAGAGAGACGGGGGCCAAAACTTAAAACTGGGAAATTGAATTGGAGCTAGGTGGAAGAAGGAGAACAAAATGCCTGGCTTTCCCTTGTACGCCTATGACGACGAGGAACGAAGGAAGGAAGGAAGAAGAGAAAAAAAAGCGTCGCTAATTAATGATTAAATCATGACTCGCCAGGCAGGCAGTAGTACCTTTGCTTTGCTGCAACCATCATCACATATCCTTTTCCTCTTCTTTTTCTTCACTGGCGAGATGCTCGTCATCCCTGCCCTTCCTTCTCCGCCTCTGCAGTCTGCACTGCTTCTGCTTGTCTTCCTTCCTTCTCAGAAGTGCCTGTGCCTTTTTTTGCGAGAGAGAGAGAGAGAGAGAGAGAGAGATGAAGAAATTAACAAGGAAGGAAGGAAGGAAAGAGGGAAGGGGAATAGTTCGTTCCCAAGGAGAAGAAGACGAGAGGGTACGGTTTCCCCGTTAATGTTGTTTTCACGACCATTAATTAGAGGGCTGGCCCAAAAACACATGAGAAAACGATAAGACAAAAAACCAATAACACAAATAATAATAATAATAATAATAATAATAATAATAAAAGTAAAGAATTGTTTGAATAAGAGAATCGGAGAAGAATACTAATTGAACATGAAAACTACAAACAGTGAAACACAATGGGAACAAGAAGGCCCAGGGGCAGGCACTCGTTCGTTCTTGTCTCTGTCTCTCTGCTCTCTAACCAGAAGGATAGAATATAAATTTCATTATTTAGTTTCTCCACGGCACGGTGGATTGTTGAAATAATTTGATTTTATTAAGTTTTTCTGTATTTAAACTTCGCAGAAAATTACTTTAGGGTTCCGGTCAAACCACCGATCCGATTAGTAGTCAGATATATTTCTATATATATATAAAGTAGTTTGATATACAAAGTAATTCTTGTGAATCAATGTAACATCCCGAACCTTTTCCCGATAAATATATTGTCCGCTCTGAGTCTCGAAACTTACGGTTTTCAACTTTGGGTGTAATTCGATGGACTTCTTATAAGGTCACTCATCTTTGTTGTACGCTACACTAAGCACGTTTGACTTCGGAGTTCTCTCAAGAACTCCTCCATTTCACCTTAAAAAGCTTCCTGTCAGTTAAGGTCGGTTTCATACTTAGGAAGCATGGATATCTCCCGTGCTTTGTCGATGTGAGATTTGCCTAAGGAGTTACATACACCCCCCCCCCTCCCCCCGGGACTCAACGTCCTCGTTGAGGTTTTCCCACCATCGTTCAAGAGGGACGCGGAGATGCTCTAATACCACTTTTAATATCCCGAACCTTTTCTCGACGAAGATATTGTCCGCTTTGGGTCTCGACCCTCACGGTTTTTGACTTGTGTTGCAATTCAAGGTGACTTCCTATAAGGTCACCCATCCTTATTGTACTTCACACTAAACACATTTAACTTCGGAGTTCTGACAAGAACTACTACATCTCACCACATTAAAAGTTGGAAGTTCACTTGCTTGACTCCTTTGGGCCTTTCACTAAGATTCTCTTTTGGTGTCTTCGGAAACATCACAATTTGCCTCGAGTTGAGTCGAACACGTGACCTCACACTTCCCCATTGAGGGTCTCTCTAGAGTTTTACTAGTTGGGCTATGTGACCTTTGGCAAATCGATCCCACATCGACAAAGCACGAGAGAGATCCATGGTTCATAAGTAAGAAACCGACATTAACTGACAAGACGCGTTTTGGGGTGAAATTGAGGAGTTCTTGTAAGAACTCTGAAGTTAAACGTGCTCAATGTGGATAACTACAAGGATGGGTGTCCTTAGGGAAAGTCACCTTGAATTGCGCCCCAAGTCAAAAAACGTGAGGGTCGAGGCCCAAAGCGAATAATGTCTTGCTCGGGAAAAGGTTCGGGATGTTATAATCGCATAATCTAGTACTGTTATAAACGAATGACAAACAATTCAGCTAAGTATTATTCAATAATTTCATTACAGGATTACTTGAGTCTTTACAAAATCATCCAAGATAATCAAAAATCACACTATTCTTTTAAAAAATAAATTTTTAGTACTAGATATATCGATCACAAGAAAGTTTTATAAATTAAAAGGTGTGAATAGCATGATTGGTCACGGAGATACTAATTTGTTTCACGTCACTTAAAATTTTCAATTGCATTAATAGTCACTCAAATTAAATAAAATTATAATTTGTAATTTTTAATTGTCACATCACTTATTTTAATGTCAGCTACGAGATAGGACAAAGTTGATGAAGTTGGACGAAAGTTAAAAGTCACTGACCAAAATTTAAATTTTAGTTTAAGTGTTAAACGCTAAACAAATTAGTAATCTCGGTGACTACACATTCTGGTCACCTAAATCAAAAGTATGTGATCCATAGGTAAAAGGGCGAGAATTTTTTTAAAAAAAGCTTCAACTGAGAAAAAGGTATATAGTTCACAGTTTAGGGATGGGCGATGAGCTGGTTGGGTGGATTTTGGTATCAAATTGACCCACCCGCTTACTAGCGAGTTGGAATAATTGTGACCCGCAATTCACCCACATACCTCTACGGGTTGGGTTGGGTGGGTGGCGGATGGTTGCGGTTGGGTTGTTGGTCAACCGGCAAAAGCAATTCTCCAACTAGACATTAAGAAAATTGACTAACATTTATAATAAGTTCATAGCAAATTAATAAAACTGTATCAATAATCTGTAATTTTCATACAATTAATAATTTATAGTTTGCATCCCAATATTTAATTGATATTAACAATAATTTGCATACCAATATTCAATATCTAATAGATATTGCACAACACAAAACCAATAATAATAGTCAAAACTATTCTTTATTCTCCACCTTTTGAAGTATATAATCAGACTGTAGTGCAGTTCGAAAATATGATGAATATTCTATACTATAAGAAATAAATTTTTTTTTATGTAAAAATAGGATGCGGGTCATACAGATGACCCGCAATCCACCCATCACCCACCCACATATAGAGGTGTCAATTGGGCGGGTTGGGTTGGGTTCGGATTGGGTATGGCCGGGTTGAGTTTAATCGAGTTGGGCATTCAATCGGGTCGGTTTCAATTTGGATCGAGTTCAATTGGGTTGCAGGTCAATTGGGTTACGAGTCAATCAGATCACTGGTCAATTGGGTTACGGATTAGATCGGATTACAGGTGCATCAAATTACGGGTTTATTGGGCTGCAGGTTAATTCGGGTTCGGTCAGGTCGGATTATGGGTTATTCGGGTCAACCCATTGGATCATTTACTTCTTGACAGAAAATAATGTTTTACAAACTATCAATATATGAATATAAATTGTAGGTAATAATACAAAACTTAAGAAAATGATAATATGATAATATTTTACACATACAAATTAAATATCCATTATGTTAGTATAAAAACTAAATATAAATAAAATACTGTATATAAAAGCTTTGTTGTTGGTTATAATTTTTTTGTTTATGGTGAGAGATTGTAACTTCACTTATTTTGTTAATTTATAAAAAATTTGAATCAGTAAAAATTTGAGAATGAATTAAAAATAGGTAGACTATATGATTATACATCTCCATATGAATCGTCTTAATTAAATATAGTCTGAGCTAGATGTGTGTCTCTTCATTTTCAAGAAGACTTATGAACATCATTTCGAATCACCCACTTATATATCTTCATAATTTTTTGTATATTCACAGTAACATCTCATCCTAAAATTCATGGGTCGAACACGGTTCACTCAAATATGATCTTATCATCTAGTTTGAATCGTTGATTTATTAATTTATAAAAGTAAATAAAATTAGTAAAAAGTTGAGAATGAAGTAAAATGGTAAACTATCCACTTATATATCTTGATAGGGATCATTGATTTTGAGGATTTCATTGATTTTCTTTTCAATATAGTTATGGGTGGTGGAGATACGAATTTGTGTCTAACTCTTCCTATTTATATCATCAATTCTACAAATAATTTTCAATTATTTTGAGAAGAACAGTTCTTTCTTGGAAAATTTAAAAGTATAATAATGTATACATTGAATTTTTGTACAAGCATTTGGGTCAAATGGGTTATTCGGGTTATTCGAGTTGGGTTCAGTTCGGTTATGAGTTATTTGGGTTATGAATCATTCGGGTTATATATGGGTCGGGTTATGGGTTGGATCGGATAACGAGTTCATCAAGTTATGGGTTGATCGGATTACGGGTCAATTGGTTTCGGGTTACGGGCGGGCTTCAGGTAGTTGACTTTTTGTCAAATCGGGTTACGAACTGGTTGTGGGTCGGGTGGGTTGGGCGGGTTAGTCGGGTCGGGTTCAATTTTGACAGCTCTAACCACATAAGTGCGGGTGGAAGATTTATCAATCCGCAATCCACCGACATCAATTACCCATTGCTTGCAGATCGAATTATTTACGAATGTATCAATATCAATCCGTGGATTAAGCACCCACATCCCCTAGTTCACATATTTCAAAGTGAGCATACGACAATAATTATGATTGATTAGTCAATGCTATTCACTACCAAATATTTTTAATAAAGGTTGTATTGTTTATGTTCTCAAAAAACATGGCCCTGATTTGGGGAACATAAAATCAATGATTTGAGTGTTTAAAAAATTTGTTCCGAATCCGTATTCAGTAAAGTGCGTACATCAAGGCAATTCCGCGCATTTATTTTATATTATATTAAATTGAATTTAAACCAGATCGGACAAATTAGTGGTTGATAGTTCAACGATTTATTGTTGTGGAACCATTGGCAGAATCATTCATGCTTTAATTTAGGGATGCCAACAAAATCCGAACCCACGGGTACCCACCCGACCCAATTCGGTCAACGTGGGTAAAATCCGTGTTGATGGGTTTTGGGTCGGCTTTGGGTATAAACCCGTTCACTATTCACCGGGTTGGGTTGGATTTAGATATAGGTAAACCCGGCCTATGGGTACCCGCCCACACCCATATTAATTTTCTCGATATATTTAATATTCTAAACAACTAATCTGATTTATGTTTCTGGAGACATGTCTAATTTTTTCTTTCTAATTGTGTAAAATGAAGTTGATGTTATCAAGTGAAGAGTGAAGAAACTTAATTAAAAGGAATAAGGTTTCAATTAATCATGTTATTTATGGATAATTTGTGATTTGCTTCAATTTTCTTGAGTTTTCAAGATTGGTGTTGAACAATTTGCATAGTTACTTTTTTATTTGCTTGAATTTTCTAGAATTGTCTTTTATATATGGATAATTTGTATTGAGAGATTTATATTTGTCTTTAATTTTGATAGGAACTTGTTATTGTACATTTTTTACGACAAAAACCCGTGGGTACCCATGAACCCGCGGATACCCAGCGGGTTGGGTTGGGTTTGAGTTTTTCAAACCCAGTGGGTTTTATCCCGGATTTTTTTCTCGGATAAACCCATGGGTTTGGGTTTGGCAAAACCCGACCCATTGCCATCCCTATGCTTTATAAAATAAAAAGACAAATATATAGTGGCTATTTTATTGCACTCACTTTTTTGGGTGCACCAACTCTAAAAAGTAGACATAATATATCGAATTATGAACTTTAATTTGTAATATTAGTCTAATATGATTATATAACATAGAATCACAACTAACCAATCTATTACCATAACCCCATAACCTTCAATTTTGAATCCCAACCCAAAATCTTAAATTGTAAACCTAACCCTAATCCCTAAATCCTTCCAATTAAAGTAAGTCTTGATTGATTTTTTTGCAAATTCATGTATTTCTTGCTCATAATATCATAAGCAATGACTGATGTCGTTTTTACATGAATCACATGCTTGTAATGACCATTATGAGGCGAGTGCATTGAATTCACCCAAAAGAGTGGGTGCACTGACCTTGGGTAAAATCAAAGGTATGGCATACCTTGAGTACGAAAATGATATATAGACCTCGAATTGACTGGAGTTTGGCATGTAGTACTATTCCTAAACCCTTAAAGATTAAAGTATAGGCCTTAATTCTATAAATCTCATACACTAAGATCAATTTAATTAGGAACAAAAATCGACCGTCATGATTCATCGAAATATATGCAACAAATTACATGTAAAATCTTAGGGGTTAGGCTTTATGATTTAGATAACTAAGACCTAGGGTTCATTTATCAAAGGTTAGAGTACAGTATTATGCCCAAAAATCCGGTTAACTCGAGGTCTAGATAGCGTTTTCCTACTCAAGGTATGTCGTACCCTAGATTTAACCCAAGGTATGATAGAAGCCACAATATATAGATGGTTATATATATGTCATTATATAGGTGGCTACTTCGGTGCACCCACAAAAATGAGTGCATTCAATGCACCCAACTCTAAAAGTAGCATTAAGACAACAAATTTTGGATTTTAATTGGTAACATTAGTCTGAAATGATGATAGAACATATGATCATAACTAATTAATCCATAACCCTCACCCCTAAGTCTTCAATTTTGAACACAAACCAAACACCCAAATTATAAACCCTAACCCTAACCCTAAATCGTTAAACCCTTAATCCTTCAAATTAAAGTAAATGTTGAATGAATTTTTTTGCAAGTTCATGTGTTTCTTGTTCATAATATCATAAGCGACAATTGATACAGTTTTGACATGAATTGCATGCTCGGAATGACGATTATGAAGCGGGTGCATTGAATTCATCTATCACCAAACAGTTCTAACAAAGTATTCAAACTATCGCACACAGGCAATAACTTTTTTTATTAAATTAAATTTAGCAATCATGGTGATAATTCGTAGTTGACCACATATAGCTGAAAAGGAGGCTGATAAATGAAGAAAAGGAAGAATAAATAAAATTAGTAGGTTGAGGTTAGATAATCTTAGCTTACGTTAAAGTTTTTTTCTTCTAATTTTTTAAGATTAAAATTTGGAAGTAGTGGACTAGTAAAACTGGAGTGGTTCATCTAGTTTCATGTCAAACTGTTAAAAATCGTTGGGTCCATTCTAACATTCCGATCTAAGGAACCAAACCGATATTGTAACTGGTTTAGTGGTTCTTCTGGTGTACTTGTTGATCCAGTTCGATTCTTATAACAATGATTATATTAGAGTATTGGGGAAAACATATTTGGTCAAACGACATTATTGTTAGTTTTTAACTTGTAGATCTCAAGTTCGAATTTTATGGTTGCCTCCTTCTTTCTGGTCGTTAGCCTCCTTTAGTAGCATGTATGTATCTTTATTTTGTCATGAGAGGTCGTGTGTTCTTATCTCATTAGCATTGTGTTGATTTTGCTTCGTGTGTTGTGGCTTGATGGAGGTAATGATGCGCCGTACACAAGATTCAAGAAGATGCTAGGCAAGAGTTGATGTCTTGCTTAACGCTTAGAACTCCTAAGCATTGCTTAGACATTTTGAGCGAAAACACAATTTTTTAGTTGAAATAACAATTTGTCTTCATCAACCTCAAAAGCAAACTCCTCCCAATCCTCCTCTTCTTCCTCATCGTTGACTCGCAGCCTATTACACACTCCTCATCATAGGCCAAGATGTCAAGTATAATCCTATGATGGGTGTAGTATATAGCAAGTATATTTTCAATTATCAAACCCATACTGGGTTTGTCTGAACGTATTTTTTAAACTATCAAACTAAATAGACAAACTAGTAGAGGTGACAATTTATAATCCAATCCATCCACTTAGATATCTAACTAATTGAATCCATTTACATCCAATCCATTTGGAATGGATTGTTGGCAAATTACAATTTAGTACCTATATTTTTATATTTTACAATTTGGTACCTAAAATTTATTTTATTATACAAAAATGTCATTTAAAAATTATGTTTTGGTACCTAATTTTTTTTATTAAATTCACTTGATACATGGATCCAATCCATGAAGACACCAATCCATTTGATTCAATTCACTTGGTACATGGATCCAATCCATTTGTCACCTCACCTCTACAAACTATTAAAACGAGGTTGAATTAAAATGAGAAGGCTTCACTCGGATGATAATCCCCTAGTCACGTCAGGCGTATACTATATGCCAGGTGATCTAGCCGTTAGATGTACTTAGATGAGCTCCGGCCGATCTCAACGGTCAATTTTTGTTTTTCATTAAATCAAACTTCGGGTGAGGGTTTAGAAAATCGGTGCCTGGGGTTTATCCATTAGAGGTTAGGGTATAGTATCACACCCCAAACTCGATTTAATTCATGGTCTAGATAGAGATATCTCACTAGTAGTACCTGACGTATAGTATACGTCTGACGTACGCCTGTCTGACCCATATATATGGTGATGACTGGTGTACGTCAGGCGTATACTATATGCCAGGTGATCTAGCCGTTAGATGTACTTAGATGAGCTCCGGCCGATCTCAACGGTCAATTATTGTTTTTCATTAAATCAAACTTCGGGTGGGGGTTTAGAAAATCGGTGTTTGGGGTTTATCCATTAGTGGTTAGGGTATAGTATCACACCCAAAACTCGATTTAATTCATGGTCTAGATAGAGATATCTCACTAGTAGTACCTGAAGTATAGTATACGTCTGACGTACGCCAGTCTGACCCATATATATATATAATTAGCAGGTCAAATTTACTTAGGAACCTTATTCGAGCATACCCTAACCTTCCTAATTGCTTTAAACGGAGAAGCATACCACACTACCAAGTTAGGCAATTAGTGCAACCAAATCCACTTCCTCGGGAGATGACCCGAAGTGACCCAAATTACTTGATCACCTCTGCTTTCACCACTTCCTTCAAGTTAGGATTCATTCAACATTGGGGCTTACACACCAATTTGACATCATCCTCCATTAGGATTTTGTGGGAGTAGAAGGGGGGGCCGATTCCCCTTATGTCGCTGATCTTCGAAGCAATCACCCTCCATGTTTCCTAAGGAGCTCCACTAACCTTGTTTTCTGTTATGGAGTAAGGGTGGTGCTAATGATTACTAGATGCTTACCTCTCTCCCTCAATAAGGCATATGCAATGTGGCTAGGAGTGACTTCAGCTCCAACTTTGATGGTTCTTCTAAATAGGTGGGGTTCTTAGGGAATTTAGGCAGTGGTTCTGCCTCCAACTCATGCTATTGTACTTCGACTTCCTCCACAACTGCTAGTGGATCCTCCAGCTGAGTGTCTTCAAAGCCATGTGTACCTATCGCGAAACATTGCTCAAAATAGTCGTTAGAACTGGCACCCGCGTAGGCGAGTGCCACAACATAATATAACACAACATCACATAAGTCCACATCATTAGGCACACTAGAATGTTCCGTGCTATCGAAAATGGAGAATGTGATTTTCGCATCCTCTTCGCATAATATCAACTTCCTTTCATCACATCTATAAGAGCCTTGACAAGGGCCAAGAATGGTCTACTCAAAATAAGGGGAATGTCGACATCCTTGTTGATGCAAGGATGTCAAAATCAACTAGCTAGATAATCATCCCGACCTTAATAAGTAGGTCCTCGACTATTTCCTTAGGGTGCACTATATATCTATCAGCCAACTGCATATTCATCCTAGTAGCACTAGGATCACCTATGTCTAACTTCTTGAAAAGCTTATATGGCATAACATTAATACTGGCCCTGATAGACCAATAATTACACATGTTTTCACCCCATTCTGAAGTCGTTTGAGATGTGGATTCTAGTGTTTTAAGCCGATTTCACGCTAGGGTATGTGTTTATGTCATATTTCAGGTCCCGGCGTTGGAATTGAGGCGGAGGAACGAGTTCTGGGTCGAAAGGAGCGAAGTTGGGACAAGGTGAGCCGCAGGAGGAAAATACCCGGTCAGGTGGCCAAATACCCGACCGGGTATTCACTGTCTTGGGCGCCCGAGAAACAGAGAGGGGCCCGGGCAGATGACATAAATCCCCGGTCGGGGATTATGGAAAGTGACCGGGGATTTTAGCTTCACCAAAGCGGCGCATTTTGCATATACCCGGTCGAAACCCGAAATACCCGACTGGGTATTTCGACCGGGTATCGCGATGGCAGCTGATAAAAGGAAAAGAAGGCCAACTTTCAAAGGGTTCCGAGTTTTTGACATAAATCCCCGGTCGGGGATTATGGAAAGTGACCGGGGATTTTAGCTTCACCAAAGCGGCACGTTTTGCATATACCCGGTCGAAACCCGAAATACCCGACCGGGTATTTCGACCGGGTATCGCGATGGCAGCTGATAAAAGGAAAAGAAGGCCAACTTTCAAAGGGTTCCGAGTTTTTGAGAGAGAAAGCGATACCTAGAGAGAGAAAGCGACGAACCAGAGTTCCCAAGCGTCATAGATCGATCTTCATCACCATTGGAGCCCGGCTTGAGCTTGGAGAAGTGCGATTAAACGTCCAGGAGCAGAAATCCATCTTCACAGTATGATTTCCGCGTCTGAAAATGCTTTTGCTTCTTCCTCTATGGAGTAGTTCCCCCATTCATCTGGGTATGGGGAACCCTAGATTTGTATGCTAGGTCTGATTGTATGAACCCAAGTACAGAGTTTGTGAATTGATTATATTCGATTGAGGTTTGAATGATTGAATGACTTGAATCCTGATCAAATTCTTGTTGTTTCTGCTTTGACCTAGAATGAGAATATCTGCCTAGGTTGATAGAGTACCCTTAATCGAAGGTGGCGAATTGATGACTTTAGTCGAGGAGCCAATTCGCTATTCTGCACCGAATTCAATTCGGTAGTGGAGGTTTGGTTCGTTAGGGCCTCAATCTGTTTACTCCGGTGGAGGTTAGTCGCCCGCTAGAGACTCAGATTGGGAGGGTCTGGAGACCTTTAGTCGAGACTTCAGGCTAATTAAGAACCTTCCGCAGTATAACTTTCATGAAAACTGAACTTGGTAAATTGCAATCCGACTTAACTGCAGTCTATGGGGATCCATATCCGGGTGACCTCTCTTGACTTGACAACAACCGTTTACTTGTTTTGTGTTTTTGTTTGCTTGAGTTTGCACTAAAAGTTCACTGCTAAATAACGAGAATTCACCGAGTAGTCATCACATCTAGGACCCGGGTTGACAATAAAACCCAAACCCGCTATACTACGCTTTAGGAAGTGGTTGCACTTGGCCATTTTCTAGAGTGACAGTAGGAGTGAGTCAGGCGCCTAAGTCCTCTAAAGACTTTCCTACACAAATGCCACTAATAAATCAAGAAATAGTGAAACTCCTTGGATCTTTCTGTTCACAGTAAGCTGGTTTTGCAGAATCGCATGACATTCTTCATTGAGAGCCACCGTAGACATGCTCTTGAGCTTCTTCTTGTTTGTGAGGAGATCTTTCAGATACTTTGTATACTTCGGCATCTGAGCAAAGGCCTCTATGAAAGAAATGTTGAGGTGAAGTTGCTTTATCAAAGTCATGAACTTTACATATTCGACCTCTGACACGCTAAAACACAACACCTAACAATGGCCAAGTGTAACCAATGAAAGGGACTGCAGTATAGGCAAGTTTAATTATCAACCCGGGGTCTAGATCTACTGCTTACTCCGTGATTCTCTATTATCTAGCAAACTAAGTCGAGTGATTGTTGTGAAAAGTAAAAGCAACAAGAAAGCAGTAAATTGTTCGGGTTTCTAAAGCAGGCAAGAGTCACTCGGGATTGAGTCCCCCTAGCCCCTTAGTTAGGTTCAATTGCAATTCCCTGGGTTGATTTACTGTTGATTAGACTCCGGAAGATCCGACAGTAGCTTGGAATCTCTTAAGCTGACCAAGCCCTCTCAGTCTAACTACCCGGCAGACGACTAGTCTTCACCGGGATAGAAAGCTGAGGCTATGAACACAGAACTCCACTACTGGCGCCAAGAACACCAGTACAAAGCAGTAAACTGGCTAACTCTCGTATAGCCAATCTCCTACTATCGAATGAAGAGGCTCTAACAACCTAATCAGATTCTATCTATCTCAGGTTGCAGCAGAAATTGAGAAAAGCTGATCAGACTCAAATCAATTCATTAAACATGCGTCATTCGATTAAAATCAAACAGTAATATCATCCCAAGTCATTACAATCAAATCCCTAACACAAGGAACTAGGGTTCTTCATACCCAAGTGAGAGAAGGGTTCTACTCCATAGAGAGAGAAGAGAAAACAAGAATCGGATTAGTCATACTCATAACGATGAGGATAATCTGCTCCGGGACGATGATTTCCACTCCTATGACGATCTCCAAGCTCGATTCGATGAAATCCAGCTCTAAGACAGCTTCTAGGATGTGTTCTTCGCACTTTCTCTCTCTAGGGCTCTGTTTTTGCTCTCAAAACGCGATTCCCCCACTTTTGGCTCGGATTAGGCTTTAAAACCGGCTTACCCGAGTTGCACGGCCAGGTGCACGGCCGTGCACATCACCATTCTGGCCGTGCACCCTGAAACGCACCGTTTCACTTAATCGGCCTTCAACCATCCTGCACGGCCAGGTGCACGGCCGTGCAGATCTTCAGGGGTGCCCGTGCAGCTCCTCGGCATAAGGCGCACGGCCAGAGTTGCATATTGCACGGCCGTGCAGCCTCCCTGGTCTGCCCGTGCAGCTCTCCAAAAGGCTCGCCATTCGTCCGTTCGTCGTCCAATCAACCCCAGACTCGCTCCTAAGCCTTCATTCACGTACTAGGACATGAAATATCACAAACAAGCACAACCTAGCGTGAAATCGGCCTAAAACACGAGAATCAACACCTCAAACGGTGTAAGTATGAGGGTAAAAACATGTGTTAATGACGGTCTATCAACCTCCAACCGATCCTTGAGAAGGCGAGTAGGATAGGGGATTTGGGAACAAGCTCCTTCGCTAGTGGTTTATGATGAGGAGTTGGTGCCTCTATTCCCTTCTCCGGCTCAGTTGCTGTCTTTGGTTGCTCATAAGAGGCCAGTTTCTCAATTGGCTTAGGTTTCTAAATTTGTTTCTAAGGTGGAGGTAATTCCCTTACCTCCTTTCCCCGTCGGAGTGTTATGACCTTCAAGTCAGCTTCTTTAGCTTGATTCTAAGAAATGACAGCTTGGGTGATGATGCCCATTTGAGTTGTCAAGGTCGTCAAAGTTGTTTGATGACTTTTCAAACCCGTCTCGATGGATAAAAAAACTTCCTAGAGGCTTCATCCATGAAATTTTCAATATTTTCAACCTTCTTTGCACTTGAACTCACAAGGGTGGTCACAAGATCTTCGAGCTTGGAGATCTTGGCGGGTTGTGGTAGTTGATGTTGAAACTCTTGCACACCTTGCGGTTGATATTGATAAGATTAAAAAGTCGTAGTGTGAAATAGAAGCCTATAGTCCGATGGTGTTGCCGATGAGGAATTTGGATGGTTGCGCAATCCTGGATTGTAGGTGTTTCTATATGGGTTGTTGTTGTGTCCCTACTACCTTTGGATGAACATTCAAGATGTGGACCGGGGGACTTCTCAACAACAATTAAGCACAAGAACTCTTGAGGGTGCTCTTTATTCTTTCTTTCAATTTAGGAGTTGTCTTCAATTGGTCTCCTTTTTCAACGTTGACTCGCATTTCACCAAACTTCTGCAAACTCTTTTTGAAAGAAAACATCTCTCCCTCATGACCAAGAGCGGATGGATCATTGCCTTTCCTATCAAGGTCACATGTGGGGAAGTTGATGGGCGGATTCGTCTAAGCTCGAGCACCACTCCCAACCTTCACTCGACATTGGGTTGGCACACATGTTGGGTACAAACGAGACCTTGAGGTCTCATGAATTGCTAAAAGTTACTTTGTACTTTGCCATACAATTCCATGAGGAAAGATGTTTGGGGGATGGTAAGTAGTGAAAGATGATCGGGTCGCGGTAAAGCTATCCGGTCCCCAAACATATCCTCAAATGGCACTCCAAGCTGAGAGGATCAGTTGCCTCTCACGTGAGAACCTCTTTTTCAAAAGATTTTTTTTTTCAAAATTAAGCACAAATTTGTAAAAGTTTTGAGTTAAAAATTGACGGAGAATCCCGCACACAAGTTCTTCATAAAATAACAAACATTATCAACTCATCAAGGAGGAAGAAGAATGTAAATCCTCTCATACACCGGTACTCTAATCATGCAACTACTCCCTAGTGAGCACAACAAATCAATCATCTATCAATTCAAATCATATTGAGTAGGAAGTTGCCAGAAACAAGGTGTTAATCAATCATGATAATCATTCAAGCATACACCCCCCCCCCCCTTCCCCCACACACACACACTTGAGCGACACATTGTCCTCAATGTGGGAGTGCTAGGTTAGGTTCATGAAACATTACCATTGGTGTTGATACGACTGATGCAGAGAAATGAGGCAGTAATTTGTGGGATGAACTCTGATGATGATGATGATGAGAATGAGCACATCACTGTGAGATCACTCGATCGAGAAAGTTCTTGGGAGTGAACCGCCGAGCCTTATAAAGAGACAGAGTAGAGGGATAATCTTTTCCAATCTCGTTACTTAGTGGATGGAAAGTTGATGTTGGTGGTGATCGACGGTGGTAGCTACACCAATTTGTGAGGTTGGACACAATCAAGAAGCTGGGATTGATCACTATCAAGCATCCTCAACCGTACAATTTGCATTGGTTTAATGACTATGGAGCCATCAAAGTCAACAAGAAGGCCAAGGTTCATTTTCATATGGGTGAGTATGACGATGAAGTCTGGTGTGATGTTGCTCTAATGCAGGCTGCTCGTCTCTTATTGAGTTGTGCATGGAAATTACCGAAAGGTTATTCATAATGGATGACACAATGCTACCGATTCCAGAAAGGAGATCAGAAGTTTCTGCTGAATCCATTGTCACCAGATGAAGGCCGAGCAGATCGACAACAGATTGAGCTGAACTAGGCAAAGGAGAAAGGGGATGCCAGTGGCTCAAAGTCGGAGGACAAAAGTGGAACTCGTGTTATTGCTCGAAGACACATGTTGACTGTGATAAGGAGGATTCCATTTGGAAATTCTGTTGATGTTGTCTTTTGTAGGAAACCCAAAAGTTTGAGGGCAAAACTTCTCCAGCGGGGTGGGACTGATGGGAACCCAAAGTGGCGCTCCCGGTGACAAGGTCAAATTCCAGACTAGGGAAAGCAAGAGAGGGACCGGGAATCAGCAGCTGCCCGAGCGAGGAAGGCAGGCCAATACCCCGACCAGGGATAGGGATCAGAGAGACCCCGAACAGGAGAAAGCTAATCCCCGATCGGGGATCTCAAGCGGTCCGACCAGGGATCGGGCGTGGACGAATTTGAAATTTGTCTTCACCTTGTTTGTTTATTTTATTTTTTTCCATACCTATTTAAAGGGGCTGGCCGAGTTTTGTCATTAGCTTTTGAAGATTATTGATTTTATCTTGGTTCATTGAGCTTTATGCTTGTGAATTTTTCGCTATATCAATCAAGTTTTTCCCTTGATTGGTCGAGATTCTATCCTTTATATTGTTAGGGCCTTCTTTCATCTTTATGTTGAGATTGCACTTTCAATTCCATGTTATCGCAAACAAAAACCCTTAAAATCCCTTTTCTTGTTTGTACTTGAAGTTGTGTGACCTTGATAACTATGGGTTCTGGTTCCGTGCTCGCATCAAGGGTGGCCACAAGTCTCATCATATATCAGACCAAGACCCTTAAATCGTCAACCACATAGCCAACAATAGGGGAAACGAAACCCCAACCAAGAAAGGTAAAAAGACTGCAAATTAGAAAACGGTCCATGATATGGTTATGCACTCTTCCATTACTAAATCGGGACCTTTAGATTTAAGTGGCCCAAAAATTTCAAATATAAGGGTTAAGAATTAAAGACTTTTTATTTTTCCTAGTTTTCTTAATCGACTCTTATCTTCTTCGTTCTAACTTGGATTTTAAATTTTTTTTTTTTTTGCACAAATGGAACGAGTTCGGTGTGCTATACAAAATGATACCCATTTTCAATATCTTCTTAGGAAACAAAATTTCATACCTCTCGATACCAACTCCATACCATGTGGTATCTCCTTCGTTTTTAAGTCATTTTTGAAAAGATTTGCACAAAATAAAAGAGTTCATCATGATATATTGGATCTATAAATTTCTGGGGTGAAAAATACATGACCAAAAAATGCCACCTCATATCACCCTGGTATAGGGTTATCTTGTGGTACACAATGTTCAATGTCGTAAATGACAGTTAGTATATTTCTACTATCATGTATTCAACCATCCAACATTCTGGTATGTTCATACCACCATGATACGTTTTCACCCCATATGATATATTCTTATTAATACCAATCAATACCATATGGTATAGACTAGTAATAAATGTCTTAATTTTTTCCAAAAAATATATTAAAGTGAATATCATTTTGAAAAGCACAATTAATCTAATTTATCTTTGCAAAAAATTTAAATTTCGACTTAAAACAACAGAGAAATCGTCTATTAAAATTAAAAGGGAAAATGTTTGAGGTCTTCTATAAATAGCAAGAAGTACTGATATGGCGATTAGTAGTTGGGTTATGCAGGTTTACTAATAATAGAGTTACTAATTGGATCTGTCCCTTGGAAAAAAAAAAAAAAAACAGAACTAGAGAAAAGTCCGAGCTTGACAAGCTAGTTAAACAGTCTTCGTGGTTGCTTGCAACCCTTGCGAAACCAATCTTCAAGTTCAAGTCTCCTGGCTTAAATTTTATTCTACAACATTTTTTTGCTTCTAATTGAGGTATACCCACCTCGACCCGTGCGAGTATTACCTACCCCGACCTTCAATAACGTGGGATTGGACATGGGTATTAAGGTACCCGCCCCATTGCCATCACTAAACACAGCTTGTGAATTTTGTTTACTAGTTACATAATGTAAAGTGAGCTTGGTATGATTCAACCTGTATGTGGGCACCGGGCTGGGCCGCCCCGACACGAGCATGGACACGAAATATAAGGGCAAGCCCGACACGAGCACTAATAATTCATGGACCGTGCTGGGTCTAAACTTCATTAGCATGGGCACGACACAGTATGTAAGTGTGTCGTGCCGAGCCTAATATTTTCGAGATCTTATTGAGTATAAGAGCGAAAATGGAACAAAAAGAATATTTCTTTGATAGAAATACATATAAAAGTATTATATTCCAAATATTACAACATACAAGTACAAAACAATTATTTAATGTTGTTAGAAGTGATCATAAAGATATATGCGTAGTTACTACACTAAGTAAAAATGGATGCAGAATTAAACAAAACCAAATCACCCCGTTATACTTACAATTTTCTCCCCCCTCCCCCCTTATTTGTTATATTTCTCAAACATCCTATGTTAATACTTAAATTCTTCGTCCAACTTTCTCTTTTTTCATTGCCACTTTTATTTTCTTTATTTTCAATAAGCACGAATAGACACGAGCCTAGCAAAAGTAACAAATGGGTCGGCACAGCATGCCACGAAAACTGACGGGCCATGCCAAGCACGACACCAAAAAAATGAGCACGAAACATGTCCTTGCCGTGCCGGCATAAGCACGGCCCAGCGCTCACTTACAATTCAGGTCGTAGTCAAGTCAAATTAGTATGAGACCAAATATAAAATAAATAAATAAATGCGATCAAAGACGAATTAAAAGCACATTCGATCTGACTCGGTCGTGTCTGATTTTGATTCAATGCACTTTTTTCTTTACTTGTAAGCAGTGTTATGATTAGACCGGAGAAAACCGGACGCGTCCAATGATCCGGTCACGGAAGCCACAAAACGGAGAGAAAGTTGGTCGGTCAGGTCGTGGATGGTTGTAGTGGTTAACCGCCCAACCCGAACCAACGATTTTGGCAGATGATGAATCAAAAATAAAAATGGGGAAAAAATTGCAGATCTTGAGAGCTCCGATTATGATGGACGATCGGTTCGCCCATCGCGTAATCGTACGAACTAAAACTAAAAGAAACTGAAAATACTGGTTTATTCTTCTTTGACTGAATAAAACGTAGAGACAAAGTACATATTTATAGGAATAATCCTATAAACTCTTTCCCTCCCGAATAAGGTAAACTAATCCTAGACCAACTCCTAAACAATAACTTCCTTAACAAGAAATAATAATCATAAAATATCTGAATAAACAAAGTAACAATAATAATAGAAAAATAGCTAATGGCCTAGACGCCCACAAAAATTGTGTACTCATCAAACCTCCCCCTTCGAAGAACTTCGTCCCCGAAGTTCAGCCAACGTGTCAACCCGGATCAATAACGAAGTAACTCCCTCGCAGCTTGCCGTAGGTGTCATTGCGTTTTCGGTACTTCCAGTTGGGCTGAATCGGCAGCCGCAACGGACTCGTACTAGCAACCATAGACATAGCAATGTCTATAGCGATAGGCGGGACATCCAGCAGTTTCAACGACCATTGTGATGGCTCGGCAACTGGAAGCTTCTTGACAGTGGCGGCTTCTAGTTGCTTCGGTGGCGGCGACGTACGATCAGAGGCTATAGATGATGTTGGCGGCGTACCATCGACTAGGGCGACCACGGGTTCTCCATGGACTGTTGTGTCGAGTCGAAGGGTTGCTGACTTCCACTCTCCGGTAACAGTAGAAAAAAGAGACCTTGGCATTGATCGGCATAGGAGATTTATCCGGCGGTTCGTGGATCTCGAATGGCGAAGCTACGGTTAGCTTCTTCGTTGGTGGCGCCTTGGTAGGCAATCCGTCCACCTTGTCGCTGCGGATCGTGGTTGCGTGCAGGACCTCTTCCCGACGTTGGTGGTTGAACGTCGACGATGTCTGCCCTAGGAGCTGGTAAGAGTTCGGTTCCGTCGAACCAGGCTCTGATACCAATTGATGGACGAACCGGTCGTCCATCAGATTACTGTTTCTCCTAGACCGCCAGTGTTTTTCTCACTGTGTTATTAGTCTCATTTCTCATCTCAACCGCCAGTGCCTTCTATCATCTGTTCTCATAAAAAAATAAGGAGAATAAATATGCAACTCTGAGTTCTTCTGTGCATAGAGAAATAGAGATTGCAATTCAAAATAGGAAGGAATCAGAGAGAATGAGAGAAAGTAAAAGGGAGATCACTCAAATGAGATAGAGGGAAAAAGAGAAAGACAGAGAGTGAGTAAGGAAAGATAAGTGTGAGAGATGACGTTTAGGATTCCATTTAGAAAATAGAGAAAAAGAGGGGAAGATGAGAGATAATGAGTAACAGAAAAATCGGAAAATAAATTATGGGGAGGATAGAGAATTGATTTCCTTCTCATCATCATTTTTTTAACAATTTTATGAATTATGTAAAGCTTATATTAAATTGAAAATTATGTTACCGTGACCTTCTAAACAATTTTATTATCATTATACTATCATTTTTTTACTATTATATGTCACCGGTTTTTTAAATGATTTTTTTCGGGTTAATTACCGATTAGCCAATAAACCGTAAACCTCTCACTAAATCCGGGTTGAAGTCCGGTCCGGTTTTGACAATAATGCTTTTAAGAGTTTTGTGAAACCAAAGCCAATCATGGTAACTATCAAAACCGAGTTGAATTATAATCAGCTCATTCCGAATCAATCCACATGTCCATCTAGTCATATTCATGTTAGACCTAGACGATACCCACCCCTAAGAATCTGGTTTTAGCACATACTGAGATTTGATGAACCTGCAATTTCATGTTGCTGCCCCTAAGAGTAACATTTTGTAGACAAGTCAACAAAGAAATGCAGCAAACAGAACGTTCGAGAAGCATATTTGTATTCACTACAAAACCTAGATTTCAAGCTGTATACAAGATTCTAGAATCCATCGATTTATACAAGTATGTCACAAGAATAGCGACATCTCAGGGCCAGGAATGAAGGAGAGAGTACCTTCACCGAACAAATCAAACAATGACACTAGAAGACGCCCCGAATTCAGGTCATCCTTCCATACTAGATCCACAATGGCTGACTTCTTCAGTGCTCGACGATCTCCCTCATCTCTCCTGTCTTTCTGTCCCGATTCACCGCCATTCTTTTCTTGCTGGATGGTGGTTGACGGCCCAGCATTGGCATAATTAAGAGGTTCACCTGTTGTGACAATTTGCATTTGAGATGGTGAGGAACCAGAAGTTACTGCCATATCAACTGGGCCATCAGTAGATCTTATCTTCTTCGCTTGAGGTTGCTCCTCGATTTCAGTGGTTTCCTTGCGTTTATCTTGGATGATTGACAGTAAAAGAACTTAGAGCTCTTTAACTTTTGAAATTCATATGAGGATGAATGATATATAAAAGCATTGTTGTGGGTGAAAGGACGAGTCTTTAGACTTACTAGGTCTTCCAGTAAACACCTTGTGGTTCGTCCTCCATACAGTGTGTGGTGGAGTGGAGGGCAGAGTTGGAAACAGTTTCAATCTTTCATATACAGATTGACCAGCAGCACACTGAAAAGGTTTCAATGTTGAGTAAGACCTCTGCTGATTAACACAGTACAGGATCATTCATTGTAAGATGGCAGTTTACCAATAGGGCCCCGTAGACACGCCAAGCTTCATGCCTCTTCATCTCGTTTTTCTGCTTCTCGAGAAGCATGTCTGGTTCAAGGAGTCGCAGGTAAGGCTCTAGGTTCGATAGTAAAAGTAGGCGAACCTGCCAAGTGGAGAATGAATCACTAGTGAAAATGCGCTATGGATTAACCATCAAAGCGATTATGTTCCATAAATAAACAGAATTATATTTGGACACGCATCATCACTTTACTAGCATCTTTAACTGCTTAGACGGAAAAGTAGAAAGTACCACGTTGGACCCTAATGCTGCCAACCCTTGAATTGCTCCATAATGCTGAGTCAACGACTTTTTGGGGTCCAGAAGCGCATTAATCAATGTTTTTGTTACCCTCGTCTGAAGTTCATTATAAACATGCCCAAACCTGCAACCAAATAAGATCATATGCTATGAAACATAAAACTAGAACTACAAAGATGTTGGATTATGATGAACTAATTCAAACGCCTGAGTGGTTACGACATTAGTTCCAACGAAAGATGAGTAACTCTGGATTCACCATGAAACAAGTAAAGGCAAATAGTCAACCTTTTGCATATTGAGGCAACTAGGTTAGCCGTGTAGTTCCTTAGTTCCCAGTGGTTGTCAGCCAGTCTATTCCCCAACCGTCTTGCAACAAGGCAGGTCACAACAGATGGCATCAAATCGTGTAGCTGACAAGAAATACAATGCCTTACCAAAATTTAGGACACAAGCTATTCAGGTTAAGCAGCTTCTTTTTGTGCATTAATATAGAATACCCAATAAAAGCGATTTGATCATGAAATTTATCATATGTGGGCTTACATAAAGCTGAATGTTGATGTGTCGATTCTGAAGGAGACTCGAAACAACACGCATCAAAGCAAAGAGAAGGGAGAAGTCCTGTAAACCTCTGGAAACCTGCAATTTACCAAAGCAGGAACTTAAATGCAATTTGCAAGCAAAATGACATAAATGATAGTCAACGGTGGTCTTCAGACCACATGGAGCATTACCTCGTCCTTTATGAAGCAAATGAAATAAGGAACTAGTGGGTGAAGTCCCGAATCAGTAGCGAGACTGACTAATGCTTGCTTAAAGAGGGGAGAATCGGACCTTCTCAAAGTCAGCTCTGTGATTTTGTCAAAGTAAAGCTGCCAAGACGGTAACCATCAATAGCTGACTACATCAAGGTCGACATCACAGCAGAAACGACAAAATGTTATTGGTCGTATGTCACAAACCTGTAATTCCCTTGATAATACGTGCTTCACAGGCAACTTTATATCCACTGGAAGTTCATTCTTCGGTTCAAAGTTTTTCCCCTCAGACGGAGGAGCAACAACTGAGATACAGAGAATAACCAACCCCAATATTAGATCCCCTTAACTATGAATACAACTCCCCTCTCAGGTCCTAGCTACTTGAATTCAATACCGGGTCTCACATCAAAGGTGAAACCTTTCACTTCTTACACAAGAGGGCTCCTCCTAGATATTTCATTATCACCATGCCACAACTAGCCCAGATTCTTCCCCTGATAAGGTCGGATATCCCGTAAACCAATCAACAAGAAAAAAGCCTAGAAAAGAAATAGAGAGAGAACTGACCTTGCAGTGGAGCATTCTCAGGGATAGCAGGCTGCACACCGTCAATAGCTAACCAGTGACAAACAAGTGAAGCATCGAGCGGTGCTTTCGGCAAAGGAGCCTCAATCACCTTTCCACCAATTCCGGAAATAAAAACACACGCAACACGCCACGTCAAACAAACACCACTCCAACAGCAGAATCAAATGCTAAAAACATGTTAATTCCAGGCTTACATCCTTAAAATCCACATCCTTGTCATCAATGTAGAACAAATCCTTGTGCCCAATTGCTCTCTTGAACCGCAGCGGCCCTCCCGACGCAAATCCGTACACTGGCTGCCCCCCGACGAACCCAATCGAAGAAAAAGAACGAAGAAATTGAATCCAAAGTGATATTCAAAATCAAACGAAAGCGAGATTCTCTCTCTTGTCCATTTACCTCGACGTTTCTGAGGGTGAGAGCGGCATCGACATCATCTGCAGTGATGGTGGTTCGACGGGAATGGCGCATGGATTTGATTGATTCCTGGATGATTTCGCGGAGTCGGTACTCGACATCAGGAGCGAGAGCTAGAGCTGCATCGGAGGACAAATTGCTGATTCCGATGCTTTGAGCTATGACTTCGATTGTCTCCTTCGGGACGATGCTCATGGCGTTTGTTATGGGATCGGATAACTGGCGGTCCGTTTAACTGTTTTGGCGTCTGTCTCAGTCTGTGATGAAAGTAAAGAAACCCTTGCCTTGAAGACTGAAGTGGTACATCATACTTCTATCATCTATGCATTGCATACCGCAGAGGACAGGGGACGGAAGCCGGGTTCAGCCGGTTTATCCGAATGGACCGGGTCTAATTGGGATCTGGGTTTATGTGAGTGAATTGGAATATTATGTTTTTTCCAATGTTTGTGAAACCATATTATGATAGAAATCGATTTCTATCGGATTTTTATTATAATATTATTAGGTTTATTATTATTAAGATTCGTAGTCTTTAAGTCGTATTAGGTTAATTGTTAGGATTTTATGGTTCTTTTTTTTATATATGTACGTTGTTATTCGTCTATTCAAGAATATTAAGAAAACTCTCCTAAACCCTAATCTTCCAATCCTCTCAATTCTTGATCTTAATCCTTCTAAAAGCCTAGGCCAATTCTCAATCTTATCTTCTCAAATCCCTAATTCTGTTCTTAAATCCCTAATTCTCACTCTCACAACCAGATCCGATAGAACCCTATTACCAGGTTTCTATCATTTGGTATCAGAGCCCCCGTTCTGATTCAATTGAATCTATATTCAATTGGATCTATCTATTCTTCGATCCATCTACCTCCACCACATATACCTCCACAATTCCCATCCACTCTCAATCACCAACACAGCAACACCAAATCCTCAATCTGCGTGAGACTGGGGGTGATTATTTCCCATAATCCCAACCAGCGCCCCACCCTCTCTTTGGCAAGACAAGCCCATGTGGATGCAAGTGAAATTTTATTGGCGCCCACAATTTTGCAGTCGCAACCTCTCCACTGATCAATGGCAATCAACCCCTTCGAGGCCCTCTCGGGGGCAATGGCGGCAATCGAGGACACCCTCACTAAAGTCATCACCCAACAGTTTGCACAACTTCGGGTGATGATTGAAAACTTCTCCCAATCCACCACTGCCAAATACCAAGCCCTTGAGCAGCAAATTGAAGCGCTCGAACGGCTTCCGGCGTTGGCTGTCACGGTGCAAGAAAAGCCAGTCACTCAACCAGCCATGCTGAACGCACTAGTACCACAACCACAAGCAGACAAGGGGATGCCGAAGGTGACCGTCCTGGATTCAACCATTCCGCCAACCAAAGCGGTGACTCCACAGCGTGGCGGGCAATGACTCGGTATCGACTTTCCACTAGTCAGTCGTATCTTCAGGAATCATACCGATAGCGTCGTCGACGACAGCTCCGAAGATCAAGGAAGCATCGACTACTACACTACGCCGGAAAGGAAGTGGACGGGCCACAATTTCTCAGCCAACTTCAATGCAGGGCAGCGAGATGTAGGGGGGTCGAGGCTCGTGAACTACAAGGAGCACAATTTTGGAGCAATTGATTATGGGCCACTTAGGAAGCAGTATGGGTGGGTGGATTATGGCTCGAGCCCTTTGAGCAATTGTCTCCAACCAAACCAACAATGGTTTGATCCAATGGACCTACATGGGTTGGATCTTGATTCAACAGGGCTAAGCAAAAGGGCTAATTATCGTGTATCATAGTCGCGAGACGATAGTGTTAAAACCATGACAAGTGTATAGCGTGGAACAGAGTTGGAATGACTCCTATGAAGATTAACGTGAGTATAATGATGACGGGTACTGGCCTCAGCAACGGCGCCCTGAAGATAGCCGCACTCCGCCAATCAATACAGTTGCACGACGATTAAGCCGCGATTATGGAAGCGGGTTCACTCGCCGGCCAAGCTATAGAGACGAGGGAAGCATGGCTATCGTGCTCCTTTGGGCTCCACATATCGATATGATTAGTAGCATTATTTTATTTGGTCAACCTTGCGGGCAAGGATGGTCTCAAGGGAGAGCGGATGATAGAAACGGATTTCTATCGGGTTTCTATTATAATATTATATTAGGTTTATTATTATTAAGATTAGTAGTCTTTTAGTCATATTAGGTTAATTGTTAGGGTTTTATGGTTCTTTTCCTATATATGTACGTTGTTATTCGCCTATTCAATCAAGAAGAAGATGAATATTAAGAAAACTCTCCTAAACCCTAATCTTCCAATCCTCTCAATTCTTCATTTTAATCCCTCTAAAGGCCTAGGTCGATTCTCTATCTTCTCTTCTCAAATCCCTAATTCTGTTCTTAAATCCCTAATTCCCACTCTCACAACCAGATATGATAGAACCCTAATACAAGGTTTCTATCATATTAGATGTTACACCCGAAAAGTTATTGGTAGGATATGTTGTAGTAAAATCGTGACTAACCAGTGGTTCAACCATTTTGTAACGCTAAAATCATCTACCATTTAGCATCCGGTATCCGATTTCATGTCTAACCAACCGGTATGGTAGGATTTCTTAAACCATGGGTTTTAAGTTTATGGGGGAGAAAAAGCTCAATTTAGAATTTTCAAGTTGAAAATCCACCGTGGAATTGCTAGATTAATTTCTCTTTCGTGTTGCCGTGTTGGAGAGTTCAAGCGTTCCTCAAAGGTGGTCTACATGGGAGTCTGTGATGCTCTTGATCAAGAAGTCATCCACATAGGCTTCGATGTTGCACCCATCGGTATTGAAAGACTTTATCGGCCATTCTCTAGTAGGTTTCCCTCCGCGTCCTTGAGACATAATGCCATCGTGATGTAGCAGTACTTTCCAATCGGTATCATGAATGCAATCTTCTCTTGGTCTTCAACCTGCAAGAGACTTTAGTGATAGCCAAAAACACATGTCCATGAAGGATATCATGGCGTGCCCAATAATTGTGTCAATCAGTTGATTGATTCTTTCAAAAGGGTATGCATTTTTGGAGTGGGCATTATTCAGGTTGGTACAGTCAATGAATACTCGAGTGCCACTAGATGGCTTTGGAAGTAACACAAGGTTGGATACCAGGTCAAATACATCACCACCCTGGACGCTTTTGGCTTATGTAAACCCTTAAGGAAAGCTTATTTCTTTTGCTTTCATAACCGTATCATCTTTGATATACTGGACCTACACCTGGTTCGGACTACAAGGTGTGTTTAACTATTTTTGGCCGGATACTGATGCATTGTCGCACATCGAACTTTACATTTATAAACTCCATCGTCGAAAATACTAGCTACCCCAACCTATGACAAGGGCACCCTAGATCGTCAAAGTAGTATAGTGGTGACCGAGGTCGTATTCGAAGGGTCACAGTATCCTAGACTACTTTGGCTCGGTTGTTATCTAGTCAACCTGATACTTAACAAGTGGACAGTTGGCAATTGTTGAACTAGAGGTCGATAGAGGAGAAGAGGTACTCAGGGTGCCTCGCTCGCCCTAACTACAAGAAATGACATGCAAAAGCATAAAAGGATGACTTATAGCGATGGAGGTGCGAAGATCGCTAACCTAAGGATCGGCTCAATGGTCATTCAACCGATCCCACTCCTACACCAATCTACTAGCCCAATGTCACCTCAGCTAGCTTCACATAGAAGAGATAAAACTTATTTCCTCCAAATGGGTTCTACCCATCCAAATGTCAAGCCTCGGCGTCCTAGCATTACCTAGGTGGACGCCTAATAGATAGTGGTACGGTCGCCTCGTCCACCATACTAGACTCCTAGATTATTTATCTACTCCTAATTAGCTTAAGGCGCTCCAATCCCATATAATTCATCTACTCCTAAGTAGTAAGCTAGATGAAAAGAAATAGAGAGACAAGTCCATGCATAATTAATCATAGATGAAGCATAAAATGCTAGGAAAATTCAATTCATCCATAAATAACAGATGGAGCATGAATAATCATCTACCACCTAAGTTGCAACTAGGGAAAATGGGATACAAACAATCCCACACTACTTGATGCAAGAAAGACAAACTTCAACTAGAAATAGGCTATTAGGTTCATTGACATTAACAAATCTAGGCTAAAACATCATATTACATATCAAATCTGAAGTTAGGGTTTGGGGGACAAAGTCCCAAAGTACCTTGAGAGATTACCCCATGAAGAGGAGGAGAAGAGACATGCAAAGAGGGGAAGAAATCACAAGAAGGGTCTTCAAGTGCTGGAAATCCTCCTCCAAAGCTATCCTTCACTTCTTCTACTCCTTTTCTTCTCCAAGATTCTACTTTTCTCTCTAAACTCACTCTAAAATAAGAAATCTTTCAAAAGCCCTCTATTCAAGGAGAGGAGCCCCCTATTTATAGAGTTCTGAGATGACGGGCAAGTTCACGGTTACAGAAGGGATATTCGTGGCCGCGATCTTGGCTTCATAAAATTTGGTCTTATCTTTCTTGAGAGATCGCGGCCTGACATCACAGTCACGGTCAGGGATGTCACGGATGCGATTTTTCTCGCAACCTTGGACAACGAGAGCTGCGAGTCAATTGTCGAGACTCTAGTCCTCCCTTGACGACTGCTTCTTCAAGTTCTCGCCCAAAGCTCCAAGTTTGAGGCCACGATCTATGCCATTGAGGACGTGATTGTCAAGCTCCACTTTGCGCCCTTGCTACCCGACCGTGATCTCCATCCCTTGGCCGCGATCTCTCATTTTTTCCCCATTTTCTACACTTATGACCTAATTTCGTGCCTAAAATGCATGTGTCATCTAATACACCGTAAATTGATGATAGTTTCTCCGATGAGCGAATTAAGGATGTATTGGATGAAATATCAACCAATGAGACCACAAAATGACTTAAAATGGCCCTAAATATATAGGGGCAAAATAACACCATTTTGGGTGTTATCAACTCCCACACACTTAGGTGTTTGTTTGTCCCCCAGCAAACCTACTCAAACAAGTACAACTTGGTAAACAATCAACATAGTATGCACTATAGTTCTTGGTTGCACTAGTTAGAATAGTTGAGTTTGAGTGAGCATTACTCCCATCTCACTGTGAAAACACACACTCTCGTATGAGATCCATGTAAACTTAATAGGTTTAGACATTCATGGTGTGCACTGAGGGACCCTAAAAACAATGGAAAACAATGCTCTTGAAAGTGTGATGACACCTAAATTGATATTATTTATCCCTCATATCTAGGTTCCTTTTAAATAATTTTATGTGCATAATGATTGATACAGTGTCAAATATAGCCATATTTTGTTCCTCAAAGATTATATCATTATATTAGGGTGTATTAGGCAATATATGCGAATTAGGTATCGAAAGGACACAAGTGTAGCAAGAATGGGGGAAAAGCTGAAGATCATGTTCTGGACAAGGATGGTCATGGTCGAGAAAAGAGGGCGCGAAGAAGGAGCTGAGATCGCGGTCCAAGGAGCAAAGATCATGCCCGCGAACTTTGACACTTCGGGCATGAACTTCAGGAGTGGGAAACACGGGAGAAGTAGAGGGTTTCGATTGTTGAATCTCGGCCCCCGTCTTCCTGGACTGCGAGAAAGATCACTGCCCTGCCTCACGAATCGCGACCATGAAGTAAGCCTACAATCCTCCCCTTGGACAAAGAACAAAACGACATCAGAAGAAAATTGCGGCCTCCTCCCTCAAGTTCACGCGCGCGAACTCTCTCAGCATGGCTGCGAACTTGCCTGGAACCGGAAACTCTATAAATAGGGGACACCTACCTTCTTGAAAAGAGAGCAAATTTTGATTGAAGTTTCTGATTCTTTGAGAGAGAAAGTAGAGATAGAAGCTGAAGGAAGGAGAAGAAGAAGCCGAAGAAGAAGAAGAAAAAGCTAGAAGGAAGGAGTCATCTCCCCCATCAATTCTTCTTAAATTTCTTCTATATTTATTCTTCCCTCCTCTATGGAGTAGCCCTTCAAGGTACTAGGGGTTAAAAATCCCAAACCCTTGTGATTATATGCTTTATTTATGCTTAAGTATACTTGGGTAAGTCACCCTACCCTTCTCTACTAGCCTATGATGAGCTAACGTTGGATAGGAGGTTTAGAGTTAGACTGGGTAGGGCCAACTAGCATATTAAGGGTAGATGATGATCTTAGGGTCTTTTAGTGGACGAGGCGATCGTACCCCTATTACATGAACGCCTTCCTAGACGATGCTTTAGAGGAACACAAACGTGTATCGATTCGTCTATTTAGTGTGCACGATAGGTAGAACCTATTGAGATGAGTTAAATTCGCAATGCTCCATATACGTGAACCTTGATTGAGGTGACAATGGGTCTTGGGGGGACATACTCAGAGGCGTGGTATAACGACAAAGGCCCATAAGATTAGAGAGCGCACGCACCATATCTGATAAACCCAACATAGTTAGTCATTTGTATGTTAGACCTAGGATAGGGCGAGGGAGTTACCCCAAAGTAGCTGCTTTGTACCCCTGTTTTTCTCTACCAGTAGTTTCAATCAAATCCTCCAAACAAAACCAAAAAATCGATCGGTTAGATAACAATAGAGCGGGAAGTAAGCTAGGGTATCAAAACCCGTGGAAACTACCTTGGTCACCACTATATAGCAACGCCATTTCGTGTTAAACTTGGCTCAGAATGAGGTAGTTATTTAGACTGTGCAAACAACAGACAATGATCCGCACATGGACGATCAAGCTTTTTGGCACAGTTGTCGGGGACCCTCAGTAGCTAGTCGAAAACCATCGATTTGTTAGTTTAACCTTTATTTTCTTGCTTATATATATAGTGTTCGTAGTATTTTTGTGTTTAGTTTTGTTATCCAGCGTTGTGCATCACGGGTTGTTAAGTTTGCGTTTTGTAGTATATTTGTATGCGAAGGAGAAACTCTTTTGAAGTATTACCTCTTGCTACGAAATGGAGAGAATCCTTCGAAATCTAAGAAGCACAACAAGACTTCAAACTCAACCAATGGCAGATCAACAACAACAAGTTCAACCTCAAGTTCCACTGAGGGCGAGAACTACGGGTTCTTATTCAAGGCCAAGTGTGGAGAATGTTCAATCTCCCATACTTCACTCGATGGTACCAAACAAAAATTATGATATTAAGTCGGGGACAATCTCAATGCTTCAAAGCACAATTCAATTCCATGGGTTGATGGGTGAAGATGCTCACGCACATATCAAGTCATTTTACGAGTTAACTGATGGAATCAAGGTGAACAGAGTGCCTCAAGAAGCAATTCGATTTAGACTCTTTCCATTTACTTTGAGTGGAGCACCAAAGCAATGGTTAAACAACCATCCTAAAGTGGAGTTTTATCTGTGGTTTTGTAATGGGAGGAATTCGCGGAAGCCTCCCAAACTTACTTTCAGTTTTTTTTTATTTTATTCTTTTCACCTTAATTGTTTTTCTACTATTTTCTCTCCATTTTCTACTATTTTTTATTGGATTATTTACATATATTTGTGATAGATATTTTAAAATTTTATGTGTACAAAAATATAACAATATTGATGAAATAATACAGGTTTTTAAATAAATAAAATTTATTACAATATTGATAATAGTTTATGATGTTTAAACTTTAGATTAATTTTCAAGACTTAAATATTTATTTGTTGAGTGGCACACGTTTGAGAAATTATTTTTTATAATTAAATGATTTTTTTAACAAAGGATATATACAATTTATTAACCAAACCTTTCAAATAATAACGAAACATTTCAAAATACAAGTTGTTGGATGAATGTTAACTCTGTTAGCAGTTTTGTTAGTAATGATGATTTTGTAACATGTTGTTGAGTAGGAAAAGACACGTGGTGATCAACATTCTAAAATTTTAATATTTTAACTAAGAAAAGAGTTACAAATTATTAACGGTAGACTAATATTTTGACGTGTTATAAAAGATTTGGCTAATAATTTAAAAAGTTTGAATGATTTGAACATACATTTACTTTTATCCATTAGCTCATTTGGAGAACTTCATCATCTGTAGGTACAACCTACTCTATTTGATATATTTTCTTCTCCACCTCAAACTTCGTTTTTATTCATTTAATAGATATTCTTTTTCAGTTTCTCTCCCCCCACAAACAAAATGTCAAATATTGTCCTAAGTAGGGATGGCAATGGGTCGTGTTGGGGCGGGTTTTGTCAAACCCAAATCCAAACCCATGGGTTTATCCGCCAAAAAACGCGGGGTAAAACCCGCTGGGTTTGAAAAATTCAAACCCAACCCGCTGGGTATCCGCGGGTTCGTGGGTACCTGTGGGTTTTGTGGTGAAAAATTTACATTAACAAGTTTCTTTCAAAATAAAAGTTTAACATTAATTTTCTCATACAAATTATTCATACAAAAAACACCAATCTAGAGCATACAAGCAAACCGCAAATGATCAATACAAATTGTTCAAAATTAAAGATAAAAGTCTATAAACAATAAGATTAATTGAAAGCTTCTTACTCGTCAACTAAGTTTCTTCACTCTCCACTTCATAATATCAACTTCATTCTAAACAATTAGAAACAACAAATTATATATGTCTCCACAAACAAAAAGAATATTAATTGTTTAAGGAAGATATATGTTGGGGGTGTTACTAAGATACTCCGCGCATAGACTAAGTAATAGCGCGTCCAATCGATAACGTATGACGCTCGAAACCCGCTACGAGTATATAAAGGTATGAAAGCCTCCAAGGGAGGAGGACTTCTTCCGCTATCCTCACTTTCTACTTTCCACTATCTACCTACACCTTATCTCTCTACCTTATTCTCTCAACTCTCTCCTGAAACTTAAACTAACTTGATCGTCGGAGTTTAATCCGGGGGGCATCCCCGGTTCTTTGACAGGTTTCTTCCCTCCTGACGAGATCAGACGAACGGATCGGGAGTCAACCCCACACCAACAAATATCATTGTTCGATCCGGAGCAAGACGGTACAAACAATTGGAGCCCACCGTGGGGCTGACTCGGTGATTCGTCCGTTCGGTCTTAGCAAAAATGAGGAAATCTGTGAAAACGGAGAATCATTGAAGCTCGACAGAAAAGTAAAAATGAAGAATAGCAAACCCAGATCCTGGCGAGTCCACCAACCTCTGACGAAGAAGCTCAAAATCCGAAAGTCAAAAACCTTGATCCGGAGCACCACTGAGAGACTCTTCACTCTCAACATCATAACAAAGTCTCATATCACAAAACAATGGCAGCAATAGTAGAAATCGGGAAAAGGAGGAAAGATGGAATATACAAAAGAATAGAAAAATTCCAGATCTGTCTACTTTGAGAAATCGATTCATCTGCGAGCGGCGACACTAGCAAACTCCAAACAAAATCGGTGAGGGAAACACAATACAACACAACACATCAACAATATATCCTTCACCTGGCTCCCCCCTTTAAAGCGACACACTTCCAGCTCGTCCGCGCACTACGCCCTCTCCGCTCATTCCCCCAGCTCTTTTCGCGCTCTGCTCTCTCCGCCGCTTACCCCGTCATCAACAACGGCCGCACGACAAGACAGTGAAAATGAGCTCCTCCCCGGAGTGCTTCCAACTTCTCGGCGCGCTCTGCTCTCTCCGCCCCTATCCTGCTTTCATTGACAGCTGTCGCCTAACCAATCATCTTCATCAGCGTGCCTTCTTCCTAAGGAAAACGCTTCGCTCTTACCTCACCAGATATACCGATCCGCCAATCAAGTTTCGCGCTGCAACTTTTTCAATTGAGGCGGAGGAATTCCAAGTCGTTCTCTCTTGCAGTTGGCCACCCGTCAACTCGGCGCCTGAAAAAAGAAGCGGAGAGGAAAGAATGGCCACTTCATGTGGGGCCCGCCTTACCCATCAAGCTTTTGTAATGGCTTCCATCCTTACAACGCGAACCACTTCATCAAGCTCCAGCTTCCATCCTTCCGAGTTCGCCCGTCCCGCTCTCTCTTTTGGGCCGCCGCCCTAGCCCGCGCCAAAGCAGCACTGTGTCACATGGGCCTGCCAGCAGTTTCGGCCCATGGAACCCAAACCTTTGGTGGTCCGCGTCCACTGTGCGATCCTCTTCTACAGGCCCGCTTCGACTTCTATGCTTGACTCGCCAGACAGGATAGCCCGACGACTCTAGCGCGTCCAACTTCCACTCTAATGGCCCGCTTCGTTCAAATGTGGCAGTCCCGCCAAGCCCATGCGCTGAACTAATAAAAAATAACAATGTCGCCGCCAATACTTGAACCCGAGCCAGTTCTCTGAATAATGCACACTCACTAGTAGACTACGCAACTACATTGTGATCTTGAGGCGCAACACTCTTATTTTACTCTTATCCGCCATCAACTCGCGTCACTCAAGGTAGCTTGTCAATCAACGCCGCACTACACCTCCACTCGCGCCCCCAATCAATGTGCCACAGAGGCCCGCTTCCAACTCACGCACACAACTCATAGTCCACTTCACTCTAGCCGCCACGCTCCGAAGCTGATTGGGCCTGCCCGATCACTCGCACCTCACATGCACCGGCCAACTCGCGGCTCTCGGCCCGCCACAGACCTGCCGACCATTAAGTCAACAAAAAAGCGCGGTTGGGAAGATTCGAACCCGCGGCCCTGAGTTCACCACATTAGTATTCATACCAATACGCTACAAGGAAAGCTTACGCATCAAATGCGCGACACTTGAATTTATTATCTCTCTGCTGCCGCCTCTTCAAATCAAAGCTAATCACTCGCATCTCCCGGCCCGCAAGGTCAAGCCCGCTCCCGCACAACTAGCTCACGCGGATCAGCTCGAAACTCGCGTCCCTTGGCCCGCTCCGTTCACATGCTGCAGCCCCGCCAAGCCCAACAGGTGCTGAGATCTTCAAAATAAAATTTTCAGCGCCAGTACTTTAACCCACACCACCTCTCTGCCAAACACACATGTCAGCCAGCAGACTAAGAAGCTACCTTGTGTTTTGAAGGCGCAGCGTCTGCCTTTTAACTATTCTTGCCGCCATTGCGCCAACGTAAAGCTAAGTACTCTATCCCTTTATCATTATTAAATATTGAAATATTTTACTTTCCTGAGCGTTAATGGCACTAATGGGGGGCAAGACGTACCCAACGACGTGGGAGATAAGAAACTCACCAAGCGACATACGATCACGGCCCGCGCCTCGATCAGAAATGCCATGAAGAATCTACAATGGGTGAGGGCTAATAATCACGGTCCATGCCTCAACTAGTCAATGTCATGCCCTCACCAAGGGCACAGTGCCTTGAAGACTCCAAAATGAGGGTTAAAAACCCCGACGAGGAGAGGGCACATTGCCTTGAAGACTCCAAACTGAGGGTTAAAAACCCCGACGAGGAGAGGGCACATCGCCTTGAAGACTCCAAACTGAGGGTTAAAAACCCCGACGAGGAGAGGGCACAATTCCTTGAAGACTCCAAACTGAGGGTTAAAAAACCCCGACAAGGAGAGCCCCATGAAGAATCTACAATGGGTGAAGGCTACACGCATTAATGAAATACACCAACTGGGGGGCTAGACGCAAGAAGCTGGCACCGCATCAGTCAAACGCGCCACCACCTGGGGGGCAACTGGGGTACATAGGGCTCCATCCAAAATTATAGACGAAAATTTAAAAAAAAAAAATAAGCTAGCGATGAGTTAAAAGTCACCACCAGCTTGGGAGGCAATTGTTGGGGGTGTTACTAAGATACTCCGCGCACAGACTAAGTAATAGCGCGTCCAATCGATAACGTATGACGCTCGAAACCCGCTACGAGTATATAAAGGTATGAAAGCCTCCAAGGGAGAAGGACTTCTTCCGCTCTCCTCACTTTCTACTTTCCACAATCTACCTACACCTCTCTACCTTATTCTCTCAACTCTCTCCTGAAACTTAAACTAACTTGATCGTCGGAGTTTAATCTGGGGGGCATCCCCGGTTCTTTGACAGGTTTCTTCCCTCCCGACGAGATCAGACGAACGGATCGTGAGTCAACCCCACACCAACAAATATCATTGTTCGATCCGGAGCAAGACGGTACAAACAATATATTATTTAGAATATTAAATATACCGAGAAAGTAATTATATGTGGGTGGGCGGGTATCCATGTGGCGGGTTTACCTAAACCCAAATCCGACACAACCCGGTGAATAGTGTAGCTGGTTTAAACCCGAACCCGACCCAAAACCAGTCAACACGGGTTTTACCCGCGTTGACCGGATAGGGTCGGGTGGGTACCCGTGGGTTCGGGTTTCGTTGCATCCCTAGTCCTAAGACACTTGACCAACACATGAGGATTTTAACAAATACTAGGTGTTCCCGCCATGCGCTCTACTGCGGGGAATTATGTATTTTTCCAGTCTATTAGTAAACATTGTCAAGAAGAAAATAAACAAAATGGGAGGAAATTTTATCTTTTTCACCATAACTATAAATATGTAATTAGATTTAGTTTTTTAAGGGTTGTCGTAGTTTGTTATATACAGGAATTACAATGGGGCAGGTTAGGGTGGGTATCTCGATGTAGGTATGTACTTTGAAGACAAAACACAAGAAATATTTATTTTCTTCATTAAAAAATCGAGAAGCAAATTATGACATGATAATTGTAGTTAGATTATTCACAAAATTTACAACTTTATTATAGCTAAAATATGATTAAGAAAATAAAATCACAAATAATTTAAATAAAGTTACATATAACTTAAAACAAAACGGGTAAAGAATGAGATAGGCCAGATCATGTGAATTATCCATGCCCGCTCTTATATTTTTTTGGTAAACCAAAATAACGATACTATTAAGCTAAAACTCTCTCTTATACGCATTTTTATCAAAAGTGTAGCTCAAGGATATGAGGCAAGCCATGAAAGTAGACACCATCATCAACAAATATGATGCGATGTTTTTTTTAACCTACCTGCTTCTCTTCTCTTCTCTTGTCAATTATATTTAAGGGGGCACCTGACTAGTTGCTCTTCCTCGAACTTTGATGCGGTTTGTAGGTTTTAAAGTTGAGTCAGTCAAATTGTTAGTGAACAGTAACCTATATTTAGGTTTAGGTGTGCCTACGGTGACATGCATGTCACGGTGACTTGCACTTTCCGGTCGACCTCAGTTAGGATTAGGTCGACCTCATTTAGAATTCGGTCGACCTCATATAGGATCTGGTCGACCTCATTTAGGATTCGGATGACCTCATATAGGATCAGGTCGACCTAATCTGTTGTTTTAGTGTAAAAACAGTTCATGGTGCCTACTTTGGATATTCATATCATACAATTGTTGGCTAGATGGAAATTGAAGACTAATGACTTGTTTTGAAGCTAGAGTGTCCCTCTACATTTTGAAGTGGAAGAGAGCTCGATAGAGTCCAGAAGACCATTTTTGAACCTCATCAAAAGGCTATGCCAAAACTGGGAAACTGCCTGGAAATGGCTAAGTCTGGAAACGTGTTTATGAAGCCTATTTTGGTGCTCAATTCGAGAAGCGTGAATGCGAGTCGAGTCCAGGAGCCTCTAACACGTTAAATTAGGTATGTTTTTATACAAATTCAAAGAATTGGATGAAAGATTGGATATCTGTAAGGCTTCAAACAAAAGGGTCGAAGTTGCTACAAAGGCTGTTTTTCTGGCAGACTTCAAGCACAAGCAAGCTGCCAGAAAAACAGCCTTCGTAGCAACTTCGAGCCTTTTGTTTGAAGCCTTAAAGATATTCAATCTTTCATCCAATGCCTTGCCTTTGTATAATAACATACGTAAGACTTGACTCGCATCCATTCTTCTCAAATTGAGCTCCAAAGTAGGCTTGACAAATACGTTGCCAGACTTAGCCATTTTCAGGCAGTTTCCCAGTTTTGGCATAGCCTTCTGGTCACGTTCAAAAATGGTCTTCTGGGCTTTCTATTGAGCTCCCAAGTACTTTAATGTGTAGAGTGACACTTCAGCTTCAAAACAAGCCTTTAATCTCCAATTTCCATCTAGCCAATTGTAAGATATGATTCTCCAAAGTTGGCACCATGAAACTGTTTTTACACTGAAATAACAGATTAGGTCGACCTAACCCTATATGAGGTCGACCGAAAAGTGCATGTCACCGTAACAAAGTCCTTTAAGTTTATTTATATAATAATAATAATAACTAGGCCCCCATATGCACGTTGTTGCTGGCCTATCAATGAGGGAAAAGGTCTGTCCCATTTTATCTGTTTGGAAGAAACTACTAGTCCATTGTCGAGATGAAAACGATTCATCAAACAAATTTAAGATAATTAGGAAAAAAATAAATATTTAAGGTAATAGTAATTATATCCCTTTATTCTTTTTATCTCAGCCACTTATGTCCCTCGAGAGTCGAGACTTACCTAGTTATCTTCTCTTCATACAAGAAGTCTATCTTTTCTCATCTTTCATTCCATATACAAATATACTTGAAAATAATAGTAGGTGATTTTATGCTTACAGCTAGATTTCAGTCTTCTAATTCTTCCGTTGCATGCACAGTCTCTTTGTCCCCCGCTGCATAATAGGTTTGAAATTGGCAGTTTCCCTAGAGAGTGAGAGGAAGGGAGTAACTTTTGCATGTAGATTTAGGGGTCGTTTGCTTTTGGAATTTAAGTGTTATATTTGGCACCCAAATATCAAACATTATGTATTTATGAAAAAACATTGTTTGTTGAGGTATACAAATCTGTAGGGCCCACGAATTTGGATCTTTTTTTTTAGTTTCAAATCCGTGGACTCCACGTATTTGTATATACCACATTTCATTTGGTATTTGCAAATACCACACTATGGAAGACAAATTTTTGAGACCCAAATACCAAATGAACTAAATCTATGATAAAAATTCAACTAAACAAACAATGTTATCTTTCAAATACAAAATGCAATAAATTCATCATAAATCCAAAGATTTTCAAAACTCAAACCTTCATTTTCAAATCCAACAAGCAAACGACTCCTTGTTGATATTAAATCTATTAATTATCTGTTTCTCTGATGTGAATTTCTTATCTCGCTTGCTTCTGTATTTTGACCCAGGAGGCCATTCACAATGCAGAAAGATTGGATGAAAGCACCTGTAATCTCATCAACATTAATTGTGATAATGATATCGATAAATTTTATGGTGGAGGAGACGCCACAAAAAAACTTGGAGCAGGAGACTTAAGCCCTATCCAATTAGAAACCAGAAGCTCATGGGCTAGAGGCCAATTAAAAAAGTCGGTGTAGCCACGCGCGTTTACGAAAATTGAATGTTGCAAATTAAAGTTTGAGAAAACTTTACAAGTTCGCATTGAATGATGCAAATCCTCAATATATACATCAAAGCTAAAACTTGACAAACCTAGATAAAAATTGAGATTGAAACGAATGGAGTTTCAATAAAAAGTTTCTGGTCGCCCAATTTTGATATCCACATGTAACTGACAAATTTAAACCCGACCCGTTGATCCAATCCAAATCCGCCTGAAAAGCAGTAATTTTTTAACCCGAATTAACTGAACCCGATAACACGTGAATATTTGGATCGGGTTAGCGGGACGACCCGTTAGACTCGTTCAATTTTATATATCACTCCCAAAATTATAAAATCACTCATAAATTGGTGAGATGTTTAAAAAATTCTCAAGGATATGAATGACATGTTTGGAGTTTAAGGATGATCAAATATCATGTGTTTCTTGTAGTGGTACTGCTCTTGTGATTGTTTTTTTGACGATTTGCGCAATTTGTCTTTCAGTTCATTAGCATGGGTGAATTTGAGCATATGTTAATTGACATGTGTTAGGTAAACTATTGTCATGGATATGTGAAAATTTGTGTTCTTTAAGAAAATATGAAACATGTTTGATATTGTTTCTGAGAGCGCTCGTAACCCGAAATGACATGTAACCCGACCCAAAACCGAATGAGTTGGGTCAATATTTGACCCGAAATCAGCCAACTCAACATGACCCGACTTGTAACCAGAGGCTCCACCCCGAAATTACCCAACCTGACCCGATTACCAGGTCTATACCCACATTTGTATACTAAATGCCCTTTTTAATATATGTTATCTATGTGTTATGATACAAGTTGCGATTTATTTATTTGAATTTATATGGTCATGTAATTTGGAAATTATTATTACTTGGATGCTTATGATTTATAATTACTATGACTCGAGCCTTCATAACCTAGCCAAGAGAAACCAAATAAAAATCTTAAGAACGATCAACAATGTAAATCATGTATATAGTTTCTTAACAATGAGTTTATCTAGATAATAAATAAAAGCCGAATGATGAAAACTGTTGCTCCATTTCAAATTTCCTGCAACGAGAGTGATTATAGGAAGGACATTTTGGTCTTCACAATTGCTTATTTTCTTATTTATTTATTCATAAAAAAGGCATTCACTGGGATTTGAACCTTGGTCTCTTTAAATGCAAGCAAGGATCATAACCAATTACACTAAGTATATTTATTGTATCTATTTAAATTCAAACATACACGAACCTAAATTATGAAAATCATATGACTTTTTTAACGATTAGTTGGCCACTGAATCTCCCGTAAGTACTTATTTGGTGTTCTAATACTTTGATTATTTTAATTATAGTTTAATACTTAATTTAAATTTCTATCTATTTTATAAATATACAATAACCCTAACATTGCAGCCCAAATATCACTGGTTCGAATATTGCATATCGAATTGCAATATTAAACATGTAGAAGCAATATCGACTTCTTAAATTAATATTATTTTTCAGAATTACTATGGAGAAATTATATCTTTGTGCAAACTATATGAGACTGGTTCTTTTAATGTTTTAGTCGGGATAACCGCTACATTTTAAACTTCTTCATAATTTGGCATGATTGGATCCAATGATCATTATACAAGATTGTGTTTAATAGGGTGGCTCATTCCACCACTTTTTGGCGTGTTAATGAATTTGTAGGACAATGACAGGTCTACATCTACACTCATCACAATCTACACATCATATAAATGTGAAATGTGAAATGAGAAAAGAGGGATTCCATTTCAAATTTGATGCGTACAGAGCAATTTTTTAGGGGTAAATTTAGAAGATGCCAGTGCGGTCGGTCTGTTGAGCACGAAAGTAAAAATATGTTTTCATTTAAACGGGCCCAAACTGTTATTTGGCCCACTAATCGTGCACCCATCGCCAATGCAGTCAAATTCGAGATTTCGATCGTAAAATCGTAGGATTTTAGGATTTTACTTAGGGATTCCGATCTTGATTTTACTATAAAATCGGTGGACCTTAAAATCGTTTAAAATCGGGACTAAAATCGTTAAAATCGTAAAATAGTACCGAAATCGGGATTTTGATCGTAAGAGAACAAAATAGGTGGTTTGAGCCAATTTAAAATAAGTATAACTGTTTCAGCGGAAAGGGCAATAGAATCTTCTCAGATATTTTTCTATTAGAAAAATATTCAAAAATAATAAAAATAACCAAATTAGGGTTCGGTTAATCTCTTTCCCTTCACCCCATTTAACTTATTGGTAAAACACCTGTCCTAATATTGGAAGTATGTAAGAACTAACATCATTATTAACTAATTAATTTATTAATGAATATATTTGTACCAAGCCACTAACATTACTTATTTTATTGGAGTTCAATTATTTTTAGTTTTAAATCATACTTAGTAGACGATGTCGAAATATTACTTTGAGTTAAACAACCTAGACATAACATGAAAATAAGAGCCAAACCCATGAACTATATCCCTTCATCATGAATTATTTTGAGTTACACATTAAATAACAATTAAAATAGTGATTTTGGAACATTAATCTTGAGAATTATCTTATGAAAAAAAAATCTTCTGAATTATCATTTTAAATGCTATGTGTCTTTGTGATATTAATAATTTACCTTATTAATATTCTTATATGCTATGTTCTATATGGTACTTAAAATCCTACGATTTTACGATTCGATTATACGATTTTGATTTTACCCCAGTTTTCGATTTTAGGTAAAATCTCGATTTTAACTGCTTTGCCCATCGCAGCCTCTCCAAATCTTCCTATTCTACTCGCCGGGTCATCTCCTCCACTACAAAATATCTCCTCATGTACTCAAAGTTCTCACTGAAACCTAATATCTACAACTTAGGCGCAGAGGGAGCAACCGATGGATTGTAGCGACCCCCACTATTTTGATAGCTAATCAAGAAGAGCGCGTTTGTTTAGTTGTATGGTGATTCACTTAATTAACAATTTTTATTCCGTTGACAGCCTCCTCTCCGCAATTGTATTGTGTTCACGAAGATCTGAAGGCGCAAGTGCAACAGGTCCAGGGGTAAACAATATGTATAAAGCGCTGGCCAAATTGAATTGAGTCATTCTACTTGGAATATGAAGATTTTTGCTTAATTGCTTTGGTTCGTGATGCAACTATGTTATGTTTGAAGGTAGACCAACGCAAACAACAGCACAGCTCCAGGGCTATTCTGCACATTAGGTAGTTGGGGCATTAATTGATAATTATTTGGGATTATTCCTACAAGTACATAATTTGGAACGTGCCATTATATTGCATTGATTAATAGTTGTTTGAGATTTTTCAAATGAGTGATTTGACATGTTAAACTCTCTTATTTTGAAAATGGAGTCTTCGAAGTGGAATATGAAGATTTTGGATTAAGCTTGGTTTCGTAACGCCCTTATGGGTGTTTATTCTCTAAAATGCAGCTGTCTTTCAAAGTGCCCGTTGCAAATGGCAAGTCAGGATACAACGATGGTACCGGTACACGTTTATATCATTAGTAGGTAGCAGATTGTGTCCATTCTACTATATCATTTAGCTAAATACTTAGTTGTTCTTTTCAACTAAAAATTATGCTTAAATGCTGTGATTGGCCTCAGAAATGTATGTCTTTGCATTAACTGTTAATGATTGTGAGTTTTGGTTTAATGGTGAAAAGTCCATTTATTTAGAAGTCTAAATTGGGCAAACCTATTGGACAATAGGAATGCCATACATTAGTGTCGTGGGAGGTTTGTTTGATGTCTCAGGGTGTTAGATTTTTAAGAAGGTTGTTTGTTGTGGCAGAGAGTCCCTAAAGCTAGCGACGTATTCCTATGTGGGCTTTTTCTTTGTTTGACTTTTTCTCGCCTTTTTTCTTATCTCTTTTTCTATTTTCGGTTTTTGTGTGCTACCTTCAGTTGCTACGTCTTCATTTGTGAGCCATCTATACTTTTCTTATTCAGTGCCTAAAAATCATATATACTCGATTGCATAGTAGTTACTAATAGATACATTTATACCAATAGAGAGATTTTAAGTTTTATCAGTTGTTAGTTTTAATATTTACTTACATTGGTTGTTTATGTAGTTTTCTTTGTAATATTTCTCATTATACAACTAATTACTATGGCTACGTAGTTGTATAAGTGGGGGTTGGACATGATAGTTCTTAGAAGCATCAATACTTGAAGGTTATTATAATGACCAAATTCTAAAGTTATGGTTTGCCTTCAACTTGCTTGGAGCATTTCAATTATGCATCAATTGTTCTCTCCGTGTAGTTAACTCTCAGACAAATCGAAAATCTTGCTGATATGTGCTTGATTGTAGTTAAATTTAGGGTTCTACTGGCTACTGCATTGTTGCTTTACTCTTTTTTCGTGGTTGAGTCTGCTTCAAAAAATTTAGGTTGATTTTAGAAAATTTTGCTTCTGCAGTCCTGTCTTGCCACCAACGCGTTCAATAGATGGAGACGGGAGAGGCGAAGGCTATTTTTGTGTTGTTATTGCTGGTTTAGGGATCGGTTTGTGAAGAAGAGGGAGAAGAGAGGGGGAAAGGGAAATGCAGGAGAGGGGGATAACTCTTTTCTCCGACAAAAATGGAGTGAAGAAAGGAATTATGATCAATAAGAATATGGTTATCTTACATAACGGTCTCTATTCTGTTTGTATTGAGCTTGAGAGGCAGTGATAAGGACGAGCTGCAACCACTTCATAGTGAGAAGAGAGCTATGAACTGTGATCATGTCTTATTTCAAGTTAGAAGGTAGTTTCAGTATAAGGATTATTTAATTTGACAAGTTGTTTCGTCCATGATTCTTGGTAGTTTCAGTGCCATTCTAGCCAATGTTTAGTCTGTAATTTTTTAGAATTGATGTGCGAGTAATGACTTTCACTTAGCTTCAACTATTATGTGTGTATTTATTGGCATGTGATAGAATTCTCTTTTCCTTTTCATTGAATTCATTTTCATACTCTAATTGTATTATTTGTACATAGGCAAATCATGCTCGAGATGACAACTCGCTGATATGGCTGGTGCAAGGAATGAAGCCATCATTAGAATTCAGACCGACAACGGGGAGGGATGCCCAGGACTAATTCAATGATGATTGATGATGATATAATAAAAACTGCAGTCTGCATCAGCACCAATTTCTAGGCTTAAGTAAAGGTATTCAACCCAGAACTCTGCTTAGCGCTAAAAATTGCCCTCACCCAACCTTGATCCTGTTTGACCCACTTCTGAAGAGTCAAGATATATGACTAATCCTCCCCGTTCGTATTTTCTTATTGACTCTTTTTGACCTTGTAGGTTGGGGCGGGTCGGGAAGAATTGGATTAGTGGGTCGGTCCTAATCAAGTGGAATCCCAATCCCTTCACTCTCACTTGCTTTCTCTCCCATTCCACAAGTGAGTAACATACAGTAATCCGGCCAACGGGCCGGGTAATAAGCTAGTTATTATAACAATGAAATTCATTAGTAAACTTCCATCAAGTCGTATAAAATTCTCATCGTATTGATAATAAAAGCCTCAAATTCACTAATCTGGCCAACGGATCGAGTACTAGCTAGTAGAATAGATGGTAAGGCTTTACCCCTTCCTCTCCAGTTCAAACCCCTGAGATGTAAATTTTTTATCCCCCAATTCAGGTTTTTTACTCTGCCACCGACTTATCTGAATCAATACAATATTATTTTAACAGATTTAGTAGTTTCTTATTGTCTTTTATTTTCACTTGTCTTCTTATTGATATATATTTAGTAAGAAGTAATATTTTTATCATATGGGTAAGTGCTTACTAATAACAACGCACCAAATTCTAATTTCACAAAAGAAAAAATTTAGTACAAAAATAGTATGTACGTTAAAGATCCAGAAGATTTAATGTTTTGAGAAATGAAGGAACTAAAACGATTAGTTAATGATGCATTACCGAATTATGGAGATATTCACATAATTGAATATCATATTGAAATAATGGATAATTAATATTGCATTAGAAATATGTTCTCATAGACCGTATACTTAGTTGGACAAATTTGTACTATATGCATATTAGTACTATAGTACATATGAAAATGTAAACCAGAAGTTTACAAGATTTGATAACTTTGTGTTTTGCAATGTCTTGTCAGACTATCCCGGATAAAAATGCAAAAAATGATTGAGTTCATATGAAAATCAAATGAGAGTTTAGAGAATTCATCATTCAAAGGAGTTATTATGTGATACATGCTTTGATGAGAACATACTATTTCACATCACTTGTGAAAGTAATTGAATATCTTTGAGGTTTTATTTCATGTATGCAGAAAAATACACTCACCATGCATATCATATAGAAATTTTATTATTGATGCATCAACTATATGATCACATGTGTCTTTCTTATCTAACCTCAACCTGGTGTTTGCAAGATTAGTTGTCGAATGATTAATATATTTTGAAGATTATCCAAGCAAACATAACTTCTCTAGTGAGAGTAACCTAAGCATATTGATACCTTGTCGAGGCATGCTAGTTAGCATGTGGTAGCATTAATTCTGGTGAAGCCAAAAAGTTATCATAAGTTTCCCCCTTCATACGAATCGTTTTGGTCAGGGACCTAACAATTTAAATGCGAGAAAATTTGGGTGTGCACACATCACAATTTCCCCATCACAACGCATTATAAGTTCTCTGAGAACTTGTGTTGGACATGAGTGTTCATTGCAATGGGAGATTAGTTTATCATCATTTTAATGCTATCACTTTTCGAACATTGAGTGGGAGGAAAGTAAACAGTTGGGCACAGATGTGAGTCAGAATCATCATTATCTTATTTTGATCCTCCAAATAAGAAAATTTAATTCGAAGTTCATATGATGATTCATTGAGAAAGAAACACATTGATTGCCATACACGTTTTACTTACCAAAAGGATTTGATGCAACCCGAATCACCTTACAAGACATCCATCGAGTTTGAAGGACATCCAACGATCGTGGTTCCAATATTAAGGCTTTAGAGGTTTGAGAAGGCATTCAAGGGGCAAATTCAAGCTTATTTGGCCTAGAACTTCACCAAAATGGAGGTCGACTTGTTCGTGCGACGAGAAGTGATGATTATTGAAGTTGGGGCTGTTTCAGGCCAAAAACCCGGTCATCGAGGTCAAATACTGTAACATCCCGAACATTTTCCCTACAAGATACTGTCCGCTTTGGGCCTCTACACCCGCACAGATTTCGACTTAGGGTGCAATTCAGGGTGACTTTCCATAAGGTCACCCATCCTTGTTGTACTCCACACTGAGCACGTTTAACTTCGGAGTTATCACAAGAACTCCTCCATTTCACCCCAAAACACGTCTTGTCAGTTAAGGTCGGTTTCCTACTTATGAACCACAGATCTCTCCCGTGCTTTGTCGATGTGGAATTTGCCTAAGGTGTTACAGACACCCCCCCCCCCTTGGGACTCAACGCCCTCGTTGAGGTTTGCCCCACCATCGTTCAAGAGGGACGCGTAGAGGCTCTAATACCACTTGTGATATCCCGAACCTTTTTCCGACAAGATACAGTCCGCTTTGGGCATCTACACCCGCACGGATTTCAACTTGGGGTGCAATTCAGGGTGACTTTCCATTAGGTCACCCATCCTTGTTGTACTCCACACTGAGCACGTTTAACTTCGGAGTTCTCACAAGAACTCCTCCATTTCACCCCAAAACGCGTCTTGTCAGTTAAGGTCGGTTTCCTACTTATGAACCACGGATCTCTCCCGTGCTTTGTCGATGTGGGATTTGCCTAAGGTGTTACAAATACCCGATCGGGTAATTGAAGGGAAGTTCAAGTATTGTGATAAGGAGCCCCCCCCCCCCCCCCCCATCGTGACAAATAAATACCCTGTCGGTTATTTTTGAGTCACGATAGGGTATTTTGCCTTGGGCTGCTGACGACCTGTTTTCTGGTTCCTTTGCGAATTATGTGACTTTGACTCCAAAACTCGGGTTTCCTTGTTATTTTTTACCCAAAACCTATGTAGCCTATATAAGGGGCTGAACTAAGTCTTTTAGAAAGTAATCAACAATTTTATTCAGAAAATCAAACCCTAGAATTGATTGTTCGAACACCAACTTCTCTTATTCTTCTTTCGTGACCGCGGAATTGATTCAGCAAGAGAAAACCGACGTTTTCTGCTAGCTCATCACGCCAGCTGAATAGTCATTCATATACTTGGCCCTCTTCCCGACTCGTGGATTTGGTTTGGGTTATTATCCGCTTTGTTATCGTTGTGCTTCTAATCGATCTTTGTTGCCTTTCTGATTGTTTAAGTTCAGGAGTTAGAGCCTTGACTTATATCGGGAGTGACTATGTCACATGCCCAATTGTGATGCTTCAATACTAATTGGTGTCCATATAGGAGAATCTGATATTAAAAATGAGTCTCAACGTATGAAGCGTGGTAGACCAATCAGTTACAAGGATAAAAATCCTTGAGAAAGAAAAGGAGCTATAAATTAAGATGGTCAACTTGAGGATACAATAGCTATAGAAGAGTCACGACATATATAATAATTGAGATCATAGTTCCAGAAGAATAGTAGGTGCCTGAAAGTTTTGACAAAGAAGATATCTCAGTTAATTGGCCTATATGGATAAAGTTGGAATCGACGTGGATTCATTGGAGACGAGAGTTTTGATTATGTTGTAGAGTTGAATGTGATAATACAAAGAGGATCAAAAGTAAAAGTCTATTAATGCATGCAAAATAATAATTTATTGGCCAATATAAATGAAAGCATTAGACTTATTGGGTAAAATGTTAGGACCAGAAGTCCTTATACTTGAAGATGTAAAACTAACTAGATAAAAAAAAATTTGTGCAAACAAGTAGGAAAAAGTGTGAAATTTTCAAAGACATAACACAATTTCTTGTAAGGCATTTCTAGTAAAAACCTTACATTAATTAAAAGGAGACAAAGTCCTTTGTGGTGGATGCACTATGTTGAGAAATTTAAATAATTTGGCAGTTCAAAAAGGATCAAATTTGCATATAATAGATATTGTGATATCATATTTGTATGGATCATTAATAATAATATTTATACGGAACTCCCTAAAGGAATAGTTTGTTGTAAGCTAAAATATGATGTTCTCAAGAACATTTATAGTTCAATAGAAGCAATCCTTGGTACGGTTTGAGACCAAATGGATGAAATGAAGTGGTTGAATGAGTCTTTGGTGATTAATCCAAATAAAGTGCATTATAAGCTTTACAACACTTGCATATGGATTTGGCATGGGCGATTGTGCAATGTCATATAGGTTTATGTGTATGATATTGTGATTTTAGTTCTATGTATGAGTTTTGATTAATGGTTGTAGTTTGATTATTATTATTATTATTATTATTATTTTATTTATTTTTTTTTTTTTTTTGAAAAGTTGTTCATAAGTGGGTAAATGGGCAAGCCAAATGGAGAGATCCATACACATATACGACAAAGTGCAAGAAAGAAACAAAACCAAAAAGGCACAAGGACCAAAAACAACCGACCCAAAGCAGGCCCCAACATGAAGTCTCCCCAAACCCTAGCCATATACACACTCATGGTTAGAGCCACCGCCGCCAGGTGCTTCCCTCGCCATTGTTTTCCACGAGCTGCTTAATGATGTTGTGCATATGACATTGTGTTTGCTTGTGACTTTGTTGTATGAAGTAATTGCTTGCATATAATTGTGTTAGTTGAGTTTTATATTTATTTAGAAGAAAAGAGTCAAGACATCATTTCATACCGATCTCATATTATTTTGATATACATATTATTGGAACTTCATAATAGCTTCATAAGTAATGCATTGCTTACAGAAAAAAAAAATTGAACAAGAAGAATTTAAGAAGGTTTTTTTTTTTTTGGATCGGGAAGGTAATGTCAAAAAGTGAGAGAGCAATTTTGAAAGGAAAACATCATATGTCAGCAGCCTAATAATCGTATGATCACTAGAAGTGAACAAAGATCAATTTAGGCCTTGAGATAGAAGTGAACTATTGGATCCTAAAGTATTGTATATTGATTCCTTTAGAACACAAATGTATCTTGCATGGCATACACCATCCAACATATCATTCGGTGTTAATATATTAACAAGATATAATTTCTCTCTCTGTATAGAGTTGAGCTTATACTTCATTACCTTTAGGTAATAATGAGGATAAGAGATGAGTTATTTGCTTACTTATGGTCGTACAACTATCTCATGGAGATTCCAAACATATCACAATAGTAGGGGTGGTCGTTCGGTTACCGGTTATCGGTTAACCGGTCGGTTAAACTGATAACCGACCAGTTATCCACTAACCGCTAACCGAACTTCGGTCGGTTATCGGAGGCTGGACGAAATGGTTTTTGGTCTTAAAAGTGGTTTGGTTAACCGATAACCGAATAACCGAGACATCGAAGCCTATTTCGGGTGGTTTTCGATAGGGGGAGTGATTATTTCGGTTAACCGATAACCGGCCAATCGGTTACCGGTTATAACCGAAATAACCGAACTGCCACCCCTACACAATAGCTACTGATCCTATCTATCATGACAATGGTTATAAATTCATGAGGCATATTATGAATTGTTTGGTTAAGATTTGTGATTCAACACATTTAAATGACTTGTGATTGTGGACTATATTCAGAGGAAATGATCATGAAGATCATGTATGAAAAATTGCCCTAATGGATCATGCATAAAGTGACAATCTAGAAGATTTGTTCACTAATACACTTACCATGACAATATTTGAAAATTTTGTTTACAAAACTACACTTTGACGAGTAAAAAATCTGAATTGATGTTCCCTTGAGGGGGAGTATATACGCACTGCATTCTTGTTTCTTAACCATAATTTTTCATAGGTTTTCCTGGTAAGATTTTTTAATGAGGCAGTCTCAAATAGCGCATAATGATATGATTATGCACTATTTTTCCTTCACTAGGATTTTGTCCCATGATATTTTTTTCTAGTAAGGTTTTAATGAGACATCCAAGAGGGAGTATTATGGATTCTATATTGGATGCCACATTTGATTCTATATTGGATGGTAAATTCATAGCTCATTACCTCACATTCATGTACATTAATAGAGAAATATCTAAGGATTATATATGTGCCTATAAATAGAGCACCCAATTTTACAAAAGAGTATGATGAATAAGAATCACACTTCTCTCATCTTCTCTTGTGTCTTTTCCTCTCCACTCTCTCTTATTGTTGTTCGTATATTTTAGTTTATAACAATAAACCCTTTGGTTTCCTCCTCCCCCAGTTCCACATCCACGTCCACGTCCAGCTCCCGACCCCTCTTCTTGATCCATAGGCTCACGCCTTCTATCTGCATTCATAGGTAGGGCGCGGTACGAGTCATAAAGTCGTGTGTTTTTGTTCCAAATTTATCCTTTTTAGCTATTTAATAATATCATATATAGACTCAGCATTCTCGATCTCAAAACTTAAGGCACAAAATGAATACTTCTTTCCCTTGCCTTTTTCTGCTAGTGAGCATACCAAACTAGCTTGTCACGAGCGGGGCTCGGAGCTAGGCAAAAGTAGCTTCATAGATTTTGCAACCTACTAGTAATGATCTTCTTCAATGAATCGGGAAAACTGACACAACAACTGGTGGAATATGTCCGACTTCAAGATGCAGGTATTGATTCCTATTGCAGTTCCTGATTAATCGGTAACCTGATCCCACTTTAAAAGAAGTTCCTCGGGCAAGGCAAAAATGTTTCATGAAGCGGATGTGGAAAATGCGGCAAATGTGGCATTGATTCTCTTATTGGTGTTCTTATCAAATGGCTAATTTTCTAAATTTACCATGCAAATAAATTCCCAATATATGTTCTCCTAATTAAAAAAAAAGATATTAATTTTGAGGGTTAACTCAAGTTTGATGGGTATGCGAACGAGGTATGTAGCATCGTCTATGTGGGTGGAACAGTGTCCAAGGTTCAATCACCGGGTAGGGCATATATTGACTCCTTCATTAGCAGCCCTCACCGAGAGATGTAAGGGTGGTCATCGCCTTCGTGCTTAACCCCCCTCCCCAAGGTTGGCAGGCCAAAATTTATCCTACTTGCGACAGTCACAAAAATGACGACTATGAATAAAAGTTCTTCTGTCATTAAAAAAAAGTTCCATGGATTCCAACACTTGCATTTGTTAGCTAACGTTAGCCATCCTACATATGAAAGAAACCGAAAACTGAATCGAAGTTTGATTCATTCTAGTTTTCCAGGTCATTTTCATGGCTGCGACATATATAGTATATACCACTTTGTGGTTGAAACTAAATGGCAACCGTCTGTTGGTTTCTGGAAGTTTGTCCCTCTGCTAAACCCGCCATGGCATAAAAATGATGTGCTCAATGGCTGACCCATAACTATGTCAAAAGTAATACAAATGTGTGCCATTATCAAAACCCTCATCTCTGCAAAAGGAAAACCATAATTTTCACCCGGTATGAACCATCCTGTAACAGCCTTATTTACCAGACGTACTAACCTAACCTTCTCCATGGTTTCACCACCTTGACAGGGTTAAAAAAAAAAGAGCTTAAAATTGGTGTCTTTTTCAAAGGCCATGTTCCCCCACATTGTGAGATAATTAAAGAGAGAAAAAGGCAAGTTAAGGAAAGGGAGAGGACCACTTGGAAAAAAAAAGTCAGAGAACAGACATTAGCCCAACTTGCAAGGAAACAACACTTGCTGGTGTTTTCTTTGATTGCCCCATTTCAAGAGCAACCCATGTGCTCTCTAAAAGGGTGACTTCCAAGCCATCTTACCTAATCTAATCTCCGGATTCCATCCACAACCTCAATTATTCTAAGAAAAAAGGCTTGATTTTTACAGCCTAAGCTTTGATTATTAAACTACCATCAACTCACCCTGCTTCCTTGATCTCAAAGCAGATAACTTTGGCAAAAGGGGATAGAAGAGAAGGGGAATGTCAGTCAGTGCCAGCCTCTAAAGTGTTTTTTTTTTTTTTTTTTTGGGGTTTTGCGGGGGGGAATGCCTGTAATTATTGAAGGAATCTGAGTAGGGATCAGTAACCCCCCATCTCTTCACAGTTCTCTTCTCTCCCATATAACTTGCAGGCAGCCTTCATTCATTAATTCATTCATTCGTTCCAGCCATTAGGAAAAGAAACAAGGGGGCAATAAGTGAGGGAGACTTCATAATCATTGTAGTATTATGGGGATCAATGGAGGGATTGTTCGGAGTGTCTTCTCCAAGACACGTTCTTCTGCTTCTTTCGGAACTTATCACCATCATGGCAATGTAAGTGGGGGAAAACAAGGTCAATCATCAAATGATTGCTTAATGAATTCCATTGTCCGAAAGCGAGATAATGATTCTTGTTGACTAATGGGTTTCTGGGGTTTCAGGGAAGAAGCAATGCTGGTGAGAAGAAGAGGTGGAGTGTGGTGAGATCATACCTTTGTGGGGATGAGTTCAACTCGGTCCAAGGTGAGAAGGATTCTGCTTCTGTGAAGAGCTCGGAGCCTAGAGTCTCACAATTTGCTCCGGCTGATGATTCTGTGGAGACCAATGCAATGCTGATCGAGGAGGGAGATGCAGTGGAGGAAAAGGAGCACAATACTACGCAGTCTAGCTTGTTCCTTCAGCAGGATGCAGCGATCATCATCCAGACTGCATTCAGAAAGCTGATGGTTAGTTTTACTTCTTCAGACTTCTAAAAGGAGACTGAAACAATCAAAGAAGTTCTGCTTATTCCCTTTTGTGTGGGTGCTCGCAAAAAAAAATCAGGCTAGACGTCGGGATGAGGAAGAAGCAAAAGCCAAGGATGGTGATAAGCAGGAGCAGCACCAAGAATTGGCAAGTGGAAGTCCTGGCAGGTACTCCGTGAGCACATCCGTTGAGGTTCAGACTGGTAACTCTGCAGATCATCTCTCCATAGCAGAAAACAATGGTGAACAACGCAACGCACAGAAGAAAGCCAGCAGATGCCAAGATTTCAGGTCCAAGGTGATAAACAATTCACAATACTCAAAACAAACAAAAAGTTCATTTGTGTTCAAATCAAACTTACGCAACTAATTGTACGATTACAATGGTCGACCGAGCTACAGGAAGACTGGGATGACAGCACGCTTAGCAGTAACATGTTAAGAATGAGGAATAAGAACAGACTGGACGCCACTAACCGCCGTGAACGAGCACTTGCTTATGCTTTCTCACAACAGGTATCAAGATAATATTCGCTTCATTAATAAGAAAAAAGAAAGATCATTCACAGCCAAAATTAGTATCTTTGATGCATCATTTGAATATACCATGTTTTTTTCATTAAAGCTGCGGATCTGCTCAAGGGGCAAGCAAGCCAGGTCCGAATGTACGCAGCAGCAGCAGCAGCCTAGCATGAGTTGGCATTGGCTTGAAAGGTGGATGGCTACCCGAGCTCCTGAATTCTCGTTCGAGAGCCATTCAAACAAGCAATTTGAACAGCCATCAAAGAACAACAGCCACAGAGAAGGAAAAAGCAAATGTTTGGATTTAGCAGTAGAAGAGAGGGAGAGCTGTGGGTCTAATGAAGTACCTGTCCCTGCAAAGAGCTTAAAAGCCGACGCGAGATTAGAAAATGGCTCTTTCATCATCACAACCAAAAACGGAGCCAAGCCTCTAAGAAGTATCTCCAGGAGGAAAACAGTACCAAGCTACCAATATCCTCCAAAAGAGCAAAAGGTGAAGTTCTCTGGCTTTCAAAAAGAGAACAGCTCAGTTGTATCTTTTTTTTTTACTGCAGTCTGAAACTTACCTTTTCTTCGTCAATATGTTTCTTGCTCTCAAACAGACAGTCGAGAAGAGTTGTGCCAATTTAGAGCACGACAAAAGGCAGAAGCTGAAAAGATCAAAGAGCAACAGAGAAACCAAGTGCAAAGATGCTTCAGCATCTTACAACTATGGCAATATGCACTTCCTTGTGAACTGAACTGAAAGCAATGTATCAAATGAACTTAGATATCTTAGCCATTGTTTCAGTATCAAATCATTGAATAAGCAATAATGAAGCTACTAGCTTCCACCAATTTAACTGCAAGCATATGCTGGAACCCAAACTTTCAATGCATCTTGCAGAGTTGCCTTCCAAACACTAGAGATTTTACTTTCTAGCCATGGAAAAATTCAAAGGCACCACCACTCTGTAATGCCTGATCTTCGGTCATCACAAAGATATGAACCCAGTAACCGCAAAATAGATTCAAAATAGGAACGACAGAAGTACGACTCTCGGTCGAGGAAAGTACCCCAAAGAGCAAATAGCAGAGCTACAAACTCGGCAATACCATAATCTCTCTAGATCCAGTAAGAAGACAAGATTACAGAGCTATAGCTTGAATATAACAAGAGTATATTACACAATCCAGAAGCTCTTTAGATCTTATCAATATCTTCGTCTTCAAACTCAATGTAGTCATCACCAGCACCTTCATCCTCCTCATCGAGACCTCCAGCAATACCCTCATTGAGACGAGTGTTCTCTGGAAGCTCACCATACGCCTTGAGAAGCCTGGCCTCATCAGGCATGTACTTCAGGATAACATCAGCCTTGTCATCCTGATAGTCTCGGAGACCCACTAGAATGATGTCACCAGCTGCAATCCAGACCTTCTTGTGCATCTTGCCACGGATATGGCAGAGACGCTTCACTCCATCGATGCACGTGGCCTCACAACGCCCGTTACCGAGCATGCGCATCACCTGGGCATACTCCTGCCCATCTTCCTTGAAGATCAGCTCACGCTTCTCATCATCAGCTTCGTTCTTTCCTCTCTTCCTGTTCTTTCCTCCCTTACCCTTGTTCTTCGGCATGGTTTCTGGTTCTGCAACGCAAGTCCTCGAAATCAAATTACTGACCCTAATAATTCAATCACCACAAGAACAGAGAAATGAAACCGCCAACACGGCTGAACTCCAAGAAAATGGATCATCGCTAGAAATGAAATTCACTTCTAACCAATCAAGTAAGTTCATCAATTTGGGGAAAAACGCGTCAACCCTAATTCTCGAACACCTCAACTCGAAGTTGAAGAAATCATACACCAACATACCCAATCATCAACCCATAAGAAAACAAAGCACGCCAATGAAAAAAACCGGAACGGTCAGAACAACTCGAATTCGATATTAACTAGCAAATTGACGAACGACAAAGAGGATGAGAGAAAAAACCTCGGAGGACGAGAAAAGATCGGAACGTTTACCTCGATTGCAAGATGATTGACAAAATGAATATTGCTGCTACCGAGTAAAGAAAAACGAAAGAAGGGATTGAAATGACAAACCTTTGCTGTTGGCTTCTTGGAGATGGAGAAGGGAAGAGCAACTACACAACCAGTGGGGGGGAAAATGCTCTCACCGTCTCAGTCTCACGGAAAGGAAGAGAGCGAGCGAACCCGATTCGCGAAAGAGGGAGAGAAAGCATCTGCCCTACGCATACATTCCTTATTATACGAACCGATTGGGGATAATGAAGTTTGGGTCGGTTGGCCCATTTAACCGTGGCCCATTGTCTTGGGCCGTCGTGAGGTAACTGGATATGCATTGAAGAATTGGGCAGGTTGTGCGCGTAGTCTGATTAGTAGGGATGTGCGCCGTTTGACCTGTATCAATCGGTTTGGGGTGGGTATTACCTAACTCGTAACTAGATTTGAAACCCGGCCCGTTGGCCGGATGCATTATTTCAAACATATTAGCAATCATTGTTATTGTGTAAGCAAGATATATATTTATTAGTATCAAAAGTCAAAAGATCCGAACTATTCAATTACTGAATTTTTTAAAAGGAACATACATCATAGTATTTTCTATTATGCTAACCGGTTCATCAAAAAAAGTACCCTGCCCATTGGCTGGATGCATTATTTCAAACATATAAACAACGTTTGTAATTGTACAAAGTAATGTATATTTTTATTGATATCTAAAGTAAAAAGATTTGAACTATTCAATTAATGAAAAAAGGAACATACATCATAGAATTTTCTGATATGTTAACTGGTTCATCAATGAAAGTTTTTGCTGAAAATAAAAAATATAACTCATGAAAGGGAACTAACTCTTAAAAAACTTCAGTAAACTACACTTCAAATTACTTCTTGCTGTAAAAATTACTTTAATTTTCTTATGAACTTCTTTGCTATTGCTTCACCATATGTATCATTATCTCTGTCAATAATTGTAGTTTCATATTCATCACTGCGAGTCTGCGACCTCTCTATCCATCATCAATAGTCTACCCCTTATTCTCAACAATGTCACAATGTTACTATCACTATATTCGAATTCACTACCTCTACCATCAAAAAACTATTTCTTCTTCACCTTCATTTTACTGAAATTTTACTTAAGTCTAAAACTAAAATGTTTGCAAATATTAAACTTTTATCAATTAAAGATTCTTAATCAATGTGGCTACTAACCAATATTTTAATGTCCCACACATTTAGTTTTCAAAGTAAAGGTTATAAATATTTTATTTGGTTAATGAATAAAAATCCTACTACTATTGCACGTATAATTAATGCATAGACATATTTATTTGGTTTAGAAGTCTAAATATGTTTTATTTTAATAATTTAAATGCCAAAAAAACACCCTTCCTACAAACTCTCATAAGGCTCGAAATTTTGAATAAAGTAGGTTATGATGGAGAATCTCCATATAATAGTGGTAGAATGAATAACCAGTAGGCATTGACTATTCTCCAATAAATACATTTCTTTTCTTTTTTCTTATATATTTGCGAATTTGGTTGCCCTATTTGTAAAAATGGTTTAGAAAAGTTTAGTGGTCGACAATGAGAATAAATTAAACAGTGTCATCTTCTACCTATGGTGGTTTTTTTAATTTGCAAATCATGAATTAAGTAAGAAGTAGCAAGATCATTCTAAGATGATTGTAAGAAGATTAGGTGATTACTCGAAGTCCAGTCATCAAGGTGAAACCCACTTTCATAACAATCTAACGAAAAATTGACAGTAGCCGGTAGGGATACGATCAGGAATTTTCATAAAGATAGATTACCATTATATAAGAATTGAATGCTCCGGAATACTATTATATATGAATATATGATGCTATAGAATGCTAGACAAACAGATTTTTATTCCAAAAGATGCCAAAATGGTAATAAGTTTATATGATATAACTAATTTAATGTTTTAGTTAAAATTTTGTAATTTAAATTATAAAAAATGAAACGTGATTAATTAAAAACTAATAAGGGAGTGGTTATGCACCTTGAATTACAACCTTATATGTCAATAAACTAACAATAATCTAAATTATCTAATTGGATACAATAAAACACACATGCTAATAATAATTTTAATAAATACATAGAGAAATTTTACAATACTTCATATTATTGGTGTTTTCATTTTAAGAACAAAATTCTTTACAATACAAATTGAACTTGTACATAAGTTATCGTTAATTTCAGTTTATGTATATGCATTTTTGTACAATTTTTGTATAATACAATATGATCTTGTACCTTTAATATTATGGTACAAATTTAGTCAGCATCTATATATTTTCATACAATTTCATTTATGATACAAAATGAAAGTGTACCTTTAACATTATGGACTTATGGTTCAATTTATATCAACATTTTTTTCATACAAATTACTTTACAATACAAACTGAACTTATACATTTAATGTAATGGTACAAATTAAAATTGTATCTCCAAATATCCATACTTTGAAGTAATGTAGATAAGCTTATATATATAACATAACTATTATTAAAAAGTGGTGATTTTCTTTAGTTGGATTCCGATTTATTTTAATTAATAAGTGGGGGATTGAAAGAGGATTGTAAGTTGTAACTTTTAGTTCTAAAATTACAAATAGAAATCCAATTGTGCCGCTAAATCCAAAAGAGCCAGCCCAATAATGTGTAGTTAATCTCCCCCAACAACATATAAATACAAAGTAGAATTCTTTTTAAAGGGAAAATACTTTGATACCCTTCCGCCAACTGCGGTCAGGGCTCCAAATTTGCTTTTAACGCACTCTGAATACAGAACCTCCTTATATGAGTGTGTAGATAGTGTGGGACGGAGTATGAGTATTACTTTAGATTTGTCTCATTCAGTTCTCGATTCGTTTTATAATGATTTGCATAAATATATACATATATTTCTTTTCTTTTGATTTTTTGGAAATTGAATTACTATTTCTAGCCCTCATAAAAGCGTATTTTTTCCAGAAATAGCACTATTTAATTTTTTTTTACAAAAATAGCACCCAACCCGAAAAATTTCAAAAATAGCACCCTTTCTCTAAAACCGCCACCCCACCCCGCGGTTTACACGAAAACAGCTAGGCGGGGTGCGATTTTCGATGAAAACTGCATGGTTATGGGGCGGTTTTCAAAGCCGCTCGAGGTTGGGGCGGTTTGGTCTAATTTTTTTTCGAAAAATCCTAACCTAGGTGGAAACTTCAAACGAACGTATCTTTGTGTTCAGGTATCCGATCGTCGCGATTGTTTTTTTGATTTCGCATAACTTTTTGAGATTTTGCAAGCCGTCCCACTTTCATCCCGAAAAAAATATCGTTTGCTACCCCGAAGGAGATTTTTCCCAAACGTCATGACTTTGGACGGCCATAACTTTGTGCTCCAAAATCCGAACGTCATGATTTTTTTTTCATTTCACATAACATTTTAAGGACTACAACTTTTATCAGACATAATTTCAGAATGTATGTTGATTTGTGAAAAGAGAAGGTAAAGTTATTCCCAAACCCTGTATATCCAAAAATAATTCTTGTTTTGAAAATTTCTTCCCAGTAAAAATTGTAGTCCTTCAAAAGTTATGCGAAATGAAAAAAAAATTCATGAGATTCGGACTTTGGAGCACAAAGTTATGGCCATTCAAAGTTATTGAAAAATGTTAGCGTTCAAGGACTAAAACTTTGTCAACATGTAATTGTTTCAACAAAAGAGTTGTAGTTTGATGGTGTAGATGTTGTATTAAATTTAGTTAATGATTTATTAGCAGGATTCGAACCACCACCCCCACAACATGTTGCTTTTTTTAATCTCTAAAAAATAAAAGGATTTAATATGGGATGATGGTGTTTCAAACAAAGGACCTCTTGCACACAAAGAAACAACTAAACCAATTATACCAAGACCACTTTTGGCAATTATTTGGAAAAAAAATTTTTATTACAAACCGCAGGGTGGGGGTGCGGTTTGCACCCAAACCGCTCCGACCCCCATGCGGTCAGCAAAATCGTCCTACCCGTGCGGTTTTCGTCAAAAAACGCGCCCCCACCCTGCGATTTTCGAAAAAGGGTGCTATTTTTGTAATTTTTGGGGACTGGATGCTATTTTTGGATTTTTTTTTTAACAGTGGTATTCCTATAAAAAGATTAAAATTTACATGAATTGTAAAAATGTTTCGTTTTCTCGAACTCTCTCTTCCAAACACATCAAGACGTCACCACCACCACCAGCCAGCGTTGCCGGCCACTGTCGTCGTCCACCAACACCCCATGGCTCATGCTCCCATTTTAGTTGGTAAGTCGAATTCAAGTGGAAATATATTTATTATAAATTTCATAGAATGGAGGAAATATCAATTTTGATTCCAAAGAAAGTTATAACGTTTGATTACGGGGAAACTATCAATATAGAAAGAATTCAAAGTTGCATACCATGATTGTGCTTCAATTTGAATTCATCTAATAAAAGATAATTTTTTCGTTAAATATACAAAAAATCAGCCCTAAACTAGTCGTTATTTAGGTTGGCAAATAAATATGATAGATTTTTTCCAGAATAGTCGGCAACGTGTCTTTCATACATCCAGATGTAGGCGACGATTGAAGTTCTGCATGTTAGATTGTAGCCGGCAACACATGTTTTAGACGTCTGGTCGTGGCCGACGACAGAAGTTTGGTACTTTTGAACGTAGGGGTGGGCTGTTAGTGGTATTGGACTCTTGGCCCTTTATTGTATTAGTATGTACGTAAGTATGGGAGGTCGTTGTTAACTAGCCCTAGCAGGAGCTTGAGAGAGCTAAGGTTGCGACAGTATATATGTAAAGCCAGCCATGTAAACCAAACTAAGAAAACATAATAAGACGATCAACTCAGAGTGTTCTAGCTCTCTCGTGGACTAGTCTCGATATCAGGGAAACCATGTAAACTGTGTGCTCGTTTTCTTCCTTGTTTTCATATACGTTATTAAGAGTGTTTTGATACTAGCTAACATGGTAGCAGAGCTATCGCCTATGAATTTTTACAGGGTTTCAGTTCGATTAAACTCCAAGAGTTATGCACTATGGGAGTTCCAGTTTCGTACCTTCATTGAAGGCAAAGGCCTTCTTTCGTTTCTGGATGGCACGTCCAAAAAGCTAGTCGTTTCGACGTCGTCTGTAGAAGACCTGTCCAAGTGGACTCAGACCGATGCTATGATGAAACCATATCTCCTAAGCACCATCGATCCAATTATTTGTTTGGTTCTCCGACTGCTGCACACGAGAGATACATATGACTCCATCTCGCTCAAACCTACACCACTCGCGTTTCTTCGCAGACAAGGGTGGCCAGAATGCCATCCATCTTCAGATTCTCTCTTTTCATAAGGTTAGCCCAAACTGACTCGAACTCGGACTTGAGGCGAATGAGGAACTATATCGTACGAGTACGCTGGCGATCCTGAAGAACTTCCGTAGACGTTGTATCCGAGCACAAAGCAGCCGTCAATAAATCCTTAAGGACCTTCTAGTTTTAAGGTTAAGGGTGGAGAGTATTGAAGTAGCCCAACTGCTTAGGCCTTTACATTTGAATTTTTAGGAATGATTCAGTTTTTTTTCCTTGTTTGGTTCTAAGGAATTTTGCTCTGCTCCGGAGTGAAAATTTTATATTTATGGTTAAAAGGATCACGATGTTACATTTTGGTATCAAAGCCGGCATTCCTCTATTCCTTGATCTCTAAGGAATACCGGAGTGATAGTCTAAGTTTATAAGGTTTCTGTTTTTAATGAAAGGAAAAGTGAGTTTCTGTCATCAGAGAAGTGGAGAGAGTCTTCAATGACTTTTTTTTGGAGTGTAGGGGTGGGTCAGAGGCATAGGGATGTTTTGGCATGGTCTCACCTTACTTATCCTAAGTAAGAAAAAGGTTTTTGGTTTTGAGACATCATTACTTGGAATTATGCTTGTGCTACTAGGCACATCTGGTCCATCCTTACGCAGCAGGGTTCCATATGGGTGGTATAGATTTCTCGTTATAAGCTGAAGAGTTCTAGTCTTTGGCAATACTCTAGGTCTTCTGGGCCATGGAATTGGAGAAGACTTATAAAACTCAGGCTTATGGTCCAGCAACATTTCTCTACACAAGGGGAGGATCTTCCGTGGGATAGTACTTGTATGGCTCGGTTCTCACTCAAGGTTTCCTGGAACTCTCTTATAACTAAGCTTCCTAAAGTGAGTTGGGCTAACTTGGTTTGGAAAGGGATTGGTATTCCCAAAAATAGATTCATTGTAAGGTTGATTGCAAAACGAAAGAGTCAAACTAGGGATCAAATGCATACGAGGGGATATACTAGACCTATGAACTGTGTGTTTTGTGATCATGGTCTGGAGTCTATAGACCATTTGTTTGCATACTGTTCTTTTTACAGAGAACTTGTTGTTGGGTTGCTTGGGAAAACTTTCCCCCTTGTACTAGAGAGTTCTTGGGAGCTCGAGCTAAGATGGGCAGAGAAGATGTTTCAAGGCATGTCTCCAAAAGTTGATACAGGAAGAGTCATATGGTGTGCGATGTTGAGCCATGTTTGGAGAGAGGTGTAGAAGGATTTATGATGGAGCAATTAGGAAGGAGCACTTCTACTATGTTATAAAGCATTGGTGTTTTAATGTACAAATTGAAGATGTACCATAACGTTAAATGTATAAGTTCAGGTTGTACCATAAAGTAATTTGTACTCTTATGTTATGGTAGAACTTGAATTTGTACCATCACATAAAGGTACAAGTTCAACTTGTACCATAAAAGAATTTCTACATAAGAGTATAGGTACAATCTGAAGTTGTAGCACCAATGCTATATAGCGTTGTAAAATTCCTCAATTAGGAATGTCTCTTGTTTGCTTAGCTTAAATATGTTTTGGGGGTACCGATGGATCATTTTTGGTAGGTTGCAGTAGGGGTGGATACGTGGGTGGTTAATCCGTAGATAGGTGATTGATGTGGGTGGATTGCGGATTGATAAATCTCCCACCCGCACTTACGTGGGTGGGTGGATTGCGGGTCACTTGTATGACCAGCATCCTATTTTTACATGAAAAAATGTTGTTTCTTATAGTATCGAATATTCATCATATTTTCAAACTACACTACAGTTTGAATGTCTGACCATATACTTCAAAAGATGGAGAATAAAGAATAGTTTTGACTACTATTATTGGTTATTGTGTTATGCATTACCCAATAGATATTGGATATTGGTATGCAAATTATTATTAATATCCATTAAATATTGGGATGCAAAGTACAAATTATTGATTGTATCAAAATCACAAATTATTGATACAGTCTTACTAATTTGCTATGAATTTATTATAAATGTTAGTCAACTTTCTTAATGGCTAGTTGTAGAATTGCTTTTACGGGTTGATCCGCGACCCAACCGCCACCCACCCAACCCAACTCGCAGAAGTATGTGGGTGGATTGCGGGTTACAATTTTTTCAACTCGCTAGTAAGAAGGTGACTCAATTTGAGATCAAAATCCACCCAACTCACCCATTACCCACCCATAGGTTGCAGTTTTGGCAACTCTCTTCTAGGGGGTAAGTTCTGATAGTTTTGTTTCCTTTGATATAGGTTTATGTATATATCTCATATAGATGGTCCCTAATTGGCTAGGGGTGTAGCCAATACCTTTTTTGATGGTATCATGGTATAACGTAACTGATTCATAAAAACAATGAAAAGTATTGTTTGAAAATAATTGAAAAGTATTGGGTTTATGAAGAAAAAATATAGAAGAGGTAGTATTAGATATACGAGAAAAATGAAAGAGTTGAAATTGAAAAGTAGAGACAAAAAAATGATTCATTTGCAAATGACCGAGAACAATCATTTACAAATCATTCAATTGAGTCATTTGCAAATAACCTTTTCGTTGACAAATTAGTCATTCGACATAAAATAACTCAAATAAGCCATGTTATTAAGACCGATCCGAGCCAGCCGGTCGGACCGTCAAAGCTGCCACCCGACTGCAAAACCGGCTCAGATCAGTCATTTAGCCGTAACGACTTTCTGGAGCGGCCGACAAGCGACCGAGGCGGTTAACCGTTCGAGCCGAGCGCTCTGTTTTTCCCCTTCCGACCGGTCTGTTTAATTAAATAATAGATAATCAACGGCTAAATTACACGTTTGGTCACTCGAATTATACAAATCTTTCACTTTTGCCACTCAAATTACTTTTCTTTCTTATTCGCCACTAACTTTACGAATCGTTTCACAATTAGTCACCAGCCGTCCAATTCCGTTAAAATCATCCTATATGGCAGTCAACTAAACCCTTTGACCGTTAGTTTGATGACATGGCAATTAAAAATTAAAAAATATTAATTTTCAAATTAAAAACTATTTCATCTTCCTTTCATTTCTTTCTCCCAGCAACACTTATCCTTAATCCAATCGAACTCCTGATGGAACATTAATTCACATTCAGACATGAGGCAGGAAAATAGCTGTGTAGCCACGGCGTGTGCTGCTCGAGATGAAAGACCGGATTACTCCAGCTAAGTTGGGAAGGAGAAGTTTAGAAAAGTGATGTACAAGGAGACTTCGAGGATTTGAGGAAGTTGTGGACGGCCGAAGCTTTGAGGAAGCCATGGATAATACATGAAGGACCCGCAACTTCAATCTGATTTTCCATGCACACAAGTATACAACAACTATTACAAACTCTTGAACTAGTTCTCTAAGTTTCATCGATGGCGCTCTTCCATGTTCCAAGTACCGACTTATTTCTATATGCCCTCGCTATTTTCCCTCTCCTGTGTTACAAACTTCCAATACCATCATACATCATACCGTCCATAGAATCCTTTCTTTCCAATGAAATAATGGAGCAGATGAATGCAAAATGTGATAATCTGAACCAATGTGAAAACTCAAGTGTACAAAATTATACACGATCAATCTTTTGAAGATGGTGGCTTCTCAAGCTCCAGTGCCAAAACCTGACAGCCCAACTGGGTATGTCCTGTGAATGAATCCTGGTCTTGTGCTTGTCAATTTTTCGCCTGGGAGGCTGGTGATGTCAGGATCAGCTGTCTTTACCTTTTCTATCGGCTTACTGGCTCTGAACATGGAGTCCTCCTCAACGAGAAACTGGAGGCCCTGAATATAGATGTTTTGAACCGAGTCATTGGACAATCTCAACAAGGGGGCAAAACCTACTCATTAAGTCATTTGGTGGGGGAACCAAGGTTCGACTCTGACATACCTTGAGAGATATTTCTTCACCGTTGGTCAGCACAAGGTTGGCAACCTTGGCACCAAGTTCCTGCAGAAAAGTTTGATGTGAGTACGAAGGCTGAAACAAGTTTACATACAATCGATTGATGGAAGTAAGATTGGCTGCTAAGTTTGGTAACGGTGTTAGATGGATTATCTGACCTTGGATACTTTTCTACCAAACCCATCTTTCATGCCTTGAGCAACTTGGCATAAGTACAAAATACCTGAGTTTGTTGCATCCTACAGTAACATGGATTGTATCAGGTTCAGAAACTGCTGCAAAAAGCACACTTGAACAAACCGACAAACCAAAATAGCAAAAGAAGGAGGGGGAAGACATGGGAAACCTGTTTGCTTTCCAGAAGCTCGAGTTTTCCTTCCTGTTGAGCACAAGGAGATTTAGATAAGGAATCTGGTGATGGAGATTAAATTTACGTGGGAAAAAACCAAGGAACTCACCAGGCCAGCTATCATTTGATGAATTGTCCCAACATTGAATCCAATTTCTGAAAGGTTAGAATTCATTTCACCTACCTGCACAGAATTTGAAAACCAATCAACTCAGAGAGTTTCACAATATGGGTAAAGGTTCACCAGTTTGTTCATAGATGATAGACGTAACAGTTCATATGCACGTGGATTATGCTTACATTACTAGCAATTTGATTAGATGACTCCATCTGCTCGTCCATTTTCCAATCCAAGTTTTCCAACCTTTTGGTTAGATGCTTCTTCGTATTCTGCAGAAATTGGCCGAATACATAATCAGATTTATATAGAATTGACAAGAATATGATTCATGAAACCAAACCCATCATACTTACGGCAAGGGACTCAGATAGATGTTCCAATTGTTTAGAAACAGATGCAACAGCATTTTGCATATTGTGCTTCGTCACAAACATTACATCTGACAATGACCACCCCTGTTCTTAGAGAAAATAATAAAAAGGGATGCATGATTAAATTGGCTACAAGCATATAATGAAACCTTGCGGGTGTAATTATAAGAAGAACAAGGTCCAAAAGAATGGGTTTTTTTGTTCGGCAGTAAGAAACATGCCTTCCACAACATGTAACAATAGCCCATCGCTCCTAGTGCAGCAGCCGGCATAACATAAGATGCCAAGCTTCCTGTTGAAAAGAAGGGGGGGGGGGGGAAAGAAGCATATTAAGCTTGGTTTGTACTAATTGAAGCCTACTGCAAACACTCCTTAACAAGAAAGAACAGAACATGTACCACTTTCATAATTCCCATTGAAGATGGTTACAGGATTGTTCATGGATATCTCCTTTATCTCTTGAGCCAACTGACGAATCTATTGCAAACATACACGAGAAAGATGAAAGATCATCGATAACAACTATCTTACTGATAAATGACATACCAAGCTCATTTCCTGTTCAATGTCCTAAGATTACCAATTCAGTTTCCCAAGGATGATGGTTATTCTATAAATTGCATCATCCTAACAATTAGCCTGGTCCTGTCATGCAACCGATAACGAAACATTCACTAATTCCTATCCTAACTTCATCACCAACACGGGGAGAAGATAAAAAGCAAGCAATTACATCACAAATGCTCAAGTGAATAAAACCAGTACCTAGCAGGTCAACAGAAACTACGGAAGAAAAGAAGCTCCCTCCAATATTCTTGGAAGCAAAATTGGCCAAAGTACCTGGGCTGCAAGGACAGCAGTATCGTATCTATACGGCGACGTTTCAGCATCTTGAACACCCTTGAGCAATTCCTGCAGCTGGGCAATCACCTCAGATAATCTTCCGTTCTTCAATATGATCGAACTTGTCAAACCTAATAATTGAAACGTACACCAACCATTTGAACATTCAGAAAAGAGACGAACAACCTATTAACCCAACTGAATCAAACAACAGATCAACCCAAACAAAACTAATCGAAAATTGAGGAAGAAACCTGCGCCGGCGCCAACAAGAATGAGTACTTTGGAAGAGACGGCTGCAGTTTGCATAGCCATCTTTGCTTCTGCCCCGCAATTCTTCTTTGCCCTGTGGCTGCTTCCCTTCTCGACTCTTCCAACAAAGCTTTGATCTTTCGCAGCTTTTGAAGTTTTTAATTGATTTAAGGTTTAACCCAACTAAACCGAGAGTCAAAATTGGAGAAAGAAAGTTGAATTTCTCATGGGATATGGCCAGATTTATGTTACCCAATTCGTGGGTTTGGTGCCCACGCTCCCGAATTAGAGCGGCAAACCGCGGATCAGAAAAAGAGCGCCCATAATTCGCGAATTCTTTTTTCCGAGAGCGCGAATTATTTATGGAAGAGCACGACTTTGGTTGAAACAATCAAATTCGTATGCTTTCATGGGTGGACTACATCTAGAGAGAGAAGAATAATTGCAGAAAAATGCTGATCTTGGAGCTTATTAGTTGAGCGATACAGAGAGTAGAGGCAGAGTATACAAAGAAAATGTTGGGCTTTTCATGAAGAGCGAGAGCAGCAGCAAAAAAAGACGAATCAGTTCACAAAAGTAAAATAGGGCTTTCCTTCTGTAGATGGAAGAAGAGGAAATGGAACTCTTAGGACATCAAGATCTGTTTATTTGGGCTACTATCAATCATCTCTGTTTTTAGAGAGAGAGAGAGAGGCGACGGAGAGCTTCTTGTGGTTCTGCATGCGTTTCTGAATAGCAGATCTTGCAATTGATTGGAGATCTCCGATCGGCAAAAAGAAAGAAGGTGAGCGAAGAGGGCTTATCGCCATTATCTTCATATAGACTTCCTAAATAATTTCTTACCTTCCCCATCAGTGATTGCTTGATTGGATCAAAGAGATGCTCTTGTCACTTTTGTTCCAGAAGAGGAAGGAAGGCAATAAAAGGGGAGAGAGAGAGCGGAAGTGGTCCAGAAAATTGTGGGTTGAGGAAAATGTGAAGAGACGTTTATTTAGTTTGTGGGACTGATTTTATATTATAATAATAATTCTATAATTATTCCGATTTTTTATTGGTGAGTATAAATTAGATATGTTTATTGAATTGGTAGTTGTTCGGTTGTTCTTCACAAACTGCAATTAAATTGGTAATGGTGTATAATAGAGCAAGTAATATTTTCATGCAATTATTCACATCCCGTAAAAGTTTATTTTGTAAGAGTAAGTTGTGATAATATTGCTCATATTGTATTTAATACAATGAAAATAATAAAATATTGACGCTCTGTTCACGCTTTCAATATTGAATTCTTTAAAAGTTAACGCTCTGACGCTCTCGCTCCCGCTCCACGCTCTGGTTACCTAAGGCCAGATGCCCAGATTGGACACGAATTTTCCATGGACAGCCAACAAGTGGAGGAACAAAGAGACGCCATAAGGGCATTTAGGACATTGCGAGAAATGTTCAAGGTTTCAAACCGAGGGTGGAAATCTGTACGACATCTGGATCTCAATGCCAAATACTGAAATGCCGAATAGTCAATTACACGCTAAAATTAATGTTAATTCCAATTCTTAAATAATTTCAGTATCTCAATCCCTAAATATTTCGGTGGCTAAATTGCAAGTTTGGTCACTTAAATTACTAGTAAAGTTCACCTTAGCCACTGGAATTACTTTATTCCATTCTGGGTCACTTAAATTAGGTTAACAGTCCAAATTTGGTCACTAACCGTTAGTCTCCGTTAACTTTTGTTGATGAGGCGGCCAACTCTCGTAGTTGACCGTTAAATGAGTGATGTGACAGTTAAAAAATTAAATTAAAATTAAATTTGATTATTTTTATTTTCCACCTCATTATCAAAATTATTAAAAAATAAAAAATAGAACCTAATTATCTTCATCCCTACCCAGAAATTTCATCCATCGTCACCTTCACGTACATTGACGATGTGGGCCCTGCCGCTTCTCATTCACTAGAACAATGAGAAACCGATTGACGGCCATCGTCATCTGGTCCCTGTGGTTCCTCTGCTTCTTCTTCCACCGGAAATTAATCGGCGGCCACCCCACGATCCCGTCTCCGTCACAATCTCCCTCTTCTTCTCCCTCCTCTTCCGCTTCAATTCTGCTTCAGAAACCCCCCAAATCTTCAAAACGCATACTTTAGGAAAACAGGGAAAATTGAAAGAAAAAAAAACACACAGGAGAAATTGAAAAAAACAGGGGAATTGAGGGTCATGTTGAAAGGGAGAGAATATGTGAAAATGTACATTACCTTCCACGGAACATGGCAACGTGGATAATTGTGGCGGTGAGGGCGGCGAACCCAACTCCATAAGTCATGGCGAAAAGCATGCTGAGATAAAGGTTGCCTTGGCGCTCGTAGGCGGCGAGGTCGAGGCGGAACGAGGAGTCGATGATGGAGGAGATGTTGTACTCCTGTCCCGTGGCGGTGAAGAGGTTGTCGGAGAAAATGGGGAAAGTCTTGGCTCGGTAGAAGTTGAACCAGTAGGCGATCGGGGTAACGACGTACATGATGAACACGAACCTGGCGGCAACGTTGGCGGTGGCGAACCATGGGCTGGCGAGGTAGGACGAGATGGCGGACTAGTCGAATCCGACAGCTCCCAGTCTGTGAATCCGTGAATTGTCCCTGTTTCTTCTTCTTCTGGGTTCCAAGTGAGATCGGTGTAGAAAGAAAGGAGGAGGAAGAAGCGGTTTGTGAATTTAAGGAGGAAGAATATAAAGGGACGAGTGGGAATTGGCAAAAACAAAGGGAAGAAAACAAAGGGGACAAGGTGGAAGCAACAGTAAATAGGGATGAAGATAATTAGTTTTTTTTTTATAACTTTTTAATGATGAGGTGGAAAATAAAAATAGTTAAATTTTATTCTTTTAATTGCCACATCACTCATTTTATGGTCAACTATTAGAGTTGACCGCCACATCAACAAAAGTTAACGGAGACTAACGGCCAGTGACCAAACTTGGATTGTTAACCTAATTTAAGTGACTATACGGATTGAATAAAGTAATTCTAGTGGCTAACTTGAACTTTACTAGTAATTCAAGTGACAAAATTTGCAATTTAGCCATATTTTGGTATACCAATCGGTACTTTGGTTCCTAAAGTGGTATTATCTAATACGAAATTAATTACCTTTATAATTAAATATTAAATATATATTAGATTTGATTGTTTAATTTAGTGCAAAGAGACTAAGCAAAAAAAAATCTTGAGTGTGCCTAGAGATAGGATATGGATAAGGAGAATGTAGTAGATGTGACATCTCAAATTGTAGGCAAAGATATGATTAATACTAGTGTTTGTTTTTTGCTGTTGTGAAAATAACAAGAGATTAGATGAGAGAGGAGAGTGTACGTGGGCACCGGATCGGGCCGCCCACGGGCTAGCACGACACGACACGGCTAGAGCACGACACAACCACTGATCAATGCAATTGATGTGGAAGGCGTGCTTGCACTACGGCAGCAGCAGGCGGATCTCGACGTCCTCGAATTTGGAGATGCAGATGGCGCACTCGAGGCCATCCCTGACGCCGTGGAGGGAGGAGAATCGGAAGAAGGGGAGCGATTCAATTGCTGTCTCCTGGGTCGTGCTCCGTTGCGCTATCGCGCCGCCGAAGAGGAGGAAGGGGCGATGGTGTGGGTGGGGTTGGCGGCTATGGTCGGAGAGGAATGGTTTGGGAATGGGTGGCTTTCTTAATCTCTCTCTACATTTTCCTTCTTCAGAAGAGGGGTGAAAAGAGAAGGCTCTGCCTGCCTTTCGTTTTCCAACCTCAGTTTCATCATCGGAACTTGGACGGCCTACTGCGGAAGCAGATCAGGTGAGTAACCTTGTGGTGCTATAACTCATGCATAACTTAATAAGAATCCGCCACATCAGCGCCTCTTTCTCTCTCCTAAAAAAAACCTTTAATTTTCCTTCTTTTAATTTTTAATGGACGATTTCTCACTCGTTTTAACTCGATTTTATTGCACTGTTAGATCAGATTAATTGTGCTCTTCAAAATGATATCCACTTTGATATTTTTTGGAACAAAAGAAATTGTCAGTTATTACCAGTCTATACCATATGGTATTGACTAGTATTAAATAACAGCATACCATATGATATGAAAAATACCACCTCATACCAGGGTGGTATAGTATGGTATGGAGTTGGTAACGAGAGGTATGCAATTTTTTCACCCAGAAAAATTTGAAATCCAATAAATAATGATTAAATCGTTCCTTCTGTGCAAAAATTTTCGAAAACGACTGAAAAACGAAGGAGATACCATTTGGTATGGAGTTGGTAACGATAGGTATGAAATTTTTTTTTCTCAAAAAATTATTGAAAATGGATATCATTTTGTAGAGCACAACAAACTCGTTCCATCTGTGCAAAAAAATGAAATCCGAGTTAGAATGAAGAAGACATGATCCAATCAAGAAAACTAGGGAAAATAAATTTCTTTAATTCTACACCCTTAGATCTGCAACCACTTAAAAGAAGGGTCCAGATTTGGTTACTCATAATTATGCACCCTATCTTGAGCCACCTACTGCAGTCAGTCTAGGGTTTTTTTTCAACCGCGTCGATCTGGTTGCTTCATACCCTTGCATTCACAATTCCAACTTCGATTCTGATATAAGCAAGGTTGTCAAACAAGTTTATACCGTTGTGTCGGTTTAGTAAGTGGAATGGTTCTACCAGTGGTACAACCGGTTTGTGCCGGTTAATAAAATATGTAGAAATGTCAAAACCCATTAATGTCAAATGAATTTAATCATATATAAACCATATTTGAAGATAATTTACGTACAATTCATATTGATATATATATAAAATGTGATATTTTAAATAAAATTACATCTAATTATATTTAAATTCACTAAAACGACATCATTTTACTTAAAAATTCGCAGATCGATCATGCCGGTCATACCAGTGGTGTCATGCCGGTTTCATGGTCGGAACCGGTTGAACCAGGTTGAACCGGTGGATGCCGACCGGCATGACAACCATGTATATAAGGGATTGAAATTTTTTGGTTTATTTTATTATTTATTTTTTGGTTGTTTATAATATTATAAGATAGATAAATAAATGAAATATGGAAATAATTTGGAATTTGAATTTTTTATTTATTTTTCGCTGACGTGGCAGTTAGTTAGAGCGTTGACCGTCCAAATTACGCGTCCGACCAAGCTGGACTATATGGTGTATAGTTGAGATAATAGCTTTTTCTTAAACCATGGGTCAAAATTGATCAATAGGGTATCGTTCGAACTAGAATAAGGTATTAAACCAAAAATAATAGAAATATAAGTTTGAGAAAACCACTTAGTAGCGAGGCAGATTTTGATATTAGGATACGTTTAAGTAGATGCAGTAGGTATAGACCACAAGCCTCAGTCGATAAATTAATTTTATAATAAGAGAAAAAGGAACAGGTCTAGGTTCCAATTAAAAAAACCTTGCAATTTGTGGGAACTACGAGATAGAGGGAGACGGAAAAGAATGCCAAAAATAACAATTCCTCCCCCCCTCAATGAATTACTACTATGTATAGAACAAGAAAAGTGACGAGTACAGCTCAAAGAACTCCCAAAAGAATACTTCATAATACAAAACTCCTTATACAGCACCAAATCCAGCTTCTACTAAACATTGTTCACAGAGTCCTAGCTTTTCTATTTTATGTATCCATTGAAACATCTCCGCCGCTAGGGCTTTTCGGGTTACCCTGAGGAAGGCCAGCCCCAAACTGGAACTCCTGCAGAGGTACATCCAGAGGGCGCGAGAAAATTGAGGTGGCACCGGGGGGACTGAAAGCCGGAAAGGTAGCAGCTGGAGGTGGTGCTAGATCGTTGTAGACTTTTGGGAATCCAAAGCTAAATGATGGTGAGCCAGCTGGTGGGAAGGCTGGAATTCCAGGATTGGTGTTATCTGCAGACAAGAGTAGCCTCTGCTCGTACTCCTGCAGTTGCTGGTTTACCCCTGAGATTTAGCAGAAGGGTGCGGAATTCAAACAATTAGACATCAAAATTCCATTGCTTTCAGGAGGAAAATAGACAAATGGAAGGTGTAAATCAGATACCTTCAGTCAATTCAACAGCAGGTCTTCGTTCTTTCACCCACTGGTAACTTTGTGCAAGCCTCCATCCCTTGGACTTCATTAAGTAAGCTATTACAATTGCTGGAGACCTGTTGAAACCATTGTAATTTAGACCAGGGTAGATTTCTAACAAGAACGCGCTTATCTCAATACACAATCTGCTTCCTAACCTCCTAGAACTTTATCCCATTAACATGCTCATCAATAAGACCAGAAATGAAAAGACGAAAGAAAATGGAAAGAACAATTTTTACAGCAACGAACTTACCTACTCTTTCCTGACATGCAGTGTACAAGAATACGAGCCTTTTCGTTCTCGCATTGTTCTAACAAAAAAAAGCAAATATTGTTTACACTCTGAACCAAATCCACAGCATTGATGAGTTCATGGATATATCTATACATTACGTCCTCAGAAATCAAGGAAGCACAGCAATGTGTATTACCAGTCTCGACAAACCATGGCATTAGGATTAGCTTGACTTCAGATAGATGCAGTTTATGGTTGAACAGATGTATCAGAAGAGACTAAGAGCTCACCTAAAATTTGTATGGCTTCATCAAACTGCAAAGTTTTGTCATCTTGGAGGCAATGATAGGTGAAGGAGTTCTTGTAAAGATTTTGACAAGCAGGTACTGTCTAGATAGGACAAATACAATAAGGAAAGTGAGATTACAACATTTATCATGATGGAGTATTACAAATTATTACTTCAGAATAAGAAACAAGGCAGTACACATTAAAAGTTCAGCATATTATTGACTGGCATCATATGCATGCCTGGACATCTAAAAGAGAACCTAACATACTCAATCCTCCTTCACCGCAATAATGTGATAGCAGAAAGGGGAGGATTGATGTATATATCCAGATCATTATTCATTACAATACCATATTCAGTTCTTCAAACCGAAAGCACATCACCCACTCTCATTCATTTTGATGTACTATCTTGAGGCCAGATATGTAGGATGCATACCGAGTAACTATAGAAACAAGAATGAATCAAATTTCTAAGGCTCTATCAATAACCAAAAACAGTCAACAGTACATCAGCCAAAGGACTTGACTGTTAATAAATTCATTCATCGGCTTCCTTGCATAATTCCAGTCAATTCATCAAGCACCTCATGTGCAGACCACACCCAATCCATCTCGATCCACAATCAGCACTACAGCCAATCAAACCCATTAACTGAATCAAATCCAAAAACCCTAATTAAAATCAATCTAAAGCAACTGAATCTTCCCAGAAAGCAGGGGACTTCCCAGTTCAGAAGAGACTTACATTGAGAATCCGAGAAATCCCCTGGGTTTTCAAAAGCTCGGACCTTGAGGCGTGGTCGTAGCTACCCAGATAGAGAAAGTCCGGAAGGATCTCAGAAGGGAAAGCGCTGATGTGGACGGAAGGTTTGTCGGTGGAGGAATCCGGAATCCGGTGGCCGCAAATCCCGCAAACCTCGCCTTCTTCGTACTTATGGTAGTGCCCGCAAACCCCACACGGGTTTTCTCTTTCCCTCTTTCTGATCATCGTTGCCGCCGTCAACCGCTAGAAAGATTCACCAAGTCGCAGCGACCGTTTCGAAGTTTGGGATATGACAGAAGTTCAAAGACTCGGACTTTCGCAAACTGTTTGATCGCTACGGCTGTCAAACCTTCACAGTGTCGGTTTTCTCTTCCGAGCTCGGGAACAATTTGAAACGACACACAGAATTTTCCACCTGTTCCCTTTCCCCTTCTTAACTATTCCCTTTTCCCTTTTTACCTTTTGCTTCGTATTTATATATTTAGGGTAAATACTATTTAGGGTTAATGACGTGTTCAATAGAATTCTAAATCGTGTCATGTTTAGTTACTAAAAAAAATTAATATCAACTTTGGTCACTCGAATTACTGACACAGGTGTCCAACTCTGTTAACAGAGTCCGTTATGTGCTGACATTGCTAACGGGAGCGCCTAGTCAGCGCCGTTTGGGCCGGAAATGATCAAACCCAACCCGCCATGTCATATGCCCAACCCATTAACCCAATCAGACCCAAAACCAAACCCGAGCCCACTTAACAAAACAAAATTTGAAAATAAATTGGGTTAGTGGCCATTTTTAGACCCGAAACCCTTTCTCCTTCCTCGCGAAGCTTTGCGCCTTCCTCTAGGCTCTACCATTTCCGATCGAACTCATCAGAGAGCAGGGAGAGGTGGAGCCAGCCACGCTACCCCCTTGTCCCAGATCGTCCTTCAATTTTGCGTTGTTGTTTTTCTTCGTCTCGCGCCGGCGTCAACATCCCCCATCACAGCAGACAACGAAACCCTCAGATCCTCCTTCGAATGCGCTCGATGCTTCTTCTTCTTCTTCATCGTGCACCGGTGTCAGCTTCCCGCATCACAGCAATGGACGAAACCCTAAATCGATTCCCCCATCGCGCCGACGTCAATTTTCCCCATCGCGCGCCGGAGTCAGTTGCTACTCTCTTCTCTCCGACTGTAAATGTAAGTGGTTTTTTCCCTTTTCTGGTTATAAGCTAGTTTGGAGAGTCTAGAAAAGAGGAAGGGGCAGTAAAAGTGAAGAGGTTGCATATTTGGTTTTGGGTCTCTCTTTTGGGTTTATTTTAAACTAAAAACTGCATTTTTCTGTTTGTTTCCCAGTCCCAGCTCAGCATTCCACGCGAGAACCATGGTGGGGCATGTGCGGGCACCAACTGCGATTTAACCCCATTATGTAAGTTTACCTCTACTTTCGCTCTTGTCTTTATGGTAGACAGTAGTGGTTGTATCCTAAAGTTTGACAAGGACAACCACGTTGTCATTTTGGAATAGAAAATGCAGATTTTTGTGGGGATGACTAAGACCATTAGTAGTTGTTTGCCCTTCTTCCCTTTGCTTTTACGAGTTTTCGCTCTTGTCATTATGTAGAGAGAAATCTTGGGTGTGCCATTGATTCGGGCTCATATGTACACTTTTTGCCCCCGGTTTGCTTAGTCGTTTGTAGCATTTTTATTCCGGGAGGTTTGGTTTTACGCTGGGTTTTGCCTTGTTTTGGTGTTTTTCAGACTTTGGAAGGTAGAACCAACCCCGGAGTCGAAAGTTGGACGAAAGGGCGAAAAATCAAGTCAAACGGTGGAAATAGCAGCAGAACACGGTTTGGGCTGTGTGTTCACGGTCACTAAGACCGTGAACTAGAGGTGCCACCCGTGAACAGCTAGAAATCCAGAGCACAAACAACTTTCACTGGACACAAGTCAGTTCACAGTCGTAAGACCGTGAACACATGCCATTGCCCGTGAATTGGGATTTGTGATGCGGTGCGTTTTGACTTTAGTTCGCGGTCTGGGCTTTCAGTTCACGGCCGTGAACTAAGACCGTGCCTGTACTATTAAACCGAAACTGGGCTTATCCGCTAAGAATTATGGTAGAGCTGTTTATGAATGTCTCCATGGTGGACTTGATTTTACCAAAGATGATGAAAACGTGAACTCCCATCCATTTATGTGTTGGAGAGACCGTTTATGAGAATGTATATAAGCTTATTTCGGTCCGATCCGGTATGGAATGAACTTATAATCATGGAATTGACTCGATTATCAGATTATAGATTATAAGTTCATAACCCTAGCCCATTCCCATTTTGGGCGTTCTTGGATCTACCACGGGGGATTAGTCTTGAAGGTAACCAAATGTATTTTCTTTCTATTACTATTACTATGAAATTCATAAGTGAAATAGTTAATAAATGAACTAAAAAGTGTATCATGTCTGAATCTAACTGGGGTTCGCGGTGGTGGAGGAAATGGATCGAAAAAAGAGGGATTCTATGTAACACCCTACCCTGTACGTTTTTCCTGATCATATTGTTCACACAATTGCAGCGGAATTTAAAACTGGTGTTACATTAATTACCAAAAATCAAATAAAATTTTGACATGAATTACTCGCGTAATGGGCTAATAGTTCTTGCAACTAGACCTGCAAAATAATTCATCCGAATCCCTGCATTCGTAGACATACATATATACTCACAACCATGTACATGGGCTTTCATAGCTATAGTCACACTTTCATACTCCACAACTGCATACCATACTTATACATACCATAATCATCACTACATACACCACCACACACATATACACATATAATCAACTTTCCACACCTGTGGATATCTCACACTACATCAAAAGCTAGTATGCACATGAAAATGTTCTCAAAACATTTTTTTACACAAAGGTGTGGATCACTGGCCAAAACCCCAAGTAGTCGTCCAAGCACAGAATAGTTGAAGATCATACCTCATCTTGACTTCAACTCTTGCTCAGCTCCCACCTAACACTTATCTACTGCTGCTGATGATCTGCTTACACATAGCATAAGCAGAGAAGAAGAATAAAAGAGGGTCAGCTCATAGCTGAGTGAGATAATCATAGCATCGTGAGTTCATAACAGAGCATACCCCTACCATACATCTAGCAAACAAGCCAAAGCACTAGGATCAGACCTTAGGCATCCGACATCCCAATAGGCAAAAGACTCAACCACCTTGACTTATGCATATGCATCTTATCATGTTTTACTTATAGGCGCCTGGCTACTCCCATGCTAATAACTCTACCGGGAAACATACCCCACATCCCTCCGGATGTAGTCATACATACCCCAACATCCCGTCGGATGTGGTCATACATACCCCAAACCACTATGGGTGTAGTCATACCCCGACACCACTCTGGGTGTGGTCATATCTCATAAGAAATCTTCAGTCACCACCACATGAGAGGTGTGACTATCATACATATCATAATAGAGTAATAGCATAGGGAGCCCTAATTACTATGTAGTTGACCGTGAGACCACAACACTCATATTTGGTATCCTTATACATGATTCATATCTCATCTTACTTAATCGTAATTCGTTACTTGCACATGTATTTGACTTGGCCATAATCGTCTCAACATAACCAGGAGTCGTATAATTGCACTTCCTCGGGATAAACCCTCGTGCAAGTCATCCTCCTTAAACATCATAATATCACCATGAGATATATATTTTCCCACTTGTGCATCCAAATACAATAATCATGAAAAATCATGCCCAATCACCTTCTCAAACTATCATAAGGCATATCCACAATTAATCCCACATCTGGCAACATGTATGCAATCATCAACATCGACAAGGTCCATATCGATTAGGGCAAGTCAATAATATCATACAACAGTCCAGGGTTCATCATACAGCACAAAAGTTCATACACCCCTAATCATACCATTCTAGTTCACCTAGGTCAATTCTAAGCATCAATATAATTATCGTGATATGACAAACCCGGTATGCCGTGCTAATCCCTCACCAGTTCTGGTCGTTTAACACCGGTTTTAGCCTCCCGAACTAAACTTCACTTTTCTCAAACAAACTCGGAATCAAAATCCGAGATTGTCCTAATATCCCATGCAGTATCCCCGTCAATGTTAGTTCTAGTCTCCGGATCAAATTCTCGATAAAAACACATCAAACCCTGGTTGGAGCTAAATTCAGCGATTTGGACCCCGACCTAAATAATTGCCGAAATTCATGGATTAGAACTAGAGGATTGATTACCTCGCTGCAGTAAGCTCGTATATGAAATTTGGGCTCAATCCGGCTTCCGGATACTCTAAAACCCTAATTTGGCTTATCGGAAATTCAAGAAATTCCTGAACCAACAACTCGTTTTAAAGCTCTAAATCGATAAATCACGATGTATAGATGAATTAAGCATTACTTACGAGATTTTTGGATCACTAGGGCTCAAGAATTGAGCTTTGGAAATTGCTCCCTCGCGTCCCCTGAACTCTTCCCCTTGTTCTGTGCTCTCGGTCCGAAAAGAGAATAGGAAGAAGATTGAATTGAAATGGACAGGGGAATGTTTATATATATGCCGGTAATTATATATATACATATATATATATATATATATAATTAATATGTATACTTATTCGATCGATCGATAATCCGATTTTCGTCTAAATATTGCCAAAATGCTCGATTTTAAATCGTGAAATTTTCTAGCGACAGTAATACGATTTTAGCCGAAACGGGATATTACATTCTAGTTGTAAGATATCTAATGAAACCAGTTTCCGGTGGAAACCCCCTATAACATGAAGCTGGTGCTTCAAGGGGAGAGAGGAATTAAGTTCCTCGAGGGCCTTCGACCCTCAGCAGTTTTGCGACCCCGGGTCGACCCTGCACCAGTGCAGCCTGATCCAGAGATTCCTTTCCAGGAGCAGCCACCCACTAAAGCTCCCGGCCGCCGCCGCACCGTAGCACCACCATCATCAGCTGCTGCATCATCATCATCAGGGGCCGAACCCTCTACCTCCGGACCCCACCTCGAGGAGTGAGTGGATCGCCTTGAGGTACACTATGTGGGAGTCACCGCATGACTCGACCAGACCGTCGATCGCAAAGAGAGGAGTATGAAAGTGGAGTCAGCTTGCCACGACGAGGTATCCGTCGAGGGAGACATGTGGCATAGCCAATTTGTTTCGCCCCATTTCTCCACGTTCAAACTCTAAACTCTTTCTCTTTTTATTTTCTCCTTATTTTGTGTCTGAACTAGTACCTTGTGAGTTCTTTATTCTAAATCGTATTGTGAAACTTTGTTATGTGTAATAACCTCGCCTCGAGCAAGAATGTGTGTGTGTGTGTTTGTGTTTTGTTTTTCCTTTGAAGCTCAAACATTCTACCCCGGGAATTTCTCCAACTTTCATTCACCAAGCCATGTGGTAAAATTGTCCTACCCCCTATTTTACGCCATTGAGGGCAATGTCGAGTTTATGTGTGTGTGTGGGGGGGGGGGGGGGGGGGGGGAGGGGGAGTTTACTATTATGCTTGTTTGTGTGAGTGAATGCTTGGAGCCTTGATGTATGCCCAAATTTGACAAATTTGAGGATTCCAATCAATGCATTATCAAAATGGCCGGTTGGTGGGTGAATCTCATGCTTATTTGGCATCGATCTTGAATTGTTGCATGTAATCGAGTACATCCTATTATGATGACTAAGAATGCATTAGGAATGTGCAAAAGCTTAGTTCTCATGTGTTCTTAAATGAATGGATGTCTTATATTGGTTACTTCTTGATTACAATTGCCATGCATTGAAGTTTTTGAATTGGAATAGACGATTGGGCGGCTAGGTAGCAATGTGAGTTATGTTGTTGATCGTCTTTTTCATGTGTGATAGATCCCTCTCGCCATGGTGTGTAACATTGAGCGTTGCCACTAATGAGTATGATGGAGGCATAGGATTAGCCCACACCCAAAAGTTGATTGTCCTGAAACATTTTTTCCGCTAGTCAACCCCTTTGAGCAAAGTGACTTTGGGGGTCGTTCTAATGCTAGGAGCTTCGCGCTCGATGAGCTTAATGGTGATTGAAAGAACGACCCCCACCCATCCTTTCTTCGTGTCAAAGTGTGAGTCATCCTTGTGTCTGAGAGTTTTCTCTTTTGAGCTCCATTGAGGTTCTACATAGGTGGTTTTGCACGGTTCTTGCTAGAATGAGAAGGTAGTGTTGGAGGGAAGTTATTAAAAGGATATCATTGTTCGCTAAATCAAATAAGTGACATGTGTTTAGCTCTCTAGTACCCCCTCGAAAAAAAATAGAAAAAGAAAGAGAGAACAAAAAGAAACGAAAAGAAACGAAAAAGAGGTAATAAAACGGGTAATTTTTTTTTTTTAGAGAGTGGCCACAAAAGTCTAAGTGTATGCTCTAGAAAGGGTTTCTTGGCACTCAAGACATCGAAACACCTAAATTTCTTGATGACCTCTTTCACTACCAGGTTTGAAATGTGAATAGCAAGATAGGCCCGAGAAGTGTGCTTGAATGTAGTTCGTGATTGGTAGTGGTTTGGAAGAAGGGAAGTGTGGTTTTGGGCCGATTCTAGTGCCTTTGTTTGTAGGACCTCATGCCATGTTTTTCACCACCCAAAAAAGCCTTTTCCCCATATCTAAGACAATTGCCAGTCAGTTTGGAGAATATACTTCATCTTTCTATTGGTGAGCTCTACTTTCCCACTTGTTTGGGGGTGGTATACTGTGGACACACGATGTTGCACCCAAACCTTTCGCATATTTTATTGAAATTCCTTAGGAATGAGTACCTTGGTCACTTATTATAGCTCAAGGGGCTCCAGATTGCGAGAAGAGTTCATTAAGGAACTTCCCCACATGTCGCACATTGTTCGTAGGGAGCGCTTTTGCTTCTACCCATTTTGAGATGTAATGCACGGCGACTAAGATGTATTTGTTTCCAAACGATGATGGGAAGGGATCCATGAAATCGATACCCCAAACATTGAAAATTTCGACTGGTAAGATCATCAATCAGGAACATCCAGGATGGGTCCTTCTAACTTTGACTGATGGTCACCTGCCACATTTTCTGCTCTTGGTTTATTTTTTTTCTTAATATAAAACTCCTAAAGCAGGAGGACCCTACAGGTGAGACATGGTTTAGCATTTGCTTTGGTTAACACGATGGCGAAGAGTGGCTTAATACCAGGTACGAGCCAAATTTGTCGAAGGAAAATACGATGACAAAGAGTGCATTTTCCGTTGTTGTTTGTTTCTTCTGACCATCATTCAATGCTCTATTGGCATAGTAGATTGGATGAAATATATCATCCTTTCGTTTGTCATCGCATCGTTGCTGGCATTACACATAAGCTCAAAAGGCATGGCCAATCTGGTGCCATCAAAATAGGCACATGAATGAGTTGTTCATTAAGGAAGTCGAAGGTCGTTTGACAATCCTCAGTGTACTCAAATTGGATATCTTTTTCCAGGATTCGATTGAGAGCTTGCACGATTTTGAGAAGTCTTTAATAAAATGCCGATAAAATCCCGCGTGACCCAAGAAGCTTCACACACCCTGAACGCTTTGTGGGGTGGGGAAGATTATAGAAGGCTTCAATTTTTGCTCTATACACCTCAATTCCTTCCCTAGAGATTTTATGGCCCAAGGCGATGCCCTCAGTGATCATAATATGGTTATTTTCCTAGCTTAATGCAAGATGGGTTTCTTTGCAGCGAATTAAAATCACCTGCAAATTGGCTAGGCAATGGGATAAAAGTGTACATATACCGAGAAATCATCCATAAAGACCTCCACGATGTTTCCATAAAATCAGTGACATAAAACTCTTCTCCAAACAGTCATGCAACGCTGAAAAGTCACTGGAGCATTGCATAGGTTGAATGGAATTTTGCGATAAGCAAAAGTTCCATAAGGGCACGTGAATATCGTTTTCTCCTGGTCAAGTGGATAGATCGAGATTTGAAAGTATCCTGACATCCCATCCAATAAGAAATAGTAATGATGTCCAGCTAGCCGTTCTAGCATTTGATTAATGAATGGCTGAGGAAAGTGATCCTTTTGGGTGGCGTTGTTATGTTATCTGTAATCGATGTATACGCACCATCCCGTGACTTTACACATCGGGATAAAGTCCCCATTGTCGTTTTGGACCACTATCATTCCTCCTTTCTTTGGAACTAGTTGGACTGTGAACTTAGCCAAGGGCTATTTGAGATCGGGAAGATTATCCTGACCGCTAGTAGTTTAAGGATTTTCTTTTTAACAGTCTGATCACTTGAGTCCATGCAGATTATTGTCAATGGTTAGCATGTGTCAACGACTACCCCATCCTAAGCCAAGTTTAACCTAAGATGGCATTGTCGTATAGTGGTAATCAAGATAGTATTTTACTCGGGTCCTAGTACCCTAGCCTACTTCCCACCTTGTTGTTAATTAGTAAATAGGATTTTGGAGGTTTGAGTGGAGGTTCGAGGGAATTACTAGTTTAGAGATTGAATAAAGCTAAAAGAAAGTACTTGGGGGAACTATCCCTCACCCTAGCCTAGGGCTAGTATGTATGTCTAGATACTTAGGGTTACTGTATGTGGTGAGTGAGTTCGTTTCCGTGGGATTTCGTGGTTATCCACACACCTCCGAGTACGCCTCCGCTAGACCTATATAAAGTCACCTTGATCTAGGCTATCGTATCTAGGTCACTAAGCTTGTAAGTCCTTTCGATGGATACTATCCATCGTCCACACCGAGGTTTATCCCAAGTTCTATCTAGGAAGGCTAACTATAAAAGGGGTTCGGTCGCCTCGACCACCATAGGTCTCTATTCATACATCTACCTCGATTTGCTTGATGGCGCATACCCGTCTAACCCTAGAACTCCATACCCAGCGTAGAAGCATAAAGTAGGCTAATAGAGAAGATTAGGGTGTCTTACCCAAACACAATCAAGGATAGAATAGCAATAGAATCAACTAGATAAACACATTCATTCATTCAAACTCTAAAATATCCATACATACATAGTAAACATTAAAACTAGGGTTTGGGGTTTAGAACCCCTAGTACCTTAGAGGACTACTCCATAAAGAAGGGAAGAAGATACATAGAATAATTTGAGGTTGAGGAAGATGCCTCATCTCTTTTAGCTCCTTCTCCTCTTCTCCTTCCATTAGCTTCTCTCTCTAAAACCAAAAATTTTTCTCTCAAAATCAGCTTATCTCAAAGGGGGAAAGGGGTCTCCTATTTATAGGCAATCAGAGGATGGACAAGTTCGCGGGCAGAAGGACAGAGATCGCGGGCGCGATTTGCAGAGGCGAGGCCTCGATCTTGAAACACAGTCGTAATAGCTTTGAAATTTAGGAGATTCACAGGCTGAATTCGCGGTTGGGATCCCTGAGTCGCGACCACGATCTTCCTCTTGGTCAAAATGCATTGTGTCTGTGATTCGACTGGCAAAACTCTCTGTTTCTCCTCAGCTCCTTCTTCGCGAATTTCGCGCCTTGAGCCCTCCAATTTGTGGCCGAGATCTTGGGCTTCCAGGCCGCGATCTTCAGCTTGACTTCGCGGTCCAGGATCTCGGCCATGATCTTCACTTCTCGGCCGTGATCTTTAATCTTCTGCCCCCTTGCTACACTTGTGACCTTGTTTTGTACATAATTTGCATATATCGTCTCACACTAAAATCACATCGAATTCAAATAGGAACGGAATAGGGATGCAATTGACGATTTTTAAGCATTTATGCACACGAATTGGCACGAAACAAACCACAATATGAATGGTAAATAATATCAATTTAGGTGTTATCACGGTCTCCTTTAGGTGAGGATTTAGGCATCTATGAGGCTGCACCACTGGTTTGTGGTCATCTTCCATTAAGATCTTATGCGTACAAAAGGATGGATTGATTTGATCCCTTGGATATCGGTAATCTTCCATGAAATAGCCTTCTTATGTTTTCGCAGAAGAGTTATAATGTGCTTTTTCTGCTCGGCAATAAGAGAAGCATTTTTTATCAGCGATATTTTTCACCTTCCATAAGGTAGGCGTATTCTAAGTGCTCTAGCATCAACTTTAATTATAAGTCGGGGGATTCCTCATATGAGGTTTAAAGGACTTTTCTAGAAATACCACTATTTAAAAAAATTTACAAAAATACCACCCAACCCGAAAAATTTCATAAATACCACCATTAATTGGAAATCGCCACATGGGGAGGCAGTTTTTGAGAGAACTGCATGGTGAGGTGGCGGTTTACATTTTTTGTACAAACCGCCCCTCCCCAAAGCGGTTCAATGGCTGACCCAGAATGGACCGCTTGTTAATGTAGCGGCTCTACTTTGACAATAGAAACCGCTCCATCAACAAGCGGTTTATGTTGTCGACACACAAACCACACCCCAACGGTTTGTGTGTAGTCCTCATTCCCCTGATAGGCAACATGTCGACATGCAGGGGGTTGCAGATATGTGGTTGCATGTCTGTTGCAAACCACTGGGGGCGGTTTTCACTTGCAGATGGAATTCCAAAATTTCACGCTTGGGTTATAGTGGAATGGTTATACGGAAGAGATTGGAAAGGGGGTACGTTACGTCAGTGGTAATTTTCATAAAATGAAGTTCGCTTCTTCACCGAACCATGAAGAGCTCCATCAAATGTGTACCGAGGTTACTTTCATGGATGGCACGAGAAGAGTTGATCGTATGGTATATCGATATCCAAACAAACAAGGCGGGTCGTTGCGGAATGAGGAATTCCTCATAATCACTCAGGAGGAAGTATATGTCATAGTCGAATTTTTGATCGCCAATAACATTAAACAAGCAGATATGTTTGTTTACACCGAAGTGGCAGAAGGCGATGGAGGTCATTCTAGAGATGGCCAAACATCTGGTATCCACGATGGAGGTTGATTATACGAAGATCATCCCTACCAAGGTTACCATGATCCTCATTTGTACCATGAGTACCAAGAAGGAGGTGGAGGTCATCATCAATCATTCCCATCATATGAAGAAGAAGTCCAAGGGTGCCATGACAACCAGCAAGAAGGCTACCAGTACCAACCCGATTACAACTTCTATGCAGGCAGCAATAGTTATTAGAACTACCATTACAGAGCTGATGAAGGTGCCTTTCATGATACGGATAAGATGGAAGATGCCCTGTCAGGTCCAGTTATTGACCCCGAGGATGAAGGAGAGGAAGGCAATGACAGTGTAGTGAGGTGTCTCATGATCGTGTACCTATCACGTACTACAATCACATTCCAAATGAAAATTGGTATGTTGATGCCGACATGAAACCGCCAGAGGTGCCAATATGGGGTCCACTCACTGGGTTTACGAAGGGCCAACAATTTGGTATGAAAAAGGATGTGCGGCACGCTGTTGACACTGAAGTAATGACTCAGAGTTTTGAATGACACATAACTTATTCCGACACGAAGAGGCTCATAGTTAGATTCCAAAATCAACATGAGGGATGCAGGGCTAGGGTCTGGGCCATCAAAAGCAAGAGAGTCGGCCATTGGGTCATATCCCGTGCGATGAACACTCACACATGCTGTCATCCATAACATCACAAGGCCATTGACAGTTGAAATTCAGGGGTTGCCGCGACTCTAATTGAGCAACAGTCCGACCTGATGGTGAAAGCCATTGTTCCACCCCATCATTTTCTTAAGCAAAAATGACCATTATACCCTTGATAAAATTTGTCAAATTCCACTGTAATGTCAATGAGGATTAAGAATACGAACTCTCTATTCAAAGAATATCGAGTTTTGACATAAAATAAAGAAGCTACGAACTTTAATTGAGTTTCGGATTCAATTCGTAATTATGAAATTTTAAAAATAACCTGAGAGCAATTAAACCTAAACCAACCCTAATTTTCCCACCCGGTCCACATTAACCCTCCCCACTCACTCAGCTGCACCCCTTTAATTAAATTAGAAGCTAACCACCGCCCTAGCAGTTGTCCACCACTGCTTTTTCCTTTCGCATACGTGTAGCATAGGGAGGAGGAGGAGGAGGAGGAGGCGGCGGTCATTGTTGTGAACTTCGGAATACTGCCTCCAGGAGAGGGGGAGATAGAGCCTTTGGTTTCCGATCGATCAAACTGGAGCACAGGTTCTTGATACGGTTGTGGGGAAACTATTTCCAAGAAGTTCATGCCAACGGAACCATGTCCAAGAAGAAGGAAGATAACGCATACGGTAAATGCTTTGAGCTATTTATTTGCTTTGCATGGCGGTATGAATTATTCGAACGATTGGTATAAAGGGTCACCGAGGGTTTCAAGTAATTATGTGGAATTGAATAGTTGACCTGGAATGTTAAACTTTTCGATGCGTTTGTCCTTAATTTGACGGGAGATCGAATCATTAAGTTGAATAATATTGTTCCTGGATTTTACGTCGGAGTGATATGCATGGATCCATCGTTGAATAATTGACCATATGGGTATCTACTATCTAGAGTTGGTTGAAATTGTTCAGTGGGCAAGCTTGGAATGGATGGGGGAGATAATTGGGAATGGTGGCAGTGAATTATTTGGGTCTTTAAATTAAAAGGGGAATTGTTTGCCGAGAGGTTACTGATGACGGGAAGGAATCAATTATTGGTCTGAGATTACAAACAGGGTTCATGAGTTAATTTTGATGCTTCCACAGGTGATGCAATCTCCGGTGGCATGTTGATCCTGAGACCATTACTGTGACCACGATATGTGGCACTTCGTCATGTGTTATCCCAAGTAGGGGTGGCAGTTCGGTTTCCGGTTAGCGGCTAACCGGCCGGTTTAGCCGATAACCGCTGGTTAGCACTTAACCGAAAACCGACGGTTATTTACTTCGGTCGGTGGTCGGTGGAAGAAAGGTGGTTTTCGGCTAGCCGAGAAATCGAGGGTGATTAACCGCGGTTACCCGACTAACCGAAAATAACCGACCAACCACCCAAAACCCAACCCAAAGCCCAGACCAGCCTCCTGGCCTTCTCCCTAATTCTTTTATCTTCATCCTCCTCCAAAGCCGAGCCAACCATCCAAACCCTTCCCTAAGATTTCTTTCTTCTTCTTCTTCCATCGCCATCTCCCTCATTCTTTCTTCTTCTTCCGCTCCGACATCGCCATCTCCATCCCCGACGACCCCACGCCTACCCGCTTCTCCTCGCCATCCCCGTCCTCCGTCGAGCCAGCAGACAGAGCAAAGGCAGTCAGGCAGCAGACAGATCTATCCATCCATCTGTATTTGCCGCCTCTCCTGCGTCGGAGACGTCGCCGCTCACCTCCCGACCCTACCCCGACGTTCGCCTCTGCTTCTCCTCCGTGTCGTCGTTGTGCAGATGTGGTGGGTTTTAATTTTGAAATGGAGGAAGGAAGGAGAGAGGAGGAAGGGGTCTGGTGGCGGTGGGGTTTTTTTGGGAGGAAGGAAGGAGAGAGGAGGAAGGGGTCTGGTCACTGGTGGGGTTTTCTTGGGAGGAAGGAAGGAGAGAGGAGGAAGGGGTCTGGTGGGTTTTCTTGGAAGAAGGAATGGGAGAGAAGGAGAAAGGAGATAAGAATTGAGTGGTTATGGTTTTTTGTTTATTTTTTTATAATAATTTTTAATGATTTTTTTTGGAGAGAAGGGGTGTTTTTCGGTTATGCGGCTAACCGAACCAAAACCGATAACTGTGCGGTCGGTGGTCGATTAGCCGTGGGTTCCTCCCCGGTCGGTTGTCGGCAGCAACAAGTGGTGGCTCGGTTTAACCGATAACCGAGAAATCGGTTTTCGGTTAAACCGAAACCGACCGACTGCCACCCCTAATCCTAAGAAATCATGTTAGCGAATTTTCCCGCAAGAGAATCAAGTTGAGTAACAAAGTGAGTGTAAAGGGTGTAAAATCTATGTAACAGCTTTTTTAGTTTATACCTTTTGTTTTAAGTTATTATTTAGTTAATTTTTGAGTAATGGGCGATTATGTGTGTGAGGCATCTCACCGCTTTCTGAAGGTGGAGGCACACGTTGTGCTATGTATGAATGAATATATTTGTGTGATGTATGTTTGTAATGGTAAGATGAACCCCCGGGCGGTTGGCCCACTATTGGACGCGATAGATGGTCGGATCACTGCTAGACGACGATACGTAACACAGCAGTTGATCGAGGATATTGGGTCACTACTGGACGACGATACGTAACGCAGCAGTTGATCGAGGATATTGGGTCATTACTGGACAACGATACGTAACGCAGTAATAGACCGAGCATGGACTAGACGGTGCTACGTAACGCAATACCATCGCCTTGAGGATAGGGACACCGGACGACGATACGTAACGCGATGGATCCTAGTAGTAGGTGTATTGGTTAAGATAGAAGTAGAGAGATTCTATAAGTTATTAAACAATGAAGTATGAGGGATGAAAGCGAGAACGAATTTCGTCTAAGGCAGGAAACCATAATAATGTGTTTAGTAAGGGTTTGTTTAGGCAAAGACCTTAGGAAGTAACGACAAGACTGACCCCTTCTCACTCACCAGGTTGAGGAAGGATTAGCGGATGAGGATTTCGAGAAGAGGCGAGGCGAGCAACCGCACCAACATTTATGAGATGTAAGGGAGCTCAGTGAGGATCTAGAGTAAGATTTAGTTATTTATCTAATGTTCATGATTTTGAGTATATGTACTGGAGATTCAAGGTTCAAAATTAGGGTTTAAGCTGTTCCAAGTATTTGGATTGTGATTGCTCAAAGTGTTAGGGCTTTTCGTTGAAATTCTTAAACGTTGTCAGTTTATTTATTCTAAAATTTGATATGGGATGCTCCGTAGTAACCAGTTTTCAATTTAAATTGGGTTGGTTTATGAAAAAGATCAGGTTGTTTCAGCCATTATCGCCGACATTTCTACTCGTTATGGATATATTGTTAAGTATAAGAAGGCATGAAATGGAAAACAGAAAGCAATGGCCGCCGTGTTTGGTGACTGGGAAGAATCATATGCATTCCTTCCCAGACTAATTTTAGCAATGGAGGGGTCTAACCCTGACACTGTTTTCTCCCCGCTACCAAGATGAAGAAATCCAGCCGTCGGTTCCCGATACTACGCCATTTCAAACGTCTTTTCTGGTCATATAAACCATCTATTGATGGTTGTCCCTTCTGTGTCCCTGTGATACAAGTGGATGAAACATTCCTTGCCGACAAGTACAAGGGAACTCTCCTCATCGCTAGTGGAGCGGATGCAAACAGAGCTGTCTTTCCTCTAGCCTTGCCATTGTTGAGGGAGAGATACCAAAAGCTACGGATAGTTCTTCCGAAAAATTCGACTCCACGTCACCAGGAGGACAAATCTAACAATCATCTCTGATCGCCACGTCGGGATCAGGGTTGCCATCTTAGGCTTAGATCCAGTCTGGAAGTGGCCACTGAGGTGGTGGTGCACTCGCCTTCACGAAAGTTGAAGCAATGTGTCTCCTTTCGTCATCTCTTCACCAATGTTGTGATGAATTGGCGGTCGATCTTTACCCCATTAAAGTGCCTAATCGAGTCCAATCTTACCCTTCTTCGAAAGGGCAAGATGGCGTATATGGTGTGCATCCTAGCGAAGAATTTTAAGTTTTCCATAAGTTTATGATTTATAAATATATTATAAAAAATATAAATTAACAAAATCTTTCCAAGATATATGCATAATTTTGTAAAACATACATATTCAGTTAACTAAAATAATTAACTAAAATGAATAGAATTTTCATAAATTAAATAAAATTAATTATGTACACATACACATAAATTCATTATATTATTTTGTAATTTATATTGGTTGTTTTCAATAATTTAAAGTAATACCAGTACCCTCGTTAGACTCTTGGGAGAGGTATACATCTCCATAGAAACATAACCTTTTTGAGAGAAAAAGGGGGATCCGATGATCGCTTAAAACCCGATTTTTCCAAGAAATGGGAGGATCACGATGATTGCTTAGGTCCCCATTTTCTTAGCCATGCATCTCTTTATAAAGAGTCTAAGTAATTGACACATTGTATTATCCTAAATAATTAAAAATAATCAATACTATTAACAATTAACAAATTTATTTTACAAACCACTAACTTACGTTAAAAAAATAATGATAAATTATATGTACCTTGTGATCGTTCCAAATATCCCTTGAACGATTGTTAGGTTGGTCGTGTAGCACGAATGGATCAATCGGTCCTATATCAAAATAATATCTTTGATTGTATATATGCACGTCCTCCCCAGCCTACGATAGCATAACAACAATATAAATTAATTAGTATATAGATTAAATAAAAAAATTATAACAACAACAAAAATTTGGTAAAATGAGTACGCACCGCTTGATAGTCATCATAATAAATACTCTCTTCTTTGAAAAGATCAACCATTTTTTCAGGAAGCCGGGCAAAGATTTGACGAGTTTTGAATGAAAAACAAAATAAATGTTTTCTTATGACAGTTCAGACTTAGCAACAACCAACAGACCACTATTTCCTAGGTTTTTTGGTGGAGAGGGGGATGGATAGAGGGGTTGTTTGGAGAATATGAGTTTAAATCTACATATTGTCAACAATCTAACGATTCTAACTCTCCTGATTGTTCAGTTTGAAGGGGATGCGAAGCTCATTATTGATAAGATTAATCAAGCGGATGCTCGGGATAACCAAGTAGGTGCTGTTCTTGAGGAGATACTGCCATATTTTACTGGCTCTACTGGGTTTTGTGTTCGGTTTATAGGTCGGCGTTGTAATAGGGTAGCCCATTCGGTGGCTCGTAAAGCCCTTTCGTTGTACCCGACCATGAGTCGTTCCTTTGATTTTCAGGCCTGGCTGAATTCCAGGGTGTAGTTATCTATTTTTTAAATCAATATATGATTATCTTTTGTCAAAAAAAAAAAAAAAAAAACTCTCCTGATTGTTGAAAACAGATTTTAAAATGGTTATTGTTTGGTAACTGTGATTGTTAACATTCAATTAAAATAAAAAATATAATTTATATTAAATAAAATGTTTATCCTTAATAAAAAATTAGAGTGGTTCAATAAATATTAAAAATTTTATTGATAAATATATTTCATGTGATAAATAAAAGTAAGAGAAAAACTAGGAGATAAAAAATTTCACGAATCAAGATATAGAATCTCTCTGATTATGAGAGATTTGATATCCGTAGATTTTAAAGATTTGAAATCTCTAAAGCTAGAATCCACAGTACAAAAAACAACAAAAAAACATAACTTTCTACAAAATCTACGGATTCAGTGAATCCACGTCCTGAATCTTGTTCTCCAAACGACCCTAGAGAGATAATCTTAGATAGAGAGAAGAATGAGTTTTGGTGTGAAGAATGGAGAGGGGGGTTTATATGGGGTTTCTTCATCTGATGAATAATCCTCTTCTTTCCTGCGGTTTGCTATGGGGTCTTTGGATCTCGTACAAAAACGAAATAGGTCCTCTCGTCTTTGATCTCGCCACTATGTTGAACCGAGCTCTAATACCACATAATTCGAGCACAAAACCGGTATCCAGAGTTATCAAAGTAACACAGTTTCAAGAATGAACAAGAAAAGAGATTTTTAGGGTTTTGGTTTGTTTGGGATATGATGGAATTGAAAGTGCAATCTCAACACAATATGGGAGAAGACTCTAACAATATAAAAGATAGTTACTCGACCAGAATCAAAGGGAAGACTTGATTTATACAAAGAAAATTCTCAAGCCTAAAGCTTAAAGAACCAAGAAAATTTAATATTCTTCAAAAAGTAACTCAAAATTTGTATCTTAGTCCGGAGTAAATAAAATAACCAATAACCCAAAAAGTAACAAAATCCTAAACTAAAAAGGAAGGCTGAACTCGGCCAGTCGCGAAAACCAGTCTCAAATCCCCGGTCGAGGATTTAAATCCCTGGTCTCATCATCTATTTTGAAATTTGAATGACAAATTGAGTAACTTATTTGAACCCTTCTCATAACACACTATATTTTGGTCCATTGAGGACAATGTCCATTTCAAAGTGTGGGATGGAATTGGGTAATACATTTTACTTGATTATGCTTCATAGATGATCAATTTTTCGTCATTCAAATTCGAAAATACTAGCTTTATATTCTATGTCAATCTTTTTCAAAATACTAAAGATGATTTTCATCTAATGACTTAAAGTCATCCCCTACAAGCATGTCACTACTCATCTTACTTTGAATCAATGAGTACGAAATGTCATTTCATCTAGTGAGGATATTGTAGTGACTATGAAGAATGTGATATTCAATGATATATAATGACCATTTGATGTGTTTGAATGTAATGTTGTTTGATTCATTCATAGATTTCTGATTATGCAAAAGAGTCTCATGTTTGGAAGCCCAACACGCGATATATCTTTTCTTTGCACTAAAATTGGATTTTGGAAGAGATACTAGTTGAGCTTTAGCGGGGATGTCCTATAAGGTGATGCTAGGTCATCTCTAGTACAAGTAAAATTTCCACCTGTTTAATTGATTGCCAACTTGAGGATGTGTTCTTAAGGGGCATGGATAAAGTTTCCGACACCCCTTAATTTTATCGACCCTCGACATGACTTAAGGTATAGGGACTTTTAAAAGTTCTTGCTCGACCAGTAAGGGTAAAGCTATAATATGAGCTCTCCACTCTATAAAAGTTTAGAAAAAGGAAAAAATAGTTGTTTGTAAGAGAAGAAAAATAGAAAATGAAAAAAATAGTATGTGGTTGTAAAGTCATAAATGTTTAAAGGGTATGTCAAGTTGATAGTAAAAGCATTAAAAGTTTGAAAAACATTTATCAAAAGATTCACCCTTATGTTTTGAGATTCTAATGTATGGTTAATTGTTTATGCTTGGATTGGATTGCATGATGTTCTTGCATATTAATGTGATTAGGATTCTCTCATGCTATTGTTGACATTGTAAGGTACTTATGATCCACTACCTCGTACCGAGTTGGAGTTATATTCTTTGGTATTTATTGAGTTGTTTGATTGTGGGTAGTGTTTGCTTTGGGGCAAGCAAAGTTCAAGTGCGAGGTATTTTTTATGAAACTTTATTTATATTGTTTCACTCCCATTCTTGATATATTTTCCCTTATAGCAAAGCATTTTAGTGGTTTTGATTACATGTCATATGAAATTCATCACTATTTGATTAATGAGCTTATATAGACCTTGAGTGTGTTTCCATACTATTTTATGCCTTTATGGTGTTTTTTGGGCTTTTCAAGGTTATAATAATGCAAGACGAATATGGATCACCAATGATTTTATAGCAGGCAATACAACAGGGTTACCATTGATAAAGGTAAAAGCGGGTCAAATAAATTCCAAATAAGTTGAAATTTGGAGTAAAGACCAAAAAATGGATGTGGAATATGTCCACCAAGATCCAGCCCAATTGAAGCACGGAAAGGGCCATAAATTAAAAAAATGTTGGTGATTTCGTGCTCCAAACGCAACCAAATTCGGTGGGAAGCTTCTAGAATGCCCAAAACCTATGGCGACCAACATTCAGCACAATTTAAGTTCTGTAAGGATGCGTTTTGGCAGAAAAATTCCTTACGAAGTATATAGTTTTCCCTTCTTGTTGCTAGTATAAATGAAGGCACGTGCCTAGATATTTGGTACACCCCTTTACATGCTCTTCCCACGTGGTACATGTTAGTATCGCTCGCGAAAGAAAGCGAATCTCTACACCAATTATGTTTTTCATCGTTGATGAGAACTTCATCTCCCTAATGGCGTGATCACTCGAGATTGTTTAGGGATGTGAATTCAGTGGTGCTCATGTATCTTTCAATGATATAATAAGGTTCTAGTCCATTAGATGTTATTTGAAATGATGCTTGTTTTTTCAACGATGCTCATATCATCTAATACTATCTTTCCATGCTTATGAATCTAATGTATGATACTACGTCCATAGTTTATAATATCATTGAGATTATTAACAAATTACCTTCATGTCATATCTCATGCATGTATGAATTGATTGATAATAACATCATATTTATGGATATTTTTCCGACATTTCTCGACCTTTTGGATTAGACATTGATTGTTTTTTGGCCCTTTTTACGCTAGGTAGTGCTTGTCGGCGATGGTTCAAGTCCTAGCACATAAATGGAGGCTGAGGAGTAAGTCTAGGAGGAACTGGAGAGCAGACGGGAACCGGAGGCCAAAGTAGCAAAATCCACGGTCTAGTCCCTCAATTCCAAGACCGAGGCATCCACGATTGGACCGTTCTTTTTTTCCACGGGTAATGCCCGCTCTGGTGCCTCATTCCAAGACAGAGAATTTAAGTTGGCCAACGATGGACATGGTGATAGCATCGTATTTGCACGTGTTTTCACTCTGGTTTCCTGTCCATTTTGGCTCGAATTGATTGTTCCTTGGCCTATTTTACGCTAGGTTGTGTTGTTTTGTCGTATTTCAGGTCCTAGCAAGTAAAGAGGGGCAAAGGCGCAAGTTTCGGGTCATTTGGAGGTCAATTGGCGAGTCACAGAGAGAATTACGGGCAGCCCCTGCTAAATTACGGCCGTAATTAGCCAGGGCATGCCCGTAATTAATTGGACGAGCCTTCTCCCCAGCAATTCTTCTCGGTGGTAAAATTACGGGCAAGACCCCCAAGAATTACGGCCGTAATTCCCAAATTACTGGCGGTAATTGGGAAATTACGGGCGTAACTTCTCCTCCTGCAGCTTAAGTGAAACGCGCGTTTTGGTGCGAATTACGGGCAGGACGTGATTACGGCCGTAATTCTGCCCGTAATTCGCCCAGAGTCGGGTTTTTGAAGGCAGATTCGAGCCAAGGAGAGGGAATTCGATTTTCTGGGCAAAAACAGAGTTTTAGAGAGAGAAAGAGCGAAGAACAAACCCTAGGAGCTATTTTGGAGTGGATTTCTCATCATTGAAGCCCATATTGCGTCCCTAGGAGTGAAGATTGACATCCCAGAGCAGATTTTCCTCATCTTTATGAGTATGACCACTCTGATTTCTGTTTTCTCTTCTCTCTCTATGGAGTAGAACCTTTCTCTCACTTGGGTATGAAGAACCCTAGTTCCTTGTGTTAGGGATTTGATTGTAATGACTTGGGATGATATTATTGTTTGATTTTAATCGAATGATGCATGTTTCATGAATTGATTTGAGTCTGATCAGCTTGTCTCAATTTCTGCTCCAACCTGAGATAGATAGAATCTGATTAGGTTGTTAGAGCCTCTTCATTCGATAGTAGGAGATTGGCTATACGAGAGTTAGCCAGTTTACTGCTTTGTACTGGTGTTCTTGACGCCAGTAGTGGAGTTCTGTGTTCATAGCCTCAACTTTCTATCCCGGTGAAGACTAGTCGTCTGCCGGGTAGTTAGACTGAGAGGGCTTGGTCAGCTTAAGAGATTCCAAGCTACTGTCGGATCTTCCGCAGTCTAATCAACAGTAAATCAACCCAGGGAATTGCAATTGAACCTAACTAAGGGGCTAGGGGGACTCATTCCCGAGTGACTCTTACCTGCCTTAGAAAACCGAACAGTTTACTGCTTTCTTACTGCTTTTGCTTTTAAACAACAATCACTCGAACTAGTTTGATAGATAATAGAGAATCACGGAGTAAGCAGTAGATCTAGACCCCGGGTTGATAATATAACTTGCCTGTTACTGCATTCCCGGACTGCGATTACACTTGGTCGTAGTTTGGTGTTGTGTTTTGGCGTGTCAAGTTTTTGGCGCCGTTGCCGGGGACCCTCTAGGTTATTGGAGAAACGTGATAATTTGTTACTCTAGCTTTTTATTTTCTGCATTTTCTTTCTTCCACCTGTGTGCCTTCACGGGTTGTTTCTTCTGAGTGTGTGCAGGTAGTGCATGACCCGTAGCCAGTCGGGAGATCTACTACCATTAGACCAGGAGCTTGAACGAACTTGCAGGAACTTCAAGCGGGCTCTAAAGGCGCGACTGGCTGCGGAGGAGGCGCTAACACAGCTGCAGTTAGGAGAAGAAGAAGAAGGAGAGATGGGTGATCCGCAGAACCATGCTGTGATCCCCGAGGAGCAAACCATGGGATCCTACTGGACCGCTAGGGCTGCGGACATGAGGTCCCCCATTCAACACCCTCAGGTCCCAGCCAACAACTTTGAGGTGAGCACCTCCGTGATCACCATGCTGCGCGGGTCAGTAGTGTTCCGTGGTAAGGAGGGAGAGTGCCCTCGATCGCACCTCAGGCGATTCCACGAGCTCATCGATGGAATCAAGATCAACGGGGTCCCAGCAGACGCCATCCAGCTGCGGTACTTCCCTTTCACTCTGGAGGAGCAGGCCAAGGAGTGGCTAGACACTCGACCTCCGGGCTCCATCACCACGTTCGCCAACCTGGCGGACAAGTTCCTCACCCGCTACCATCCTCCATCCAAGACTGCTGATCTCCAGAAGCAGATTACACACTTTTCTCAGGATGAGGATGAAACCATCAGGGATGCATGGGAGAGGTACAACAGCCTTTTCCTCAGGTGCCCCAATCATGGTTTCAACGATGCGTTCAAGGTGGGCACCTTCTATCACGCCCTCTTCCCGGAGGACAAGCAGCTGATCGATTCGGTTTGTGGCGGGAACATGCTGACCAAAACCCCGCCACAGCTGAATCAACTCTTTGAAGAGATGGCGGAGAATGGTTATGATTGGGGCACTGCCAGGAGATCGAGGAGAGCACCAGGCCGGGGTGTGCATGCTGTGGGCACCCAGTCATCTGATTTGGTGCAGGTAGTATCGAAGCTGGTCTCAGCTATCGATCGTTCCGGGATGATTCCAGGGACCGGACAGCAGCAGGCGATGCTCTGCCAGTGGTGCGAGAGCACCCATCATATGGTGGAAGACTGCCAGGCGATGAAGGAATCGACCACACCCCAGGAGCAGGTGAACTTCATCAACAATGTCAGGCGCAATGACCCCTACAGCAACACGTACAATGAGGGGTGGCGCCAGCATCCTAACTTCTCCTGGGCTGGGCCAAATCCCAGACCACCAGCTCCACAGGGACCACCGGGCTTCCAGAGGCCACCATATCAGCCCAGACAGGGGCAATTCCAGCAGCCAGGTGCAGCCCCTGCTGCCCCAGTGCAGAATGATCAGATGGCTGAACTGCGGGACTTGGTGGGTTCTCTCGCCAGTGTTAGTGCTCAGAAATTCAACACCTTTGAGCAGTTCATGGAGAAGGCCTCGGGTCAACTCCTGGCTCTGGAAGCTGGTCAGAGGAATACACAGGCTGTTTTGCAGGATATCCAGACCCAGCTGGGGAGTGTGGCCCAGGCAGTGGCTCAAATGGCTCCTGGTACTCTACCAGCGCAGACCATTCCTCACCCGCCGACCCCGAATGAGCGCTGCAATGCCATCATGACCAGGAGTGGCAAGATGACTGTTGATCCCCCTGCTCGGGAACCGGAGAGAGAAAGCCCTGTTGCAGCATCTCCAGCGATTGAACAGGAAGTAGAGAAGGAGGTTGAGGTGCCTGCACCTAAACCGCAACCAGTAGTGAAGGAGTATGTCCCTAAACTCCCTTTCCCTACTCGGTTGCACAAAGACAGGCTGGAGACAGAGTTCGAAAACTTCATGGCCATGCTTAAGAAGCTGAATGTCCAAGTGCCCTTCCTGGAGGCACTATCGCAAATGCCAAAGTATGCGAAGTTTCTGAAAGAGCTTCTCTCAAAGAAGCAGAAGCTGAGTGAGCTGGCCACTGTGGAGCTCAGCGAGGAGTGCTCGGCTATTCTGCAGAACAAGCTTCCGCAGAAGAAAAAGGACCCAGGTAGTTTCACTATCCCGTGCTCTATTGGTAAATTGCATGTAGAGAAGTCCTTGGCGGATTTAGGTGCTAGTATCAATGTTATTCCATACAAATTGTTCATGAAACTAGGCCTAGGTGAACCCCGTGCTACTAGGATGACCCTTCAATTAGCTGACAGATCGGTAGTGCATCCTAGGGGTATAGTGGAAGACCTTCTGGTCAAGGTTGGCAAATTCACATATCCTGTGGATTTTGTTATCCTGGACATCAGTGAGGACACAGAAGTGCCTCTTATACTGGGAAGGCCTTTCCTGGCCACCGCCAAGGCTCTCATAGATGTGCATGATGGGACCTTAGTTCTGAGGGATGGCGAGGAGCGAATAACATTTTCTGTTGCTAACACTATACCTGCTTCGTTACCTCTGCATGCTGTATCTCACCAGGAGCACGAGTCTGTCGTGTATCCTTCTGTGCTGCCTATTTTGCAGGACCCGCCTCCCCCACCTTCGCCGCCACTCCGGACCACTCCGTCACCCAAAGAACAGATCAAGGAGGAGTGGCGGCCGAAACTGCAGGCAGCTAAGCCCGCTCGAAAGAAAGCCGGAGACCACTATGAGCTGGTCCCGCCCCCACCTTGGCCATCCGAGTATTCACTCGCTTGCATCCTACTGGATGGCCAAGTCGAGCTGGCAAATGCAGGTGGCCACATTCGTCGCGTGCATGGCCACCATTTGAAGCTGTACCTCAAGAGCGATGTGGATCCGCTCTTGAGGGCACCTGATCCTACACTTCCCTGAGCATCCATACTGGCGTCCAGCTAAAAGACGGTAAAGAAGCGCTTGTGGGGAGGCAACCCCACCACGGTTTGCATTTCTATCCTTTTTCCTTTTTAATTTTGGTCGTTTTCGAGTCAGTGAGTCTGTCTGGAGTCTTTCTGGAATGTTTCTCGTGCCCCGGATGGTCTATTTTGGTCTATGGTGGTGTATTTTTTGAACCGGGGCACGTTTGGGTTTGGATGTTCGAATTTGCAGCTCAAAAACAGGTGAAAATGGGCCCTCGGCATAAAAATTACGGGCAAGGGGGGCCAAATTACGGTCGTAATTCTTCGACCCCCTGCCCGTAATTAATTCACATGGGCAATATGCTCCCGGCATAGAAATTACGGGCATGCAAAGGGGGAATTACGGCCGTAATCGTGCCCGTAATTACCCCCGAAAATTTTTAAAAAACCCGCTCGGCCTTTGTCTTTCTTTCCAGATTTAGACTCCGGATTGTGTTTGATTTTATTTCTTGTTTCCGTTGTGTGGCTTGTTGACTTGGAACTTCGGTTTATTTCACCCAATGTGTGTGTTCTGTTGGTTCTAGCTCTGTGCCCATCGGACTGGTCCTTGTCCAGTCCTCTGCTTTTGACTGGTCCGCCATCCAGTCAACGTTCCTGACCACTGTTTCACGGTAACATCGTTCCCCTTCCCTTCGCTCCATTGAGGACACTGTCGCATTTAAGTGTGGGGGGGGGGGTTCTTTGTATTTATTGGAACGTATATATGGGTGCTTGGAGCCTAGTCCGCTGTCCGAATCTTACGATTTGAGGGCTCCAAGCACTGCTGTTTGATCATATTGGCACTGTGTTTTGATGGATGAATTGATTGGTTTTCGGATTAATGCATGACAACTTGTTTGCGACTAGGGCAACCTATGATGAGGACTGAGAAGTGCAGTAAAACGACGTAGAAGTTCAGTTTTTCGACTGTTTGCTTGCCAACTGTGACTTGATCTGACTTGATCTGATTACTTGTTCTTAACAGTCGTTTATGCATCTAGTTCAGGGTATCAGAATGTGAGATAGAGCATATAGGTAGCCATGTGAGATTTGAGCCTGCTCGTTTCTTTCTTGTGCGATAGATCCATCTTCCATGATGTGTAGCATTCACGTTGTCACTAGCTAAGATGATGGGGGCATAGGATTAGCCCACGCCCAAAATTGACTGTCCTGATGTGTCATATCCCCTAGTCAGCCCCTTTGAGCCGTGTGTTATCCTTTCTTTTGGTCTGTAATGAAAAATCACCCTTGTTGCATCTTTTAGAAGGTTCCACAGAGTGGTTTTTACATATTCTCTGCTGTTTCTGCTACAGTCTATGTGAGTGTTGGAGGTAGTGCTTAAAAGTTGGGCAGGTATTTGAAATATGCAGAAGTGGTGGCTCTCTTAAGAAATGAAAAGAAAAATAAAAGAAAAACAAAGAAAAAAAAGAGAGCCACTACCAAAAATCTGAATAATGCCCAGTAAGTAGTGTTTTTTAGCAGTCTGGCTTGGAAATGCTGATGTTTATGCCTCCTTCGCTCTTGTGCTCTTAAGATATTGAGTAATGCAGGATAGCAGAAAGAAAATACCGGTTTGTTTGACTGTGTTTGTGTGTTTGGGAAATGTGGAACCTTTTGCTATGAATACTTCCACCACCTACAAGGCCTTTTCCCCATGTCCAAGACCCTAGCCAGTCATTTGAACCTGTGTCTAAGACCTCCTGATTAGTTAGTGGTGACATCCCATATGTGAACTCTAGCATTTAGAGGCTGCCATCATGGTGAAGAGATGATAGGGATTGAGAGAAATAGCATGCGCATCTTTCGCATCAAATTGTCCTGACCCCACTGGTCGAGAGTGAGTGATTCATTTCCATTTTCTATATGCTCTTGTACCCCGGTGAGGACCTAGATTGCTCGGTCTCTATTCTGATGTCTTGAGTTGGATGCATGAGTTGACTGTTTTGAGTAAGTGGTTGAATCAAGTCTAGGTTGGCCAGTGAACAGAAGGGAGACTCTTCCTTTACTCGATTTGCTGCACTCGAATGTCCTTTGTGGTGGTTGTCCAGGTTGCTAATAAAGTTGTTCATGTGTTGATGTTTGAAAACCAGTTTGATTCACGTGTTCTGTGCCTTTATGACTTGTCCCCGATGTTGGTTGACTGAATTATGTGAGCTTACCTTGTGTAGTACTTGGTTTGCTTGGGGACAAGCAAACAGTTAAGTGTGGGGGAATTTGATAGCATCGTATTTGCACGTGTTTTCACTCTGGTTTCCTGTCCATTTTGGCTCGAATTGATTGTTCCTTGGCCTATTTTACGCTAGGTTGTGTTATTTTGTCGTATTTCAGGTCCTAGCAAGTAAAGAGGGGCAAAGGCGCAAGTTTCGGGTCATTGGGAGGTCAATTGGCGAGTCACAGAGAGAATTACGGGCAGCCCCTGCTAAATTACGGCCGTAATTAGCCAGGGCATGCCCGTAATTAATTGGACGAGCCTTCTCCCCAGCAATTCTTCTCGGTGGTAAAATTACGGGCAAGACCCCCAAGAATTACGGCCGTAATTCCCAAATTACTGGCAGTAATTGGGAAATTACGGGCGTAACTTCTCCTCCTGCAGCTTAAGTGAAACGCGCGTTTTGGTGCGAATTACGGGCAGGACGTGATTACGGCCGTAATTCTGCCCGTAATTCGCCCAGAGTCGGGTTTTTGAAGGCAGATTCGAGCCAAGGAGAGGGAATTCGATTTTCTGGGCAAAAACAGAGTTTTAGAGAGAGAAAGAGCGAAGAACAAACCCTAGGAGCTATTTTGGAGTGGATTTCTCATCATTGAAGCCCAGATTGCGTCCCTAGGAGTGAAGATTGACATCCCAGAGCAGATTTTCCTCATCTTTATGAGTATGACCACTCTGATTTCTGTTTTCTCTTCTCTCTCTATGGAGTAGAACCTTTCTGTAACATCCCTGCCCTCGTACTAGTATTACGTTATAATTACGTGGTTGTGATTGGGTTACAAAAATTAGTCTTTTGAACAAAAAAGAAAGTGAATAGTGGAAGGGCTAGACTTAATTGCAAGTGAAGGAAAGTTTAGGGCCAAATAGACAATTTGGAGGGATGGAGGATTCTAGATAAGGGAGATAAAAATCTGCCCATCCTCTTATCTCTCATTTCCTTCTCATCCCTTCCCCTCACTCTCTCCCACGTCTCTCTCTTGCTCTCTTCCCCTCACCTGGTTTCACCACCTCAAAAATCACCACCCCCTTTCAGAAACAAAGAGTGAAAGCTAGAAAGAAAAGCATATCAAGGAGAGGAAGAGGAAGAAGAAGAAGGAGGCAAAGGGGTGCTGCCAATTTCCGTCCAGCAGCGAGACAGCCTGTGAGAAGGACGATTCCGGACAATCAAACCGTTGGATCGTCCTGAGATTTGTAGGTTGGGTTTTATACTTCTTTGGCTACGATTTGACTTTTGGGATCATCGATATGATCTCTGGTTCATCGAGGAAAGTCGCTGGACAGAAGGGGTGCGATACTGTTTTTCTGTAGCAGGACAGCAGATTAGAGGTAAGATCCTGTGCGAATCCGTCGTTGGATCGTTCTAGAAATTTGGTATGAGGTTAAGTATAGGTGGTTCTTCGAATTGACCGTTCAGAATGTAGTTTTGTTGTCTGAGTGGTCAGGAACAATTGTTAGAAGAAGGAGAGTTGGTTTTAAAGTGAAAGAAAGTTGTTGACAGTTTTGAAATGTCAAGTTAAAATGATTGCTGGGATCAAAAGGCTGATCCAAATGGTCTGAAATTTGGATATGTTGTATCCCTATGAATCTAGTTTCAGCAGCAACAAGAATCAACTGATTTGGTTAAGTATCAAGGGAGAAATGATCAAAATGATGAAGCAGGGTAAAGTGTACAATCGTATGACTTCCCTAGTGGTCTTATTGACATGCATGAATACAACCATGATTATGATGATTGTATACGTGTCTTGGTGCTTGAATAACCTGGAAAATTTGTATATAAAGGTAAGGATCAAGCCGGGGGCTCATCCAAAGGCAAGGGCATAGCCGAGTGAAGACAAAACTGTGAGTAGATTCTAATCTTAGATCTACTTCAACATAATCACAGTATCCGGGTCATGAAGTGGCCCGAATACATATCGGGGTCATGAAGAGGCTCCGGTATAATATGGGAATTTATGGGAAATGATATTGCTATGTGATCTGGCTTATTTGTGTTTATTCATTATCTGCATTTGGTATGAAGTTGGAAATGCATGAATTGTGAATGAGATATGGAAAGACATTCTGTTGATTTATTGTGCGGATTATGAGCAAGTATTCGAACTTGCGAACCCGTCTTGTCTGTTTAGATTTGGAGTAAGCCATTAGGCTTACTAATCCTGTTCTGCTTGAATAACTCGGAGTAAGCTCCTCAGCTTACATTCCATTCTGTTGTGACTGAGGGTACAAAAGCACTATGAATGCTTTTGAGCCTATAGTGTCTAAGTGCACTATTAATGAAAAGGAGGTGAATACATAAGAATAAGTAAAAAGGTTTTATGATACCTCGGTACAGTAGTGTGTCCTGTTTGTATCGATGTGGGTAAACCCCACGATACTCCTGTTTGAGCGCTCGTGCTTCGCACCGTGCCGATTGGGTGACGACCCACGGTACTCCTGTTCTGTTCAGTTAGCCAGGCTGGGGTAATCCCGTGGCGACTCCTGTTTTTGTATCGGTCCGGGTTGTGTCCCGCGATATTCCTGTTGGTGCGAGCACTCCTGTTTTGTGCCTTGAGCACTCCTGTTTCGTGCCTTGAGCACTCCTGTTTCGTGCCTTGTGCACTCCTGTTTGTACCGGATGAGGCTTTGTCCCGCGGTACTCCAGTTATCTGATGGCTAGTCATGGTTATCCTGCAGCCTTCCACTACTGTACTACCCGAGGAGTATATCATTTAGCAAGTTTGAAAGTGAAATTGTATAAGCAAAATGCCTCTATCTGTCACCTGTTTTATGTGTTTCGACTGTGGAATGTGAGCATGTGAACTTGATTGATCCAGTAAAATGAAAAGTGTGATAAAACAATTTAAGTCCTGTTATGTGCTAGGGTGTTTCTGCCCAATACTGTTTTTGTATTGATGTCGATCCGAGCTTAGAATTTATTCACTGAGCGACGACTCATCCTTCGTCATCATTTTTCCTCAGATCAAGATCAGAAGTAAGGTCTGTACTGTAGATATCGGGACTCAAGCGTGAAGGGAAGCCATGAGGTGGGCGGCGGACTCCGAACTCCTTAAATGTTTTATGTTGTGTGGATTTTGTAACAAAGCGGACTTCCCCGGTTTTCTGTTTTGACTCTGATGAAAATGTAAGTTATGGTTTGAAGTTTAAAAAAAAATATATCTGTAGAGCTCGGGCCCGAGTATGTTTAAATTCGATGTATTTTACTGTTTCGTTTTGTAATATAAAGTAAGGGTTTCACATTTTTGGTATCAGAGCTGGGATATGATCCCGTGGATACCAAACGTTTTAAACGAGATTTTACTGGGAAAACTTAAATGATTTCACGGGGAAGTGACTAATTATTGATTTTGACTCCGGATTTTGTTTTTGTGGAGTTCAGTCAAGGAGCAGATCCGCAACCTCACGGGAATCCTAATGCTGGAGGTTCTAATTTTAATGGAAATAATGCTGAGTCCCGCAATAGAGCCAATCCTTATGTCAAGGATTTTGAAAAGCTTAGGAATATGGGGGCTGAGTTCTTTAAAGGGGCTAATGACCCTAAAGATGCTCTGGACTGGATCAAGGAGATGGAACGAATCTTTAACCTCCTTGAGTGTCCTGATGAAGCAAGAGTGGAGTATATGTACTACCTGCTCAGGTCTGATGCTTATGACTGGTGGTTGACCGTACCCGGGGCTCAGGATCGTACTATTCGGTATACCTGGGCGGAATTTCTTGAGAAATTCCGTAAGCAATATGTGCCTGATCTGTATGTGGATAGGAAGAAGAAAGAGTTTCTGGACCTGAAACAGCAAAGGGGGCAGACTGTTAAAGAGTATGATGCCACTTTCCATCGTTTGATGACCTTCGCGATGGAGTTGGTACCTACTGAACGAGCTAGATGTAACCGCTATGAGCAAGGCCTGAATCCCCCAGATCAAGATGATAGTAGCAAAATCAGAGACGACTGATCTTGCCACCTTGAGAGAGGCTGCCATGAGAGCAGAGGATTTGGTGAATGAAATGGGAGCACAAATGGCTGAAGGAAGGAAGAGAACGTGGAAGAATGTGGGTTCCTCGAGTGCTGGGAACTCATTCGGGGGTAGACCTAATCAGAGTCCGAAGATTTCACGTCCAGTGGCCAGTTACCCCGGACAGGAGCGGAGAAGTGCAGGCCCAGCTCCTATTTGCCCACATTGTGGGAATCAGCATGTGGGTGTTTGTAGGAGGGTGACTGGTGGGTGTTTCCGATGTGGAGACACCAGCCACTTCCTCCGTGATTGTCCCCACATGTCAGAGTCCAGGCCTGCTGGATCCCAGACCACAATTCAAGGGTCCAGAAGGACTGGAGGTTCAGTGAGAGGATCAGGAAGAGGTGGTAATAATCGTGGCAAAAGTCAGGGTGGACAGAGCAGTCGGGGTGAAGTGCAGCCACGAGCCTTTGCTATGACTAGGAGGGAGGCTGACATCTCTCCAGAGGTCGTTACTGGTACGGTTCTTATCTACGATCTTACCGCTTATGCGTTGATTGATCCTGGTGCCACTCATTCATTCATATCTTCTGCATTCTCACGTGGGTTGCCTGTGCACTCTGAAATGTTGAACAAGAATGTAATAGTTCAAACCCCAGTAGGAGATACCGTAGTGATTGAATATGCCTATCCTTATGCCCCAATAAGTCTAGCTGGAACTATTCTGCCAGCTAACTTATTGAGGTTAATGCTGACTGAATTTGATATAATTCTAGGAATGGATTGGTTAAGCCAACATAAAGCCGTAATGAACTGTTATACTAAGGAAGTAATTTTCGAAAGACCAGATGGTCAGAATGTGATTTTTCGAGGGACTAGACAGGTGGTGCCTAGTTGCCTAGTCTCGGCCACCAAGGTGGTGAGTTTGATGAAGGAAGGCTGTGAAGTGTATCTGGCTTATGTGACTGAGGGCAAACCGGAATTGAACCCTGAAAATGTTCCGGTTGTGAAGGAGTTCCTGGATGTGTTCCCTTCGAAACTGCCAGGATTACCTCCGGAAAGGGAAATAGATTTCACTATTGAACTGATATCGGGCACTGCTCCGATCTCTGTATCTCCGTACCGGATGTCTCCGTTTGAACTTAAAGAACTGAAGGAGCAACTTCAAGAGTTGCTAGATAAGGGGTTTATTAGACCTAGTGTCTCCCCTTGGGGCGCTCCGGTATTATTTGTGAAGAAGAAGGATGGAACTTTTCGTCTGTGTATTGACTACCGGAAGCTCAACAAGTTAACGGTTAAGAATAAATATCCGTTACCTCGGATTGATGATTTATTTGACCAACTACAAGGATCGAGGGTCTTTTCGAAGATTGATCTAAGATCAGGTTATCATCAATTAAGGGTAGCGGATGAGTCCATACCGAAGACAGCTTTTCGTACTAGGTATGGACATTACGAATTTCTTGTTATGCCGTTCGGGTTAACAAATGCTCCAGCTGTGTTCATGGCACTGATGAACCGAGTGTTTCAGGAATATCTAGATAAGTTTGTGATCGTCTTTATTGATGATATTCTAGTGTATTCTGGAAGTGAAGAAGAGCACATGGAGCATTTGAGAATCGTACTGCAGATTCTGAGGGAAAAGCAGTTGTATGCTAAGTTCAGCAAATGTGAATTTTGGATGGATCAAGTAGTATTTTTGGGCCATGTGGTGTCTGAGAGAGGTATAGAGGTGGATCCAAGGAAAGTAGAAGCAGTGATACAATGGGAGCCACCGAAAAATATACCTGAACTAAGAAGTTTCCTTGGCATGGCCGGATACTACAGAAGGTTCATTGAGGGGTTCTCTCTGATTGCTGCACCATTGACAAAGTTACTGAGGAAAGAGCAATCTTTTATACGGGATAATAAATGTCAATCCAGTTTCGAAGAGTTGAAGCGGAAGTTAACCACTGCACCGGTTCTTGCCCTTCCCTCAGGAACTGGAGGTTATGTGGTATACAGTGATGCTTCGCATCAAGGGTTAGGATGTGTTCTCATGCAACATGGTAAAGTAATTGCTTATGCTTCCAGGCAATTACGACCGTATGAGAAATCTTATCCGACTCATGATTTAGAACTGGCGGCTGTGGTATTTGCCTTAAAGATTTGGCGCCATTATTTGTACGGTGAGACTTTTCAGATCTTTACTGATCATAAGAGTCTCAAGTACTTGAGTGGAGCAAAAAGAGCTAAATCTTAGGCAAAGGAGGTGGTTAGAGTTGTTGAAAGATTACGACTGTACCATCGAATACCATCCAGGCAAAGCAAATGTTGTTGCAGATGCTTTTAGTCGAAAGACCACGCATCGTACTAAAAATGAGGAGACTGGTTTAATGGCAAATTTGATTGCTTTGAGAGCTATGAGTGTTGAATTGGAAATGAATTCCACAGGAGGGTTATTGGCCACTTTACAAGTGCGACCAATTCTGAGAGAAAGAATTATTAAAGTTCAGGATCAAGACCCTGAATTGAGAAAGATTATTGATAAGAGTCGTACAGGGTAAGAAACTAAATTCACACTCCGAGATGGCGTTCTAACACTAAACGAAAGACTTTGTGTTCCAAATGTGGATGAATTGCGAAGGGAGATTTTGGAAGAAGCTCACTCCTCTCCTTATGCAATGCATCCTGGAACGAAAAAAAATGTACCGTTCCTTGAGATCTCATTATTGGTGGCCAAGGATGAAGAAAGAAGTAGCTGAACATGTCTTGACGTGTCTGGTATGTCAGAAAGTGAAAGCCGAACATCAAGCCCCAGCGGGAAAATTGCAACCACTGTCCATTCCAGAATGGAAATGGGAAAAGATTACCATGGACTTTGTCTATGGTCTACCTAGGTCTCAGAAGAAGAACGACGCCGTTTGGGTTATTGTGGACCGATTGACAAAGTCGGCTCACTTTATACCCATTAGATGGGGTTGTCAGCTAGAGTTACTGACAAAGAAGTATGTGGAGGAAATAGTGAGACTACATGGAGTACCAGTATCCATCGTCTCTGACAGAGATCCGAGGTTCACTTCTCGATTCTGGAAGAGTTTGCAAGAAGCACTAGGTACTCGTCTGAACTTTTCAACCGCCTTTCATCCCCAGACCGATGGTCAATCCGAGCGAACAATCCTCACTCTTGAGGAAATGTTGCGAGCTTGTGTACTGGATTTCCAAGGTTCTTGGGATGAACATTTGCCACTGATTGAATTTGCTTATAACAACCAGTACCATAGTAGTATTGGTATGGCTCCATACGAAGCTCTGTATGGAAGGAAATGCAGATCCCCAGTGTGCTGGGATGAGGAAGGGTTACGACAATTGGAGGGACCTGAAATCGTTCAGATGACTGTGGATAAGATTAAAGTGATCAGAAGCCGATTGAAGGCCACACAAAACCGGCAAAAGAGCTATGCCGATATCCACCGAAGGGAGATGGAATTTCAGAGTGGAGAGAAAGTATTTTTGAAAGTGTCTCCTTGGAGAGGTGTTTTGAGATTCCAGAAGAAGGGTAAGTTAAGTCCGAGGTATCTCGGACCTTATGAGATTCTGGAAAAGATAGGTTCGGTAGCCTATCGACTTGCCTTACCACCAGAATTGTCTCAAGTTCATGATGTCTTCCATGTGAGTTTGCTTCGAAGATACCGATCGAATCCGTCACATGTACTGGAACCAGATGAGATTGAGGTCCAGAAAGATCTAAGCTATGTGGAGGAACCAAAAGAGATCGGGGACAGAAAGGTGAAACAACTTAGGAATTGAAGTATTCCTATGGTGAAAGTAATTTGGAAAAGTCACACTGGAGAAGAAGCCACGTGGGAGACGGAAGAAAGCATGAGAGCACAATACCCCTACTTGTTTCAAGGTAAAATTTCGGGACGAAATTTTATTTAGAGGGGAGGAAATGTAACATCCCTGCCCTCGTACTAGTATTACGTTATAATTACGTGGTTGTGATTGGGTTACAAAAATTAGTCTTTTGAACAAAAAAGAAAGTGAATAGTGGAAGGGCTAGACTTAATTGCAAGTGAAGGAAAGTTTAGGGCCAAATAGACAATTTGGAGGGATGGAGGATTCTAGATAAGGGAGATAAAAATCTGCCCATCCTCTTATCTCTCATTTCCTTCTCATCCCTTCCCCTCACTCTCTCCCACGTCTCTCTCTTGCTCTCTTCCCCTCACCTGGTTTCACCACCTCAAAAATCACCACCCCCTTTCAGAAACAAAGAGTGAAAGCTAGAAAGAAAAGCATATCAAGGAGAGGAAGAGGAAGAAGAAGAAGGAGGCAAAGGGGTGCTGCCAATTTCCGTCCAGCAGCGAGACAGCCTGTGAGAAGGACGATTCCGGACAATCAAACCGTTGGATCGTCCTGAGATTTGTAGGTTGGGTTTTATACTTCTTTGGCTACGATTTGACTTTTGGGATCATCGATATGATCTCTGGTTCATCAAGGAAAGTCGCTGGACAGAAGGGGTGCGATACTGTTTTCCTGTAGCAGGACAGCAGATTAGAGGTAAGATCCTGTGCGAATCCGTCGTTGGATCGTTCTAGAAATTTGGTATGAGGTTAAGTATAGGTGGTTCTTCGAATTGACCGTTCAGAATGTAGTTTTGTTGTCTGAGTGGTCAGGAACAATTGTTAGAAGAAGGAGAGTTGGTTTTAAAGTGAAAGAAAGTTGTTGACAGTTTTGAAATGTCAAGTTAAAATGATTGCTGGGATCAAAAGGCTGATCCAAATGGTCTGAAATTTGGATATGTTGTATCCCTATGAATCTAGTTTCAGCAGCAACAAGAATCAACTGATTTGGTTAAGTATCAAGGGAGAAATGATCAAAATGATGAAGCAGGGTAAAGTGTACAATCGTATGACTTCCCTAGTGGTCTTATTGACATGCATGAATACAACCATGATTATGATGATTGTATACGTGTCTTGGTGCTTGAATAACCTGGAAAATTTGTATATAAAGGTAAGGATCAAGCCGGGGGCTCATCCAAAGGCAAGGGCATAGCCGAGTGAAGACAAAACTGTGAGTAGATTCTAATCTTAGATCTACTTCAACATAATCACAGTATCCGGGTCATGAAGTGGCCCGAATACATATCGGGGTCATGAAGAGGCTCCGGTATAATATGGGAATTTATGGGAAATGATATTGCTATGTGATCTGGCTTATTTGTGTTTATTCATTATCTGCATTTGGTATGAAGTTGGAAATGCATGAATTGTGAATGAGATATGGAAAGACATTCTGTTGATTTATTGTGCGGATTATGAGCAAGTATTCGAACTTGCGAACCCGTCTTGTCTGTTTAGATTTGGAGTAAGCCATTAGGCTTACTAATCCTGTTCTGCTTGAATAACTCGGAGTAAGCTCCTCAGCTTACATTCCATTCTGTTGTGACTGAGGGTACAAAAGCACTATGAATGCTTTTGAGCCTATAGTGTCTAAGTGCACTATTAATGAAAAGGAGGTGAATACATAAGAATAAGTAAAAAGGTTTTATGATACCTCGGTACAGTAGTGTGTCCTGTTTGTATCGATGTGGGTAAACCCCACGATACTCCTGTTTGAGCGCTCGTGCTTCGCACCGTGCCGATTGGGTGACGACCCACGGTACTCCTGTTCTGTTCAGTTAGCCGGGCTGGGGTAATCCCGTGGCGACTCCTGTTTTTGTATCGGTCCGGGTTGTGTCCCGCGATATTCCTGTTGGTGCGAGCACTCCTGTTTTGTGCCTTGAGCACTCCTGTTTCGTGCCTTGAGCACTCCTGTTTCGTGCCTTGTGCACTCCTGTTTGTACCGGATGAGGCTTTGTCCCGCGGTACTCCAGTTATCTGATGGCTGTTCATGGTTATCCTGCAGCCTTCCACTACTGTACTACCCGAGGAGTATATCATTTAGCAAGTTTGAAAGTGAAATTGTATAAGCAAAATGCCTCTATCTGTCACCAGTTTTATGTGTTTCGACTGTGGAATGTGAGCATGTGAACTTGATTGATCCAGTAAAATGAAAAGTGTGATAAAACAATTTAAGTCCTGTTATGTGCTAGGGTGTTTCTGCCCAAATACTGTTTTTGTATTGATGTCGATCCGAGCTTAGAATTTATTCACTGAGCGACGACTCATCCTTCGTCATCATTTTTCCTCAGATCAAGATCAGAAGTAAGGTCTGTACTGTAGATATCGGGACTCAAGCGTGAAGGGAAGCCATGAGGTGGGCGGCGGACTCCGAACTCCTTAAATGTTTTATGTTGTGTGGATTTTGTAACAAAGCGGACTTCCCCGGTTTTCTGTTTTGACTCTGATGAAAATGTAAGTTATGGTTTGAAGTTTAAAAAAAATATATCTGTAGAGCTCGGGCCCGAGTATGTTTAAATTCGATGTATTTTACTGTTTCGTTTTGTAATATAAAGTAAGGGTTTCACACTTTCTCTCACTTGGGTATGAAGAACCCTAGTTCCTTGTGTTAGGGATTTGATTGTAATGACTTGGGATGATATTATTGTTTGATTTTAATCGAATGATGCATGTTTCATGAATTGATTTGAGTCTGATCAGCTTGTCTCAATTTCTGCTCCAACCTGAGATAGATAGAATCTGATTAGGTTGTTAGAGCCTCTTCATTCGACAGTAGGAGATTGGCTATACGAGAGTTAGCCAGTTTACTGCTTTGTACTGGTGTTCTTGACGCCAGTAGTGGAGTTCTGTGTTCATAGCCTCAACTTTCTATCCCGGTGAAGACTAGTCGTCTGCCGGGTAGTTAGACTGAGAGGGCTTGGTCAGCTTAAGAGATTCCAAGCTACTGTCGGATCTTCCGCAGTCTAATCAACAGTAAATCAACCCAGGGAATTGCAATTGAACCTAACTAAGGGGCTAGGAGGACTCATTCCCGAGTGACTCTTACCTGCCTTAGAAAACCGAACAGTTTACTGCTTTCTTACTGCTTTTGCTTTTAAACAACAATCACTCGAACTAGTTTGCTAGATAATAGAGAATCACGGAGTAAGCAGTAGATCTAGACCCCGGGTTGATAGTATAACTTGCTTGTTACTGCATTCCCGGACTGCGATTACACTTGGTCGCAGTTTGGTGTTGTGTTTTGGCGTGTCACATGGTTCGGGTGCCACTTATCGCTGCGAGCCATTTTTGGAAATCCACGGTCTGAATTCCAATTCCACGACCGTGGATTTCGACGTCGAGTATTCTAAGCTGAAAACTCAAGATTTTGGGTCATTTTTCTAGATTTTTGAGTAATAAAGAGCTAGAGAGATAATTGACAACCTTTTTGTGTATGCATGCCAAATTAGCAGATCATCAATGTTGTAGACCATCTTTATGATTCGTAGAAGCCCACTATTAATGATGTGTTATCCTTACTTCCTTACTCTTCATTGATTAGTTGGTGGCATGAATCGAAAGCATGCATTAGCTAGTCAAATCCCTATCACAAGAGGCGGATGCAGAGATAGGCCTTAGTGCAACAGACAGAGCATCTTAATAGAGGTGGCATTTTGACATCTCATTGATGAGTTAGTATACATAACCATCTAGGAAAACACGTAGTTGCTATCAAAAGACCTCGTGGAATACAAACCTAGTCATATCTAGGATTTTCTATCACTTATATTTTTACTACACATTCACGACCGTGATTTTTCAAATTTGGCCATGATCTCGAAACAACAATGCTTCTGTCTACTAAAGGTGAGAGTTTAGGGTAACAAACAAGAATTATTTCTATTTATTTGTGTGCATAGCTTCCCCAAGATCATCATTGAGGGATCAAAGATCCCAAATGCGATATTTTTTGTTTCACGCGATCTGGACTCTTTACACGTTAATTAGGGAAATGCTTCCTTCTCTACACTTTCGACCTTAAAACCTCATCATATTCGTTTGGAACTCGCAATACCATTTATTAATCAACATATACATGTGGGAAAGCATTATATGCTATATATTGAGTTCAAATGATCAATCAACGCTCAATATGACATGAAAATATATATTGTTGGGAAGATAAATAACTCAAATTTAGGTGTTATCAATAAGTCTTCATAAGTTCCAATATGAAATTCAATTAAAACCTAACCGAATGGGTCTATCTTTGTAGTGAAGGCACATTGTTTGGTTGATATATTAGTGGCCAAGACTCATGCATCCTCTCCACAAAAATGTTAGAAATGAAATTGAGCATACTACAACGTGACAACCATCCTAATAGGTCTCCCATGCTCAATGTTTCTGAATTCTCAACCTCAAGGAATGAAGAAAAAAAAAACAGAAAATGAAAAACATATGGTAGTAATGAATATTTTTCACTTCAATAATTGGATGAATCAAACCTCATTAGTCTTTAGCAACCAATTATGTTGATAGCATAAATTCCCCAAGGAGAAACTAACACTTGCAAAATGTGCGTCTTCTACAATCATCTTAATAATTGCTGGTAGAGTTGGGATTGCTAGACCATACGAAGACTTGTAAAAAGTTGTTGTTGCTGAATGTGGAATGGGTGAGAAAGAAAATGATAAGAAATCAAAGATATCTCAAAATAAAATTGGCACAGATGATCTCAGTTCATCAAGTATAACAACTCATTTTAATGAAAATGGAATATCAATAGGAGTAAGTGAAGTGGCAAGAAGCTACCACTTTAATGAACTTATGCACAAAGAATGTGCATTTTATAATTACATAAAAATAGCAGAAAACAAAACACCTAAAAAATTACTCAGAAAAACAAATAAAATGATGATTTTATTTTACACGTGGATAAAAATTATCATGGAATTATTTTATTTTATTCTCCATGCCCACAATTAATAATATTTTTCTTCCACTTAATTTACCTCTTCATCTTTCTTGCCGTAAGGTCTTCAACTTTACCACCATCTTTCTTGGATTCTTTCTCATCACTCTCCTTTTCATCGTCTTTCTTCTTATCCTTCTTGTCATCATCGTCTTTCTTCTTATCCTTCTTGTCATCATCGTCATCATCATCTTTCTTCTTCTTTTTATCATCATCCTTGTCATCTTTCTCGTCACCGTCCTTGTTTTCCTTCTTCTTCTTGTCCTCCTCCTTCTCGTCATCGTCCTTGTTTTCCTTCTTCTTCTTCTTGTCCTTCTTGTCTTCGTCCTTCTTCTTATCGTCTTTCTTATCATCATCCTTCTTTGAGTTCTCGTCATCCTTCTCGTCATCCTTGTCATTTTTTTCCTTCTTAGAGGGTTTCTCCTTCTTTTCGCGTTTGTCATCATCCTTGTTGCTTTTTTCCTTCTTATCATCCTCTTTCTCGCTCTTGGAATCTTTGTCACCATCTTTCTTATCATCCTTGTCGTCATCACTCTTCTTGGCCTCTTTTTTGTTGTCATCTTTTTCATCGTCAGACTTTTTAACTTTTGAAACATCTTTCTTTTTATCATCTCCTTTATCAACGGATCCAGTATTCACTGATTGGCCAGCCTGATCATCTCCTCCTGCATCTTTATTCCCAATTGCATTATCTTGAGCTTCAACTTCTCTCATAGTCAATGCGCACATGAAAAGTGTCGCAAGAACAAAAAATGTCACAACTTTTAGACTCGCCATTGTTGGAACAAATGAGAGGTTCTCACGGGTGGTTATGAGTGATTAGAAGCTTTCGTTGATGTCTTAGAGTTTAACGAAATTATTATTTAAATAGAGGCATTGTAACCATTTTAAGGGAAAATATCAATTTCTCAAGTGTAGAATGTCTTGAGATATTATCTCCCAACCGTGATTTTGTTTGAGGTCCTTAGAAATTCGAGGAGTTTTGTATGAAAAATAGAAAAAGTCGGCATCAATTTCTGATCTTTGAGTGCTATTTATGTACTGGAATTAGTCTAATTGTGATAGTCGAATTTCCATCCAGGAGTCTATCGCGCATTAAGTTATTATATATGTTATCTATAAACCTTTGATTTAAATTAACAAGTGTGCTGATTTTTTAGCTAATCGAAGGCATAGTCTACAATTTAGGTTACATGATGTTGCTATTGAGGATCTATTTTTGCCTATGGGCTATTGTACGACATTCAAGGGGTCTCCGAACCCCGTTTGATTTTGAATGAAGGCTAGGATGATTTGCACCATTTATTTAAAAAATTTTGATTAAATGATTCATAGAAATAGTGTGCGGGATGAACCAATAAGAAGCAAATGGTTTTGTTAGCAGTTGATTCCAAATTACTCGTATTAGGTGCATCAATGTGTTTAGTAGCAGCCGATCGAAAAATTTAAATGAGAGAGGTGATATGGAGTGCTCAAACTTGCGACCGAGCTCAAGTTAACAAATAACATAACCAAGCATTGGAACCCAGTAAAGGTTAACAAGTAGCCAACATTATCAAAGCTACCAACGAACATTTGTATAATGGGGATTAGATATGACAGTGAACATTTGTAACATCGAGTAAGTTTATTCCTCTCCTTTTAGTCACGCAACTTCATTGCTCTACTCTTCTTAATTGTACTACCATTTCATAGAAACACGATGTGTGTAGGAAATGGTAACGTTCTACAATGTATTGCTAGGTATTGGTGGTGAACATAGGATTAACATTAAACCTGTAGTCATTCAATAAGGATACAAATTTACTAATATTATTGAAGCCACCTTACTCTTTTTGCCTGAAACTACAAAATATATGAAGGAGGCTCTATGCGGCATTGGAGACGATAATTGAGACCACACACTTGTATTCTCGTCCTCCATGATGCAGTCGACTTTGTTGGAGTAAGAACGTCCCAAAGTTTGAGTTTGCTCAAACCAGATTATGCTCTTCAACTCATACGTTATCTGTAGTTCGTGTACATAATGATCGTTTATAATGTCTTGGCTTAAAAATATCCAATTATCATTAAAAAAAGGATCAAGTGTAAAAGTACGCTTAGATGCTATCAAATGGATGTTTGAGTGTACCGAAAGAACATCCAAATCAAAATTGTCATAGATGTATTAAAATGGTGTAAACTTGCAATATATTTAAAATATAATCATGAAGTAAAGATGAACTCTTAGAGAAATCTAAAAAAATAAAAGAAAAATAAGTAAAACAGTTGGTTTTTCGGTAGGGGCCAGAGTTTGGGGATATTTCATGATTGTAAGTGAATAGGGGAATAAAGAAGTTTTATAGACAAGGGAAAGTCTCCAAGGGCAGTTTTTTAAGCCCTGGGGGTGGTCCAAACTGTAGACACCACTTTTTGTCCATGCTAAAATACATATATAATTAAATAAATTTAGTTTTTATCTAAAGTTTGCAATAGCGAATCTTGAATAACCTAACTAAAACGTATTTATTGTGCTGGGAATGGGTCTTGTTTGCTATCACTGACGAGATTAAGCAATAGCAAATTTCGATCGATACAATTGATAGTGAGGGTTGCAATTTTTTGCTTTGGTTTGACAAATTAGGCGATTTTAACAATTGTGTGAGTTTATCTTTGGATTGATTCCTAAGACTTTGAATCTGGTGGGGATTGTACCTTGATTTAGACACAATAGATGAGTCAAATTAAGAAAAATTAATAACCATCTTATTAAACTAAATTGGAATTCAAATAAACATTACTAAATAATTACAATTGCAAATATCATTACTAAAATTACAGGTAAGTGTTACAGTTCAACTAATTACAATTGCTGGTATTAAAACAAAAGTCAAAGTCCCAATCCAATCAGCCAACTTTGGTCAACAAGGTCAAAGCCCAAGCCTAAAGTCAACAAAGTGAACCCATTCAGGTTAGACCCAATCCATATTAGTCCGACCCAAACCAAGAGCACTACTGTTGCAAAATTGGAGAACAAGTTGTCATTTGCTATAAAAAGAACCCCTTGGCTCTTAAAAGGGAGACACTTCCTTTCCTCTCAAAAAACAAAAAAAACAGAACAAAAGAAACAGGGGAACTGGGATCCTTTTCTTCTTCTTTCCTGCATACCACCTTTCTTTCTTCTTAAACGAAAAAAGAGACCTATGCTTCTTCTTGTTCTTCCTCTTTCTCCTTCCCCTTTAAAATTGCAGACACCAACTGAAGCCCAAATCAGAAAGAAAACAGAGAAGGAAGACAAACAAATAGACTTCCTTCTTCTTTTCTACAGTTCCACTCTTTCCTGTTGCTCTCCCTTCCTGTATCACAGAAAGAACGTTAGGGTGTCCTCTTCCCTTTCCTCTTTGCTTAAAAAAGAGGAAGACACACCTAGAGAAACCACAAACAGACAGACAAAGGAAAGAAACTTCTTTCCACTTCTATTCTTCTTCTCTTTTCTGACACACAGATAAAGACAACAAGGGAGACAAAATTTTCCCTTACACCTTCCTACTTTCTTCCTCCCCCCCCCCCACTTCTTCCTTATAGAAGCACATACAACAACAAAAATACCCACAAGGAAAGAGAAACTCATTAGGCGCACACTGAAAATCACTATAAATGATCTGTCATGTTCCAACTCTAAGAAGACAAGAAAAGCAGCTTTCATCCATTTCCTCAAGCTTCAAAGAATAAGGCTGGTGCCACAAAAGTCCAACCATCATCATCGCCTCTACCATTCATCATTATTATTCATAATCATCTTCCTACATATGTCAAGCTTTTTCTTTGAAAAGCTCAATCAACGTCGAAAAAATCACAAAATGGCAATTTCACCACAACAAGAAAGTGAATTAAAGGCAAAACCGATACAATCTATAAGTTCTCCACATTTTGTACACTTTGATTTTATTTTTATCATCTAACATTTTCATGTCGGAGCATATCACGAGGCAACTACTACATCTGTGCGTCATCTTGCTTGTTTTGATTGCTTTGATTTGTTTATCAAATTCAACTTCATACCAAGTCAATCTAACACCAAGTTTATAAGTTTACCTTAAAAGAGATTAAATAATAAAGGGAACCCAAGACACAACCTTTGTTGTTTTTGGGCAGCCGTCACTAACCTTAAACACATATCTAAGAATCCACCTAGACCACAACCACAAATTCCCAGATTTAGATACGTTGTAACTGCCACCAATTCTATAACTCAGTCATCCCCAAGTTCTATATCAATCATAGTCGAATCCCACTTCCAAACTCAAGTATCCAAATCAACCATAAAATAAGACATCAAGCTCCTAATAATCTCAAGCAATAGCAGTGATTTCAGGCTGTTATCAAGTCTTTTTACTCCCATAATTTTAACACAATCTGGGTTTTCAAATCATCATACCAGCACGACCAAACTCATCAAACCCACTAAATAAACCTCAAAATCAAGATTAAGACAAGCATAAACGTTTTTCCTAAGACTCAAATTTATGAATCCATTTCAAATCCACAATATTATGATCTGTTTTCATGTAGATTCTGTAATCTTACTAAGTCAAGGTTAGGAGAACCTTACCCAAACCAACTTCAGTTTTAAAAAAATCTGCAAAAATAAAGACAGAATCCCGCGAATAAGAAAAGAAAACGAAAACATTAAAATACATGAGCTCACCACATTCTGCCTCCGGCAACACTATTGCAGCCGTTGCCGCCGCTGCGGTGGACGTCGCTTAAACCCACCTCTCGTGTCTCCTTCCCAGGGTTTCTCCTCCCAGGCTTCCACTCTTCTCCCCCTCGATCGAATCTCATAAATAAAGCAAAAAAGGGCTCAAATAGAACCAATCAAAATGCAGAACTCGTAAAAGGATTGCATGTCGAGATCCTTACCTACATTGGGGATTTCCCGATCGATTTTTGGAAGTCAGGGTTGCTTTATGTCCAAAGGCAAAAGAGGAGAGTAGATTGTATTAGGTTTCTTTTATCTCTGTTTCACTTGGTGAAGAGAGGCGAGACAGAAACAGAGAGAAACAAGCGAGGAGACGGGGAAGATGAAGGATCGAGTGATTATTTTCGTTTTTGGTTTAGTTGTTCATAGGTACGACAGAGATGAGGTAAGTCTGAGGGGTTTAGTTTTCGTTGGCTTCTTTCTCAGGAGAAGAGAAGGAGAGAAGAGTTGGGGGAAAATTGTTCGGTCATTCGTGTTTATGGTTTAGATATAATGAGATTGGGATTCCTTCTCAATTCCATGTCAAGCTAAATTTGCCATTTAATTTTATCTGAATTAAACTTATTACACATAAATATCTAAGCCAAGCCAAGCCAAGCCAAGTTACGATTACCTCTAAATATTTCAAAATACTAAAATATTTTATAAATCCTCTTGTTTGGGCCTCTATTTTTTATACACGTACGTGTTTTACCTAGAAATTCCCCTTAATACAAAATCTAGGTCAATAGACTTTGATAGTCTTTTCGACAAACTTCTTCCGAAGATTATCTAACATTCAAACATTAAAGTGAAACGTCATACATACATTGCCTAACAACTCAAATTATCATCTTAGTGACGATTAATAGAACGTGTTAAGATCACTTCTTAAAAAAATCACTAAATTTCAATCGAACTACGTGGACTTTGATCCCAACTACTCGTGTACTGACTCGCTATGACACAACTCCTAACAATGGCCAAGTGTAACCAATGAAAGGGATTGCAGTATAGTGGCTAAAGTAATAAATATCGAATCCACGGGTCTCTAGAGTTACTATTACCTAGCTTCAGTTCATTATCTAGCAAACCAGATTAAGATGGAAGAACTAAAACTACTCTAGCAAACTACAGTTAAAGTTAATCTAATTACAGGTTGGGAACTCACTTAGGTATGATTCCCCCTAGCCACTACCCAGATTAATGATTGATGATCTCTAACATGTTTCACTTTCATTCAAAATGCGGAGAATCCTTAACTAGACCTTGAGTCTCGACTAAAGGAACAAGGCTCTCTTGAGTCAATTGCCTAAATGGACGTATCCTTCTCTAGAACAACCGATCAAGGCGTTCTGAACTAGATTCCCTCTATCGAATGAGGTTCTCAATCGATACAAAGCAGTGAACCAATCCTCGAATAAAGCAATCCATCCAATACTATCAATATATGGTGCTCTATTGACCTAATCAGGTATTAGCTCTCGTAGGATCAAAGCAGAATCAATAATCTCGACTAAAGCAGAATTGAATCATGAAAACATGCATAGATTGAATATGAAATCAAGATTATCAAGTAAGAATACTCATACAACCATCCAATCAAACAAACATAGATAGGGTTCCTCAAAACCTAAGTGAAGGGAAGTTACTCCATAGTGGAGAGAGACTACAGTAAGAATCTTCAGATGATCAGTCTTCAAGTTCGGGCTTGTCCCTCGAGCTTCCAAGGCGAAGAAATCCTCCAATTCCAGTCCAAGAGTGCTCTCAAATCGCCCTCTCTCTCTTTGGTTCGTCCCTTGGGTGTTTGGGATCCAAAACCCGACTCTCCCCTCTAAAATTCGCAGAAAACAGACTTATACCCGAGCAGGGACAAAAAAAATGGTAGAGTTTAGTCATGCCCGTGTTTTGGTCCGACCCGTGTTTTAAATCCCTTCGGCAGTCTTCACAAGATAGGCTCGGTATAAAAAACACTAGCAGGTGCCAGATGAAACATGGCCGTGTTTTTAGGGTAGAGTGCCCGTGTTTCTTCCGCCGAACATGTTCCTTATATTCAATGCTTCGTTTCTCCCTCGTCTGGACTCCGAATCAGTTTTTGTTTGATCCTAGACGCTCGTAGTTTAGTCCTCTTTATTTTCATGAGAAGAGTGCATGATTCTTTGTCCCTAAATGAGTTAGAAATTCATTCTTCTTCAGGTCAACCCGAGTTTCTTCTCCCGAATCGCCAATTGATCTCTGATTGACTTGAAACTTGCGCCTATGCTTCGCTTTACATGCTAGGACCTAAAATGTGACAAAGGAACACAAACTAGCGTAAAATAGGTCAAATAAGCGATAATGCAAGCTTAAACGATCAAGAAGCAGAGGGAAAACATGTACAAATGTCGAGTCATCAGGTACGTAGGCAACCAATAGGTTCGAGTCCAAATAATCAAAAAGCTCTTTCTTTAATTTTGAGTATTATTTCAATAGACGTATGACAAAATCGTAATAATAATCACCAAATTGATTGAATCATATAATTAAATACGCAAATAAGGCACAAATTATAAAACATCCAAACCTTAAAAAGGCTTATCAATTTAACTAGTACCAATTATGGGTGTTGTGGGGTGTGAATACACTTCTCCACACGTAACCGTACTCTCGAGCCCAAATCTCTAAAGTTTCACAGACCAGAATCTGGTTTTGACCCGAAGGTCGAGACCATACCAAATGAGTATTCGATTCATGCCAAGTAAGATCGATGACGACTCTGAGCAATTCGCAATGGGTCCCTCGATTTCGAGGGGCGGTTGAGACACAAACCATACTAAAATTTTGAAAAAGGGGTTACTTTAAGGAGGCCTTATACTATAAAAATGATGATATTATGGTGTGGGGAGATGGTTCCGAATGGACTAAACCATCCATAGGAACCATCCGGGCCTAATTGGTGTTTTCAATTCTAGACTTACTTAATGTAGAAAAAAATCATGAGGAAAAAATGATCTCAAAGACATGAAAAAGAACCAAATAAATACGTAGTTGCAAAGGAAAAATAAGAGGATAATAGAAGAAAAATGGGTTGCCTCCCACTAATCATTCATTCTTTCAAGCATTTGAGCTAGGCGATACCATAATTATTATGCCCTAGTGCAACAAATCACCTCGAACTCCTCCATTGATGTTGCCAATAAATATGGTTTGAGTAACTGAAAATAAATTTGGAAGGGGTGCCCTATTTGTTGGGTAACATGACAGTGGTATAGAGGTAGACACACAGTGGATGGTAAATGGACCTACCCATTTAGATCTTCACTTATGGGGAAATAATCTTAATAAAGAGCCGAAGAGCAAACCTTGATCTCTTACTTTGAATCCTTCTCTTTCAGATGGAAATCATTGATACGTTTAGTGCATACTTTGTATAGTCATGCACCTTCATATGCATGGAATCTGAACTTCCTCAAGTTGGAGGATTTGATTTCTCTATTCTTCTCGAGCTAATTTGGTGAGGTTAAATGCATTAATATCCCATTAAGCCTTATGTCCAATCTTATCTAGCAAGTGGTTGGTCTTCCCATACACCATTTGAGAAGTTGAAGTGTTGTTGCAGTTATGATGAAGTTTCTATCATTTTTTTTCAATATTTTCCTAAAGCTTTTATTTGTGAGCACGACTTATCCACTTGTTAGAGGATGATAGGAGATGAACAGTTGATGGAGAATGCCAAGCAGACTGCATAATTGATCGAGTTATCTTTGCAAGTGTCATCATTGCACGAGGTGCAATAAAGCAGGCTAACAATTTAATTATAAATTTTTTAGTGGTTTCAGATGTTATTTGTAAGAAGCGCTTGATATCACATGTCAAGGTTAAGTGCTTTAATATCTCATCAAGCTTAATGTTGAAGCTCTATTGGGATGTGGTCCTTGTTCCCATACAACATTTTATAAGGTGAAGGGCTTACAAATTTTTTATTTGCTTTCTGATATGCCTAAATAATTAAGCATTTGGGTGACAAATTCATGCATGAATTGTCTATCGCTTTCTGCAATATTGTCTTAAGCTCTTTATTTGTTAGCTCGACTTATCCACTTGTTTGAGGATGAATGAGTATCCAATGATCACTAATCATAACATTAGGTGCATGATGATATGGAAAATATATGTTTTATAACCTCATTTTATGGCATTTTCCATGATTTCTTCATATCTTTACCCATTTTGACTTTCAAATGGTTCATATATTTTCTATGATGCATTTAGTAGTTTTAGGTGTGTTTTTATACATTGATGCATTTTTTGTGTAGTATTTGGTATTTTCAGACAGTGATATCACAGTGGATCACCTTGAACAAGATGTAGACATCAAGACTCATACAATGGAAGTAAGAAATAGAGCTATGAAGCCCAATCCATGAATGGTAGCCATTTTGGCCTGCGATAACACAAAATGGTGGTTTATATGTTGTTTTCTAGAATGCTGGACTTTCTGACTCTAACCTATTAGATATTCTTTCATTTGGTTACAAGTAGAAGATACATGAGAGATATTATGTTTTGAGAGGGTTTCTCCCATAAAACCTCATGAGAAACCTGATATATTGCCCTATATATAGACCACTTTGGGCTCAATTTTGCACAACATTTACAGAGGGATTATAGTCTTTAGAGTAGCTCCATAACCCATAAATTGGCCATTAGGTCTGATGGAAGAAATGTTAGCGGAAATTTTAGCATATGCACCATTTTATGCAAAATTCCACCATTCTCATAAAATAGAATATTTTTTAAACTGATGTCTTCATTATTTCTTGTCCCTATGAGTGGTTAGTCGATAAGTTGTATAGGTTTGTTTACTATATAGATTGCTAAGATTATGTAGGACATTTGAAACTTAATGTATAGACATCAATTGATTGTTTTTTAACCTTACTATATTTATTGCATTTAATTATATTCTTATTTATGTATGTGGATTGATTATAATAAGGCTATTCATATGATTAATGGCACACCGTTGGCAATACAAGGATTGATTATATTCTTATTTATGTGGATTTGTTGCATTTAATATATTCTTATTTATTTATGTGGATTGATAACAACAAGGATATTCATATGATTATTGGTCATTAACATATGCAAAGGGTAATTGTGACAACATGAATAGTTAGTTACTCGTGTGCCATCTTAATCCATCTTCAAAGGATAGAACCAATAGATGGTAGGATATTGGAGCATGATGAGTGGAGTAATCCATGTGAATTCCCTCATCACTTATATGTTGTCTTTGTCTTTGTCTTTTTATTTCTTGTCTGGAAACTCTAGAGTGAGTTTTGCAAATACAACACCCCCTTCTACTGCTTTCCCCATTATCTCTACTGTTATTTTCGTTTTATGAACTTTTACATTTCAAAGATTTTCGAACTTGAGGTATCTCAACCTTAAATAAAAGTTTATCCTTAAAGAATGAGATCCTCGTTGACCGAGTAGTGGAAATTCAAATGCTCAATTCATTCATAAAGTTTGCCTAAGCTTGAACATTATATGTTGGAAGTTATGCAATCAAAATCACGCTTTAAAACTTCAAAACTTATGCTTTTACACTTTTAGGTCCTCAAGATGCTTCTACGTAGAATTGCGCTTTTCACTTACATGTGTAGTCAAAATCTACCCTTTAAAGCTTAAGAGCTTACGGTTTTATGCTTCTAAATCACCTAAATGCTTCTATGTGGAATAGCGTTTTTGACAGCATTGGTTGGAAGGGCTTGATATCCCATGTCAAGGTTAAGTACCTTAATACTCGTTCAGCCTCATATTCAATCTCTATTAGCAAGTGGTCGACCTTCCCATACATGATACACCATTTAATAAGGTGAAGGGCTTATGACTTTCATATATGTCATGCACGGACAATGCAATAAAAAATACAAGAAAGGCAACAATCACCAAGAAAGTAAAGAACATATAGATGTAAGTGGTTCACTAACATAAAGAACATATAGATGTAAGTGGTTCACTAACACAATGCGTTGTTAGTTAATCTACATGCGGCAGAGAGTGAGTGATACTATATTTCAGGAGATTTAAAATTACACAGGAGTATGGGAAGTATACATAGTACTTCTCCATGGCCTAACCCTAACCCAATATAGTAAAGAATAAGGTTACATACTAGGTCCAACATAGAAACCTAAACATGTACAAGCCTATACACCATGGATTAATGGGGGCGTTGCTTAACTATACTTCCAATGGACGACAGATCATTCGGGTCAAGTCATATAAACCAATCTCCCCTTGACTTGAATCCTCCTTTTAAATATTTGATTTACTTTTATCCTAGCACTCTCCTTCCTTAATGCCCCTAAGGGCATTGTTGAAACTTGCCATGTGGAACCAATTTTGTGAACATATTAGCAAGATTATAGGTAGTAGCCTCTTCATTCACCTTAATCATTTCTTTGTTCTCAAGACATACTATCTCACAATGATATGCTTAGTCCTTTCATGATGGACTTGATCCTTGGCCAAGGCCCAATCATATTGCACTCATCCCGTCACAATAAACAACTACCTGATCACGATGTAGACCTAAACCACTAACTATCCCCTTCAACCATATTCGTCCATTGGGAGCTTTTGTTAATGCCATGTACTCTGCTTCTATAGTCAATATAGTAACTGTAGACTGCAAAGTCTCCTATAAGATAACCACAGAACCTCCAAGAGTGAATACATAACTAGTAATAGATTTCTCGTGTCAACATCCCCAACATAATCAGAAGTTGAATATCTTATCACCAAGCACTTTGTATCACTTCCAAAACTGGTTCCCGCAATTGCCGTACCCTTTAGGTAATGGAAAATCTTCTTCACAGCTTGCTATTGTTCCTTCCTAGAGGGCATCATGAGCCTTATGACAACACTAACAGCCTATGCAGGATTTTGTATAGTGCAGAAAGTAGCATACTTAGAACTACCTACTGCACTAGCGTATGAGACTCGTGACATAACTCCTTCTCAGCCTTAGACTGTGGTACATAAGTTGAGGGTAGATTAATATTTGAAGCACTAGGTGTATTTAACAGATTTTATGAAGATATGCCAAACTTGGATAATATCTTCTGGATGTAGCCCTTATGTGAAAAAAGCTTCTTCTGATCCATTTCCCTATAAATCTCCATACAAAATCTTCTTAGCAACTCTCAAATCCTTCATCTCAAACTCAGCATTGTGAAGCCCCTTTAACCTCTGGACATCAGACTTCTTCCTCGTTACATACAGAACTAGATAAACCATCAATCCATCATCAGCCTTTCTGTGATATACACAACAATCATATGGACTTATATCATAGCCCAAATCAAACATATAACTATCAAACCTCTTGTACCATTGACTTGGAGTTTGCTTAAGTCCATACAAGGACTTCTTCAACTTACTAACATAATCTTCTTTTTGTGGAACTTGAAATTCATCTGGTTGAGTCATAAATCTCTTCTTATTGCTCTTCATATAGAAAAGCTATCTTCACGTCCAGTTTATCAAGATCCAAATCTTGATGTGAAAACTATTGCTAGAAACACCCTGATCGAAGTATGTTTGACTACTGGTGAGAAGATCACATTTTAGCCAACACATCTTCTTGCATGAAACCTCTTGCAACCAACCAATCTTTATATTTTAGACCTTATGCAGATGTCATCCCTGTCTTCTTCTTGAAGATCTACTTGTTTGTAACAATCTTCCTTCGCTGTGGTGGTTTGACTAGCTCCCAAATCTTATTCTTATCAAATAATTCCTTCTCATCTCCCTTTACAACAACCTACTGAGTAGCTTTTCCACACAAAAAGGTTCACTGTACGCAATGCAATCAAAATTGAGATTTTAAGTAAAATAAAAAATTATGGTAGAATCGGAATCGGAGATTAAAATCGTAAGACTTTAAGGTTCATATTAAAATAAAAGATAGTAATAAAATTGTATATCCTGAATAAAAATCAACCACATACAACATAATTACTTTCCAAGAAGTTTATTTGCGAAATAAACACAACTAAATCCATATATTTATTCTTGTACATAATATCAACACACAAATAAGCAACCTCATTGATATCACTTAAATAATAGTTAAGAGTAGAAAATCACATAAGATCGTTAGGATCAACATTAACATCACTTACACATAATCATCAGCCTCACCCTAACCCTCATCCTTGTTTATTTGCTTGAGGACTAATATCATTCTTATGATCACTTTAAGTACTTTCACGTTTCACCATTAACTGTACTTCCTGATCATCGTCATCTGGAAAAGATAATTCACTGATTGATGCATTCCCTTCTTAGTTTATAAAAGGTCGGGAATAGTGGTGCTGAAGGATTGAGAGATGAACGAAAGCTTGCAATAGAATGGAGATTTGGATTCTTGTAGGGTGGTGGGAACAAACTACAAGCTAATTGGGAGAGTGAAAGATATCGATGAGGGAAGGAGTTGAGTGTCAACTTGCGAAAGAGGAAGATACGAGGAAGAGAATGAAAATAAATTGAGGGCTGTCTATCGGGTTAGGGTTGGTGTTGTTCATTATGTTGGGTCGGGGGAAGTATACTTGGCACGGTTCATGGACTAAACCCGACTTGACTGGCTTAATTTTGCTCTTATTGATATGAACCTTAAAATCGTACAAAATTGTAGAAATTGTAGATTTTAAGGATTTTAGAGTTTTAAATCGGGATTTTATAGGATTTTAAGGTTCAAAGATTTTACAGTGAAATCAGGATTGGAACTCATAGGTAAGATCTTAAGATTTAAATTGGGATTTTGACTACATTGCCTGTAGGATAATGGCTCACCCGTATCTCCCACTTAAAAAATATAAGGAGCATACGCGACCATATCCTCAAAGTCATATCTCCTCGTAGGTATCCCCTATACCGGTTCTCTTTGGTCTACATGAAGCTATCGACCGGTGAACCTGTGCACTGGACATTAAAAAATATGGAACCACAAAAATATCTAAATGTTGATATTCTCCATCTTAGGCCAGAGACTCACCCTCATCTAGCGTAAAGTGTTGCTCCACCAGTTTATTGATAACTCAATATTTGCATATGATTTTGCCCACCATTCTTACACTATTTGAGGCACGATTCTCGTGTTTTAAGCAGATTTCACGCTAGGTTGTGCTTTTATGTCGTATTTAAGGACCTGGAGCGAAAATAGAGGCTTGGAAGCGTGTTTCGGTTCAAAAGAGGAGAGTTAGCAAAGAGGGTAGCTGGAAAGCAGAATACCCGGTCAGGCCACCCAGATACCCGATCAGGTATAATAAGAGGCGATCGAATAATCAACACAGGAGGCCCCCGGTCGTGAGCCATAAATATGCTATCAGGTATTTTACCCAGGGATCGGGTATTCTTCCCCTTCAATGATAGGTGATGCACGTCGTTTTGATTAATACCCAGTCTGATTCCTGAATAACCGGGTATGCCCAACTCGGGCTGTTACAAGCTGAACACCGGAATTGTTCAACATTCGATTATTGGAGCTGAAAATAAAGGTTTAGAGAGAGAAAATGACAAAGAGAAACCCTTGAGTTCCCTAGATCAAGTCTCCCCACCATTGGAGCTCGATTCAAGGCTCGAGGAGCGATGATGGACGACCCGGGGCAGATTTCTTCCATCTACACGATGATTTCTACATCCGGCATAACTTTCCACTCTCTCTCTATGGATTAAATTCCTCTATCACTTGGGTATGTAAGAACCATAGAGTGTATGTTAGGAAGATTTGTGTGAACCCTTTGCCATGAATGATTGATTGTTTTATATCCGATTGAAGTATTTATTCATAATTGCTTGAGTCTTTATCAAATTCTAGTGATTCCTGCTTTGACCTAGAAAGATAATCTCTGCATAGGTCAATAGAGCATCTTGAATTGGAAGTAGTGAATTGGTGACTTTAGTTGAGAAGTCGATTCACTGCTCTATACTGGTGTAGAACCCAGTAGAGGAAGTTTAAATCTTATTGCCTCGGTTAGCTTATGTCGGTGGATGTTAGTCACTCGCCGGACATTCAAACTGAGAGGGTCTGGAGCATTTTAGTCGAGACTCCAGATTGTTTGAGAACTTTCCGCAGTTTAAACATCAATAAACCTGACTTAGGTGAATTACCACTTGGCCTAACTGCGATCTAGGGGGACTCATACCTAAGTGATCCTTCTCAATCTGAATACAACCGCTACATGCCTGTTTGTTTCTCCGTTTGATAATCTTCACTCAAACTGAAAAACTAGATAATAGAGATTTACGGAGTAGACAGTACACCTAGGACCCGGGTTTACAAGTAAAACTGAACCCACTATACTGCATTTCCGAACTGCGATTGCACTTGGTCGTAGTTTGTAGTTGTGTTTTAGCGATTTATTTATCTAACATTCCTGCTATCTTCTACAATAGTAACCTTCAACATGGGAGAAAACATGAATTTTTCATCCAACAACAGTATCTACTAAGTAGAACTCCATGTTCAGAAGATGACTAGACTCGATATCCCTTAACTTCATCCCCAAAATCTAGAAGATGGCCGCATTATTCAGTTTCAGATTAATTTGGCACCTTGTGTCGTTAAGTCCCTATTTGGGTTTTTAATACATTAGTTATTTGATGTTATTGGATTTTTAATGGCCCGTTACAAGTGATTAATGAGCCACTAAAGCGATCTCTTTATGGCGCTTTGTGATCATTAATGGTTTGTTTAAATCTCGATTTATGAGATGGAAAGAATTAAAGGGTATTAACTGTCAGTCTTATTACTACTTAATATTGTTATTGGTTAGCTAAAAATAGTTGTCTAAGTCGATGTCATGTTTGTTGTAGTTTTCAAGAAAGTATAGAACACTTGTTATTTTATTTCCCCCTTGTCATCCAGTTATGGTCTTTTATGGGATTAACTGACATGTTTTTTTCGGCCCCGACAATGAATTTTAGTTTGTGGTGGCATCAAGTTATGCTACTTAAGCAGTCCCAAACCCATATTCTCCAAGTAGTATGCCTCTTGTGGAGAATATGGAAAATAAGAAATATAGTGGTATTTGAAAATAGCCAGCCCCGTGTCCATTTGCTTGCCCGCCAATCCTCGTTTCAGTCCCGTGAAGTTCTCTCCTACTTGTTGTCTGCCTCGTCATCCATACCTCGTGCTCCTATGTATGCTATTCCTCTGTGGGAAGGCCCTCCTCAAGACTATATGAAGATCAAGTTCGATGCTACTGTCTAAGTTTATGGCTACTCGTTTGTCCTTGATGTTTGTGGCTCGAACGGACATGTGCTTCTGGCCTTGGGTGTCCAATTTTTAGGAGTGGAAGTTTTGTACCGAATACCATACCGAATTTGTCTATTGTTGGTATTACCGAATACACGTATTATTTCTAGGGATTGGGATTGCATTTCCATTGTTATTTGGTATTAGGGATTATAGGATTGGGGTAAGTATATATCGAAATATCGATCAATACCAAAATATAAGCTAGTTGGTATTTTATCCTATCAAATAGACTCTCTCATTCACTACTACATGACCCTCAACCACTGACACACTACGACAAAACACCAAACTGCGACCAAGTATAATCCCAGTCTGGAAATGCAGAATAGTGGGTAAGTTTAATTTACCAACCCAGGGTCTAGATCAACTGCCTACTCTGTGAACTTCTATTATCTAGCGGGACTAAATGAGTGTAGGTGAATTCAATCTAAACAGAAAGAAAGTAGTAAATTGTCCGGTTTTCTAAAGCAAGAGAAGAGTCACTCGGGAATGAGCCCCCTAGCTCCTTAGTTAGGTTCAAGTTATAATTTCCTTTGGTTGATTTACTGTTGATTAAAATGAGGGAAGATCCGACAGTAGCTTGGAATCTCTTAAGCTGACCAAGCCCTCTTAGACAGACTGACCGGCAGACGACTAGTCTTCACCGGGATAGAAAGCTAAGGCAATTAACACAAAATTCCACTACTGGAACCAGATTCCAGTACAAAGCAGCGAATTGACTGAATCTCGAACAATCAATTCACTCCTATCGATTGAAGAAGCTCTAACAACCTAATTAGATTCTATCTATCTCAGGTTATAGCAGAAATCAAAAGAAGTTGATCAGCAATTGACTCAATATTCAATAAACACACTTCAATCGATTAAAACCAATCAGTATATCAATCCAAAAGTCATTACAACTTAAATCCCTAACACACGGAACTAGGGTTCTTCATACCCAAGTGAGAGAAAGGAATACTTTATAGAGAGAGAGAGAGAGAGAGAGAGAGAGAGAACAGAAATCAAAGCAACCATACTCATAAAGATGGGATTAATCTACTCTAGGATGTCAATATTCACTCCTGGGAATGCAATATGGGCTTCAATGGTGAGAAATCCACTCCAAAATAGCTCCTAGGGTTTGTTCTTCTCACTTTCTCTCTCTAGAACTTTGTTTTTTTCTCCAAAAAGTCGACCTCCTTCAAAATATGAGTTCCCCTGCAATAAAACCCGCACAGCTGCAAAAACACGTCCTCTAAGCCATAAAAACTCGACCGTATTTTAATCAGAAGAGGTCGTGTTTCGAAATGACGATTCTGTGAAGTGCAGAGGAAAAACCCGGCCTCCGACACAAGGCCGTGTTTTTCAGCATAGAGGGTGTGTTTGAGGGCGTGTTTCTCAGCAGCCCTGCTGCCCGGTTTTCGTGATAGACCTTCTTTCATCTCCAAATGTCCCGAAACTCGTCCCCAAGCCATATCTACGTACTAGGACCTGAAATATGACATAAGAACACAACCTATCGTAAAATTATCCAATGAGCGATCAATCGCTAAGCTAAACGATCAAAAAATGAAGGGAAAACATGTGTGAATGCGATGTTATCAACCAAGAGTGTCATTTAATTATACATAGATCATTTCATCAATATTTCACAACTTAAAAGTCCCCATCCACCTCAATTTTGACTTTCCAAATTAAGTCACTGTCTTATCTCACCTAATCTCTTGTTATTTTCATAACACAAAAAATCAAACACTAGTATTAGTCGTCTCTCAGCCTCCAATTTGTCAAATTAAAAATTACCAATGACAAGTACTTGAGATGTCACCTCTCCTCTATTCTCCTTATAAATATCCTAGCTCTAGGAAAACTCAAGATTCTTTGCTTAGTCTCTTTGCCCTAAATTAAACAATCAAATCTAATTTATATATTTAATTATTAATTGCAAAGGTAATTAATTTCGTATTTGATAATATTGATTGGGATACTAAAGTACCGATTGGGATACTAAAATATTTAGGGATTGAGTGAGATTGGGATACTAAAATTATTTAGGAATTGGTATTTTGAGTGATTTTAGGGTTTAATTCGGTTTTCAGGATTTCAGTATTTGGTATTAGGATACTGATACGGCGATACCGTACCGATTTCCACCCCGACCAATATTAGTGGATCTCGAACCTGTATCTTACAGAACTCCTTCCACCCCCATACCATTGTCTGTTTGAAGTTTGTTGATCTTCTTGCTAGTTTGATTATCCACTAGGACCTTCCACTGCTTGAACTTCTTGAAGACTTCATGAATATCCTAGTAAACCTTGAGTAATCAGCGATAATAGACATAAAAAAATACATGCACCCTCCTATGGATTAAACTCCTCCCAACAATCAGAGTGGAGGTAATCCAGTATCCCCTTCGTCCGATGGATACCCTTTGATGACACTCTATTTATAGTGTTTATCACTCCTATATTTGATATATTTTCCCCTTCTATCAATTCATATTTGATGACACTCTATTTATAGTGTTTATCACTCCCATATTTGATATATTTTCCCCTTCTATCAATTCATAATTGGGATGATCAAGTCTAAACATTCATAGATGAATTATTTTTGCCTTGGGAAGTTGTTACGCCAGAAATTACAGGCAATAAGTCAATGACGACTGATAGACCGATAATTATACATGTTTTCACCCCTTTTCTGAAGCCGTTTGTGATGAGAAATCTCGTGTTTTAAGCCGATTTCACGCTAGGTTGTGTGTTTATGTCATATTTCAGGACCCGGCGTTGGAATCGAGGCGGAGAAACGAGTTCTGAGTCGAAAGGAGCGAAGTTGGGAAGAAGGAGGCTAGAGAACCAAAATACCCGGTCAAAGGCAGAAATACCCGACCGGGTATTTTCTGTCCATGGTCGGGTATTTTTCCTTTGGGTGCCCCGTGAGAAACAGAGGGGGGCCCGGGCAAAATGGCTAAAATCCCCGGTCGGGGATTATGGAGAGTGACCGGGGATTTTCCCTTAAATGAAACGGCGAGTTTTGTAAATACCCGGTCGAACCCAAAATACCCGACCGGGTATTTCGACAGGGTATCGCGACCAGGCAGCTGATAAAAGGAAGAAGAAGACCAACATTGAAGGGTTCCGAGTTTTTAAGAGAGAAATCGATTCCTAGAGAGAGAAAGCGACGAACCAGAGTTCCCAAGTGCCATAGCTTGATCTTCATCACCATTGGAGCCCGGCTTGAGCTTGGAGAAGTGCCGATTAACCGTCCAGGGGCAGAAATCCGTCTTCACAGTATGATTTCCGCGTCGGAATCTGCTTTTACTTCTTTCTCTATGGAGTAGTTCCCCCATTCATCTGGGTATGGGGAACCCTAGAATTGTATGCTAGGTCTGATTGTATGAACCCAAGTACAGAGTTTGTGAATTGATTATATTCGATTGAGGTTTGAATGATTGAATGACTTGAATCCTGATCAAATTCCTGTTGTTTCTGCTTTGACCTAGAATGAGAATATATGCCTAGGTTGATAGACTATCCTTAATCGAAGGTAGCGAATTGGTGACTTTAGTCGAGGAGCCAATTCGCTATTCTGTACCGAATTCCATTCGGTAGTGGAGGTTTGGTTCGTTAGGGCCTCAATCTGTTTACTCCGGTGGAGGTTAGTCGCCCGCTAGAGACTCAGATTGAGAGGGTCTGGAGACCTTTAGTCGAGACTTCAGGCTAATTAAGAACCTTCCCCAGTACAACTTTCATGAAAACTGAACTTGGTAAATTGCAATCCGACTTAATTGCAGTCTAGGGGGAACCATATCCGGGTGACCTCTCTTGACTTGAAAACAACCGTTTACTTGCCTTGTGTTTTTGTTTGCTTGAGTTTGCACTAAAAGTTCACTGCTAGATAACGAGAATTCACCGAGTAGTCATCACATCTAGGACCCGGGTTGACAATAAAACCCATACCCGCTATACTACGCTTTAGGAAGTGGTTACACTTGGCCATTTTCTAGAGTGACAGTAGGAGTGAGTCAAGTTTTTGGCGCCGTTGGCGGGGAACGGCTAGGTTGTTGAAGAAAAGTGATTTCTGTTACTTTAGCATTTTCATTTTCGCATTGAGTGTTTGTTCTTTCCCACTTGTGCCTTCACGGGTTTGCATTGCTTGATTGTGTGCAGATAGTGCATGACCCGTAGCAAGTCGGGAGGGTTACTGCCGTTGAATCCTGAGATTGAGCGCACCTGCAAACAACTTAGGAGACAACAGCGAGCTAGACTGGCTACGGTGGAGCGCAGAGATGGCCAATTAATCAGCGAATCCGAGGACGAGTACGAGATGGAAGGCGATCAGAACCCACCTCCTCAGAACCAGATCCTGGGGAACGACCCAAATCCCCAGGGAGCTGGGGCCCATCATCATCCACCACCACCGGGTCCCACCTTGGAGTATTACTACACTCCGCGGATTGCTGACATCCGCCCAGTCATCCTCTATCCGCCGGTTCCAGCAAAAAACTTCGAGATCAAGCCATGCTGGATTCAACTCATTACATCCTCTATCCAGTTCCATGGCTTGAAGGATGAGGAGGCCCGGGCACATCTTTCCCGTTTTCTGCAGCTGACAAACGGGTTCAAGTTGAACGGTGTTCCGGATGACGCAATCCGCCTTCACCTCTTCCCCCATTCTCTGGCGGGGAATGCTAAGAGGTGGTTGGAGACCCAGCCCCCACTATCCATCACCTCTTGGGACGATCTGGATGACAAGTTCGTGCACAGGTACTATCCGGCATCGAAGACCACGGAGATTCAGCGGGAGATCACTCACTTCCGCCAAGAGCCAGATGAGTCCCTTCGTGATGCATGGGAGCGGTACATAGGATACTTCTGGCAGTGTCCCCATCATGGCTTCAGTGATGCTTTCACAGTTGGGAACTTCTACAGTGCCCTCACCCGAGACAGCCAGAGGGTGATCGAGTCTCTATGCCCAGGAGGGGATATCCTTACTAAGACTCCACCCGAGCTGAACCAGATGATCAGCACCTTGACTGCCCGAGATCATTCTTGAGGGCAGAGCAGCCGAGGCAGACAGTCCCGGGACCGTGGTGTGCATGCTATGGAGGCCAGATCCGGGTTAGAGCAGCAGGTGGCTGAGTTGGTGCAGACATTGAAGCAACCTAACAGCCTCCTTCCGGGCCGAGGTGTAGCTACGCCTCCAGTAGCTCAGTGTCAGTGGTGTGAGAGCCCGAACCACCTGGTGGAGGATTGTCAGTCTATGAGGGAGTCCTTTACTCCCCAAGAGCAGGTGGACTTCATCGCCAATGCTCGGCGCCTGGACCCATACAGCAATACCTACAATGAGGGATGGCGCCAGCATCCTAACTTTGCCTAGAGTAGCAACACCAACAAACCACCTGGTTTCCCAGCACCAGCAGGTGGTTTTCAGCAGAGGCAGCCCTTCCAGGTTAGGCAGGGGCCCCCACCACAGCAGCAGCCCTACCAGCCTAGGCAAGGGCAGCCATTCCAGCAGCCTCAGCGCCAGTATGCCCAGCCTCCAGCAGCCGCAGCTCCAGATACTCAGATGGCTGATTTGAAGAATATTTTGCAGGCATTCATGACCACCAGTCAGGCGGATTTCACGAGGATGGATCAGAACATAGCCTCACTGGAGGCAGGCCAGAGAAACCAAGGTGCCATTCTGCAGGATCTCCAGCATCAGATTGGGAGCTTAGCTCGCCCGAACACTACCAGGGCACCGGGGACTCTGCCTGCCACCACTGTTCCCAATCCTCGCGACCCTCAAGAGACCGCACACGCCATCACCACCAGGAGTGGCAAGACCATATCTGCTGCTCCTGCCCAGCCCAGGTGAGACGAGCCACTACCTGCTTCAACACCTCCAGCTGATACCGCAGAAGTGGGGGAAGGCAGCGCAACACCTGCTCCCAAGCCACAACCTGTGGTTAAGGAGCATACACCCCAGCTGCCCTTCCCCACTCGACTTCATAAAGACAAGCTGGAGACAGAGTTTGCCAAGTTCATGGCAATGTTGAAGCAGGTCAACATCAGCATGCCGTTCGTGGAGGCACTGTGAAAGATGCCCAAGTATGCCAAGTTCATGAAAGACCTACTCACCAACAAGAAGAAACTTGGGGATCTTTCGACAGTGATGCTAAGCGAGGAGTGTTCTGCTATCCTGCAGAACAAGCTACCCGAGAAGCGCAAAGACCCAGGGAGTTTCACTATCCCTCTTGTTATTGGCAGCATGCATGTAGGAAAGTCCTTGGCGGACCTAGGCGCTAGCATAAATGTCATGCCCTATAAATTGTTTAAGAAGCTAGACCTAGGTGAACCTAGAGCTACTAGGATGAGCATTCAGTTAGCTGATCGTTCTATAGTGCATCCTAGGGGTATCATTGAGGACTTGCTTGTTAATGTAGGTGCATTCACATATCCTGTTGATTTTGTTATTTTGGATATAAATGAGGATGTGGATGTGCCTTTGATTTTGGGTAGACCATTTCTCGCCACCGCCAAGGCGCTTATTGATGTGCATAGTGGTAAATTGATCTTGCGTGCTGGTGATGAACAGGCTACTTTTTCTGTGTCGGACAATGGGAAACATTCTCATTTGCATGATGACATAGATTACTGTGATGTGCTTACCGATTTTGAGACCGCACTCGCCATCACGAGTGCGGGTACTGATGATGCTCTTGAGCGTTGTATTTTGCTAGGTGAGCAGGCATCGCAGGAGCCGCAGCTGGCGGAGCAGTTGGCCGTGTTGGAGAGTGGCCCCTTCTTGGAGGGCGATAGGCTGTTTAAACCGATCTCATCCTCCACTCGCATCACCACCTCCTTGGAGGAACCACCAGAGCTGGAGCTTAAGCCCCTCCCTCCTCATTTGGAGTATGCATTTCTCCGGGAGGGGAATAAGCTGCCAGTCATCATCAGCTCGACCCTCACACCCGAGCAGAAGACCAGATTAGTGGATCTCAAACCTGTATCTTACAGAACTCCTTCCACCCCCATACCATTGTCTATTTGAAGTTTATTGATCTTCTTGCTAGTTTGATTATCCACTAGGACCTTCCACTGATTGAACTTCTTGAAGACTTCATGAATATCCAAGTAAACCTTGAGTAATCAGCGATAATAGACATAAAAAAATACATGCACCCTCCTATGGATTAAACTCCTCCCAACAATCAGAGTGGAGGTAATCCAGTATCCCCTTCGTCCGATGGATACCCTTTGATGACACTCTATTTATAGTGTTTATCACTCCTATATTTGATATATTTTCCCCTTCTATCAATTCATATTTGATGACACTCTATTTATAGTGTTTATCACTCCCATATTTGATATATTTTCCCCTTCTATCAATTCATAATTGGGATGATCAAGTCTAAACATTCATAGATGAATTATTTTTGCCTTGGGAAGTTGGTACGCCAGAAATTACAGGCAATAAGTCAATGACGACCCTAACCATGGATTCGACCAACTCCGGCCATAACATATGTTTGCTAATGGGTTAAATCATGAATCATATCAATTCTTACATTTTGTTTATGGGGGAAATATTTGGGAGGCACTTGGAAACCTAACCCTAGGTCATATTACATATGTTGCAGAGTTATCTTGTAGAAAAAAAAAAGAAATTGCTTAATTAAGAAAGTGCTCTCCTTGGGAAAGGCCATCTAAGAAGAGAAATATCCCAGACGAACCTTAGCGTATGGACACGCCTAGGCCTATGTGTGGAAGGACATTACCCTTGTAATCTCCCTTGGTCAAGATTGTTAACTATACTATGAGAAAGTTGGACCTAGGAGGACAAGAAAAAAGAGGGTCGAGCTTGTCACCACTCTCACCCATCTTGCCACTCTACGTAAGACCTGACGTTAACAATCAAACAACTAAGGAGATGGAGAATGAGCTTGCTTTAGTCGAAGCACGTCTTGAGGAGTTAGAAGTTGAGTTAAATAGCTTTGACCATTAAAAATATACGGATTATCTGATAGAGGAGATAGATCTAGAGACCAGGTTAGGGGAAATTGAGCCAATAGAAATTAAAGTAGTGAACTATGGTGAAAAAGGTGACCTCGAAACCTACTTCTCAAAAATGATTTTTGACTCATTACCATGGATGATCCAAAGCCACTATCAAGAGCCTCGAGGGGTGAGAGAAATTTGGGCATGATCGAGCCAGGCCCTCCAAGTAAGATATGAATCAATAGCTGGGTTGAGAAGTGGATCATGTTCTTACATCGTGTCTTTTCTCTGCTTGCTTTAAACTTTCAGACCTTTTTTTGGGAGCCATATGAAAAATAGGCCCTTATATGAGAAATCCCCGCTTATGTGGAGATTCCAAAAATGGCACCCAATTCGGCAAATCGGGCAGCCAAATTAGGCTTTTGGCTGCCATTTTCTATGGGCCAGGAAAAATATGATTTTTGGCAATCATAGGCCTCTTAGAAGTCCACCCAACAACGTATGGAACTCTTTTTCGTACAAAAAAAACAAAGAGGGAAGGCTTTCCCTCTAAGAAAAAGGATATCCAAGTCATTACTCCTTGTGGAAAAGGGATCCTATCCCTATAAATGTCCTCTTCATATGCGCACATCATGGAGAAGACAAAAGGCGCTGACGGTCAGAAGCAGTTCAGCGCCCATCATAGGGAAAATTTGCACAAAAACGATGCTAAAACGGAAAATTTCTAGGAGGAGCAAAATCGTGCTGAGCTTAATCCCACGAACACTCACTAGGATTTAATGAAAATTTTAGGGGGAGAAAAGGTTGCTCTGCCCATCTTGGAAGCAATAATGGGGATGCCTAACCCTATTCAGGCAATGAGAGATTTGGTACATAAAGAAAATCCCCCTTGATATGCCTTAAAAAAGTTTACAATTGACAATCAACCCCTGAATATATATCAAGGCTTTGTCAAAGTGGTATGACCTGGGGATATTTAGCATCCTGATGTGATACTGGATGGTGGTCCAAAACCATTCTCATTGATGTTCAAAGAAGAAATCAAGTCAAGGGAAATCAGCTCGTGGTACCTACTTTGGAGGCTTACTCTTTTGTTTGGGAGACATCCGAGGAGAGTTTGCAGTTGGGGATGAAATTAGAAGTGTTTCTAAGCATCGTGAAGGTGTTGGATGATCAATTTGAAGCTTCATGGACACCAAACGAATAGTCTGAAGATTGTACGGTGACCAGTCAAAATCCACAATTATGAAGCTAAAATCCACGACAGTGTATTTTAAGTTCAGACAGTGGATTTTGATCAGAGCAATTCCACGTCCAAGAGACCCAAATCCATGAATTTGGAATCTGAAGGGCAGAGCGTGGAATTTGACGTGTTTTGTTACCTTTTTCTTATTTTTCCATTTTGGTGTTTTGATTAGGTTTATTTTTCCATACCTATTTAAAGGGTTGTACACACGAATTTTAGAAGATAGAGAATTTTGCTGAATGAAAATTAACTCTGAGGAGTTTTCTCCATAGAGCATGAGTGCTTATGGTTCATTGCTTTAGCTATTGGTGGATTCCATAGCTAGTGCAAGATCCTTGTTGTAGTTTTTCTGTGGAGGATTCCAGAAGAGCTTAGCAAGACTCTTATCAATCAAGCGGTCACACTTGATTGTACGTATCCTATACTTTTCGAGTTATTGAGAGAAAATCCAGAAAACCCTAACAAAGCTTTAGAAGTTGTGAATGTTGTGGAAATTGTTCACGTATACTAAATCTTGCAAAACATGCAACATGTTAGATCACGAAAAATCATGCAAAGACACATATGTTCGTCCTAGCCGACAAAATTCATTGTCTCTCCTTAAAGAATCTTATTCCCCTCTAGTACCCAATGTTATGGAATGATTCCTCTTAGGATAGAAAGGACATATCTTTTCCGGCATAGCGGTACCTCAAACCCAGAAAACCATCGAATGCAGCGAACCGGCGAGAACCACACTTTACACGATTTTCTTGTTGAAAAACAATGTAGAAAAATCACTTTAGATTTTGGCAGAGTTTTGATATGGAAAACACGTATGTTTCTTGTAGTAAAAACTAGAGGGGTATGGTGCTATTTATAGAAAATGAAGGGGTATGTACGAAGGGAGGCAACTCTTCATATGGGTGGTTACACCCAACCATTGCAATGGTTCGTTTAAAATATTTCAACCATTGCATCGGTTCGGCCTCATGGAAGTTGGACCGGTTTCGTTCTTCCAACCGCCACATGGTTCGGTTCGATTTGGTTACATTTGATTCGGTTTGGTATGGTTGGTTACACAACCCAATTTAACCGATTACCCACATATATTACATCAAATCGATCGAATTCGAGGTTGTGCCTTCCTCTATCTTACCAACATGGTACTTCAAGAGATTCTCTTGGATCTTTCCCCTTTCATTTCCATTCACGCCATTAAAAAATCCCAACAATCCCCCCACATGAATGGAGAATGTTGTACTTTAAAAACTAAGCAAAAAAATCGTGTGATTCTCGACTAAGAATTAGTTGCATTGGGATAGGTAGGTTTCCCTTTGAACCTTCCGTAGTGAATATATATATATATATCGAGTATACTCACCAATCAGTAAAAGTGATATCTTTGAACCGTCGGTTTTGCTTGTATACTAAGACAGCATATGTCACACAACTAACTCTTATCAGTTCACTAGTTCTCATTGTTGTGTCCGTTTTAGCCATGAATACCGTCTGATCTCATGAGTACTTAGAGAACGGGCATTCTTTTATTCTCTTTGAAGCGGCTCTACTTCATACTCACATAGGTGATTTCTAAACGTGTATTCTGAAAATACACTATTTGATCATACCAAGTGTCAAACATAGAAACCATTAAAAACCTTTCATATTTAGGTTTACCCTATTTTTTGACATTGTCTCATCATGAGAATGGATTTTGAATAATTTTACAATGTCGGACCATCATTCACAACTTTGTTTGCTCCTTGAACCTAGAGGTTGGGTATGCTAATCCTACTTAGGTAGAGTTACCACCATGATGATTTGTCATAGGCCACGAGTCCATTCCCTTCGATGCTTCAATTAACTTTTAGATGGGCCTCACGTTTGTTATCACTTGATCTCAATGATCCTATGATAACTTTGTGTAACACCCTACCCTATACGTATTACCTAATCATATTGTTCATACAATTGCAGCGGAAATAATCTCGGGTGTTACATTAATTATCAAAATTTACCCAAATAAAATTTCGACATGAATTACTCGCGTAATGGGCTAACAGTTCTTCCATCTAATCCTGCAAAATAATTCATCTAAATCCATGCATTCATAGACAAACATATACACTCACTGCCATATGCATTGGCTTTTCATAGCCATAGTCACAGTTTCATGTTACACAACTGCATACTATACTGATACATGCCATAATCGTCACAACTTACATAATTACACAAATATACACATATCATCAAATTTCCACACCTGTGGATATCTCACACTACATCAGAAGCTAGTATGCACATGAAAAACGTTCTCAAAACGTTTTTACAAAAAGGTGTGGATCACTGGCCAAAATCCCAAGTAGTCGTCCAAACACATAATAGTTGAAGACAATACCTCATCTTGCCTTCAAATCTTGCTCAGCTCCCACCTATACACCTATCTACTGCTGCTGATGATGATCTACTTACACATAGCATAAGCAGAGGAAAAGAATAAAAGAGGGTCAGCTCATGGCTGAGTGAGACAATCATTGAATCGTGAGTTCATAACAAAGCATGCCCTACCATTCATCTAGCAATCAAGCCAAAACACTAGGATCGGACCTCAGCCATCCTCATGTCCCAATGGGCAAAAGACTCAACCACCTTGACTTATGCATATGCGTCTTATCATGTTTTACTTATAGGCGCTTGGCTACTCCCATGCTAATTACTCTCCCGGGAAACATACCCCACATCCCGTCGGATGTAGTCATACATACCCCAACATCCCGTCGAATGTGGTCATACATACCCCACACCACTATGGGTGTAGTCATACCCCGACACCGCTCTGGGTGTGGTCATATCTCGTAAGAAATCTTCAGTCACCACCACATGAGAGGTGTGACTATCATACATATCATAATAGAGTAATAGCATAGGGAGCCCTAATTACTATGTAGTTGACTGTGAGACAACAACACTCATATTTGGTATCCTAATACATGATTCATATCTCATCTTGCTTAATCATAATTCATTACTTGCACATGTACTTGACCTGGCCATAATTGGCTCAACATAGGTAAATCAGAAGTCGTATAATTGCACTTCCTCGGGATAAACCCTCGTGCAAGTCATCCTCCTTCAACATCATAATATCACCCTGGGAAGTTTATTTCCCCCACTTGTGAATCCAAATACAACCACAATATCACATCATGTCAAAACACCTTATCGAACAACCATGAAGTCATATCAATAGTTAAGCCACAAATGGCAACATGTATGCAATCATCAACATAAACAAGGTCCATATCGATTAGGGCAAGTCAATAATATCATACAACAGTCTAGGGTTCAGTATATAGCACAAAAGTCCATACACCCTTAATCATGCCATTCTAGTTCACCTAGGTCAATTATAAGAATCAATATAATTATCGTGATACGACAAACCCGGTATGCCGTGCTAATCCCTCACCAGTTCGGGTCGTTCAAACACCGGTTTAACCTTCCCGTACTAAAACGTCAATTTCACCAACGAACCCCGAATTAAAATCCAAGACCGTCCTAATATCCCCTGCAGTATCCCCGTCAATATTAGTTCTTGGCTCCGGGTCAAATTCTTGATAAAAACACATCAAACCCTGGCCGGATCTAAATTCAGCGATCCCGGTTCTGACCTAAATAATTGCCGAAATTCATGAATTAGAACTAGAGGATTGATTATCTCGCTGCAGGAAGCTCGTATATGAAATTTGGGCTCAATCCGGCTTCCGGATACTCCGAAACCCTAATTTGCTTTATCGGGAATTCAAGAAATTCCTGAACCAAAAACTCGTTTTAAAGCTCTAAATCGATAAATCACGATGTATAGATGAATTAGGCATTACTTACTGGATTTTTGGATCACTAGGGCTCAAGATTGGAGCTTTGAAATTTTTCACAGAAGCCTCCCTGAACTACTCTGTTCGCTCTGCTTCTCTCGGCAAAGGAAATGGAAAAACGATGGTGATGGGGAAAGAAAATGGAGTGGGGAATTAAATGGACAATATATATATATATATATATATATATATATATATATATATATATATATATAATTAATGCGTATACTTATCCGATTGATTGATAATTTGATTTTCGTCGAAATAGTGTTGAAATGTTCGATTTTAAATTGCGAACTTTCTAGCGATCGAAATATGGGTTTTGCCGGAACGGGATGTTACACTTTGCTAGAAATTAATCAAACAATAATGTTATGTCTCTATGACGAGATTCTCACATAACACTCCTAGCCCTTGCAATAACCATTTTGTACACAAATGCGTTTATTAACGCCAGTCATTGCGGGCCAGACTATTGAACTTCACCGGCCTTAGAGTGGGTATACATAGTTTAACTTGGACGTTTTCCAAGATACTGCTCCCCGTTAACCATACCGCCAATCCTACTTAGGTAGAGTTACCGCCATGATGATTTGTCCTTGGCCAGGAGTCCATTCCCTTCGATGCTTCAATTAATTTCTAGATGGGCCCCACATTTGTTATCAATTGATCTTAATGATCATCTCCGATAACTTTACTAGAAATTAATCAATCAATAATGTTATGTTTCTATGACGAGATTCTCACATAACACTCCTAGCCCTTGCAATAACCATTTTGTGCACAAGTGCGTTTATTAACGCCAGTCTTTGCGGGCCATACTATTGAACTTCATCGGTCTTAGAGTGGGTATACATAGTTTAACTTAGACGTTTTCCAAGATACTGCTCCCCGTTAACCATACCGCCAATCCTACTTAGGTAGAGTTACCTCCATGATGATTTGTCCTTGGCCACGAGTCCATTCCCTTCGATGCTTCAATTAATTTCTAGATGGCCCCACGTTTGTTATCACTTGATCTCAATGATCATCTCCGATAACTTTGCTAGAAATTAATCAATCAATAATGTTATGTTTCTCTGACGAGATTCTCACATAACACTCCTAGCCCTTGCAATAACCATTTTGTGCACAAGTGCGTTTATTAACGCCAGTCTTTGCGGGCCAGACTATTGAACTTCACCGGTCTTAGAGTGGGTAAACATAGTTTAACTTGGACCTTTTCCAAGATACTGCTCCCCGTTAACCATAAATGTCTATCCAATAGTGGACTATGGCTTTTGGTTCACCCGGTGAGTTCATTTGGCTAAAATACACCAAAGACTCGTCTCTTTTGATTCACTACACATCACATGTGCTTAACTTGATTTTATTGCCTTAATCGTAGCACATGCCAATGGTGTTGAAGTCACTCCACTTTATTAACCTTAGAGTACTCGAAATTCACAAGTATCTCTTTCAATGTAGTGACATTTAAGACTTAGCTTAGGGTTTACGCAAAACTCCTAAGTATCACTTTAATTGGAATCCCCCACATTTCAAATATTTCTCCATAGTTGTTGAAACTCAATGTTCTCGATAAGGGGAATGTCGTACATATACATGCATGTATATCGGTGACATCATTTTCCCTTTGGAGAGAGTGGATCAACACTTCTAAGAAATCTTCTTTGAAATTCTTAGACTAGCTCTCTGACATGAATGTCAATATAGGCTAGATTTTACACATATAAGTTATACCCTTAGACTCGGTTAACTCCACAAGGTTTATGGACTTGCTCTTTCTCACTTGACACCTTCATACTTTCAAGTATGGCTTGTTTGACCTTTCCATTTTTTTCGTTATGGATAGGTTCGTGTCTCATGTAGGGTTTTGAGATAGTAGCCGGAACAACGGTCTCCCCGAAAATCCTACCATTTGCCAAACATCATGGAATAAATGAATTTATTTTCCATGACTTTACGTATTGAACTTGACAACCACTATCTTCATCTAATTGTTTACCAATGGTATATACTAATTCGATTAGCATACCACAAACAATTCAGATCTTATTAGAAATATCATCTAATTACTTACCAATGGTATTGACAAGGCAACATGAGATGCCACAAGTAATTCAAATGCATTCCAAATTGTTCTGGAAGCCCCGTCTAATTACTTACCAATGACATTTCATCAAGGTAACTTGACATACCACAAGTAATTCAAATGAATTTTCTAAACCAGTCGTCTAATTACTTGCCAATAGTATATGATTCATAAATATACCATAATTAATTTATACCTTAAGTTCAATAAAGTCATCTCAAATGAACTCTCATGCCAAATTGTTTTCCAATGATATTGCGTACATTTACCATAAATAATTCTGACGATGCTTACTTTGATGATCAATTTTCTTTGGCAAGGTTGTACAATCCTGATAAGGATCAATCTTAGCTACATTTTCCTTGCTCTCATGGCATAGAAAATATTAAGTCCTAAACCACATACATAATAAATAAATTATCATGTCTTCGCAAAAAGGAATTAAAATTCCTTATCGCTTGTGGCTTACTCGTAATGCAATCCTCTAGACGTGCATTTACCGAATTTCATCTCCAACACATTGGAGGTATACTTTATCATACTATGTTGAACTTACTTTAAACATAACCTTTGCATTCACATTTGCAACAACTTATGCTTAGATATACTTGAACACAAGTCCTCACAAACCTTGCGTCATAGATTTCACACACCTATGGTTGTTCATACTTAACCGGATAGTTTAACACCATCCAAACCACCTTTCAATCCACAAAGGGATATCTTGGATTTGATCCATTGCATACAAAGTATAGGTTCTTCTATCCTCTCATGCATCACGTTGAATGATCAAGTGCCCAAAATAATTTTGATCAATGCGAGGAACATTGATTTACCATTATATAAATATATAATTTACATAAGCACATCATCATGCATTGACTCCATGTATCGGGAATGCTAACCATCATATTGTTTCAATTTTCTCCAAGACCACAATCAACTTTGCATAAACCAAAGTGTTGTATCTCACAAGTACCAAAATTGAAACCCAAAAACATAAATTTCTTTGTATTCAACCAAGTTGAATTTCCATGAACTTTTCTCATAATGTGAATTATGAGTTCGTTCCCATCCCAAATACTATAAAAAAAATATATTTGGTATCATTAACCAACTCGAGTTAATTGGTCCACCATTCTTTTCTTTTCACATACACGTTGCACCTGGTACAACGCATGAGAACTGAGAAGCCTAACCAAAGCTTTCTTTTGCATTGACTTATTAAAATGGCCTAGAAAAGAATAAAACATATATATTTAATCCCACACAGCACCAATAATTAAAAGAGGTAGCAGACACAAGATTACTGAGAGAAGTGAATGTGGAGAACTTCTTCTACCTCTTTTTCCGTAACCAGCCGAGAGAACGGACATAATGTTTCATGTCCCAATTGCCGTCCCAACAGCTTATGTTTCATATTGGACTTCCGTGATGTTCCAATTGAAACTTTGTCAGGCCATTCTTTCTTTGTTTCCTCCAACCACAAAACAGAACTCTACATGGTAATAGAATCTTCCCACACGGTATAGGAACAAAGTTCCTTCCTTTCTTCCTCCATTCTCCGACGTCAAGGAGAGTAAAATATGTGGTTAATTATATACAGCTGCACGGCAATTATATACAGAAGCCGAGACTCAACTTCAAAAATATGTAGTAGCAATTACGGTTAATCAATTAACAAATTGATTACTAACCAAAGTACATTCTCATAACGGTTAATCAATTAACAAATTGATTACTAAGCAAATTGGTACACCAATTTATCGAGGGACAGAAAGTTATCCATTTCACTTGATACACAAGGAAGTGGGAAGTCCTATGTCATCACAAAAAATTCATTTATATCCAGAAATTGATCAAACAACAAACCAAATTATATATATACACCACGACAATGGCATACACGAACACATGATCATGTAACATTCAATCATGCCAAACTTTATATATCCAAAATTCTGAATGCAACTTTTCGGAAACCAAAACAGAATAGGAGAACAATAACAAAAACAAAAAAATAAGATTCTTTAAGATTGTTGTGGAAATTGTTCATGTATACTATATCTTGCAAAACAAGCAACATGTAAGATCACGAAAAATCATGCAAAGACACATATGACCATCCTAGCCGACATAATTCACTGTCTCTACTTAAAGAATCTTATTCCCCTCTATTACCCAATATTATGGAATGATTCCTCCGAGGATAGAAAGGACGTACCTTTTCCGGCGTAGCGGTACCTCAAACCCCGGAAACCAACAAACGCAGCGAACCGGCGAGAACCACACTTGACTCGATTTTCTCTTTGAAAACCAATGCAGAAAAATCACTTTAGATTTTGGCAGAGTTTTTATATAGGAAAAACGTATGTTTCTTGTAGTAAAAACTAGAGGGGGTATGGTGCTATTTATAGAAAATGAAGGGGTACGTAAGAAGGGAGGCAACTCTTCGTATGGGTGGTTGCACCCCAACCATTACAATGGTTCGTTTAAAATATTTCAACTATTGCATCGGTTCGGCCTCATGGAAGTTGGACCGGTTTCGTTATTCCAACCGTCACATGGTTCGATTTGATTTCACTAGGTTCGGTTTGGTCTGGTTGGTTACACAACCCAATTTAACCGATTACTGATCACATATATTACATCAAATCGATCAAATTCGAGGCCGTGCCTTCCCTTATCTTATCAACATGGTACTTCAAGAGATTCTCTTGGATCTTTCCCCTTTCATTTTCATTCGACCATTAATAAATCCCAAACAGTGAATAGCTAACCAAATTAATTCAACTACACAGTTGTTGAATCTCTTCCAAAGTACGGCCCCTCGTTTCAGGAACCAGCTTCCAAGTGAAGAAAACGGCTACCAAGCTCATGGCTGCAAAGAAGAAAAAAGTGGAGGCCGGGTTCCATTCCAGCGCGAAGTTGAAGGTGTAAGTGATCAGCCATGAAACCGACCAATTCGTTAAAGTCGCTATGCTTCCACCTGAAGCTTTCACGTCTATGGGAAGTATCTACATTACCAAAACAGATCGATTAAAGACCCCATGTTAATTAATTAGCATGACTTCGTTTGATTAGATCAAAAGACAATCTAACTTTAATTTTTTTTTTTATGAATAATCTAACTTTAATTTTGAGAAGAAGAAAAAGGGGGTTTTATTAAAATAATAATAATAATAATATTTAAAAAAACAAGAAGTAGCCGTGTGTGTTTAATTACCTCCGACATGAGTACCCATGGAATTCCGCCCATTCCGATGCCAAAAGCCGCTACATAACCCTGCCATTCAAAATAACCGACGCCGTTTACTTAATAAAAACAAATTTAGATATGTTTCTGGACTTTTTTTCTGATTTATGCAATTTTCACCTTTATCCAAAAAAAATAAAATAAAAACAAGTTTAGATATGTTTTCTTATGTTATTGTGTCAAATTCAAATTGAGTTGGCAACACAACAAATGTTAGATTAAATCAATAAAACATTATTAAGTAGCTTTCTTGGTGTTTTTTTTTATAAGACCCATCAGTTGTTTGATTAATTTCAATCAAGAGAATTTACGATCAAATCTCAATAGAATTACTTTCTATATATTTTCATCTCTCCATTTTCACATAACTCATCTCAAAGTCTTATTGCCAATATTATTTTCATATTTTTTCTCACTCAATTTTCTCCTATCTCATCACGTAACATTATTCCTTCCGGTACTTTTTTACTTTTGTTTTAGTATCAACATTGATACTAAATCCAACCCTTAAGAAGTAATTAAATGTGTTTCTATTTCTAATTGTCTAGCTCTTATATGATTTCTCAGAATTAACAACTGAACATGATTTCATTTTTCTATTTTCATGTGGTCGTGATTGTACTTTTGTTGTCACAACTCAACTGCAAAACCACAACAATAGCAACAAAATTTTATCATATGAGAATTTGAATCTCTCTTTGTTTTTGTAACTAAAGAGTTAGCTTTTTAATTTGTTCCTACATATTTATATTTTCCTATTTCTTGATGAACCATTATATAGAAAAACTAAAACTACGCTAAACTTTGTCATACGCACAAGAGGAGCGAGTTCAACTTACCGAGATGCCCAAAAACACTAGTAGGGGAGTGAGGTCATCCAAATATTGCAATTCCTGCCAATTTAATTTAAAGAAGAAGAAAAAAAATGAAAAGCAGTTAATTAAACCCAAAAGTGAGGAAAAAAATGAAAAGCAGTTTAATTAAACCCAATTTAACTCATACCTTCAAATGAAATGAAACAGCCACAAGCAACAAACTCAAGCATGCCCCAGCAGACGACACCTGCAGGCCATTATTTCATCAGCAACGAATTAAGTTTATTTATCGGTAAAACCCAAAAGAAATAATATAAAAGAATATCCGGGTGGGCGGCTGCCAATTTTCTGACCATGAGGAGAGTCCGTCGCCCAAATGCATCCATTAAAAGCACTGCTATTAGCGTCACAGGAATCTAATTAACCCAACATTCATCAGGTTCCAAAATTATGTGTTAATCAATAATGATGGGCTTAATTAATTAATATTAGATAGATGATGATGATGAAATGAGAACCTACTTGCATAATCGACAGTGATGTGCTTCCAATAGTAGTCGAGAAACCTGCAGGCCCCGAATCGAAATAAAAAACAAAGAAAAAATTATAAGACATGGGTTATGATGCCTCTTTTAATTTATATAAATAATTTTTTTCTAAACTCATAATTTCTATGCTAAACAAATGTATCTCATCTTTATAACTCCAATAAGCTCTTGGAAGCACATCAAATTGATAATCTTTATAACTTATATTTGGCTACGGCGGGGGAGTCAAATACTCTCTGTTGGTATATCAGAATACGGTGGAAACTGTTGTGTATTATTACTAATACCACAAAGGGTTTATATAGAGTACATAGACAGACTTCTATAATAACCCTAATACTAATACGGTAATTATCTAATTTCTACGATTCTGATTAGGAATATAACACTGCTCAAGAGCCAAAAGACAGCAAGAACGATAATAAAGTTGACTTGTACAACAACACAATATTAAAGTTGACTTTGAGCCACAATCATTAAAAAGATAATCTATATATAGATATAGTTGGATAAATTGTTTTTTCAGAAAATTATGAATTGATTACCGGCTTTAGTAAAGATAGTGCTAGTGTAGAACGCCAGCGCACTGATCCCTCCGAGTTGTTGTAATAACATGAGCCCCACCACAACCTAATTAATAAATAAATAAAAAGGAGGTAAAATTCATCGCCTGTGATTTGTAAATTATTTTTAATTACTTTATCATTTGATAATTCATGCTAAAAACTTAAAAGAAATTGAGATCCTTGGAATACTTACAATCATGGGGTATGCATTTTTCTTCTGGAACAGTTTCAAAGGGTTGGCATCCTTGCCAGGTTGAAATGCCTCGCTTATCTCCTATAAATTCATTAACAAAATTTTTTTTACATAAGTTAATTGTGTTGTTTCAAGTGATATCTCTATGACACAAATCTAAAATTCAAAATGTACCATAAACGCGCCCTTAATAAAAAAAATATAGTAATAACTCTTACTCGTATATCTTCGGCTTCTTGAAAAATATCAGCAATGTCCTTCTTTCCTCTTAACCTCTGCAAGGCACCCTGAACTTCTTTTTCTCGCCCAACTTTCGCCTGTTAAATTATTCCAATTCAATAAAAAGCATGATATCTTACATATCTTAATCAAACATGTCGTCAAAATCGATCGCGTGGTTTTCGGTCAATATGAGTTAGGCGACAAAGATTTCGGACCATCGTATGATGATGGTTTAGCAATGCGAGTTGGAGTTAACCTCTGAGTTACTTAATTAAGCCATGGGGTTTGGTAAGAGACTATATTAATTAATTTCCTAGCGGCGTATTTAAGTGTCACATCTCATCTGACGGAGATATAACTGCTTATAAGTTGACGAGTTGATAAAAATTGACTACTCACCAGCCATCTCGGGGACTCTGGAATGAAGAACAAGCCAACAAGTTGTACAACGCACGGAACAACAGCTGAAAGCAATTTAATTAACGGCTGTCATGGAATTGGATAATTAATTAATTAAGCACCTAAACTCATGATTGTGATTAAAGTTGGGGGGATCGGAATTACCAATTAGTGACAATGTGCGCCAGGAGATGATGTTCCCCATGAAGAATGCTACCGCAAACCCATAATTTGTCATCAACTAATTAATTGCCCATCCACCAAACAATGGAATTAGAATTTTAGGACGGAAGTATCATTGTGAATTCTCAAGATAATTATCAGCACAAATATATATATAGCAGATATTTTGTATTAATTACCAAATTAATAGAGGTGAACCGTCCTCGAATTTGTTTAGGCGCAATCTCTGCTATGTATACAGGCACCTACAGATCAAAGTGAGCAATCATATAATAATTAATATACGAGGTTTACATGATCCAACAAATATGCTTGTAAATTGTCTGTAATTAACTGTAGAGAATTACCACAAAACTAGAGACGCCAACTGCAAATCCAATCAACATTCTTCCAATCTCCAGCCACAAGGCATCCTTAATTTCCCCAAATCAAACAAAAAGTCAAATCAATATATATGATATGGTTTTTTTTTTTTTTACAAATAAATATGATATGGTTGGTGAAATGAAACCTACATACATACATACATAATTCATTAACCCAATAAATAATTCAAATTAAACTACTAATTAATCCACAATAACGAAAAATGTGAGAAATAATGACTATGTAGGCTGATTATGGGTACGTCTGTCCAACAGAAACACAAACCTTGGCGAAGGTTATTGCAAGCCATCCTGGAATACACGCTACCGCTGATAACATCATTGCCTGATCAGGGAATAAAACTAATTCTTTTATGAATACAAAAAATTTCTATAAATTATTGTTGTAAATATGATATAATAATAATGTGGAAATGAATGATGGTACGTAGACTTATACGTACACGCCGCCGACCGAACATATCAGTTATCTTGCCACTGAAGATTGCACCAATCATTCCCCCGATCGTCATAATTGATCCAAAAATTGAATACTGCCAGACCCACAATTATTGTTTAAATTAATTTGTGATTCATCTGAATTTAATGAATAAGAAACTCGTAATCGACGGGAAAAGTTACGATTTTGCCACTATATAATACGGTTGCTAAAGTGAACAAATGGTTCCTAAATATTATTTGTAATCAACTTTTGGTCGTCGCATACAAAGCTCATTTTGTTCGCGTGCAAAAGGAAGAAAATTACCTGTGCAAGGGACAGACCCATTTCCGCCATGATTCCGGATTGAGCTGGAGATGAATAACCCATCTGTTAATTATCCAACAAAACACACCAAATTTCATTACATGTCAGCGGCCACTGTATATAGAAAAACACTCTATTATTTGTTGAGGTGATAATTTTCAATCCTATTCTTCAATCTAATCCAATCTATCCGATTAAATATCTAATTAATTAAATTTATTTTATTCAAATCTAATTGAAATTGAGGATTCATGGATTATATTGGGTCCATGATATTGTTAATAAATCCAAGTTCAATTATAATTGGCGTGTCATACTATGGAATCATAAAATATTTATATAGACTATTAAAGTTGACTTGCATAATAACTCTAAAGCACGCGTATAAATAAAACTAATATAGCTTCTAGCACTTTAATTTACTCAACAATCATCACGCTACAAATACTTAAAACATATATTGCCTTGCAGAATTAATTAGTGGTGTTGAATGTTGGGGTGGAAAATGAATCTTCAATATACGTGACAATATAGGAGACGTCATTGACATTTGTTAAAGCAGGTTTGAACTCCACTAACCATGCACCAGGTAACAAATATACATGGGTCAAATTTTATAATTGGGATTAAAATTGATAAACTAACATAATTTATAGGTAAACAATGTTGGGAAGATGCATGTGAACCCTATCGAACTTTACTGTGAGCTAGAATAATCAAATCTCATATGTGATATTATGATTTCAACCGTGAGACACATGTGATAAAATCTTTTTAAATACAATATTGGTTTCACAATAAAATCGTATGCGAAGATATATAAAGGTAATTAAGCATGCAAGGAGTTAGTACTGAAGCTGGCTATTCCCATTGTGGATGAATGAAAATATAGAACTTGTCACCAAAGTATTCGATTACCATTGAGTGAAGCTGGGTATATAACTTGTCACCCAATAAGTATCCGATTACGATTAATTAAAATAAAAAAATAAAAGTCAAAGAGAAAAATTGTATGTTAGTTGACATTTGTACTTAGCTTGTGGTGATATGGGTTTACTATTTCTTTTGGGTCAAAGCTACTATTGTCTTGTTGGCGCCTTTGTATTAGCTTAGCTTCTGGCGTCTTAATTAAATCTTATTGTTACTGTTTTTGAATTAGCTTATGTATATTATTATGGTTGTGTGATGAGGGTGACCATCTCCATTTCCGGGCGTATTTAAATTGTAAGGAACAATTTGCTTAGACAAGAAAATGACAATGATTAGCCGCAATAATAACAAGGAATTTTCCCAAGTAATTGAAAATTTGGGATGTGCAATAATATTCGGACCAACCATAGCTAACAAACGGTCGTTAATTAAGGGCCAACGAATGTTGACGATTTGATTTACCTAACTAACCTTTCTTTTGTCAATGAACTACTCCGGCAAACAATCGACCTGATGGCAGTAACGAAGACAGAAATCTAAATGAAGAGAGATGGCCTGTGAATGTTATGTATTCTCTTGGTTAAGCTCTAACACCAATGCTTGATTCGACCACAAGATTAATATTGGATTAGGGTAAATTTCAAAATTCATAAATATAAATTTTCAAAGACATGTTTAGGAAACAACATTCTATAGGTTCATTGAAATATATTGATTTTCAACACTCGTTTGTGTTAAATATAATGACGAGTCGCGATAAAAGGTTCAACAACATGTCAACCTAACACTAACAGACAGAGCATGAGCATAGATCAAGCTATACGTGGAATCACACGATGAAATGAAATAGAAATTAAGAACATAATTAGATTGAGTTGAGAGTAATTAAGCTGTCGTTATATATATAATATCACTTACAGCATAGCCGTAGCAGAAGGAGCCACATCCAGCAATGAAGGTGCTAAGTACGAGGACAGGGGTAATGAATGATGGCATGTCACCGGCGGCAGAATCCCGATGAGGGTCTTCCTCGTCGACGGCAACAAGCAAAGGACTCGTCTTCGATCGCATCCCATCGTCAAAACCCATTTGCACCATATCCCGGCAAAAAAAGGGAAGAAAACGAAAGAGCCGGGGAATAAGAGGAGATTATGATAAGAGGAGAATTATGTTTTGCAGGTGTAATTAAATCAAGTTTTTTTGTGGGATTAATGGTTTACATATATAGAGGGACGCAGAATAATATGTCACCTGAAAGGTGTCAGAATATAAAACGCTGTTTGTGTTAGAATTAACGGAAGGTGATGCTGCAAGTTGGAAAGTGAAATAAGTATTCCAGCTTACGTATATAGATGTGTTGAGTAAGAAGATCTGTTGAACCTAATCTTACTCTTTTATCAAATTTCCTGTCTTCAAAAATTCTTCTTTTTGGCCTGGTATTCTTGTCTAAGTTAGGTATCCACGTTTGGACACCAAAAAGGTTGAATTTTGTGCATGGTTTTGACTTTTGAAGACTTTTGGCTATAACGTAACGTATGCCTTGAAATCCTTCACTACAAGGAATTTACATTATTCACGGGAAATGTTTTTCATACTAAAAGGTATATTAATAGTCATGGAAAAAGTCACGTAAATTAGTAATATATTTCTAGTTAGGGGAATAATATTCACTCTGTTTTTAGTTTTTAGGGCTAATTCCACGAGAAAGTCCAAACTATTTTAAAAGTGTTATTTGTGTAAACTATTCAATATGAAAAATCTGACATAAACTATATGTGTTTCGTGACATTTGTGTCCTAAACTATTCAATATGACAAATCAGGCACAAACCACATAGACGTTGACTAGAGGTTCTATTAAATACTAACGGTCAACGTCGGTCCACATTAACGAAAAAATAGTGCGTGTCAAATTTGTCATATTGAATAGTTTAAAACAAAAATGTCACTTTTTGAATAGTTTGTACTTTCTAGTAGAATTAGCTCTAATTTTTATTTCTCGTGATTAATACTTCGTCACAGTTAATTCCAGTGAAAAATCTAAATTTGGTGAAAATTTCTCACAAAATTTAGGAGAAAGAATTTCCTTTAAGTTTAATATTTTCCTCCAAAACTTTTCACCAAAATCTACTTTGCTTCCAAAAACACTCGACCAATGAAAATAGTCAAAATACCCCAACCTCTTTTGGGCCCATGCATTTCTTGTTCTAGAGAAAAACCCGGTCACAATCTCGCCAAATGAACAAAAATCCAATTCTTGATGTTTCCTCCTTCTTTCATTATGTTTTTACGAGCTCTCTGCTCTCCTCTCCGACTCCTTACATTTCTCATCGCCACCTTCTCTGATGACTTCTCAATTCGGCTGTCGTCCGCTCTGTCATCGTCTGATTTTCCTTTGACTCAAGCACTTGACGATTTATAGGATTCCGATGCCTTCGACGGGCAATTATCTTTATCTAACTCTAGGCCTTATACTCAGTTTGGCAACGAGAGAGGTGCAAATTCGAGAGGGTGCAAATTAGGATATAAATTATAAAGGGGAGTAAATTCAAGGGAGTGAAAATTGGGTGTAAATTGGTGTTTTAGAGAAAAAATAAGAGGTACAAATTTTAATATATTAATTATTTTTACTGAAAAGATAAATAACACATGGTCTCACCTTCACTTCCCCTTCCTTCTACTATCGCGACCTCACCTTTCTTCTTATTTCTTTTTGACTCAGCCCCACTCCCCTGCCCACTTCTTTTATCTTTCTTTTCCTATCCTTCCTGCTAGAACCCACCACATCCTTCCCTTGGACCCCAATTTGAGGCGTTTGTGAAAATAATAAAAATGCACCTACTTTATTAACCACCTTTCATGTTCAAATTTACTCCTCAGATTTACTCCCCATGCACTTACCCCAGCTTTCCAAATGCAGTGTTAGACACCACCTCCAGTCTCCACTAGACACTATAAAAAAACCATTCAACCTTTGCGCAAAGATTTGCGTAAAAAATAAGGGTCCTGCAATTTTATTTTATTTTTACAAAATATGATCGTCCGGCGTCGTTGGGAGATCTTTCCTCAATAATACTAGTTATTCCGACGCACAGTGAGAAATTACAAATTATTGATGACAGACTATGGTCAATTAATAAAATCGCATGGTCAGAAAAAATTGTACTTGATGAACAATTTGATAACTTCTTGGTACATAAGACAAAACTGTCTCCCCGGTCTCGAGTGAAACTATAAAAAAGCTACCGATCCATCATCTTCCTGCTAATAACTTTGATCTTTGCAAGCCAACTACTGCTAAAGAAATAAAAGCTGTAATATTTGGAATGAAGAGGGATAAATCCCAGGGCCATATGGGTTTTCTATTGACTTCTTTTAGGATAAGTGGAGATTAGTAGGAGCTTATGTGATTCGAGCAGTGCAGGAATTTTTCATATCTGGTAAACTACTGGCAGAGGTAAACAACATTATTCTTACCTTAATTCCTAAGGTGAATAATGTTGAGTCCATTAATCAATATCGCCCTATATCGTGTTGCAATGCCATTTACAAATGCATCACCAAAATCTTAGCTACAAGACTTAGGGAAGTTCTGCCAGACTTGATTAGCAGCAATCAGTCTGCTTTCATAAAAGGAAGACTGATCAGTGATAATATCATCCTGGCACATGAAATGGATAGGAAGTATCATAGGAAAAGAGTTTCTCCACGATGTGCTTTAAAGATTGATATAATGAAAGCATTTGATAGTGTTAATTGGAGATTTCTTTATACTGTGATGATTGCTATGGGGCTACCTGATATGTTTGTGAATTGGATTAAAGTTTGCTTGGAAATTGCATCGCTTAGAGTTTGTGTGAATGGGGGGTTAACTGGAAACATTCAGGCTCGAAAAGGATTAAGACAGGGGGATCCATTATCCCCCTACCTCTTTGCAATTACTATGGAAGTATTGACATGTATGTTAAATAGGGCTGCAATGTTAAGGGTGCTTCCTTATCATCCGCAATGTCATCGAGTGGGGCTTACCTACCTATGCTTTGCGGATGACTTGTTGATCTTTACAAAAGGGACTAAGGAGGGGGTTAAGACTGTGGCGGAAATCCTGGAGCAGTTTGCAAAGGTCTCTGGATTGCGTTGTAGCCCAGCGAAGAGTGAATTGTTTTGTGCTGGAGTGAGTGTCGAGACTCGTAGAGAGCTTATAGATATATAAGGGTTCCAGGAGGGTTCACTTCCAGTCAGGTACCCAGGTGTACCTCTCATTGCAGGAAAGTTAGGGATAGCTGACTGTAAAAGTTTGGTAGACAAAATAACAAAAAGAATTCAGGGGTGGAAGCCAAAACTGCTTACTTACGCAGGGAAGCTGCAGGTCATAAACTCAGTTCTTGCCAACATAGTTCAGTTTTGAATGGGGATTTTTCAGTTACCTCAGCAGGTTATACAAGAAATTGAGAAAAGGTGCTCTGATTTTCTTTGGGATTCACTTGACCCAAACAAAATAGCTAAAGTGTCCTGGCAAAAAGTAGCTTTGCCAAAAAATGAAGGTGGGTTAGGGTTTAAGGATTTGAAATCCTGGAATATTGCATGTATAATTAGGCATATATGGGTTGTGTTGTCTGATATGGACACTATGTGGATTGCATGGTTAAAGGAATATCGGTTGAGGAACTTGTCAATATGGGATAATTAGATTTCAGGTTCTTGGGCTTGGAATAGAATTCTGCAAGCTCGTTCTATGGTTGCAGATTAGTTCCAGTGCTCAGATCAAGGGGTTTGTGGAATGGTGTGAAAATGGAAAAGTATAGTAGCAAGTAGATTTGGGAGCATATCAGACCAAGGGGAGAGTTGCTGCCTGGATATCAGTTGATCTGGGGTCAGTTTCAAATCCCTAGAAACTCTCTGTTAGTATTGTTTGTCATGATTGATAGAATCAACACTCTTGATAAAATCAAAAAGTGGAAGATTGATGTAGATGAAACCTGTCCTCTATGCATGATCTTACCAGAAAGTCGGGACCATATTTTCTCTGAGTGCAGCTATACCCAGAATTGCTTGAGATTTTTCCCTGCAAACTGGGGGTATTTTCCTTCTAGTGTTTGCTGATTAGTGAAGTTTGGAGAGAGAGGTGTCGTCGGTTATATGGCAAGAAGTACCTCACTTGTGATGAGTTGATTTCAAAAATGCTGAAGGTCTTGGGGGATTTGGAATGTGGAAATTGTGAGTTTGCAGCAGTTGTGGTAGTGAAGCCTTATATGTAGCAGGTAGATATGGATAGGCTGTTTTTGAAAGAGTTAGCTTATATAGTCAGTTTGAGTTTGTTTGTTTGATTCTCGGACAAATTGTGTGGAAATTTGGATCTATGTAAAACATATGAGTGTAGATCGTATTTGATGAAATAAAATCTCCTCTTTTCGTCAAAAAAATTCTGAAATCTATTTCTGACATAATTGAGTTATTGAAAATAATGATTTTTTGTATTGACCAATTATAAAATTTATCTGTGACGAATATCTGTCATTGGAAATTATGTGATTTTTGTATTAACGTGCTTACTAATCTATTTCTGACAAAAATTCATCGTCGGAAATCATGTTTTGTATTGACAAATTCTCAAATCTATTTGTGACGGATCGTTGTCGTTGGAAACACTATGTTTTGTATTGTCGGGTTCTCAAAACTATTTGTGACAGAATTTCGTCATTCGAAAATTGTATTTTTGACGATTAATGATAGTTTTTACCACATTTTGATGAGTAACTTGACTAAAACGTCACAAAATATCCAACATAAAATGTCTTACATTCAATCGCCAAATCACCCAAAAGATAAAAAAAATTCAAACGGTCTAGAAAGTTCTCAAACTGCAGTTTAGAAAGGAGTCAGAAGTACTTCCAAATATCCAAAAACTTAGACCATAGCTTTCAATCCTACTAAGAGATTAATTAACTCGAAATTCAAGTCAAGACCGCTTCCGCTGCCTCGGGTGCTCGACAGGGGGTTTTCACAGCCTTACCATCATAAACCTTCCCCGATGCATCTTTTACAAATCACCGCGATGCCCGCCTGCTGGATGTTGCTTTTGAAAGCTCCATCACACAGTATTACTCTATCGTAATTACTCGGCGAAGGGATAGGGTTCTGCTAATATCCACTAGGCTGTGAGGGTGGACATAACTAGGGGAACACAAAGCCAGTCTCCATTCTTCGCTTTCCTGGGCAGCTAGATAGGAGATGGATTGGGGAAAGATGGGTGTGTTTTCAAACACCAAGCTGTTCCGGGCTTTCCAGATGTTCCACCCACAATAAGCCAAGGCTGTCACTGTTTGAGGAGAGACAGTGAGGCTAAGGTTGAAGAGCCAGTGAAGAGGATGAGCCATTTGGTATGTAACTGTCAAATTGATGATACTTGCATTACAAAATAATGTTACTTACATTACAAGCAAGTCTTTCCATAGTTACTTACTATAATGAATTTTTGAATTTCATAATAGCTTAGTCCCCGGCCAGTTGACCGGATTGCTTTTTATTCAAATGTTTAGATAGTTTTATTTTTCTTTTATACGAAGAACCCGCCCGGGCGGGCGCCACATCGAGTGACGTCGTCGATACTGTAAACTCCAGGGTCGCCGCCCTTCGGCCCAGGTGAGAGTCGAATGCTACTAAAGGGTTCCCCATTCGAACCTGGGACCTCCAAGTTGAAAACTAGCAAGCTAACTATTACGCTATCTCCTCGGAGGTATACATAATTAAATAAGATGATAATGATTTTTTATTTTCATCGGAGGTATGAGTAATAGGTAACGATATGCAACAATTTGGTTCGATCTGGATCGGTCCAACCATGAATTTTATAAATATTAAGAAAAATGGACCGAATCAATATTCAGATCAGATCGAATGCACTGATGATGCGATTCTGAACCACAGATTTCCTTTACAATTGAGGCCTTCATGTTTTGTATCCGGCGTCAAGGGAAGATTCTAATGAGAGATTACGACACCAATGGAGATTACGATACCAATGAATATCTCGACTATGATGGAAGCATCGAAACCAGAAAGATGATGAGCTTGATTATCATTTTTCTATTGTACAATTCTTATGAAACTCGGTTACTTCTAATTCCATAGTAATGGCAAGCGCCACCGGTAATTTAACGAAAATCATTTCGCGTGAAAAATAAATGAATGAATAAAGGAGAAGGAAAAAGAGAAATTAATAATCAAATGAGTCTACTCTATCATAATTACAAACCCAATAATCTCTCATCCGGCTACCACCTCTCCCTAGCAACTCTACTAGCCTATTGATTAGACTCGTCGACCGAAAAGCCAGGAAACCCAAATCTTCTTCCATATTCCCTCTTATCTTTTTCAGCCGGTAAACCCTTTATTGAAAAGAACCCAACCAAGAACATATAGCATCCGAAAACAGAGCACTCTTAAAGGAGAAAAAACAGAGCACAACAGTCTTGATCTTCCCCTCATATAGCATCTGAAAACAGAGCACTCTTAAAGGAGAAAAAACAGAGCACAACAGTCTTGATCCTCCCCTCATGGCTTTCTTCAAAGTTATTCTCCCAGACACAATCCAAGAAGAGAAGCTGGTAAAGAAACCCCTTCCCCTTTCTTGTTTCTTAACCCAAATTTTTTTTTTGACCGGGTTGGTTTACAGAGATTGCCGGTGAAGTTTGGGATATTACACGCGGGAAGCTGACCAAAAAAGCTCGGCTTTGTCTGCCAAACGGTCGAGTTAGGGAAGTGGGCGTCGTCAAAGGATCAGAAGAAGGGTTAATTTTGTTCGTCGATGGCTGGTCCTGTTTCGTGGAAGAAAACAGAGTTTCCATGTATGATTTTCTGACGTTTGACTATACGGGATCGTCGAGCTTTAACGTTCGGATCTTTGACTTCACTACCTATGAAATCGCTTACCCATCCGGCAGCTCTGACAATGCTATGGAAGAAGACGCCCCGTCTATTCAAATTCTGGATTCTCCCCCAAATTCCCCTTCCCAGCAAAATACTCCATTCGCCGACGGCGAAAACGTTATTCTTTCTTATTCCAGTAAGGAAGTTATTCTAAAAGGAGAAACAACAATCTTAGAGTGCTTATTAGCCCTGTAATTTTCATCATTGTCCGAAACATGGTTCTCCGGTGTTTCTGCAACTTGATTGCTATCTCCATAGAGGACTACGCCATAAAGGAGGGAAGAAGATACATGTATAGAAATAGAAGAAGACTTGAATTAGGGTGACCGCCCTTCCTTCTTGACTCCTCCTTCTCTTCTTCTCCTTCCATCATCTTCTCTCTCTACTTTCTCTCTCAAACAAAAAAGTTCTCAATTGATTTAAGCTCCCTAAACGAGGGGTAGGAACCCCCTATTTATAGATTTTCAACTCTCGACCAAGATCACGGTAGAACTGACAAAGATCACGGGTGCGATCTGAAAAGGGGAGGCCGCAATCTTTAGCGTCACCATTTTGCACTTTGATGGATGAGAAGTTCACAGCCCGACTTCACGGTCTCGATCCATGAGTCGCGGCTGCGATCTTTCTCGCTGGCTCGGATGAAGAGAGTCATAAGTCGACTATCAAGCTTTATGTTCCTTCCTTGTTGGCTTGCGCCTCCTATAACTTAGCAACAGTGATCTTGCAATTGAAAGTTGCGATCTTGGTGCCCAGCTTCACGTCCTTAGTTCTCGGGCGTGATCAAGAAATGCACTAGCCATGATCTTCTGTTGTTGCACATTTCTGCACATTTCTCTACCCATGTGCCCTCTTTTGGTACCTATACCATTCTTATCATCTAATAAATCTTAAAACACTAATATTTTCTTTAGAGAATGAATAAAGGGTATATTTTATGACAAATAAACCGTGAGGACAATGAAATGACTCAAAACAAACCTAAATATGGGCTCTAAATATCATCATTTTTTGTGTTATCAATAGTTTTGTTTTCTAAAACAAAACCAAGTCAAGAAAAGTAGTCGGTCAATGTAAGAAGAACACAACACCAATATTAATGACCATATTATCATATTCAATAATGAAAATTTTGTCGGTATCCACAACCAAACCGCACTGCGTAGTGGTGAACTACTACCCACTGTGGTGCGGGTTGTGGGTAGCATAGTTCTAAATTTGTGGGCAATTTCTAATGATACACGACATACACCACAAACCAAATTATATTAGCCATCCCTAGGCTTAGCTCTAAGAAACATTGTTGACGAGTAAATCTAGTGAATCGCAAGTGGTTCAAAGCTTCACCATTGACCAAGGATCGATATAACCATATTTATACTTATATACAAAGATCTGGCTAGTTTCGCTAATCGAGCCGCATCATTGATTTATGTATGTCCTCTAGAGTCCTTCCTTTTGTTTCCGGTACCAGCTTCATGGTGAAAACCACTGTGAGTGCGCATGTTGTAGCTAGGATAAAAAAAGTCGCTGTTCAAAAGAGCAAAAACCCATTAGATTACATACGCAGCTGATCAGTAACCCGAAGTAATCAACAAACTATTTAAAAATTTTACGATCGAAATTATATAATACCCGCGGGGCTCCATTGCATCATGAAATTGAAAGAGTAAGTCATGACCCAGGAGGATGACCAATTGACCAATGTGACTAGTGTCCCAGCTAGAGCCTTCACATTCATGGGGAATATCTGTTTCTCACAAAAGGCAAGAAATTTGAGCACTTGTTGGGAAATGAGTTGAGTTCTTAGGGAGCCATATTGGTAGTATCATGGATATCTCACCTCTGCCATTATGATCCAGGGGATTCCTGCCATTCCAATTGAGAAAGCTGTGAAGTATCCCTACAAAAACAAGTTTGCATAATCCCTTTCCCAAATAAGGTAGCTGAACCAAAACAGTGCATGTGGCTATTAATTCAATCATCTATCTGCAGCAGAAATTTTTCACTCACAGTCAAGCCAATTATAGCCATAATAGGAGTGATTCCCCTGAGAAGGTTAAGCCCCTGTGATGATCAAAACAAAAGCAGATTCAGAGTGGTACTCAGATTAGTTTCAATACATCTGAGACATGTTTCATATGAGTTGGTCTTTTTCTAGTAACTCTGTTTCTAAGTCATTATTACACCAGTTCCTTTTGGGGACATCCGATAAAATTGGAATGACAGCGAAAACCCATTTTTCATTACTTTGGAACGACGAACATGGTTGCAAAAATCTCCTTTCCTAGTATTGTGCAAAGATTCCAAAAAGTATAATCAGATTTATGTACCTGCAATACGAAGGACAATGCCACTAGGAAGCTGCATATGCTCATTCCACCTGCAGAAACCTGTACGGCATTTCCCCCACCATTTAAGCTTAGCTACTGTTAATTATATGACGGAATAATATGAAATAAATTTGGAAGCTCCATTAGCTTTCATGGTTTCCTACTGATAATTAAAATTACCATGAGGAGAAGTCTTCTTCCACAAATATCCATCAGGAATAACCCAACAGCTGCTATAGGAACCTGCAAGCGGAAATGGCATCTCGAAATTCAGTAAAACAACCATACTTGTTTGAGACCATTCCTGCTTTGTTCTTATAGAAATAGAACCCTGTTAATTAATAACTAAAAATTAAATACCTGGACTAGAGAAATAATTATGGTGCCAACAGTTGTCGAAAACCCTGTTTCCATAACCAGGAAAAAATATATTAATGATTGGAATTAAATTTTAACTGTTAACAAATAACAAGCTCGAGGAATTATATTACTCAATGTATGATTTTACCTGCTTTTTGGATTACACTGCTGCCATAATATGCAACTCCTGAAGTGCCCCCGAGTTGTTGGAGAAGCATTAGACCAAGTCCAACCTAGAAATACAATCCAATCCAATGAAAATGGTTGGGAAATTGATCAAATGTAGTAATAATAATAATACACATGTATGTATATAGCTGCGAAAGTGGGGCGCCTTATTACGGTTAGTGCATAGGCATATTTCCTCTGTAAAATGTCTCCAACTCTGGCTTTTGGGTCGTCCTTCGATTCATCGACAGAGTCCTGCAGTCATAAATGGAATTCGGCGAATCATTGACTGTTTGTGGTTGTAATTGTAATTGGAGTCGAGATGGGAGAATTAGCAATGTGTATGTAGTTACTTGAATTTCTTCTACTTCCTGAGAGATATCAGCATTCTTGCTTCTCAGTTGCTGTAACGACGCTTTGAACTCCTTCACTCGACCAACTCCGGCCTACAAAAAACAACGAAACGACCCGAAAATAAGTCGATCACTTACTATAATTGAAGGAAGAAAAAAAAACCACGTAGGTAGTAGCATAAACGATCACCAGCCATCTCGGGGACTCGGGAATGAAGGGCAAGCCGACGAGTTGGAACGCACCTGGCACAAGTGCTACGTACGAAGAACAACCAACATTAATTAATTAAGGTATTTACTTACTTATTAAAAATGGAGATGGAAATCGAGAGGCAATTACATTAATTAACAAGGGAATTACCGAGGATGGCCAAGGTACGCCAGGAGACTACATTGCCCAGGAAATACACAAGGGAGAAGCCGCAGTTCACCAACAACTGCATCATCGATCATCACATTATTCATTACATGAAAGTGAAACTACTCCTTTGGTTTGACAATCGAAATTGTGGGGAATATATATGAAAATGAAACCTGGCTGGCATATGAAAATGATCCTCTGTGCTCTTTGGGTGCAATTTCTGCTACATAAATTGGAACCTGCGTGCATGTACGTACTCTATGCTATTAGGTAGGCAAAAGGAAGTCGAACAATCTATTAATTAAATGCGTGTAGGTAATTAATTAATTAATTACCACGTAGGTGACGAAACCAACTCCAAACCCAATCGAGAGCCTTCCCGTCACCAGCCACCAATCATTCTTTTTCGTTCAGAAAAAATTTACAAAACACACCATATAATTTAATTATATTATCTCGTCGACAATTAACAACGAGCAGAGAAAGCTGGATTAGAGAGGATGTAAAATAAAATGGCGCATTGAGTACTCTGATCACCTTAGCAAGTGCTATAGCAAGCCATCCAATGGTGGAGAACACCTGGGAAAGCCACATTGTCTGCAATATTCCAACAATTATTATTATTATTATTATTATTATTATTATTATTATTATTATTATTATTATTATTATTATTATTATCGTCAAATTAATTGTCACTAAATCGATTGTTTCAGTTTTTTTTTCTTTTACAAATATTGTTCACATTCATTGAATATATCTTTGCCCTAGCCCTGGTTTTCACTCGATCGAATTCTTGAAATGGTGCTCTCGATGTAGAATTTTTTTTTTTTTTTTTTTTTTTGCTCAAACTCTCGATGTAGAATTGGAATAGCGGATGGAAGTAATTCGGTAGGAAACAAGTGCATAGAAAAGTTAGGAACAACTGCACAATTGTTCTCACTATTTATATTTTAGACCCATTTTGTTACAGATTGGCTATAAAAATCGAACACGAAGAAGCACACTGTTCCAACCAATTATAAATACATTAATTAATGAATAGTTAGTTTCTTTATTTTATATCAAGTCATTGTTGCTTCTGTTTGATTACTAGTGCCGACAAATTAAACTGTATTGTAGTTTGCCCGAAAGCAGGAAGAAGAAGGATTGAAAAAGGAATTAGGGACTTACATATTTGCGGCCAAGCACAGCTGTTAGTCTCCCACAAAACAGAGCGCCTATCATCCCTCCCACTTCCATCACTGACCCAAACATCGAGTACTGCACACCCACAAATTAAACACGTACGTACGTACACACTAATTAATTAATTATTGGTTAGTTAATATATATTCAGACTAATGATTAATTAATTAATGATGGTATTCATAATTCAATCCTCAACCTAAGCCAGTACATGGGACAAGGAATCATGAAAGGAGAAAACGGTGGGGCAGAGTTTTACCCTACCTACTCCTATCACGTATATTTCATTTTTATAATTAATGAGTTGCATATAATATTTGGATGGTGCGGTGCTCTAATAAGACTGAAAATTGAGATTTCATCTTGTGATTATTGATCACTTAGAATTTTGAGAAGGGTGATGATGGGTAATTAAGAGTTGGCACAACTTACAGAAGCAATGGAGAGGTGCAAATCTTCCATGATCCCAGATTCAGCAGGCGATGAGTATGATAACTATATATATACACCACCAATCAACAGAAGAAACCAAATCCAAAAATTACCAATTTAGCAAGGAGAGTGACAGGAAAATGTAATGTTGGCCAAATCGGTTTCTGATATATGTATATTCGATAAATTGGATAGTAATTTTGATTCTATTCCAAAATTTCAATAATTCCGATCGAATTATTGAAACTAACTCATATTCGACACAGTAAAAACAAGCACTAGCCCAGAGCGGAGGCATATAACTCCAGAGATGATAGGATCTTATCCCAAGCAAGAAGCTTGTTTGGTTTCAGATTCACCTCTCAAACACATGAGGCCATTAATTAATGCATTAAAAGCTAGCGAAGCCAGGCTGGATGTAGAATCTTTTCTTTTGGGTAGATCATATGATATGCCTAGTTACTAGTTATTTCCTGCCTGTCACCGACCGACGACTAGCTAGTTTAATACTTTCCCTTTCGGATAGATCATCTGAATTTTTGCTCAACTATACTTCGGATCATCATTTAATTAATTGCAGTAAGTTTCACGAACAAGAACTTGATTTAGTCGTATTATCACTAACGTTGAACCTGAAAGTCCCAGATTTAAATCCCTTAAATAATACCTAAACCACCTAAAATAAACCAAGGAAAAAATTCATTGAAGTAAGTTTCATTATGTAAAATAATCTTTTAACGACTCAAGAAAATATATGTCATTCATGGACCTAGCTAGCAAGTAGAAATTAAATCTTGTTTAAAGTGACCATAAATAAGGGGATGATTATTTTTAATCTGGTGCTGGACAACTATAGGGCTATAGCCTACCTCCCTCTAATCTATATCACATAAAGATTCTTTCAACGATAACTATAAAAATATTCAAATCGAAGGATGTAGAATTGCATTAGTGGGGGGTACAAGATACGATCCATGTGTAATTATTCCTATTTCCAGATCTTTGTCTCTCAATCTCTACTTTGATTTTTATGGCAAAAAAAAAAAAAATCTCTACTTTGATTTCACTGATTCGCCCTCATGTTATGGGCAGTACGTTTACCATTAATAAAGTGCGGCAGCCTGACAAATTACAGATTCTCCGTTGGGACTTGGGACTCACTTTGGTCCAAGCTGTTTAATTATGAAAAGAGCATAGTTTCTTTGGCAACCAAACTAGGTGGTTGCTAAAGGAATTCCTAGCTCGTCACTATTTTCTTGCTCCCAAACAATCTTCTCTGTGTCCTTGGTTTTGCTTAAGCCTGGAATGGAATAGTGAAACAGATAAGGAGAAGAGAGGACTTACAGCGCATCCATAGGAGAAGGAACCACACACAGCTACGAAAGTGCTGAAGATAACGGCGGCAGAGGTCGCTTCCACCGGCGACGAAGATTTTCCGGCAGTGCTCATCATGTCCTCCTCGTTGTTATTACTATTACCTGATCCCTCTAGCAACGGCTGCACGAGAAGCCCTCTTTCCATTTTACTCTCCTCTGCCATTTTCCCTCCCTCTCACTCTTTTTTTTCCTTTCTTGCAATCAAACTTTTCAAGATGGAGACTGAGAAGTGGAATTTTTTTTAGTGTCCTGTAAATTGTGAGAGTGGTGTTGGAAGGAGCAGTGTGGCACGGTTTTATATATATACACAGAGAAACCTGAATGACAGCGATTTGTTTTTATTTAGTCTCGGCACACCCTTGACGATTATTATATGATGAAGTACTAATTGGTCACCTATTTTCAACTTCTTTCCATGTCTACTACTTAAAGTTTTATCTCTGTCTTTATTTTTTTTTTTTTCCAAAAGATACTTCGTATTGAACGAGATAATCAAGATACACTAAAGTCAATTAGCCGACAAAAGCCATGAACGAAAATCGAACCCTATCAAACTAGGGAACAATGAAAGGGCTTTTCTGGCCACCATATGGGTCACCCTATTACGCGCACGTCCAACAAAACAAACACTAGATTGGAGAAAAAATTGCCTCAACACCTTGATCTCCTCCAAAATTACCCCACCACGAGCATCCAAACACGATCCCTCCTTCGCCTTGTCAAGCACCACCTTGGCATCACCTGCAAAAACGACGTCCTGCACCCCCTAATCAAGCGCCCACCGAATAGCGTCCCTCAAGGCTATGAGCTCCACTAAGAAAGGATCTTGCACATCCGGATACACAGATGCATCTGCCCCAAGCAGCGTCCCCGAGGAAACCTCCAGAACTCAGCCACCTGCACCATGAGACCCTGTACAAACAGCCCCATCCGTGAACACCCACAACGCCCCCTCCCTATCATGCACCCCACACTGAACCCCCCTCAACCCATCCCCAGAGGCAGGGAAAGACATTAACCCACTACTCAAAGGCACCGCCTCCCATTCTGCCACCTGTCTACTGAACTGTGAGAACAACACGGCAGGGGTGAACAGTGTGGAGTCAAAAACCACCCATTTCCGGGCTTTCCATATGCGCCAGAAAAGGGCAATCACTCGCATTAACAATCCCCCCCCCTCCAAATTCGGTTGGTCAAGAAATCGTCGCCAGAAGACTTCAACCGAGGCATCGTGAACTCATCTCGAAGAAAACCTAGCCCAGCCGCCTCCCAGCATCCATCAGCCAGCCGGCAATGAAAGAATAAGTGCTCAGCAGATTCCACTTCCCATAAGCATGTGGGGCACAGAAGGACCCCTTCCATACCCCTAACTGATAAAGCTTCACCTGTGGGAACCACTCTCCACAACAATTGCCAAAGGAAGAATTGAAACTTGGGGGGCACTGGGGCACTCCAAACCTTACTCCACAAACCCGAATCCCAAATAGCAGGACCCAACTTAGCCTGAACCTCTCGACCCCGCCTAAGACCTGCCACAAGATGGTATCCTGATCGAACAGAATATGACCCAGAGAGGTCGTGATGCCAGACCAGCCTATCCTGAATCGGAACTCTTGGCAAAGGAATATCCCGAATTTGAGCAATAGTGTCCCGTTCAAATAACTTGTTAAGCAAATCCTCCCTCCACCTACCATCCTCACACGAAATCAAGGATTTGACCAACCCCTAGGCCCCCACCATCTCCGACGCAAAGCAGGAGGATTTAGGTGACAAGCAGGGACCCAATCCGAAGTCGCAAATGAAATCTTATCCCCAGTCCCAACCTGCCACCGCAAACCTTGTTGAAGGAGCTCTCTACCATGTAAAACACCACGCCATCCCCAAGATGGAAGAGACCCCGTAGTAGCCTCTAAGAATGAAGACTGGGGATAGTAGTTCCCTTTAAAAATTCGAGCAAGCATGCAATCAGGATCCGTTAGTAAGTGTCATTCCAACTTAGCCAGTAAGGCCTGGTTGAAATCCTCAAATCGTCGGAACCCCATTCCCCCCTCAGCCTTGCTCAGACAGAGAGTTTTCCAAGAGACCCAATGAATTTTCTGCTCCCCCGCTTTAGCTCCCCACCAGAATCGAGCAATATGTCTATCCAAATCTCTACACAAAGTGGCAGGCAACCAAAAGCATGACATGTCATGAATAGGCAAAGCATTCACAACCGCCTTCAACGGTACCTCTCTTGCTGACCACGATAGACACCGCCTTTTCCACCCTTGAAGCCGGCTCAAAACCCTCTCCTCGATATAGCAAAATGTCTCTATCTTAGATCGACCAACTAGAGCTGGTAAGCGCAAGTATTGATCAGTGGCTCCCACAGTCCCAACACCAAGAATGGACCCAAGCTGCTCCCTCTCTTGTTGCTTAACGTTCTTACTAAAGTAGATAGCCGACTTATCCAGATTTACCTTCTGACCACTCAATGCCTCATATCTAGCCAAGATCTCTCTTAAACAGAACACTCCAAACCAGAAACCCGCAAAAACAGATAAGAATCATCTGCGAAAAATAAATGAGACACCACAGGATAGCGAGGGCTTATACGAATCCCCGTTAAAGACCGTCTAACAATAGCCTGACGGAGAAGCGCAGCAAATCCTTCCGTACAAAGCGCAAACAAAAGGGGAGAAAGCGGATCTCCCTGCCGTAAGCCACGAGACACCGCAAAATAACCAGAAGGACAAGCATTCATCATAACCGAGAAGGTTGAAGACGTAACACAAGCGCTTAACCATCTAATCCATTGTGCACAAAACCCAAGTTTTCAAGCAATGCGAATAAAAATGGTCATTCCACCCTATCATAAGCCTTCTTCATATCAACATTCAAGGCCATAAACCCTTGTTTTCCTTCCCGTTTTTTCCGAAGATAATGCATGACCTCGTGCCCAATGAGGACGTTATCAACAATTTGCCTCCCACGCACAAAACCATTTTGACCAGGCGAAACAATGGCAGGGAGGTAGCGAGCCAGCCTCTCTGCCAAGATTCTCGATATTACCTTATACACAAACTGGCAGAGACTAATCGGTCGAAGTTTCTTCATGTGCTCGACATCATCCACTTTAGCAATTAAAACCAGCCAAGTATGATTAAAATTCTTCAAAAGGCTCCCAGACTCAAAAAAGTGAATCACCGCCTCCGTAACATCCATCCCAACTATATCCCAGAACTTCCTGAAAAAGACCCCAGTAAAACCATCAGAGCCAGGGGCCTGAGTAGCCCCGATCTGGAAGACGGCCGTACGGATTTCTACCGGCGAGATCGGTGTCGATAGCTTATCGTTCATTGCAGCAGTCACTTTTTCCTCAATCGGCAACTCCATCACCTGATCTTTGACAAACTGGGCGTCCATCCCATTAGTAGAAAATAATGAGGAATAAAAGTCACTGGCAACTACAGCCTTCCCATCCTCTGTCTTGTTTTTCTTCTTCTTGCAAATTAGTCACATGATGTCTGATCTTCTTTTTTGACCCAATACCACAAACTTGTAACCTTCTTTTCATAAACCAAGAGATCAATGACACAGACAACAAATCTCTAATTCAAACGGAGTGGTTATCGTGGTAATTAATTTTTTTTAATGTTTCGTGGTAACCATTTTAACCGGTAGCATTTGAATAATTTGATATGGTTAATATGGATAGTTGGTTTGATTTGGTTAAAATTTTAGTTTGTTTTGTTTAGGTGGTTTGGGTTGGTTTCACACACTCCTAACCATGCAAACCAATTAACCAGTTAAGCAATTAGCCACATGTCTAAATAATATGAATGTCAATGGATAGGTCGATTGGATAATTGGACCCAATTGTCAAGATCCATACGTATATTGGGTTGGCTTGGAGCCAAATGGACTCATATGTACTCTTAATAATTTTGGATGTGGGTGTGGGTGAACCCATTTGGTTTAAACCAATTAACACCTTTAATGTTGGTATTTTCACATTTATGTTTGTTTTAGAATAAAAAAATATAAAAATCACATTGTGTATTCATTTTCTTTTGGGTAACCAATGTAATGAGTCTAATTTACACCCAAATTAAATAATTTGACTCATAATCAGTTGGCTTTGGAGAATTCCCAAATTGCCAGTCCATTTTACCATCCCTACGTCTAATATATTATATATACATACTTAATAAATACGGTGAATAACCACTTAAAGTCAAAATTTTCTCCCTTTTGGGTCCATAAAAAATAAAGTTCATTATACATATGTTTTTGTAGGTGTATACATCGATTGTTATGTTTTATTCACTATATAAATTATGATGGATGCATTAACATGATATTTTCTCATGTAATAATAATGTTATGTTATATTGATTAAAGTGATTTTTGTATTTGTTTGATCGATTTGGTTATGATATTGTATTTCATAATTAATAGAGTTTAGACCTATTTGGTTTGATAATTACAATAGTAACCATTTGAACACCTCTCCTTTTGCCTGGGCTACGACTCGGAGTATTTTTGCTCTCAATCTTTTGACCTGATTCACCAATAACATTGATTTTTGTATTTTTAATGGATTTTTAATAAAGTGAATTTACTATAACAAAAAAAATATTTGACATATTCTATTTTGTTGAAAAGGGACACCGACATATAAGTTATGCCTCATAAATACTTAACTCAAGGTCACTATTAGTTTGTGTTGGTTAGTCAAATGATATAACAACTTCAATAATAGGAATAAATAATGAGGCAGATTTCAAATTCTCAAGGGTTCGTTTGGATGGGGAAATATTTAAACAAGGGATTTGGGCTTAATTCCCTCTTTCAAAATATCAGAGATTTTAAACAAGAAATTTGACCAATTATCTGTTTGTTTACTAATAAGAATTTCATTAATCAGAAATTTTTTTATTGACAAATAGAAAAATACAATTTTACCCTCTCCAACACATTTTGCACCTAACCCCACTTATCTTCCTCCTCTGCGATGGAGACAGCCACCGCCCTCACTTTCCAAATCTAGGTTCCATAAGCTACTTCTCCCTCTTCTTCCTGAAATCCGAATCCACCCTCCCTTCTCCTCTCCGCCTCTGTAATTTTCCCCATCCAACACACAACAACACCAATTTCCTCTCCCCAGACGCAAAAATACAAATCGCCTCCACCACTACCCACCACCGTCTTCAATTCAACTCACAACCCAGATCTTTCTTCCACAAGAACAAATTGCCGCCTCCATTGCCTTCTCAATCCGCCACTTTGTTTCCCTTCCCCTCTTCATCTTCCAAATTTCCTTCCTACCCAAACAGTAATGTCTCGCCTCGAAGCCACCTCGCCGGATTTTTTCTCTGAAAACATAGCCCACCAGTGGATTCCCAATTCCAGGCTGTTCAAGACCCTCGCCAGAGGGGGAAACATCTGGGAATGAAGAGCTCGTGGGGCCAGCGGGTGACGCTGTCGAAGGTGGTGCGGCGGGTGATATTGTCAAGAACCAGTTGATCCCAATAATTCGAGTTGTTGGGAGAGCTTCAATTCTGGATCATATACCATTCACTAACACCCCCCTTCAAACTCAAGCCCAGCATATCCCTGGTTGGGATGGGTAGGCCTGGTCTCAGCCTGGGTCCTTGTACGTTGAAGCTAACACAATGTGCTTAAACAGAACAGATGGGGGTTACCAGGATTCAAATAGGAGACCTTTCGATCACAGAAGGCTCTGATACCATGTCAAGAACCAGTTGATCCCAATAACTCGAGTTGTTGGGAGAGGTTCAATTGTGGATCATATACCATTTACTAACAGATGTCGTAGATGACGAGAGCACCGACGACGCTGTGGTAGTAGGCGACGGTGACGATCCGGAAGCGTTCCTGGCCCTGGTGTCCCAGATCTGGGCTTTGATTTCCTTGTCGTCGATGTCGACGAGCTGGGTCTGGAATTCGAAACATGGCTACTCCCTGTTGTCACTGTGGGTGCCCAACTGATTTAAGAACTATCCGGACCGATTCGAATCCCGGACGGAGATTCGATGAATTTAGCAAGTTTGGGGGAAAACCATTTGATTCTACTTTCTTTCTGTGTTTTAGAATCTGACCATTCTAACTCTCATTGTGTTTTGTTATGAAGATGAGCGGATCATGCAATTATTCTTTTATGGTATGACCCAGCTCTTGATGAGCATATGAGATGCATTGTTGAGAATTTCCATCGTCGTATACGAGATTTAGGGAGAAGGCAACTGAGGAGAGCGTTCAAAATAAGCTTCAAAATGGCTTGCATCCTCACTGTGTTAGTCCTTGTGCCTGTTTTCACTCTGCTGACAAATTAGCAATGTGTTTTTAGAAGAAGAATATGTTGTTTCATTGGTATCACTAGAATGTTATTTGTCTTTCATATATACTACTAGAATGTTGCTTTCCTTTCATCTGTACCATTGTAATGTTGTTTTTCTTTTCATCTGTACTACCCGAATGTTATTATAGTTTCATCAAGACCACTCCAATGTTTTTTTCTTTTCATCTGTACCATTAATATCATTTTCCTTTATTCTATGCCACCTTGATTAGACCATAACCCGACACCATAGATTAGAAACATAAGTCATTCATCATGAGGGTTGGCATTCTGTTCTTCTACTTGTTCAATTACATAGCAAGTCAACATATGAGTTCATCAACCTGTTTTACAACTGATTTTTTTCAAAAGAGGTATATATCCTTCAAAGTAGCCATTCTACCTAACCGAACTAAGCAATACTAGGGAGATGTAATTCCTGAATTTTCCCCTTTTCCCCTTTCGTCCATATCGAATCCCTTTCCCAATTCAAAAGGAACACGAAAAATGATATTATCACATTTGATTCTCTGCTTTCTTGCCGCCATATCACCACAAATGCAAGTTGGAGCAGCGAATCGCAAGGTTGTTCTTCAGGTTGCAATTTTTAGGGTTTCTGTCCTTCTCACCACAACGCAAGAACGAGTACGATAAGAAGAATGAAGGAAATAAGGATGATGATGGAAGATTGGATTTTTTTGGAACTCACCTCCACCTCCCCTACACTCGATTGACCGGTCGAGTCTCCTTGCACGCTCTGCTGGAGTGAAGAAAGGGTGGAAGAGGAATCGCCTGGCAAGAGGAAAGAATAAGGCGAACGGGTAGGAAGGGAGTATATTCTTTTCTCTCAAAAGTAATTTTTTTTAAAGCAAACCAAAAAATAGTGGGCTCCGTCCTTTTCCGGGTCGGGTGCCTTGGTGGCTCGTCCATTTGGGATGACTCAACCTTTTTGTCTGCCCAGTCAGAGTTTCCACTTGCCACGTCATAAAAAATCTGATGTCGTTGATGGAGTCTAACGGAAGCTGACGGCCAGTGACTATAGTGAAATATTTTGTAAAGTTAGTGACCAATAAGCAAGGTTTGTAATTCGGGTGGTAAATGTGAAATTTTTTTGTAATTCGGGTCACCAATCGTGTAATTATTTGAGTGTCAGGATATTATCCTAATGCACTGAATTCTAGGGGTGGGCAATGGGCGGGTTGAGTGGGTTTTGGTCTCAAATTGACCCATCCGCTTACTGGCGAGTTGGTATAACTGTGATCCACTATCCACCCACATTCTTCTGCGGGATGGATTAGGTGGGTGGCGGATAGGTGCGGTTTGGTTGTGGGTTACTCCGCAAAAGCAATTCTCAAACTAACCATTAAGAAAGTTGACTAACATTTATAATAAGTTCCTTGTAAATTAGTAAGACTGTGCCAATTGAGATACTTCCTATTTTCTTTCATGTGAATTCATGTAGTATTTACATCAAAATTTTCATTACTCCATCAACCAATTCTTTTGAGAAAACTTACGCATTTTGCGACTTTGATACAATTTATAGTTTATAATTTGCATATCAATATCTAATATTACACAACACTATATAACAAATTATAGTAGTCGAAAAAATATTATTTATTCTCCACGTTCAGAAGTAGATGGTAAATGTGTAGTGCGCTTAGGAAATATGATGAATATTCGATAGTATAAGAAACAAAATTTTGTCATGTAAAAATATCATACAAGTCCTTTGGGTGACCCACCATCCACTCACAACCCACCCACATAAGTACGGGTAGGAAATTTATCAATCCACAATCCACCCATATCAGTTACCTACTGGTTGAGTTATTTGCATATGGAAAGATTTTTCATTGAATCATTTTTCGCCATTTGGATGCCCAGGTAGACTAATTTGGATTTTCAAATCTTTTGTTCTTGCCTTATCAATAGGCTCCCAAGACAAATTGACAGGAAAGCATCGGTCAGGAGTCCAGACCTGATGCATTATTGAGTACTTATTTTTATTGTTAATTCTTTAAACACAATAGAAAGCAATTAGCCCTTTAAATTGTGAGGATTCAAGTGACGTGTCATGTTGCACATGGGAAATACTTTGAGAATCAAAGTATGACACATTATGTCTCAAAATTTTATATGCATTGATTTCATTCTAATCATAGAACATTGGATCCGAAGGATCATTCGTGCCTGGAGGCTGGAATTCTATTGTGATTGAGAGGTTGGCAACTTTTATTGTGAGAATCTACAAATGTGCTAAACGAAATAAAAGGGAGTAGCAAAATATACAAATTCAGAAAATGAAGAAAAATAGTTTACATTTCTATTTTCTACCATAATAAAGTCACATCAAATAATATAGCAGTAACGCTCACTGGCTACAAATGTAGTAATTGATTCAGTTGCCCAATAGCGAGCCTAGCTTCGAGTAAGTTCAGTTAATGACATAGACTAATCAAGGCCATTCAACCGTATAGCACACTTAATTTAGAATAATATTAGTATATGACGGTATTGTCTTTGTTTAATTTACTCTGATATGACATTTTGATTGTTGAGTCTGCAGTCAATTAAAATTTGTGTGCCCCAAATTATATTAATTTTTTTCTTACACTCACATCGGAACAAATGGATACAACGCCGTAGGAGGCAATGGAAACAGAAATTGCATAAAGGGTATTGAAGCTTCTTTTCTCAACTCCATCGTGATTTCGATCAGGTTTTTTAACAGGAAACTAGCTTCCGTCGGCTAAAAAGGAAGCACACAACTACAACAAGAAGAAAAAACCAATCAATATTTTAATGACAACAACTGGCCAATCAGCTAGGCTCTGTGCTAGTTCCTACATAGTCCAGTCACTAATTATCATTGTGATTACATGAGTTTTATAATTTATGAACGGATTAACATTTGGACCGGATCAAATGGGTGATTCACCTCACGTGTATGTGTACACGACACATACAATTGTTACGTAAAATATAAAAGTGTGCTACGCTCTTTTCAAAAATGACACCGCAATGTGAAATTTCTATAGAATGGACATCATCTTGTACAACATAGTTAATTTAATTTTTATGGGGAAAATTTTAAATAGGGTTAAAATGAACAAGATATTCAATCGAGGAAATTTTTTAATAATGAACCAAAATAACAAAAACTAATTTGATAGACTATTCATAAGTAATGAAAAATAATATCAACATATTATTTTATTATATAATTAATTAAATAACATAACTACCACACCTCCCAATATACTATTTTCCTTCAATTTCCTTCACAAAACAACATTTTCTCTCCTCCTTTTCCCTCCCTTCCACATCTTCCTTCCCCTCCATTTTTCTTCTTTCTATTGGTGCTAAAACTTGAAAGTGCTTCCAATGATTGGGATTTGGGAATGATCACAATCGCCTGCGAGCTAAAATATCCTCGAATTTTTTGCGATGGGCCCAACTTTATTCTCCTATATCAACTATTTCGGCAGTAATAGGCAAAAGGACCACTAGTCAACTATAGAAGTGGACTAATGACCACGATTACTTGATTGATCCCAGGATGGATTATTCTTTTGGTTAGGTATCGAGATTTAGCTAATCTCTTGTTTGTCTTCTATGATATTTTAATATCATAAGCTAGAGAAATTAATGTTTTGAAAAATGGCAATTCAGATCATTATGGCTAGTTTCGCTATGCAGTACCTTTTGCAAAAGCAGTTTCTCATTGGAATTTTTGGAGAAGTACTTAAAAATACAGTTGAATGTTTGGTTGGATAGCTATTAGAAGTACTTTTTAATATAAGAAGTCCCGTAAAATTAATAAAAAATATTTCTAATAGAAAATATGTGTAAAAAATAAAAAATGAAAAAATAGTCAAAATGGGTATCATTAGTTTATTTTACATTATTACTATTATTTTTAAATTATATAAATGCATTCAAATTATGTTTCATGTAAAAAGTAAAATATGGTAAATATAAATTTGTATACTTAAAACACATTTTCACAGAAGCTCCAAATCGGAGCCTATGCTTTTTTGTCATAAATGCACTTTGTAGCTTTTTCAAAAGTGGAGCTTTTAGTTCCACAAAAAAAAAAGCTTTAAGACGTATTATGCCTGACTTATCCTTTCCAAATAAAAAAGCACTTCTAAAATTCGCGTCAAACATATATTATGAGTCTTACCAATAATTACTTCTTCTATTAATTCTATTTTTGTGGCACTAATTCAAAATTTACAGTTGTAATTAAATGATGTGGTCAAGAATTACGTATAAGTTAATTCGAGGTTCAATAACCTCTTTTATCGACCCTGAATCAATAAATGAATATGGAGGATCAAAGAGAGCTTAGAAGAATTTAACAATGTGTTTGGAAATTAGAGTGCAAATTCGAGGGCACAAGTTGAGAGGTAAATTGCTAGGGGTGCAAGTTGTTGGGAGGTGTTAGTGGAGAGTTAAATTGTTGTTTGGATGAAAAAGTAGGGGGTGCAAATTAGTGAAAAGTAAGTAAATTATATTATTATAAAATAGATATATCAAATTTGTAAAAGATTATTATAAAATATTCACACATAAATAAATATGAAATAAAAAATAATAATATTGATAAATATTAAAATAATATTAAAATATTAATGCTCAAGTAGTAATTAATTATAAATATTCGTAAATAAAGTTGTTGGGTCCATAATAATAATAATTGATTGAGCGACTTCGAATGACTATACTTGAAGCTCAATCCGTGGCCAAGACATATAACTAGCTCATGTCTCCCACCCAGACGTTGATTTGTTAAAATGATGGTTAAATCGGAATGAAACGGACATTATCAAATCGACTTTAACCATAAATGACCATCCTATCTCGATTCGACTTGACGAATCTTGACTCACTTGTTTGACCAAGTCAAATAGTTGAAGCCAATTTGAGAAACTTTCTCATCGTATATCAAATGATGTCTCTCGAAATTAATGTAAAAATCATAATAATTATTATTTAATCATTATAATAATTATTCTTATTATCATAATAATAATAAGTATTATTGTAGAATAATGATCACATGACATTTTTAGTCACAACAATCATAAAACAAAATCATATGTATAAAACATAACAGTATATATTAACTTTATCTTTTATCCATCCTTCCACTCTTTCTCTCTCCATTTGCACCCCAAATTGGGGGTTAATCAGAATAGTGGATTTACCCTTCTAATTGCACCCCTACACTATTCATAATTATCCAAATGAGAGCAAATGCATTGGAAAATACATTTACCCACAAACTTGCTCTCCCTCCCATTAACCCCCTTCCCAAACATAATGTAAGAGAGGTGAAGCTGGCTCCACAAGCAATATATGTGGATTGTCGGTTTCATGAACCAATTCAAACCCAACAATGCCTTCGGACTTAAGACATCCAATTGGGCCTTCCAACCCCAACCTTGTGTTTCCCAAAGGCGGAACGAGGGAGGAAGGGGAAAAGTTGAGAGGGAAACCCATATGCCAATAAACTTTACAACGTTTCCCCCCCCCCCCCCCCCATTGAATCGGTAACTTTTATTGCAAGAAGACACCAATACAACGAAGCGGGATTCCATGATCCCGTGAATGGAGCTATAAGTTCGCCACCTACCCTTTCCCCACTAACAGATTACTTACCGTGTAAACAAAACCAAAAAGAAACTATAAGTTTCCAAGTCCCTCAAGTCCATCTCGTATTGCCTTGTTTCCACATGTTAGGAATAAGAGCTCCGTTTTTATCACTTCTGCAACTTTACCGGGAGAGCAGAGTGGAGAACCATGAATCAAACCACATCTTTCCTTCCAAATGAATGCAACCAGAACACACCATAGAAGTGAATGCATGCCATTTCCCCACCTGAATGTTGCTGCCGACTTTATTGCTGACAGCATGCAACATTGCCTCCCAATCACTGTGTCTCAGCATCTGGCAATGCAGCTGACTAGCTAGCTGGCGTGAGAAAGAACAATGGATAAAGAGATGATCTCTTGTCTCAGTATCCAGCCCACATAATGGGCAAGAAGCATCAGTGATTTTGCCTCACTTCAATAGCTTGTCCCTTGTTACAATAGCCTTTTTGATGACAATCCATGCTAAGAAGTTCTATCGCGGAGGACAGACACTGCTCCAAACAAGCTTGTGCCAAGGAACTTTAGGAGCCTTCCTACTCAACATCTCCCAAACTCGTCGTACTGAATAGACCTGCATCTCCTGCAAATCCCAGAAAATAGTACTGTTCTGGACATGAATCCAGGGCATTATAACAGTCCTCAGCTTCAAAATCCTTCGCCATACCCAGGAGCTACTATATTTTACTCTCAAGCAGGGTTACAACGTTCCCGAAGGAAAGAAAAGGAGGAAAGGACAACAGAATGGGAGATTATTTTTTGTACAATAAGGGACTTTATATTTCATTCGATGAAGCAGAGACCAAGCGTTATTACGAAAGCGGACAATAAGATTAGAAATTAACACCCATTCCGCAGGTAATGAACACAACCTAGCCTGACAAGCCACCTAATCCGCAAGTTTGCTCAGCCATCGCCCGTCAAGGGATGAACTCCACACGAATCCAAAGAGATGACCGCAAGATGGAAGACATCCGAGCCAGGGAGGCTTAGTAGAGCCAAGGCCAAGTGAAAGGATCTTGTTTCAGGGCAAGTGACAACACCTAACAATCCATGCGAATGCAGGTAGGTGTCAGGTCTTGCGAAGCAAGCAAGATGGAATTAAGTAGTGACAGGTGTAGGTAGCGATGACAATGGGGCGGGGCGGGTACCTCAATACCCATGCCCCGCCCCATGCTACTACGGGTCGGGCCGGGTAAAACCCGTGCGGGTACGTGGCTGGGCGGGTCGACCCACAGTTACATGTTATTTGAAAAAGATACACGCAAATTTTAGTTTTTACGATAAAACAAATGAGAAAACACTTTATGAATAAAAAAATAGTGATAATATAATGGGTAATTGAATCTAACAAGTTGAAAGATGTACTCTAAGTAGTTGAAGAAAAATCAAAATATGAGCAATATTGTAGGAAATTAAGATAGAAAGGTTAAAAACGGGACGGGACGGGGCATGAACGGTCGAAAATAGACATTCATGCTCCGCCCCACACTACTGCGAATCGATTAATACCCGTCATATCACACATCACTTCGAATAATATCCGCGTGGCGAGTTCAAATTGCCATCACTATATTAATTCATCCATTCGCTCAACCGATGTATGAAATAACTAGATTAGGGTCCGGCCCGTTGCCAGATGAAATAAAAAAAATTAATAATTTTAATTATTGTATAGTATAATATTGAGAATTTTAAATATTTTTTCGTCTTAGTAATATACTAAAAATAAAATGAATATTTTGATTATCAATACACTTCTTGCTACTAATTTTGAATATTTATCTTATCTTTCTATTTCCAATATAATAAAGACTATCATGATGCTTTATTAATTTGAAATAAGAGATGAACATTCATGTCAATTCAAAAATATTAGTGAATATTGATTAAAAACCAAGAATATATAATGTCTTTATTCAAAACAATACAGAATCATATTATTATTTTTTGTATACCTATGTGATATATATGATTCTTGGTTAATTTGATACATTATTATATTTTCTACGCGGGTAGCTAAGTAATGGTAAAACAAATCTAATGTTTTAGTCTTATTCGATCATATGCATGTTCAAACTCAATGTACAATAAATCTTATTTTGGATGTACCTTGTTTAATCAAGTTTTTCTTGACTCCATGTTTGACGATTTTTAACCTCCAACACTTAACATTTCACAATTTACTAATTCTTCTAGAGTAGGCCTCAAATTTGTTTGTTAAGTCATTAAGTCATTACATATCCTCTATGTATTATAATGGAACTGATGAGATAGTAAGGATTAAGAACATATTATATATGTATAAGAAATGTGCATTGCTTACTCACAACAATTGATCTAAAGAGATCTATTAGTTGAGATTGAATAAACATATTTAAATACTATTTTATTTTTTTCTCTATCCCGTTCAAACTTCAAACGTTCACGCCTTCACTGTAGAGTGTAGAGGTATATACATATGGGTTGCATAGCTTTTTACCCTTTTAACTACATAATCCATATAACTCAATTTGAATAATGCCATATTTAGATTACTGACTTGCTTCAAGTAATATATTTTTTTATGACTTTTCATTTAAGGGAGCGGATACGGTACAAACCCCGACTTGAAAAATCGAGTCATATAATCACTTCACGATATCGTAATACGATGATATAAAATATAATCGTATCATCGTTTCGTATCACACAAAATGTAATACGACAATGCCACCGGGGATTTGCGAGGTAGGGGTTTATAACTTAATCTAGGCATTTATTTAATTAACTCCTTCCAATAATTAAACAAAAGGACCGATGGGTCAAGTTTCTTCCCCTTCCAGTAATATATTTCCGATGCCTTTTTATTTAATTAACTTCCGTGCTATGCGCACAGCAAAGGGAAAATTGAATAAGGTGGGTTCTGCCGGAGAATGTACATATATGTTTGAGAAAGAAAGAGGAAGGAAGGATGTTGTCTCATTATAATCCTGAAATCCTCACGCCAATCATTCCAACAGTTAGCACAAGTAATCATCTCATTAATTGTAAAAAAGGAGTTCATCCAATTTACTTCTCCCGAAACTCATTTTTAAACAGGTCAAATCCTTCTATACCTAAGGGATGAGATATGGTGACAATCTAATTAAGGGTTGTGAGATTGACAACCTAATTAGGGGTTGTGAGATTGACAACCCATTTTATAACCATATGATCCATTCTCTCTCTTGTCTCTTTTTTTTTTCTTCAAATCAATGGTACATATTGGATTAAGGGTATTTTTGAACGGAAAAATTGACCACACTAGATTATTACCCCTATTAATACCTAAAACCCTACATTCTCTCTTCCCTCTCTCTCTCTCTCTCTCTCACCATCTATCTTCTTCTTCTTCCTCCCATCTCTTCCCTCTCTCTCTATCGACTGTCACCACCGTCGTCGCAGCCGTCCTGCCGACCTGCCACGCCCTCCGCCTCTCATCACTGTTGCAGCTCTCCCGTCGTTGCGCCCTCCGCCTCCCATCACTATCACGTCCCTCGTCCCGCAGCCATCGCGGCCTCCTCCTCCCACCACCACCACCGTCGTCGCAACCCTCCCGCCTCCCTCTGTCTCCCACCACCACCGTTGCCACGAGGTCACCGCCTCTCCCCTGCCTCCCCCTTGTCATCCCTGATTTTTTTTTCATATCTGTGATTTTTCATATTTCTGATCTGATTTTTTTTTTTTGCGCTAGTCTCTAGTGGTACGCTGCCAGTGGCAATGGTACCGCTACCAGTGATACTGATACTGCTAATGGTACCGCTACCAGTGGTACTGGTACTACTAATGGTACCGCTACAAGTGGTAATGGTACCGTACCACTAGCACTGGTAGCGTACCACTAGCACTAGTACATTTTTTAACGCACTAGTAGCGTACCACTAGCACTGGTATATTAATTACCAGTAGACTAATGGATTGGTACACTTTTTAATGCACTTATACATTTTTTCAGGTTGTCGGAGGGAGTCTGCCGGAGAGAATTTGCCGGAGAAAAAGTCTTTCCATCGAAGCGGAGTGGCCGCAGGAGAAAGGAAGAGAGAGATAGATAGATAGATAGAGATATTAATGTATAGGATTTCAATTTTAAAAAAAATTGTATTTAATATGGGTTTTTAATTTCCAATCTGATTAATACAGAAAAGGTAATTAATATATTCCTTTTTTTCATACCCAAAATACCCTTGGTTGTTAATGTGACAACTCCCGTATTCCTTCCCTATACCTAATTCACACAATAACAAAAAAAATCTGCAACCACCTCAATAAATCCATTGTGCAGCTAAAATGAGTATGTTTATTCAAATTCAGTCTTTGACCCTAAAATTACCTTATAATCTCATATTTGGGAATTTGATAAATATAATTCTCAAAAAATCATTTAAGGCGTTAAATCAAAGCTACTTTAATTTTCTTTTCAAAGTAATTCCAACTCTTATAATAAAGGACTAGATAAATTATGTTTATCCCAATTGAAATTTGGCACACATTGTATCCCTTATAATGATTAAATTCTCTAAACCTCACTCATTTTTATTGTACATTTTCATGAAGTCTTTGTATAGCAACTTATGACATTTTTTCTATCAAGATACAAATTATTATTATCTTACAATATATATCAATCGCTAATGTTTTAAGTTTGGACTAACCCTCAACCCATGCCTTTTGTCTAGATGTTCGTTTAGAATCTGAATCCAAGGCATTCATATACACTATCGAAGGTTCTCATCTTAACATGTTCCTTCAATGTATAATTTTTCAACAATTTGAATGTTCATTCGCTAAAATTTCTTTATATTTAGTGTTTGTTCTAGAACAAAAATTTCATTACTTATATTAATAATTGGTAAAGTGTGTATACGACAGACAAATATTTCAGATGCATTCAAAATTATGTATTCCTTGAATAATTAACTTATAATTTTTTAACAAAATATTTTGTAGCAAAATTTAAAAGTTCATACAAACATTGTGGCTTTTCACATGTATTTAAATTATCGGATATATTTTAGACACATCTATTATTAATATCTAAACAAATATACAGAGAGTTTATTTTACTTTCAACACTAATTAATACCTTTGAACTCAGCTCCTTGGGTGGAATATGATATGCCAAAATTTGGTATGAAATCACAGGCTGACAACTATATAGACTTGTTACAATTTTCTTACTAAACTCATATTTATTAAATATTCTTCTTTTGACCCAATAGCTCGGTTTACACTATTGTAACTATAAATGTTTTTTGTTATATATATATGTGAAGTAAAATATTAATGTTTATTTATTACCTCAATCGTCGAATTTAAATTTTTCTTAGCATGAAATGTGATATTTAACATACATCCTTAACAAAGATGTCTCTAAATTTCACACATTTCATTTTTCAAGGGATCTCGTGTCCCATCCTAGAATATGAAGTCAAAGTTCATCAACTATTATACTCAAGTCATTTGGAAACTTCAATTTATAATCTTTAACAATAAATAACTCCAAGTCTGAAAAGAAAATTTCTTAGCATATGATGTAAGACCTCAATAGAGCTTTTTCAATCAAAATGACCTAGAGAAAATATTAGTAATGTGCACTTAGGATACATTATAAATACTGCACATGCGATTCATATGTTTTCACTTGATGAGAATGAATAAGAAGCTTTTTTAATAAATAACTATTATTTCTTGGTCAAGTTTCTTTCAGATCTTATCGACAAAATATTATTATTTTTGTGTGTTTGTTTAAATTATTCATTAAAATGTAAAGTATTATTAAGTTTTAGTAAAAATGAGCAGAAATTTACATAGCAATCTTTAATCATATTTTTTTGGTTTAAAAAGTGTGATATATATGTCACTCTACGAACATTAGTATACTGTGGCGTACATCGATATAATGCAAAAACAAAATGTGATATATGTCACTCTCCATCATGAATGTCACGTCGGTCGGCATGCCACCGGCTGAACCATTCAACCGATATCGGTCATGAAATCGACATGATACCATCGGTATGACCGGTATGATCGTTTTACGAATTTCTAAGTAAAATACATAGTTTTAGTGAATTTAAGTATGAGTACATGTAATTTTATTTGAAATATCATATTTTATTCAAATCTCAATATGAATTGTACGTAAATTGTCTTCAAATATGGTTTATATATGATTAAATTCATTTGATAATAATGATATTTTATGTTTTTATATATTTTATTAACCGGCATGAATCGACACAAACCGGTTGTAGCACTGGTAAAACCATTCCACTTACTAAACCGGTTTGATAACCTTTCTCTCCATATATTATTTATAGATATAATGTAAAAACAAAAAACAAAATTATTAGATAAAAGAGAATTAAATATTAAATGAAGAGAGAGACAACTCCATAAATAGGTCAATAATTATTTTTTTGTAAAAAAATTGTCCACCTTGGCAACTTGAGATCTATTCAAATGCTTATGTGGCAAAAATTTAATTTTGAATGGTAATTATGTATAGATAGATTAGCATGAAATTTATAAAATGGTCCCCGCAAATTTCAAACTGCAAAACAGTTCAAGAATTGGGAAACTTTACCTTTTTCGTCGTAAATTTCATACCTCATTTCAAAATTAGGTGTTTGTCGATTACGTGACGATCCTAATGATGATTGGCTTCACTATGGTACCAAGATTTCAAATATGGTAGATGTTGATCTTATATTTGATCTTTCTAGGGATAATATGAATAATTAGCTTATTATATCGTATCTTTCTATAAAAGATATGAATAATGACCCTCCATAAACCATAAACCGGCTCAAGATCAATAACCAAATCTCACTACAACAAATTCGGCCTATTATGATGAGGCGATTTTGTCATATTAGATACCCATTTTGTCATATTATACCTAATATGACAAAAGGTGTTGTCACAAAGGTTTGTCATTTTATCGCCGTCAGGATAGATCAAATGTGACAAAATTTTAAAACAAGGTTGTCACATTTACTTTCAGTATAGCCGAGCTTCTAGATAGTCTATTGTGACAAACAAAGATGTTATGACAATATATTTTGTCAATACGGTTGTCATAATCTGGTGATTTTGGGAGAAATAGTTTTTGGAATAACCAACACAAATTATAAATTAAAAAAAAACTCCCGACGTACACAGATCATGGCCTGGATTTTTTCCAAAGAAGATATGTTTCAAGTTTTGGATTATGTCAAGGAGCTCCACACTCATTCCATTAATGACAGAATAAAAATTCGTTCAAGCGACAACCACTAAATAAAAAAAAAAAAAACCAGATCTGCAAGGGGTGTAAACGGAAAAGAAGAGTACAAATAATGAGAGCTCGATGCGATGGCACTCAACTACGAAATAACTGAAGAAAGTCCCCGGAAAACTCCAAAAAACCCAGAACCCCAAAAATATTCTCCATTTGCTCACCATAGCAGAGGATGAAGGGAAAAGCTCGAACAGAGAGCTCAATTCCAGATCTGGAAGGAGCGGAGGAATGGAAGAGGAAGAAGACGCCTTCGGACGTATAGGGACAACGTCACTACCATGCAGCACCTCGCCATCACCGCTAGACTGCACCCGCTATAATTCCTCCCCTCGATTCCGGCGTTGAACCAGATTCGGCCGCCGCCTCTATTCTCTTTCCATCCTCGCGATCAGCACCCTAAAATGAAAAAACATAATAAAAATAAAATCGAACAAATAAACCTGATCTGCATGAGACAATCTTACCGGGACAATGACCTAGGTAGTCGGATCTGAGTTTCTTGCCGGCGACGGAGAAGAAAGGTAAAAGAGGTTGAGAGGGATCAAAAGATGAAAAAATTACAGTGGCCGACCTTGTCATCGTCGTTGTCCGCACGTTGCCTCTATTAGCCTGTTCGGAAGAATAAAAGAGGAAGAAACCAAGAGTGGGCTAGGGTTTTATTTTTCTGGAGTAGGAAGGGGAATTTAATCGTTGACAGAAGGAGAAGAAGGAAGAGAGAGAGAGAAAGAGGCGGAGGCAAAGTGTGGGGAAGGTGAGCGTGATTTAATTTGGGGAGGGATTTTTGAGGAGAGATTGAGCGGGCGGGGAGAGGTCATTTGGGCGCCCACTCAAAAATTGGAAATTTTCAATTTGGAGCCAAAAACGAAACCACTATATTATGACAAACATGTCTTTTGTCAAAGCCAAAACCACTATATTATGACGAACATGCCCTTTTGTCAGCTCGTCGTCGGATTATTGCTATCTATTGTGACAAAATACTTTGTCATTTAAACAATTAAGGGAGGCATAATATGACAAAAGCTACTCTGACGATATCATTTGTCACTTTTGTGTCTCTTACATCCCGATATGGGATACCTATTATGAAAATTTTAATTATGACACGAAATATTTGTCACATTACTCACTTTAAATGACGACTTATTATGACAACGATTATTTCGTCACATTAGGCATACCAAATAGGACATTATAATTTTGTCATATTACAATACCTATTGTGACAAACAAAAAATGACAAAATAAAATTTTTGTCCTAATAGGCCAAATTTGTTGTAGTGTCTGGACCCTTCATTTAGAAAATCCAGATCTAAGGATGGAGAATTAAAGGTCATTTTTATTTTCACTAGCTTTCTTAATTGACTCATATCTTTTTTGTTTTAACTCGGATTTTAATTTTTTTTTGCACAGATGGAACGAGTTCATCGTGCTCTACAAAATGAGATCAATTTTCAATATTTTTTTAGGGAAAAAATTTTTTGGCCTCTCGGTACCAACTGCATACCATATGGTATCTTCTTCGTTTTTCATTCGTTTTTGAAAACGTTTGCACAGCAGGGACGAGTTCATCATGATCTATTGGATCTACAAATTTCTAGGTGAACAAATTACAAGACCAAAAAAATACCACCAAATACCATACAATACCACCCTGGTACGGGGTGGTATTTTATGGTATCTTATGGTATACAATGTTAAAAGTCATAAATGACAATTAATATACTTCCGCTATCATGTATTCAATCATCCTACAGTCTTGGTTTGTTCATACCACCATGGTACGCTTTTCAAACCATAAGTATGCTCTTATTTCAATACCATATGATATAGACTGGTAAAAAATGACTCAATTTTTTTTTGTTCGAAAAATATATCAAAGTGGATATCATTTTGAAGAGCACAATTAATCTGATCTAACTGTGCAAAAAAAATTAAATTTCGACTTAAAACGAGTGAGAAATCGTCTGTCAAAGATTAAGGAGGGGAAAATTAAAGGCTTTCCAAGAGAGAGAGGATGCAGATGTCATGCTGATGTGGGCGGGTTACTCATAGTTACTCACCATAAGGTTACTGACCTGATCCATTCCCCATAAACCGTTATACAAAAGATGGAGAAATTTAATTCTCCATCTAAAACACTTCTTATATAGAGGCTAATCACAGTAATTGTATCAATATGAAGGAAATTCTTAGATCCTTTTCCGTTCAGAATCTCTTCCATAGTTCCATGAACTAAATTTCCAATAGCTAAACTATAGCTTCTTGTGACCAAAAGAGGTTATGAAAAACAACAAACGGTCGCCAAAGATTGTCTAGACCATGTTGTTACCTTGGCGACCCTTAATCCTGGTCACAAAAAAGCCCATTTTTTTTTTTGTATTGAATACATATTCATTCATAGTTTCATACATATGCACACACACATAAGTGGGCTTGTTATCAAATTAAAGCCTCGTCATATATGCTTGTATTTCTTCAAGTGTTCTTCCTCTTGTTTCCGGTACTAACTTGAAAGTAAACATAACTGTGAACCCACAAGTTGCTGTTAAAATAAAGAATGTTCCTGGGAAAAACACAAAATTTTAAAATTAGTCTCGTTGCAACTTAATAAGTCAACCAAATTTTAGCTAGATATGATTTATCTAAAAGAATGGTATACCAGCAGGGCTCCATTGCATCATGAAGTTGAAGGAGTAAGTCATGACCCAAGAAGATGACCAGTTGACTAATGTGATGAGAGTTCCAGCCAGAGCCTTTACATTCATGGGAAATATCTGTTTTTTGTTTTTTTTGTTTTCACATCAAGGTAATGAAGAATAATTGAGCATGACTTGGTAAATATAAACTCTGAAGGAAGTGAACTAATGAGTTAATTTGGATCTTTACCTCTGACATTATAATCCAAGGGATTCCTCCCATCCCAATTGAGAAAGCAGTGAAATATCCCTGAAGAGAATTTCTTTCAAGATTAGAATTTGCCCTTATATAATATAATTACATCAATAAAGCCCATGGTAGTTGTTGTCTATTTTAGAATAAATTCACTTACAGTAATTCCAGTGATAGCCAAAATTGGGGTGAAGTCCTTGAAAAGGTTAAGCCCCTATTTATGAAAAACAAAAGAATTAGAATAATAATGAATAGAATCACAAAAGAATTAGAATAATAATTAACTAATCTTAATTACCTGTAATACAAATGATAATCCTACAAGGAAGCTACATATGCTCATTCCACCTGCAGAAACCTACACCAAAAAAAAAAAAAAAAACTTATTTCACCTTAATTAGATTAATAACTGATTATACATTATCCATTGATTTCAATTGTCGTTTCAAAATTACCATGAGGAGAAGCCTTCTTCCACATATATCCATCAGGAATATCCCAATGGCAGCAATGGGGACCTACTACAAAAGAATGACAGCAACAATAAAAACAACATAGTATATACTTCGCAAATAATGGTAATTCCTCTCATTAATTAGCTGATGAAATTACAGCACCTGGATTACAGAAATGATTATGGTCCCAATAGTGGTTGAAAAACCTGGCCAAGCAAATATATTTTAAGTCATGCCATTCATGCGAATTGTCTGCCAATTATAATGGAGAAATTAACTAAAGCCAATTCATCAAACTTTGTTGACTAATTTACCAGTTTTTTGGATAACACTGCTGCCGTAATATGCAACACCCGATGTGCCTCCAAGTTGTTGAAGAAACATTAGACCAATCCCAACCTAATATTAATAAAAATGAGATGTGTTTATGTACAGAGTGCACCTATGAAAAATGAAATGTGTTTATACAATAACTATAATAATATGATGATGATAAAGGTAATACGTGTCTTACCGTGAGGGCGTGAGCATATTTGCGCTTGAAAATGTCCCCAACACTAGATTTCTCATCGTTTTTCATTTCATTAATGGCACTCTACAATTATTTCCAAGCACATGCATCATGAGTAATATTATCGAATCTCTCTACACAATTAACTCAAGAACACAATCCTCAAACCCAACTTACTTGGATCTCATCTTCTTCTACAGAAACATCAGCATTTTTCCCCCTCAACCGTTGCAAAGATGCTTTGAACTCTTTCACCCGTCCAACTCTTGCCTAAACCAGAAACGGGAAAGTTGACTAGATTTCTCATCGTTTTTCATTTCATTAATTATCAAAAAAAATCTTAATGCGTCAAAATATTAGCCAATTTCACGCTATCATTAATAATTTTGTAACTCTTTCTTTAGTTAATATGCTAAAATTTTGGAGTGTTGACTTTCACGAGTCTCTTCCAAATCAGTATCATGTTGCCAAATCAATATTACTAACAAAATTGCTAACTGGAAGTTAACATTTTGCTAATTTTTAGTATTTCGATAGATTTAAATAATATAAAAGAATCTGAAAAAGATTTGTTGCAAAAGATTGGGAGTACTGACCAACCATCTTGGAGACTCGGGAATGAAGAATATCCCCACCAGTTGCAAGGCCCCCGGAACAAGAGCTGCATTTGGCATTTGCATCCCACGATAAAAAAAAATTTCATATATAATCAAATTCGATCCTCCAATTTTTATTTTTATTCAGACGAGGACATTATTATTTGTGAGTTTTTACGTACAAATGACGGCCAAGGTGCGCCAGGAAACGACGTTGCCGACGAAATAAACCAACGAGAACCCGCAATTCACCAGCAACTGAGAAAATCAGTTTGGCAGCCGTTATAATCAACGGAATTGAATATCTGCACGTGGGAATTTAATTTCTTTGGATTCCGTGACGAAAAGGGGCAAAGCAAACCTGGTTGGCGTATGAAAATGCTCCTCTGTACTCTTTCGGTGTTATCTCTGCTACGTAGATCGGCACCTGTTTTTTTGGTAACCATGGATTATATTGGATGAAAAAGAGATATATAATCTACACAATAAATAAAAGCCAAATGAGAAAACTTGAAGCTCCATTTCAAATTTCCTGCATCCAGAGTGAAAGTAGGAAGGACATTTTGGTCTTCACAATTACTTTTTTTTATTCATTAAAAAGACACTTACTAGGATTCGAACCATGACCATTTTAAAGAAAAACAAAGATCATAACCAATCACACTAAGAACATTTGTTGTATCTTTTTAAATTAAAAACATATAATTGCAGAGAGGAAAAAACTCTTCCCCCATTTAAAATTCCCTGCTCCAGGAGCGTTTGTAGGAAGAGTAGAATATGGAGTGTCAATTTTTTTCTTTTTCCTCTGTGGAACGGGCCAACTTACCGTACACATGCGGATTTAAACGGGTCCAGGAGTGTCAATTTTTTTCTTTAAGTCCTTTTATTTCTCCATGGTGGTAAAATATATATATGAAAAGGCAAAACCAATACTCCTTTTTATTGCTAAAAAGAAAAAAATTAACAATAAACTAATGCATGGATTCTAATGGGCTAACCGCTAATCATAAAATAAAAGAGTTGAACGGGTCTGACCTACATGGGATTTGCCCATCAAATAAAACAAATGAACATCATGGGTTTGCCATTCTAAAACAAGCTATTTTCTCGAGCATAATATATACTATGCTATTATTGTATATCTTAGTGGTTAAAATATAATGTATTTTAAAGTTATTCAATGGTTCAACTTCGACCAACTCAATTAGTCCAATTTTTATCATTTCAAATATATATTATGTAATTCTTTGATATCATAATGATTAAATTATAGTGTATATTATAGGGAATCGTTTGGTATTTGTTAGTAAAAAACTAAACAGAAAGATCTATTTGGTTATTTTTAACATTAAAACGATCCTAAACATTTTCAGTTTCCTTTCGAAATTCTATAGTTTTATTCCCGAATCAGTGATGTGCAAATGGTGAATTGCAGTCATCTCTTTTCTTTCATTATTTTTTATTTTCAAATATAAAGTTTAAAAGTAAAGAATAATTAGAGTTTGGCATGGGTCGGTCAAACAAGCTGAATTTCAAGTTTTGGCCCATTTTGATCAAGTCTAATTTATAATCACATGGTTCTCTGATACCCTATAAAAATCTCAATCCAAACCAGTTTGGCAAGTGAGTCCGTGTTTACCACCATTTTCTAGGGATACAGGAACGGTGGTTCCTATCCCAAATCGTGATGTTCATTCTTGATTTCTTTAGATTTTATCATGGCTTGGCAAAAAACCAGAAAGCACAATGATGAGAAGATGAAAGTTTTATAAAGCAAATTAATCGGCCAACGGGCCGAGTAAAAGCTAGCAACGATTGTGAGATGCTCATTTCCCAAAAATCGGCGGGATATGCGATTTTTTATTCGATTTTCTGGAATTCGGTTTCTATAAAACTTACTCCACCTCATCATATTACCAGAAACAATATTGTTTCACAAGGTAACATGTACTTGATTTTGGTTCATAAGACTGATTTTTTATTCGTTGCATCATTCATGTCTCTTTTCTACTAACATTCACAATTTTTATCACGTGTTTCCCAAAAAAAAAAAACTATACAACAATAAGCTATACACCCCATTACATTATCAAATTTCATACCTCATCTTCGTCCGGCCAAATGGCCGGGACCCACGCTAGTAATAATAAATATGGAAGAAAAAAAATAATGTAGAGCCTAACTTACCACATAAGTGACGAAGCCAACTCCAAACCCAATGGACAGCCTTCCAGCAACCAGCCACCGCTCACTCTGCTCCAGTGGAACGTACAATAAATACTTGTAAATTCGAGACTGAACTAAAATCATATATATTCGGATGGGGATGAATTTACAGAAATTGATAATTACTCTTCATTTTAATTAATTAAGTCCATTTTCACTGTGGCAGTTCACCACTCAAATTAAAGAAATCCACGTACACAAATCTACAAATTAAAATTTACTTTGAAGGGTTGCTTGCGCTTGGAACATTGAAGCTATTTGAATTGTTTAATGGTGTCTACCATGGTGGTTGTTGCCACTATGACTTTCTGAAATTAATATCTTAATTTTACAGAGATTTAAAATCTTTAATTTCAGCAAAATATAAAAGTCATTATATCGTTTCCTCTTTAAAAAAGTATAATAATAATAATAATAATTGAGTTTGAAAATGGAGTAAGGACAAATGATTATTTAAACTAAAGGGGAAAAAACAAAAGAAATTAAAAGAGCGGGCTCATGTCACTAACCTGCGCAAGTGCTATAGCAAGCCAGCCAATGGTGGAGAATATCTGGGAAAGCCACATAATCTGCATTTCCAACAACAAAAACAACACCATCCCCTTTCATTCCGTGGAACTCTTCTCCTTTTCAATGAACGATAAACCATGTTTTGTTCTCCAATAATAAAACGATTTCATCATCGACGAAATTGCTTACTTTCTTTCTGCCAAGCATTGCAGTTAGTCTCCCAGAAAACAGAGCACCTATCATCCCACCCACCTCCATGATCGACCCAAACATTGAGTACTGCAAACCAAAACCATATATATAGGGAACACAAAAGCTCGCCGTGAGAAATATAAGTGGTAATTTCATTCCAATACGTCGCCATGTTATCGTCTCATGCTAATTTAGTGAATTTACCTATTTTCCACTTTACTAATATCGAGAATATCGACAAATTAAACCGATCTTACTGGGATTTTTATTCTAAAAAGATCTTATTCAGTTGACACTAAAATCTTTGTAAGTTGTCGATAACCATTTCGAAAATAAGTGGTTATAACACTTAGCACCCTCACAGACAATTGGTCATCCCATCACAAATCATATGAGTAGTCACGAGCGAAAACGATGCCTACACCACCTTCTCCTAGTAGCCCAGTGAAATTGTTTTTGACAACCATAAAAAATTAATTGCAGTGTTTTGAGTATTCACTATGAAAGACTATGATGTGAAATTGTCCATTTAGGAAAGGTGACAAGGACTGAAAAGGATAGGCTAAAAAGACAGAGGAGTCAAAATCCTAATACATTGGGCAGATACTTACAGTAGCAATGGAGAGGTGCAAATCCTCCATGATTCCGGATTCCGCTGGCGATGAATATGACAGCTGCAAATTAAACCAATCAATCTACACACTCTCTCTTTACCCACAAAAATATATTTATTCAAAACCCAATCAAGTATTTTAACTAGGGCTGGCTATTTGGTTTGGGTTTTTTGGTTTTACTCGAAATTGGATCGTATAACCCGGACCGAGACCGGATAGTAAACAATTCAATTCAATCTTTGGGCTTAGATATGAGGTAAAAAACCGTTCGGGACCGGATCGAAAACTGGATAAAGACGGGATAAGTGAGGTCAACACCCAAAACTTAAGGGTAATTTGCATAATCGGTCACAAACCTTTGCACTTAGTACAAAACTTAACCAACTTCTCACCCTTTCAGGCCTTAGGCCACTCAAATCCCCACAAGTTCAATATAAAATCAAGATCGAATTGGGTCCGGACCGGGTCAAGACCGGTCCGGATCAAGACCGGACTGTATCCAATCCAATCTTTCGTCCTTATATTTTCAAAAAGACCGGACTGGACCGGATCAATTTGGGCCAATTTAACCGTAGCGGACCGTATAGTCACCCCTAATTTTAAGTAGGTATTGTAATTTATATAAGAATGAATTAATAATATAATATGATTCAAATCTCTAAACAGTATTTAAACTCCTGAATTATTACGATCAATCATACACGAGAATTAATTCCGGACCTACCATAACAGAGAAAATTCTTCAATTTTTCATCTTTTTCAAGACACATGAAACTCACAAGACTCGAACAGATAACTCTCATACCTGTTTATTTAAACGAAATTCAACTTACAAATTTGAATTTTGTACAAGTTCATTATGTATGTTTTATGCTTAAATCAATCTTGATATTATAAAAATTTAAATACACGATTACTCTATAAAATCGCTTGTAATATCATAAAATTAAATAAACCTTCGAGCACAATAGCTGAAATAAAAGTATGTTACAAATTTTATACCAACCATTACAAAACCTCCTTTCACGTCAATTCATTAAGAAATACTTTCACATCAAGCCGAGGAATATCTGAGGCCCAATTCCGCTGACGTTGTTCCACTTAAGGAAAGAAAACAAAATCTATCTACACAATAAATAAAAGCCAAATGAAAAAACTTGAAGCCCCATTTCAAATTTCCTGCATCCAGAGTGAAAGTAGGAAGGACATTTTGGTCTTCACAATTACTTTTTTTTATTCATTAAAAAGACACTTACTAGGATTCGAACCATGACCATTTTAAAGAAAAACAAAGATCATAACCAATCACACTAAGTACATTTGTTGTATCTTTTTAAATTAAAAACATATAATTGCAGAGAGGAAAAAACTCTTCCCCCATTTAAAATTCCCTGCTCCAGGAGCGTTTGTAGGAAGAGTAGAATAGGGAGTGTCAATTTTTTTCTTTTTCCTCTGTGGAACGGGCCAACTTACCGTACACATGTGGATTTAAACGGGTCCAGGAGTGTCAATTTTTTTCTTTAAGTCCTTTTATTTCTCCATGGTGGTAAAATATATATATATGAAAAGGCAAAACCAATACTCCTTTTTATTGCTAAAAAGAAAAAAATTAACAATAAATTAATGCATGGATTCTAATGGGCTAACTGCTAATCATAAAATAAAAGAGTTGAACGGGTCTGACCTACATGGGATTTGCCCATCAAATAAAACAAATGAACATCATGGGTTTGCCATTCTAAAACAAGCTATTTTCTCTAGCATAATATATACTATGCTATTATTTTATATCTTAGTGGCTAAAATATAATGTATTTTAAAGTTATTCAATGGTTCAACTTCGACCAACTCAATTAGTCCAATTTTTATCATTTCAAATATATATTATGTAATTATTTGATATCATAATGATTAAATTATAGTGTATATTATAGGGAATCGTTTGGTATTTGTTAGTAAAAAACTAAACAGAAATATCTATTTGGTTATTTTTAACATTAAAACGATCCTAAACATTTTCAGTTTCCTTTCGAAATTCTATAGTTTAATTCCCGAATCAGTGATGTGCAAATGGTGAATTGCAGTCATCTTTTTTCTTTCATTATTTTTTATTTTCAAATATAAAGTTTAAAAGTAAAGAATAATTAGAGTTTGGCATGGGTCGGTCAAACAAGCTGAATTTCAAGTTTTGGCCCATTTTGATCAAGTCTAATTTATAATCACATGGTTCTCTGATACCCTATAAAAATCTCAATCCAAACCAGTTTGGCAGGTGAGTCCGTGTTTACCACCATTTTCTAGGGATACAGGAACGGTGGTTCCTATCCCAAATCGTGCTGTTCATTCTTGATTTCTTTAGATTTTATCATGGCTTGGCAAAAAACCAGAAAGCACAATGATGAGAAGATGAAAGTTTTATAAAGCAAATTAATCGGCCAACGGGCCGAGTAAAAGCTAGCAACGATTGTGAGATGCTCATTTCCCGAAAATCGGCGGGATATGCGATTTTTTATTCGATTTTCTAGAATTTGGTTTCTATAAAACTTACTCCACCTCATCATATTACCAGAAACAATATTGTTTCACAAGGTAACATGTACTTGATTTTGGTTCATAAGACTGATTTTTTATTCGTTGCATCATTCATGTCTCTTTTCTACTAAAATTCACTATTTTTATCACGTGTTTCCCCACAAAAAAAACTATACAACAATAAGCTATACACCCCATTACATTATCAAATTTCATACCTCATCTTCGTCCGGCCAAATGGCCGGGGCCCACGCTAGTTATATTTAGAAAACAATAAGAATAATATTTTAAATTTCCATGTTTGGATTCCTACTGCAGGCAGGTAGCTAAAACGAACAAACGAGACCCCAACTACCATACTTGAGCATTGATGCTTTCGGTTTGAATTCGTAGCATAAAGTATGTATATATATATATTCATTTTTACCATAAGAGATAAAGTTATATGAATTGAATCAAGATATAGCTGAATTTTTTACAATAATATTATAATTAGTAATTACAAGTTCAATTTTAACTGCAACGATTTTTTTTTAACGAAAGCGAAAAAAACATTGTGAAATTCTCCAACAAACAAAACAATGCATGACTGAAAGCTACTGATTAACCGCAAATAAGAAAGTAAGGAACAAAAATCATTTTCCCCGTAGAATCGAGTAAAAAGAATCTTATTTGGGATGTAAGTGAATTTTTTTTTTTAAAGTAAAACAACAATCACGTATTAGTAATGGATTAAACGGGTAGAAGGAATTTTATTTTGACATCAATAGTAGTTTAGGCAAAGAAGAGAAGCGCGAGGCATATATAGCACTTACAGCGCAGCCATAGCAGAAGGAGCCACAGACGGCAATGAAAGTGCTTAAGATGACGGCAGGCGTGGCTGCCGTTTTCCCCCCGCCGGCAAGCTCCTCCTGGCTGCCGCTGCTGCACGCGCCGCCGTGATCCTCTAACAAAGGCTGCCCTCCAACTTCCTCCATTTCTTCTTGTGGAATTTCCTTTCTCTTTTTCTTTTGGGTCGTCGGAATTTGCAGCTCCACGAGGTGTGTTCAAGGGGGCAGAATGGTAGGTTTGTATATATTGATGGAATGGAATTTGAAAGGACAACTTCTCTTGTCTAGCTTATATAAACAACAAGGAAGGGTTGCTCCTTTCGCATGTTCATTAATCTTGTTTCCCTTCTCATTTATATAAAATATAAAACATTTCCTTCTCAAATAATTGGGTATTACGTCACAGTTCACGCAATAAGAGGGTTTATATATGTTAATCTGTTGCGGGAAAATATACTAGTATTATCAATTATCTATACGGTATTCATACAAAATGGTCAATAAAAAAAAGCAAAGAATCATTCCATTGCCTTTAGTAGGCGACACACAAGTCGTCCATCTCATTCTCATCTAATCATTGCCTAACGGCTAGCCAAGAATTTATGAGTTTGTATGGGAATTAATACTTTCATTTTCATAACTATTGTATCCAAATTAGTTAATCGATTTTGGAGGTATGAGTGGAGGATTTGAGGAGATAACTATACCAAATCTAAAAGCGGGTACTTCGGGGAACTAATCCTCCCCCTAGCTTAGGGTTACTATGCATGTAAGATACTTAAGGTTATCGAATGTGGCGAGTGAACTCTTTTTCGTGGGCTTTCGTGGTTATGCACACGCCTCCGAATACGCCTCCCCTAAACCCATGTATAGTCAACTCGATCTAGGATATCGTATCTGGGGCATTAAGCATATGTCTCATTTCAATGGTCACTATCCACCGTCGAAATCGAGGCTTTATCCCAGGTTTTATCTATGAAGGCTAACCTACGGCAGTGGTTCGGTCGCCTCGACCTCCCTAGGTCCCTATTCATACATCTATCAAGTTTTGATCTATGATGCATACCCGTCTAACCCTAGAACTTCATACTCGGCGCAGAAGCATAAAGTAGGCTAATAGATAAGATTGGGGCGCCCTACCACAAACACAATTCAAGATAGAATAGCAATTAAATCAACTAGATAAACACATTCATTCATTCAAACCCTAAAATATCCATACATACAAAATAAACCCTAAAACTAGGGTTTGGGGTTTAGAACCCTATTACTTTAGAGGACTACCCCATAAAGGAGGGAAGAAGAAACACAACAGAAATTGAAGAAGACTTGGGTTGAGGAAGATGCTCCCTCTCTTTTAGCTCGTTCTCCTTCCTTCAGCTTATCTCTCTTCTCTCTCTCCAAAATCATAAATTTCTCACAAAATCAGCTCATCTAAAATGGGCAAAGGGGTCTTCTATTTATAGGCCTTCTAGGGACAGAGAAGTTTGCGGCCAGAGGTGAGGAGATCGTGGGCAGGATCTTCTGAGGAGAGGACGCGATCTGAAAACGCCATCGTCATGGCCTTCTGAAAGGGAAAGGTCGCGGGCTGACTTCGCGGTCGCTATCCACTTGTCGCGGCCGCGATCTTCCTCGCGGCAATATGTGCTTTGGCCGTGACTTGACTGAGGAAACTTTCTGTTTATCCATGGCTCCTTCCTCAAAAATTTCGAGCCCTGAGCCCTCCAATTCGCGGCCGCAATCTTGGGCTTCCAGGCCGCGATCTTAGCTTGACTTCGCTGGCTGTGTTCCCAGCCGTGATCTTCATCTTCCAGGCCACGATCTTTAGCTTCATGCCCCTTAGCTACACTTGTGACCTTGTTTTGTACCTAATTCGCATGTATATTCTAATACACCCTAAAATCACATCGAATTCAAATAGGAATAGAATAGGGATGTAATTGATGATCTTTAAGCATTTATGCACGTGAATTGGCATGAAAAAAACCTTAATATGAAGGATAAATAACACCAATTCAGGTGTTTCACTATGTTTAGAGCATGATGCACTCTGTCAACAAAAAGAATAAAAAAAGAGAGCATGATGCACTCCAATCATTTTATCCACATTATTGTAGCATCATCCAACCATATGATATTATTTACACAAAAAACTAATCACTTACTATATATATTAATTACAAGTGATTTAGTTGATTTATAAGACCAACTCAACATTGAACATTAAATAACCTAATTGTGTCTAATTGGATTGAATTTTTAGACCTATGTGGTAGAGCTCCCTCTCTCTGACCTAAGTGGTCGATTGACCCTTTCTATCCTCAATGGTCGACGGCCACATCCCTTTGACCTACATAGCCTATAAGATTCAACATGCCAGGTCTTTGATGCGAAATCGACAATTGCTATTAAAAAAGCTTCCATAAATAGATCCACGTAATCTATGAAGGCAAGTTGTTGACTACAACAATAAACGCCCGCAAATATGCTACAACAATCAGACGTCTCTACTTAGAGAAAGATAGCTGCTCTTTGATCGATGATTAACAACCATTTAGCTCCGCTATATAATTTCGCAGCAGTTGCATCTCGTATGCACTTTTGTAGATGGAAGTTGTAAAGGGCTTTCGTGGTGCAAAAGGGGCTCAGTTATAGGTTTTGAGTATCTAAGGTTGTAACTTGTAAGGGATTCGAGATTGGGATATGGATGTTTCTCTGTTCTTCGTCAGATCGAATCTTATTTTTCATTTTTTTCTTCAGTCGCTTGACAGATAGAAAATAAAATAAAAAAGAGGCTCAGATATCAGAGCTCCTATGAAGGTACATCTAATGTTAAATATATGCATGAGTATGAGATTTTTTATATGCTAAGAAATGACAGCATTCATGAGATGTATACTAGGTTCACTATGTTGATAAATAAACTAATAGAACTAGGAAGAACATTTCAATCTAAGGAATTGAATAGGAAAATTCTCAGATCCCTACCCAAAGAATGGTTAGCTAAGCTTACCATTATTGAGGAGGTAAAGAATCCGAGGAACCTTCCAACAAACAAGCTAATAGTGTCTTTACTGAGTCATGAGCACGTTGTTAGACAAGTCATTCAAGAGGATGAAAAGCGTAAGAAGAACTTAGCATTCAATCGAGATTCATTAGCTACATTTCTGATAGTGAATCTGAAAGTGATTTTGATAAGGAATTCACATTAGTCAGTAAAAAATTCCATCGCATGTTGAAATACAAAAACCAGAAGCAATATATTAAGAGTCTAGAACTGCTAGCTTTGATCATACTAAAATTTCCTCTCTAAGCAGGCTCATACCCCAGGAGACCAGATATGTTGAAATAGGTAATTCAGACAGGTAGCCTCAGCCTTGCTACAAATTGGGGCTACATTCGGGCAACTTACCCCCCATAAATTGAAAGCTAAGGAAAAAGACATGAAAGCCACTTGGACTGACTACGAATATGAACCTGAAGAAGAGGAGCAGACTGATGAGGATTCACTCATGGGTAATCATTTCAAATGACTTTGAAGATCAAGTATCGTTATATCATCAGTTGGAGAAGACTCGCTGGAAAGTGACCAAAAGTGGTACCTAAACAATGGGTGTTCTCATCATATGACTAGTAAGAAACATCTTTTCTCCTCTTTTAACCCTATAAATGGTGAAAGTGTGTTGTTTTATGATAATGGGGTAGGGAAAATAAATGTTACTAGTACTATAAGTAAAACTCATTTACCTACTATTCAAAATGTTCTTCTTGTTGAAGGTCTCAAACATAACCTTCTATATATTATCCAACTATGCAACAATGGGAATATGGTCAATCTTTGAAGCTTCCTATTGCCTAGTTGAAAGATCAAGGGATAGAAAAGTTATTTTGTTGGAAATAGAATTAATAATATGTATGTTGTTGACTTACTGATTTAGATTCTTTCAACGAAGTATGTTTTGCTGCCTCCTCTCAACAAGAACTTATGCGGCACAAAAGGATGGGTCACATTAGCCTTCAAAAAGCTAGTCGAGCATGTCTAAATTGAATGTGTAAGATGATTACCCATTTTAAAGAAGAAAATAATTTCTTTTGTGAATCATGTGTTTTAGGAAAACATACTAAGAAATATTTTAAACCCAAAGCCGACATTACAACGAGTGAAATGTTTGATTTAATCCACATGGATCTATTTCCACCTTGCAATATCACAAGTTTTGGGTGATAAAAGCTACGTTTTTGTATTAGTGGATGATTTTTCTAAATATACTTGGGTATGTTTTGTGGCTCATAAAGTTGAAACTCTCAAAAACTTTAAATTTTTTGTTACTCTGATTGCTGAAAAAGTCAAAACTATTAAAAGTGAAAATGGTGGAAATACATATTAGAAAAATTTGAACTTGTCTTTAATGAAGTAAGAATTATCACACATTTTCTACTTCTTGCAGTCCCCAGCAAAATAGGGTGGTCAAAAGAAAGAATCAAAGTTTAATTAAGTGTGCTCGTACTATGCTTATTGAGTTTAATTTACTTAATTTTTTATAGGCAGAAGGTGTTAGTACAACATATTGCATTATAAATCGTGATAACATAAGAAAATGATTGAAAATGCCCCTATGAACTGTTAAAAGACAAAAATCCTAATATTTCTTACTTTGACCCTTTTGGATGCCCATGCTATGTGCTAAATACTAAGGATCAACTTGGAAAGTTTTATTCAAAATATGATAAGCGATTTTTCTAGGTTATTTTTATCAAGGGTCAGGCTTATCGTATTTAAAAATAAATGTACTCCAATAGTGAAAGAATCTATCCATGTTATCTTTCATGAAACTGACCTGATTACTAATAATGTAGACCAGTATGTTCTTGCGTTCAATTTACTAGAGATGACTAGACAACATCCACTACAAGTCATTTTCGTGCCTCATGATGATCAACGTTCAATCATACTAACTTAGCAATAGATATTAACTCTGGACAATAGGTGTGTTAAATGAAGGAGATGTTGATTCAGAAGCACTTCCTACTGCACCTATGCATAGTCAAAAATGTCATCCTGTATAGCAAGACAATAGGAAGCTTAAACGAAAATCTTCAAACTCGTGGCAAATACACTCCAATTTAATATGGTTTAGTGTTACAATTCGAACCTAAAATTATAAAGATGCTACTAAAGATGAAGAAGGACATTTTGCTATGATAGAGGAACTAACTCAGTTTGAACACCTACATGTGTGGGATTGGTACCTAAACCGTTAAATCATACTATCATAGGTACTAAGTGAGTTTTCAGAAATAAATCTAATGAATAAGGGATACTCACTAGAAACAAGGCTAGGTTAGTAGCCCAAGGGTATTCACAAGAAGTGGGAATTAACTATGATGAAACTTTTTCCCCTGTTGCCCGTATAGAGTCCCATAAGACTGCTCTGTGCTTTTGCTTATTACTTAGGTTTTCCTTTGTATCAAATATTTTCAGAGTTCCTTTTTGAATGGTATAGTTTAGGAGGAGGTGTATGTCTCTGAAACTCCTGGTTTTGTTGATCACAGATTTCCAAATCATGTGTTTAAAGTAAGAAAGACCCTTTATGGACTGAAACAGGCTCCTAGAGACTTGCATGAACATCTTACATCCTTTCTAAGTGATAAACATTTCTCTCGCGAATAAGTCGATAAACCTCTTCTTTTTGTAAAAATAAACTCTAAAGACTTTCTTCTTGTGGAATCTATGTTGACGATATAGTGTTTGGATCTACCAGTCCAACCTTATGTTCATATATTTGTGATTCTGTGAAAACTGTGTTTGAAAGGAGTATGATGAGAGAATCGTAGTTCCTCCTAGGACTACAAATAAAACAAAAAAAAATGGTACATTTACTAATCAATCCAAATATATTTCAAGCATGCATAGTAAATTTGATATGAATACCTTAAACTCAAGTCCTACTCCTATGGATGTAACCCTAAAATTAGATAGAGACGATACTAGGATTAACTGCTAGTTAGCCAGACATACAATATAGAGTATGCATTTGTGCTCGCTTCCAATCTCAACCTAAAGAGAGTCACCTATCTGTTGTTAAACATATTTTTCGCTATCTCAAGGATACTATGGACTTTGGTCTTTGGTATTGGTCTTTTGTATCGAAAACAAGCTTACTTGATCTTGTAGGATTAGTGATTCCAACTTTGCAGGAAGTTTGTATGATAGGAAGAGCACTACGAGTAGTTGTCAGTTTGTTGGCAGCTCTTTAGAGCCTGGGTTTTTCAAAAAACAAGGAGTTATCACCTTGTCCGCTAGCGGAACATAATACATTTATGCTTGCAGTACATGTACCTAATTACTCTGGCTTAAGAGCCAACTTCTTGACTATGGTCTAATATTCTCAAAAATTCCCTTATTCTGTGACAATACCAGTGCTATTTGCATGACCAAAAATCCAGTCCAACACTCTCGAACGAAGCATATAGAGGTTAAATATAATTTCATCTGGGAACATGTTCAATCAGACTATATTTCTAATCAATATGTTAATACCGAATTTCAACTAGCAGACGTGTTCACCAAGCCTTTACTTACGGAGCATTTTATTTTTCTTTGTTATGAATTGGCTTAACACCAAAGTTTTTGGAACCATGTTTACTCTTAATGTTAACGATCTTGGGTGTATTCTTGAATTTCATTATAATAGTGAAACCCTTGCCCGTGATTCTGAACTCTTGAAGTATGGCTTTGATGTTTCCTCCAAGTTTGTTTGTATCACTGGTCAGAACCCTATTTTTTCTTCTTCGGTTCATGTTTGGATTCTTCAGTCACAGCTTCGTGTTTTTCACTATGTCCTTACTAGTTACTAGGATTTTTATTCCTCATACTAATGCTCTCTATCGTTCTCTTCCAATCGATCTTTGGATCTTAGCTCATGCAATCGATCGTGTTCCCCTGAGTTTTGCTCATCTTATGTTTGGATCCCAGCTTTCGTATTGTGACACCAGCTTCCCCAACCCCTTCCTTTTGGCCCTCTTATATCCCTTCTCCTAGTTTTTCTTGACATCTCTTTGTTTTCCTTCCACACCATTGATCCCATTATATTTATTTTTGCCGACGATGTTGTCAATGACTCGGTCATGCGATTGAGGAGGGGGGATAATAGATCCTGATTCCTTTCCGACGAGGATGCTGAGGACGATGAATGCATGGCCAACAATGTTGCAGATAATGTTCCTGACAATGTTGTAGAAGAATAAGGAAGTAATGAATTCATCTCGAACGATTCTGAGGATGATCTCTGAATTTTGTTGCTCTCGTGATGAACCTTAGAATGGGTTGGATAGATTCAATCATAAGAGAAATTGAACTCGGCCGATAAAGAACACAAAAAACAGGGCTTTGGGTTCTTGTGTGGGATGGAAGTTTCGTGCAATTCTCATGAAGGGAGAAAGGCTAGAGAACTACAGGTAGAAGCCTTGCCACGATCAGCGGGGTTAGCTTAACGATACAAGCACTCAAGCAGCCTAGGTCTCTCCCTAAGCCACTCTCAAACTCACAAAGCAGCAAGCTTGTGAATCAAACTCCAGTTTGTATTCAATCGAACGAAATCTGACAATTACAACGTAGTTGAAAGCCTTAAATAGACCTAATCTAACAAACAAAATAAAACGAAAGTCCAAAACAAAGACAAACTCAGAATTCTGAATCAAACAGAACAAGCCTTAAAGAAATCCTAATTCGCAAAGGATTCGGATTACTGGCTGCAAGACAGCTTTGGCCAGCCTTCATACGGTCTTGCAGGCTTTCGTTTGAAGACTTCAAAGCAGTGTTTCGATCAACCAATTCCACAGCGTTGTAGAAAATAACATGTAGATTCATGTGGTAATAGGATCCAGACTCGACTCTCTTCCAGGTGCGTCGAGTAAGCCTTAAAAGTGGAGCAATCAAACTGGTTCCAATACTTAGCCATTTTTTGCCAGAATTCCAGTTTCGACATAGCTTTTTGAGAGGCTTCAAACACGAACCTCATGGCTTATTATCTGGCTCCAAAGCACTCCACCTTGTATATCATCTTCCCTCGTTCAAAACAGGCCCTTGTTTGCCCTTTTTCGTCCAGCCAATTGGGAGATACTTGAGTGACAAGTAAGGCTCCTGAAACAAGCAAAACACTTGGACAATTTTTGAGTGTTCTTCCATAAATTGAGATGGTGTCTTTTGCAATCCATTATGACTTGTAGATTAATCCAAGTTGGATCATATCATCTCATACCTTCGTACTTCGTAGTTTCTATGTACCAGGTATATGTTTTCTCTGATTGTTTAAGATATTTTGTTGTTTCTGGATTTTCAATTTTTTATATTATCTTGGCTTTGGATTTCTATTTTTCCATACTATTTTCTTCGCATGGTATGGATTCTGGTGTGCATGAATCTGTTTCAAATCGCAATATCAAATTTAAGAGGAGATTTTTGGATGCAAGATTGACAATTGCAATTCGAAAAGCTTCCATAAATAGATCCATGTGAACTAGGAAAACAAGATGTTGACTGCAATAATCACCGCCCGCAATCTGCTCCAACAATCAGGCGTCTCTACTTAGGGAAAACAGTTGTTTTGTAATCAATGACGAACAACCGTTTAGCTCCATTATATAATTCTGCAGCAGTTGCATCTCGTATGTCTCTTTTATAATTTTTCTTTCCCTCGTCTCTGCTCTGAAACTACAAAAACATAGGCTTGCTCTGTTTGTTATTCCCAGCTAGAATAGGAGATTGCTGGATGAAGACAACTTCCAAGCCCATCTTATTCCGGAAATTTTCCAGAAAACCACCCAAAAAATAATTCCAAAAATACAACTCTTTTCCGAAAAATTCCAAAAATATCACATTTTTCCATAAACTGCCACCCCACCCTTAAGTTTACACAAGAACCGCTGGGGGGCCGGTGGTTTTTGATGAAAACTACTTGGTGTCTGGGCGGTTCTATTGAACGTGGGGGTAGCAGCGGTTAACATGCAAACCGCCCCCCAAACAACGGTTTACATGATAATTTTTTTCCCGCTCAATACTAAACCTTTGCCGAAACTTAAAACAACGTAACTTTGTACTCCAATATCTGATGATAGCAAAAAAAAATTTATTCTGCATAACGTTTCGAGATCTTGAAAGCTGCAATTTTGGGTCACATTAAACGACCATAACTTTGTTCTCCGCACTCTGATGAATACTGCTACCCCGAACGAGCAATTTTGCGATTTCGTCAAACATTAAACGACCATAACTTTGTTCTCCGCACTCTGAAGGTCATTAAGTTTTTTTATTTTGTACAACTTCTTAAGGACTGAAATTTTATCATAGTCATAATTTCGGTATGTAAGTGGATTTGTAAAAGGTAAAGGTCAAGTTATTTCCAAAATCCCGTATATCCAAAAATCATTTATTTTTTAAAAAGTTTCTTCCTAGTAAAAGTTGTAGTCCTTAAAATTTTATGCGAAATCAAAAAGAATTTCCTGATGTTCGGAGTGTGGAGCACAAAGTTATGCACGTCCAAAGTTTGGCAGAATCGAATAAAGTTGTTCGGGGTACTAAAGAAGGTGAGATCTAAGGCAGTCTGCGGCTTGCAAGATCTCAAAAAATTTATGCGGATTCAAAAATAATAATTCATGACGTTCGGATACCCGAGCACAAAGATACGTTGGTTTGAAGTTATGGCCTAGGTTAGGATTGATCGGAAAAAAAAATATATTAATACAAACCACAGGGGGCTGGTGGTCTGCATGTAAACCGCCACTAGCCCCGCGGTTTAACAGAACACCGTCCCCCATGTGGTCTTTTTCTAAAACTACGCTCTCCCCCTGCGGTTTGTGGGAAATAGTGGTATTTTTAGAATTTTTCAAAAACGGGTGGTATTGTGGTAATTTTTTTGGTGATATTTCTAGAAAAAATCCTTTATTTCTTGGGTTTCAAACTGGTTACTTTTGGACATGTACTGAAATAAGTGAGCCTAGCTCGAAAATCCCCTTTCTTAGAAAAGATAACCAAATCGTCTTTCTTCTTCAAACCCTTTTCGTTCTTCTTATCTCTTTCTGGTTTGAATCCCTAAATATGCCTGGAAAGAAATTTTACTATGAGTCAAGACGGACTTGTAACTAGTAAGTTGATATGAAATTTAGCACGGATTAGACTCAAAGCATAAATGCTAGAACTAGATTATTTTTATCGAGATTCTTGTAGCATCATACAACCTTCTTATATAAAGTTGGCAATTTTGTATCTAATTCATTCCAATCCATCCACTTAAATATCCGAAAAATCCAATCCATTTAAATCTAATTCATTTTATCAAAATCCAATTGAATCAGTCAATTCACGGATTTCATTCATGGTTTGTTATAGTTTAGTCACTATATTTTACAATTTGTTACTTAAAAACTTTTAACGAAAAAATGTTGTTGAAAAATTATATGCGGGTACCAATAATTTTTTATTTATGATATTTTAGTATCTAAATTTTCTAATATTTATATATTTTCCAAATATTTAGATGTCATTTGGATTTATAATCCAATCCATTTAATTCAAATCCATCAATTTATAAATCCAATCAATGATCGACGCGTAAGTATAGTCCCAGAAATCATAGGATTTGAAATGCACTGGTGATTACCCCCACCTTTCGTACGAAAGGATACACGCTACTTATAGCTTTTACCAATAACAGAGTTTTGAGGTTATGCGTACACGTATTAATAATAATGTACAGCTTCACATTTTCTTAATACTTCTTCAACCTGTGCTAATACTATCAAAATTTACTAAACAATTTTTTGTCAACGACTATGCTTTTTATTCCACTGTAACCTTTTTATATATCAAACCCATTTTAGTTCAATTTCTTTTATCAGTTTCTAAAGCGAACTTTTGCAACGGAGTTAAGCAATAATACTACCTAGGGCCAATTTAAAATAATATTGTTTTTAATACATATTACTGCAAAGACAACAATTTGAAACTATTTGACACAGATTTTGTATTGACCTAAAATGTGCTTACGTGTGCATCAGAGAAAAACGCAAATAATTTTTATATCTGCACACATTTTAAGTGTTAAACTCATAGTTATGCTAAAAATGTATAATTTGATGCATTTGTGGATAAAAATAAGAACTGCTATGTAAATGCTCAAATTTGCATATTTTCAGTGTGTTGTCTTTCCAACGTCCGACAAGTGGCGGGACAACGATAAAAAAACAAGGGAGGATTCCAACATAAAAATACTAGAAAATGTGTTGTCTTATATAAATGAGGCTCACATCTCATACAAACTCTCCAGTTCTTCATTCATTTTTAAGCAAGATATATTTTATCGCTTATACGTGACAACATCGTACTTACACATGTTTTCCCCGATATTTCTCGACCGTTTGGTTTAGCCGTTGATTGATTTTTGGCCCATTTTACGCTAAGTAGTGCTTGTCGATGATGTTTCAGGTCTTAGCACGTAAATGGAGGCTGAGGAGTAAGTTTGGAGCAACTAGAGAGCATACGGGAATCGGAGACCAAAGTAGCAAAATCCACTGTCTGGTCCCTCAATTCCACAACTGTGGATTCCACGATTGGACTGTGCTTTTGGTCCAGGGGTAATACCCGGTATGACGCCTTAATTCCACAACCGGGGATTTAAGGTGGCCAACCGTGGATTTGGTTCGTGTGCCACTTAACACTACGAGCCATTTTTGGAAATTAACGGTCTGAATCTCAATTCCACGACTGTGGATTCTGACCGTGGATCTCGGCGTCGGGTCTTCTAAGCCGCAGAATCGAAGATTTGTGCCCATTAGAAAAGAATGAAAAGAGAAAAAAATCTTTTCAAAATGAGGCTCACATGAGAGGCAACCAATCCTAACGGATTTGAAGTGCCCTTTGAGGATATGCTTGGCGATGAGATAGCTTTACCACGTCGCGGCCATCTTTTACTACTTACCATCCCCCATGCATCTTTCCTCCTCACAGAATCGTATGCCAAGGTCTAAAGTACCTTTTAGCTATTCATGAGACCTCATAGCTCTCGTTTGTACCCAACATGTGTGGCAACCCAATGTGGACTGCAGGCTAGGAAGTAATGCTCGGGCTAAGACGAATCTGCCCATCAACTTCCCCATATGTGACCTTGAAAGGAAAGGCTATGATTCATTCGCTCTTGGTCATGAGGGAGAGATGCTTGTTTGCAAAAGAATTGCAAAAGCTAGGTGCAATGCTCGTCAACATTGAAAAAGGAGACCAATAAATGACAAATCCTAAATCTCAAGAGAGAATAAAAAGAACCTTCGAGAGTTCTTGTGTTTATTTGTGTTAGAGAATCCTACGGAGTACACTTGAATGTTCGGCCTAAGGTAGTAGGTATGGTCCTCACCAGAGAGTTTGTGCTTGCACAGTAAGATGATAGTAACGTTCATTCATCTCCATATACTCATCTTTATGAAATGAAGGACTGGAGTACATTCCCCGTTGATTTGTCTATCACGTTGCATTAGGTTTTAGTAGGTTTGCTTGGGGACAAGCAAACGCCTAAGTGTGGGGGAATTTAGGGTGTACTAGACGATATATGCGAATTAGGTACAAAACAAGGTCACAAGTGTAGCAAGGGGGTTGAAGACTGAAGATCGTGGCCAAGAATTGAAGATCACGGCCGAGATCCTGGACCACAAAGTCAAGTTGAAGATCGCAGCCTGGAAGCCCAAGATCGTGGCCGCGAATTGGAGGGCTCAGGACGTGAACTTCGTGAAGAAGGAGCCGAGGAGAAACAAAGATTTTTCCCAGTCAAATTACGGCCATAGTGCATTTTGACCGCGAAGAAGATCGCAGATCGCGATTTTGAAGGCATCCCGCGATCTCCTCAAATGCCAAGGCCAATACGACTGCGTTTCAAGATCGCGACCTCACCTCTGAAGATCCGGCCACGATCTCTGCCCTTATGGTCGTGAACTTTTCTGTCCTCTGATTGCCTATAAATAGGAGACCCCTTACCCCCTTTTAGATGAGCTGATTTTGAGAGAAGAATTTATTGTTTTAGAGAGAGAGAAGAGAGAGAAGTTGAAGGAAGGAGAAGATGAGAAGAAGGAGCTAGAAGAGAGGAGGCATGTTCCTCAGCCTCAAGTCTTCTTCAATTTCTTCTATGTATCTTCTTCCCTACTTTACGGAGTAGTCCTCTAAGGCGCTAAGGGTTCTAACCCTAAACCCTAGTTTTAGGGTTTACAATGTATGTATGGATATTTTAGGGTTTGAATGAATGAATGTGTTTATCTAATTGATTCTATTGCTATTCTATCCTTGATTGTATTTGGGTAAGTAGCCCTAATATTCTCTATTAGCCTACTTTATGCTTCTACGTTGGGTATGGAGTTCTAGGGTTAGACGGACATGCTCCATCAAGAAAATCGAGGTAGATGTATGAATAGGGTCCTATGGTGGTCGAGGCGACCGAACCCCTGCTATAGGTGGCCTTCCTAGATAGAACCAATGATAAAACCTTGGTGTGGATGGTGGATAGCATCCATTGAAAGGAGCTACGAGTTTAGTGCCCCATATACGATAGCCTAGATCAAGGTGACTTTATATGGGTCTAGGGGAGACGTACTCGGAGGTGTGTGGATAACCACAAAAGCCCACAGAAACGAGCTCACTCACCATATTCTATAACCGTAACTATCTAGATATACATTGTAGTCCTATGCTAGGAGGAGGGATAGTTCCCCGAAGTACATGCTTTTAGCTTTATTCAATCTCTAAACTAGTAATTCCCTCAAATCCTCCACTCAAACCTCCAAAAACTGATTAACTAATTAACAAGAAGGTGGGAAGTAGGATAGGATAGTAAAATACAACCTTGATTACCACTATACGACAGTGCCATCTTAGGTTAAACTTGGCTTAGGATGGTGTAGTTGTTGACACGTGCTAACCATTCACAATAATCTATAAGGACTCAAGTGATCACAAACTATATCAAGCATCAAACATATACATACAGGAATAATTGCGTTCAATCAAACATGTATGCATAAGTCAATAGTATACCACACAAAAACAACTTCATAGTAACTTATGATAGTATTTAGTTCAAAAACCAAGATAATATATAATATAAGATTAATATTATAAGCATGGAAAAAAGAGGAATATTTGAAACTATAGAAAAAAATGAATCGGAGCTGGCCATTTGGAGTGACGCTTGCTAGCTGGTCGTACCAAGTCACCCAACCCAAGGAAAGGAGGAGAAAATCCGAAAATGCCTTACTTTATTTTTTTAAAATCTCAAAATACCTAAGTTAGGAGCAGCTCGCTTTAGTGTCAAGCGAATTAGGTAGTGCTTCGCTTGATACTGAAGCGAACCACATTTGAAGGGGTCGGATCATAGCCGAAATGACCGAAAAGGCCCAAAACGAGGGTGGTTCACGACCGACCCCATCTAACCACTCCTGATCGAAATTTCGAACGATCATAACTTTGTACTCGGTTGTCCGCTCGTAGCAAAAAAAATTATGATTAACTTTTTATGAACTTTCACTAGGAAGAATTTTTTTTAATGTCGTGTGATTCCCCAAACCGATCATTTTTCGATTTCACCAAACCTTGAAAGATCGTAACTTTGTGCTCCGAAGTCCGATCATCATAATTGTTTTTTTTTATTGTGCTTAACTGTTTAAGGTCTACAAATATTTCTATAGAAGTTTTTTCGAATGTATGTGGAAATGTAGAAATTAAATTTTAGATCATTCTCAAAACCACTTAAATCTATAAACTCTCTTATTTTGAAAAACATTTCCTAGTAAACGTTGTAGATATTTAAAAGTTAGGATTTTGCGACGGTGACATGCATGTCACCGTGACATGCACTTTTCGGTCGACCTAATCCAAAATGCGGTCGACCGAATTGACTAATTCATGTATGTGAGGTTCCGAGACGCGGTCGACCTCTTACATAATATGGTCTACCTCTTTGGTGGTCTTACATAATATGGTCGACCTCTTTTTATGTGTGAACAATTATGATTTCTGTTTTATTGTATTTCTTGTTAGTTTGTTTAGTTGTTATGCTATGAATTGATGGGTCCTTGTTATCATTATTTATGACTATTTATGATGGTTTGAAACATAATTTATACGAGCAAAAGAACCACACAAATCGACATACATAAGCAAAAAAGACACCCAGCATAGGTTGACTTTCTTGCATTCGGTCGACCTCGTACCGGATTAGGTCGACCTCGAAACCAACACTTGATCTTCATTTTACGTCAAATGATTGGACACTTTGATAGAACACTTATCTTCTATCTGGTCGACCTCTTTCCTTATCTGGTCGACCATTTTGTTAATGACTGCCATCAAGTGGTCGACCTATATACCTTTTCGGTCGACCATGTTGTTTCTGACGCCAACGAAATGGCCGACCGAGGTTTTATTCTGGTCGACCAAAAATAACAACTTAAACTAAGTGCGGACGACCGCAATGCTTTCTCGTGCTGCCCAAATTAGTCAATTCGGTCGACCGCCTTCAGGAATAGGTCGACCAAAAAGTCCATGTCACGGTGACATGCATGTCATAGTAGGCATACCCTAAAAGTTATGAGGAATCAAAATTTTTTCTATAATCAGATAACCGAGTGCAGTGATGATCGTTTGAAGTTTTGATTATGAGTGGTTCTCTGGGGTCAGCCGCGAAACACCCTTATTTTGGGCATTTTAGGACGTTTCGATCGCGATCCGGCTATTTTGGATGTGGTTCGCTCCAGTGTCACCATAATTGAGTTCGCTTGACCCTGGAGCGAACCGCTCCAAACTGGGTAGGGCTGGCTATTTGGTCCGTGTTTTTTTGTTTTACCCGAAATCGGATCGTATAACCGGGACCGGATAGTAAACAATTCAATCCAATCTTTGGGCTTAGATTTGAGGTAAAAAACCGTTTGGGACCGGATAAAAAACTGGATAAAGACCAGATAAGAGAGCTCAACACCCAAAACTTAAGGGTAATTAGCATAAACGGTCACAAACCTTTGCACTTAGTACAAAACTTAACCGACTCCTTACCCTTTCAGGCCTTAGGCCACTAAAATCACCACAACCTCTATATAAAATCAAGACCGAATTGGGACCGGACCGGCTCAAGACCGGAACAAAACCGGACTGTATCCAATCCAATCTTTGGTCCTTATATTTTCAAAAAAAACCGGACTGGACTAGATCAATTTGGGCCAATTTAACCAGACTGGACCGTATAGCCACCCCTAAAACTGGGGTATTTTGTGGGGGAAATTTTGTGTAGGGTATGGTGGTAATTTTTTTTAAACTAGCCCAAATTCGAATTTTGTCCAAGAGAGCAACACCATCCGAGTAGACCTGGCGATAAGGTCTGGTTGGGTAATTTCGGGTTGAGGCATTCGTTTATGGGTCGGGTCATGTTGGGTTGGCTGCTTTCTTGTCAAATATTGACCCCACCCATTCGGTTTCGGATCAGATTATAGGTCGTTTCGGGTTATGAGCGTTCTCAGAAACAATATCAAACATTCTTCATATTTTCTTAAAGAACACAAAATTTCACATATGCAGGACAATAGTTTACCTAACACATGTCAATTAACATATATTCAAATCCTCCCATGCTAATCAAATGAAATACAAATTGCGCAATCGTTAAAAAACAATCACAAGAGTAATACTACTACAAGAACACATGGTATTCGATTATATTTAAACTCCAAACAGGTCATTCAAATCCTTGTGAATTTTTTAAACATCTCACAATTTATGAGTGATTTTATCATTTTGGAAATGATATATAAAATGGAACGGATCTAACAGATCGACCCGCTAACCCATCCAACCCGACCCAAAAAATCACGAGTTATCGAGTTCGGATCATTCAAATTTCGAGTTATAAAAACTTCTGATTTTCCAACATATTCGAATCAAATCAACTAATCGAATTGTAATTTGTCAGGCCTACATCCGAGTCTTTTTGGAACTACTTTTAGCTGCGACTGCAAGTCTGCAACCCCTGATTCCACACCTGCCGCCCCCACTCCTCCTTAGGGCTGTCCATTTGGTTTTGGTTTTTTGGTTTTAACCGAAACCAAACCAATTGGAAAGCTAATGGTTTCAGTTTTTTGGTTTTAAACCAATAAGCAACTTATTGGTTTTGGTTTGGTTAAAACTGAAAAACCAATAGAAACCATTAAGAAACCAATAAGAATAAAATTATTTATCAACAAATATATTTTTTTTTTTGTTTCTTTTGACACACATGTCAACCAATCATTTGTAATGGCCATTTACCATTATTATGACGTTTATTCAATAAAAAGAAGGGAAATAGGAATAAATATGAGTGTATGAGTACATGTTGGTTTTTTGGTTATCCAAACCAAAACCAAAACCATTAAGGCCCTTATTGGTTTTTGACAACCAAAAACCAATAAGACCTTTAATGGTTTTGGTTTTTTAGATTTGATTTTTGGTTTTTGGTTTTTCATACTTAATGGTTTGGTTAACCAAACCAAACCAAATTGACAGCCCTACTCCTCTCCAGGCCCTACCACCACTTGATGTCTTTTAGAAACTTTCATAAAAGAAAATTAGCAATGCTCCCCATGCTTAATCTGTGCGCTGCTAGAAACAAAAGATTAAATAAATCAAAGCATCGACCAGCATGAGTTGAGTAATTAATATGTTTTGATTTCTTAAATAAACTAATTATTGAAGTAATCAAGGAACACGGAAGAGCCTTCATTAACATATAGGTCATTGACTTTTGATATTAGTATAGCAAAATTTTGGGTTTGCTTAACTTGCTAATTATATGAGACGTTATCACCATACTAATTATGAGTTTTAGTGGTAAGATTAAAGTTGTAGTCATCAGATTGTTTTTACATTTGTAATCAGTATTTTTTTTAAAAAAATTCTAGGACTACAACTCCGACACAATCATAGTGGTAGTCATCGATTTTACAGTTATAGTCGTTATTTTTTTGCAGTTGTAAGATTACAATTCCGATACAAATTACTAAAACTCATGCTTAGTATGGTGCTAATCTCAATAGGGTTATCCCAATATCCTGTCTCCAATATTTTCATTAACGTTTTCATATTATCAGTGATTCACTAATTGTGTTGCATCTGATTTCCTCCCAAATTTCCATATTAGCAGCTAACTCTATTCAACCTTAATTAACTGACATTTAAATTTCCTTGCCCACCGCATATTTGAGTCTCGCATCCAATAACTAATTACAACAACTTTGTGACTCGTCTTTTCACTAATATAGATGGCTTAATACGCATGTGTCTGTTAGAAACTGATTTAATTTATCAGGATAACCTCCCCAACGTCAACACATGACAGATATTAAACGAGCAAAAAAGGACAAGTACTGATTGTGTTAAATTGCTCAGCGATACTACTATACGGCTATAATTTGGCTGATTATACAACTGTAGCTAGCTAGGAGCTTAGTAATGACAACATTAGCTAGATCCAATCCTAATCAACCTTCCCCACTACAATTTCAACAATGGATTTTTTTAAACAATTTCAAGAATGGATTAGATTAGACGTGCAATATATAATTATTCTAAAAGTTGAAGAACTGAAATGTATAAGCCTGATGACATAAAACACATTTGCTTCACAGTAATGGTGGGGTAAGAGAGACAGAGACAAACTGGTGTATAATATTTATCTATATTATCCTCCAATAATATTATCATGTTTCTAGAAGCTGATATGCCTGACATACATAATTTAATTTGCCAGTACTATAACCCTTAAATAAGTCCTCACTGATAGAAACATGTTTTTAGTCGGAGGTTAAAAGCAAATTGATGAACTACCGTGCTTTGCAAATACAAGTGGATCAATATGAAGTTTGTAGTATAGTGATATAAGGTAGTATTTCTCAAGATATAAGTGTTACAATTACTTATGATTGGTTTAGTGGTAATACCACTTGTTTTGAACCTGACACTCTCAGGTTCAATTACTTAAGTAGTACCTAATAACAAAAAGATAACCTATATGATCACCCATATATAACAAAAAGTGTTACTATTACTTAGTTGTGTGGTAAAGTGCAAGGTTGGTCAATGAAATTACTAAAAATGTTCATGTTTGGTCACTAAAAATATTTAATTCCGTTTGTGGTTACTCGAATTAGTTCAATAGATCAAGTTTGGTCATACTTCATTAGCTTCTGTCAGTCTCCATTAACACCATCAGTTATTTGCTTGCGTGACTAACATACTCGCCTAATCACTTTTTTTTACTTTTTGGTAATTATGAAATAATATTATTAATGGAGAAATGAAAGGTTGATGCAAACTCCATAAGAAGAAACACAAAAGAAAACGGAAACGAAACAAAGGCCAGCAAAACAGGTGTCGGTAAAGGAAGGGGGCGAAACCACTAAGGTTCCCAACTGGCCAAGCTAAGACACGGCAGACAAGAGGGGAGGAAGAACAACCCAACACTGAACTACCAAAGTGAACAGAAATTATAACACCAAAGGGGAATTAAGTAGGTTCGACTCTATTCTGTATCATACCAATTGCCGATCTGGGAAACAGATGACCCTTTATTGCACGTAGTGAAAGCAGTCAAAATTGGGATTTTATGTAAAATCGAAAATGAGGGTAAAATCGGAATCGTAAAATCGAATCGTAAAATCGTAGGATTTTAAGGTCCATATAAAAATCAAGGCGGAATAATATTAGTAAGAAAAATCATGAATAACACAAAAGCACATAACACTTACAATGATAATTTTTCAAGGTTAATGTTCCAATTTATCAACATTAATGTTAAGAGGTGGTGAATCGATGAGATTAATACGTTGATGGGAATTGATTATAGTCCATGGTGGTTAGTGTGAGAGAACTAGATGATGTTGGTGGAGGAGAAGAAAAAGAGGCGTAATTTTGCAAATTCTAGGGAAAATAACTAAAATTGACTCAAACATTTGAATCGTAAAATCGTGAGAATTTAAAGATTTTAAGGATTTAAATCGTGAATAGTGTAGGATTTTAAGGTCCATAGATTTTATAGTGAAATCAGAATCGGAATAGGTAAGTAAGATCGTAAAAGCGTAGGATTTTAGGATTTAAATCGGGATTTTAACTACTCTGCACGTAGTTACCCTTCCTCAATTGCTTTCTAAACTTAGTTGGCAGCACAAAGCCAGCTAGAGATCATATGGCCGATCTTGACGCAAGAACCCTAATCGAAATGGCAGAGATCAAGTGTTGAGATCACGAAAACAAATAAAAGAAATGAAATAATGAGATTAAACGAATGCGTTTGTCGTTTTGGAATTAATTCAAATGAGGCGTTTGGTTGGGCTGGGCTTCAGCTGTTCTCCTGTTTTGGGTATAATCCTTAAACCGAGAGGGCCAAGTTTAAACAAGGCCCAACCCTTGCTTCTGGTTGCTTTCCCAGAATCTCCGACTGCAACTCCCCTGTTTCAGCTTCAACCTAGCAACAACAATAACAGAGATCACAGCAGCAGAAACCAGAAGAATAACAATAGTAGGGATTTTACGTGGTATCCGATATTGGGAGAATAAGTATCCCAATATCGACTAATCCACGGTAGGAGATTCTCCTCTTGAGATCTCCAACGTAAACACTAAGCTTGTTGATATGACTTGAATCGGATTATCAGCCGCTACGACTGGTAATCGGGGCTCAATGTTATTTGGGTTCGGGTTCTGGGCCTGGTCTGTAACCGTTTCCTTTGTCAGATTGGATTAGGTTTAGACCCACATGGAGAAGTGCTATAAATACTTTTCATACTCCTCTGTAATCTGTAATCTCCTTGATATAGTGAAATCAGCTCTCTCTCGCCCGTGGACGTAGCTAACACACATCGTGTTAGTGAACCACGTAAATCGTGTGTCATGTTTTTCGATTCTCGCTATCGTATTCTTGCTTTGTCGATTCTGGCGATTTCCCGATCCGTAGCAGCGTGTTTATAACAAGTGGTATCAGAGCCGCGGTTGGAAATCAGGCTAGGGTTTTCGATTCAGAAGAATGACGTCGGTGAACATGAAGATCGAAAAGTTCACGGGGAAGAACAGCTTTGCTATATGGCAGATCAAGATGCAGGCTTTATTAAAACAGCAAGGGCTGTGGGGGCCCCTGTCTGCGAAACAGAAGAAGGCAGCGGTCGATGACGATGAGTGGAATACCTTGGAGGAGAAGGCCCACTCGACCATCATGCTATCGTTGTCTGATGACGTCATCATTGAAGTCGTTGCTGAGAAGACTTCCGCGGGCTTGTGGTTGAAACTAGAGAGCCTGTACATGACTAAGTCTCTAACCAACAAGCTGCATCTCAAGCAACGGTTGTTCAGCTTGAGGATGCAAGAAGGTACGCCTTTGAGGGAACATCTCGAACAACTTAACTCTATTTTGCTGGATCTGCGTAATATAGATGTTCAAGTTGATGACGAGGATGCTGCCCTAATCCTGCTGGTTTCTTTGCCGAGTTCATATGAGAATTTCGTTGATTCTTTTATTGCTGGTAAAGAAAGCGTGCCGTTGGAGGATGTCAGGTCTGCTCTTCATACGAGAGAGATCAGACATAAGGCGTCTGGATCTGGTACAGTTGGTGAGGCATCGGGTTTGGCTGTTACAGGTGGAAAGGGAAAGAAGAAATCTGGTAAAGGGAATTCGAGCAAGAATTCCAAGGGTCCCGGTCCACAGCCAGGTGATGCTTGTCACAACTGTAAGGAAGTGGGGCATTGGAAGTACAACTGTCCCAAGAGAAGAGGGCAACAGAAGAAACAAGGTTCAGTTGCCGTGGCAGAAGTGGACAACAGTTCTGAAGACGATCTCTCCTTGGCTGTAGATGAGAAGGCACATCGTGGTGATGCATGGTTTCTGGATACTGCAGCCTCATATCATATGTCTCCGAACAGGGATTTCTTCACAACCTACGAGCAGATAGATGGTGATAACGTGGTCATGGCTAATGGAGCTGTCTGCAAGGTTGTTGGATTCGGGTCCATAAAGGTTCGGACACATGATGATTCATTCTGTACCGTGAATGATGTCAGGCATGTTCCACGAATGACAAAGAACCTGATATCCTTGAGTCTACTCGACAGCAAGGGTTTCAGCTTCAAAGGAAAAGGTGGAGTTGTGTATGTCTGCAAAGGTTCAAGGAAGGTGCTGAAGGGCGTGAAGCGTGGGGCCTTGTATGCATTACAAGGGCCTGTGTTGTCTGGTTCTGCTGCAGTTGCATCGTCTCAGGTTCAACAGGAAGATATGACCACTCTCTGGCACATGAGACTGGGGCATATGAGTGAATGGGGGATGCAAGTTCTATCGAAGAGGGATCTTCTTTGCGGGCACAAGGTGCAAAATTTGGAATTCTGTGAGCATTGTGTGTTTGGGAAGCTACATCCCAGCAAGTTTCCCAAGAAGGGTATCCACCGGACGAAGAGGATACTGGATTACCTCCACTCCGATTGTTGGGGTCCTTCACGAGTTGAATCCATTGGAGTCAGCAGGTATTTTCTGTCTATTATTGATGATTATTCGAGATTTACTTGGATTTTCATGATGAAGCAGAAAAGTGAGGCTTTCACGAAGTTCAAGCAGTGGAAGACATTGGTGGAGAATCAGACCGGGAAGAAGATCAAGAAGCTGCGAACGGACAATGGTCTGGAGTTCTGTAATTCTGAGTTCAACGAATTCTGCAAGGATGAAGGGATTGCCCGTCATCGGACTGTTAGAGATACACCCCAGCAGAATGGCGTTGCAGAAAGGATGAACCAGACATTGTTGGAGAGAGCACGGTGCATGCTCTCTAATGCTGGACTAGAGAGAAGATTCTGGGCAGAAGCAGTAAACATGGCGTGCTTCCTGATCAACCGTGGACCACACACAGGTATCGAGTGTAAGACTCCTTATGAAGTGTGGTATGGTAAGCCTGCTGATTACTCTTCACTGAAAGTTTTTGGGTGTCCTGTTTATTATCATGTGGATGAGGGTAAACTGAACCCAAGGGCAAAGAAGGGTATATTTGTGGGTTACTGAGATGGAGTTAAGGGATTTCGAGTCTGGTCACCTTCTGAGCATCGAGTTATACTTAGTAGAAATGTGATATTTGATAAGAAGTCTATGTTTAACCCCATGTTGAAGGTTAATGTTGCTGAAGGTAGCAGGAATGTTGATAAGCAGGTGGAGCTGCAAACTCTCAATGAAAGTGAGTTTGAGCACCAAGGTGGAGAAGATCAACATGATGAGTATGTCTCTGCAGAGCCAGAAACTTCAGAGTCCAGTGCACGAGCTCAACAGTCTATTGCTTCCGGTAGACCGAAGAGAGCGACTGTAGGAGTACCTCTACAGAGGTATGGCTTCGAGGACATGGTGGCGTATTCATTTCAAGTTGCTGAGGAAGTGGATGTAGGAGAGCCACAGTCCTATAGAGAAGCAGTTTCGGGTGGTGAAGCTGATCAGTGGCTTGCCGCAATGGGAGATGAGATGGAATCCCATGACAGGAATCAGACTTGGGAGCTAGTCAAACGACCACAGGGAAGGAAGATTGTTACAAACAAGTGGATCTACAAGAAGAAGGAAGGAATCACTTCTAAAGAGGGCATGAAATTTAAAGCTCCGGTGGTTGCACGAGGCTTCTCGCAGAGGGAAGGAGTTGACTATAATGAGATTTTCTCACCAGTGGTCAGACATACTTTGATCAGAGTGCTACTAGCAATAGTGGCACATTATGACTTGGAGCTCGAGCAGCTAGACGTGAAGACAGCTTTCCTACATGGAGAGTTGGAAGAAGAAATTTACATGACTCAGCCAGAAGGATTCGAGGTTCCGGGAAAAGAAGACTATGTTTGTAAGTTGAAGAAGTCCTTGTATGGGCTTAAGCAATCTCCGAGGCAGTGGTACAAGAGATTTGACAGTTACATGCTTGAGCTGGGCTACAGCAGAAGTCCATATGATTGTTGTGTATATCACAGCAAGGTAGAGGATGGTTCGATGATATATCTAGTTCTGTATGTGGATGATATGCTCATAGCTGCGAGGTCAAAGTCTGATATCCAGAAGTTAAAGGGGCTTCTCAGTACTGAGTTTGAGATGAAGGATTTGGGAGTTGCTCAGAAGATCTTGGGTATGGAGATTTACAGGGACAGGTCGAAGAAGAAGCTTTTCTTGTCACAGAAGAGCTACATCCAGAAGATATTGTCGAGGTTTGGCATGTCTTCAGCAAAGCCCTTAAATACTCCTAGTGCTTCAAATGTTCATCTATCCTCAGCTTATGCACCGCAATCAGAGGCTGAGAAGGAGTACATGTCGAGAGTCCCATATGCTAGTGCAGTAGGTAGCTTGATGTACGCTATGGTATGCACTAGACCTGATCTTGCACATGCTGTTAGTGTTGTCAGCAGGTTTATGATACAACCTGGGAAGGAGCATTGGCAGGCTGTGAAGAGGATCTTCCGGTACCTTAAGGGTACACCTGATGTGGGGATTAGCTTCGGAAGTGATACAGAGTGCTTGGTGTCTGGGTATTCTGACTCGGACTATGCTGGAGATGTTGACAAGAGGAGATCGATGACCGGTTATGTATTCACTCTTGGGAGTTCTGTAGTGAGCTGGAAGGCAACTTTGCAGTCGGCGGTGACATTGTCTACTACTGAGGCAGAGTATATGGCGTTGACAGAAGCTGCTAATGAGGGAATATGGTTGAAGGGACTGGTTGGTGATCTTGGTCTACATCATGATCAGGCAGTGGTGTATTGCGACAGTTTGAGTGCAATATGCTTGGCCAAGGATCAAGTCCACCATGAGAGGACTAAGCAAATCGATGTGAGGTATCATTTCTTGAGGACAGAGAAGAGGATTAAGGTGAAGAAGGTTGGCACCGCGGATAATCCTGCTGATATGTTCACGAAGCCGGTTCCACATGGCAAGTTCCAACACTGCTTGGACTTGCTGAATGTCTTGAGTGGGTGACTCCGCCCTACGGGGCATTGATGGCGGGAGAGAGAGAAGGAGCAGAGTACATCAGAGATTTCAGAGGAAGAGGATTCAAGTCAAGGTGGAGATTTGTTGATATGACTTGAATCGGATTATCAGCCGCTACGACTGGTAATCGGGGCTCAATGTTATTTTGGTTCGGGTTCTGGGCCTGGTCTGTAACCGTTTCCTTTGTCAGATTGGATTAGGTTTAGACCCACATGGAGAAGTGCTATAAATACTTCTCATACTCCTCTGTAATCTGTAATCTCCTTGATATAGGGAAATCAGCTCTCTCTCGCCCGTGGACGTAGCTAACACACATCGTGTTAGTGAACCACGTAAATCGTGTGTCGTGTTTTTCGATTCTCGCTTTCGTATTCTTGCTTTGTCGATTCTGGCGATTTCCCGATCCGTAGCAGCGTGTTTATAACAAAGCTCGTCCACTTGTTCTTCTTTACAAGTGCAAATAGAATTTGCCAAGCTCCCTGCCTAGCTGACAGAACCTGATCTGATGTATTCACTCCCTGTTTGTACACTCAGATCCTCTCCAAATCTCCCTGACTTGGTTACACAATTTTTCTTCAAAAGACCTCTAATTGATCACACTACAGACTGCTTTTGTTCACTAGAAAAATCGCAACCTTCTTCTTCTTTTCATCCCCAATTTATAGCCTTCACTACAACAAATTAGGTCAATTATGACGCAAGGACTTTGTCACAATACATTATGAATTTGTCATATTACATCCATTGTGACAAATATCATTCGTCATTGACGTTGTCGTAATATCGCCGTCGCCGTTGACTTACTGTGACAAAAATTTTAGATGTTCGTCATACTAGATCTACCAATAATGTGACCTTTATAAATTGTCATAAACATGTTACTAATATGACAAAATGATTTGTCATATTAAGCTGACACAGTTGTCATTCTACAACGGTGTTTGTCACGAGATGTCAAGTTTTATCTAACTTAATGTGACAAACACCGCGAAGTATGATAATTACATTTTGTCATACTCGACTGTTGTCACAATTGATATTCGTTCTGTTATTGGATTATGACAAATTTTACTTTGTCATACCTATAGAATTACGACCATCATCTTTTGTCATGGAAGGTTTACGAGTCATTATTGCAATTTCTGACAATTGATAAATTTGTCATAAATTCCATAATAAATGACGACTTTTGTTTTGTCAGATTATATTACTTGGATATTATGACAACATGTCTGTGTCATTTTTGTTTTGTATTATGACAAATGTGTTGTCAAAATTTACCATGAATGACACACAAATTGACAGAATTGAACCCTGTGTTCATAGTCATAACTAGAGAATCCAACCACATTAAATAAAAATAATCCCTCAATCCAAATCCAAACATTCAGTTCAGTACCATCTTGATTTCAACATAGTCTTCCAACGAAATCCAGAAAAAGGCTTCCGAACAAGTTTAGCGTTGGTTCACCATAAAGGAGAACATCCTACGACAAAATGGACAGCTCATACTTCTAATTTTTAACATCTTCCCTTGCCATCTAATCCTTGCTCCTAATAATCTTCAACATCTGTAAGAAAACAATGAAAAAGAATATAGTTTGTCACTTACTCACATCCATGTTCAAGTGACAATTAATCTAAATAGTTGTTGTCCCAACACACAACTCAACTTGAGAACGAGACATATATAAATTCAGCTCCTTTAAGAACAATGGACTAGGAATATAGATAGTTACCTTTGACTGAAGGAATCCATGGTCATTTCCGATTTAGTGTTGCAGCAAATGACTCCATCTGTTGCTGAAGTTTCTCTTGTGATTCTCGTAGCTGCTGCATTTCCGCACCTTGCATTTGTAACTTCTCCTCCTGAAGTTGTATTTTCTCATCCTGAATTTGTATCTTCTCCTCTTGGGATTGTATCTTGGCCTCAAATTCCTTTGTTCTTCTCTCAGATTCAGCTCTTTCCTCTTGCAATTCTGCTTCCAGTTGTATCTCTCTTGTCGAACGAACTGTTTCCTTTGGTCCATACTTGACCTTTTTCTTCAGCACCATCTCAACAATCTCACGACCAGATAAGGACTTCCCATCTTCTTTTGCTTGGGTATGAATGGCTATCATCTCCTCCTATATACACAACATGGTTTTATCTAGGTAAGTGGCTTGGTAGCACCTCAAACTATAAATAAAGTGAACTTTTTTTTTCAAATGATATGAAATGCTTACATAGTTTTTCTTAGGTTCCTCGCTCACCCAGCTTCCATCATTTCTCTTATGGGTATTTGCATAGAGTGTAATATCTTTGGGCTCCTCATCCATTTCATCAACTTGTTCATCTCCAACCTCCATGTTTGGTTGCTCAGTCGACTGCTTCTTCTTCTCCTAGATCAAGTTTGATAATACATTTGCAGGAAGGTGAAAGAAAGAAGGTTGTACATAACCAAACACAAACCAACCACTCTTATTCTCTAATTCACTAGTTCTGCAGCCTAGCTACACTGACCCTAAAAAACTATCAATTTTTGCATTGTTGAATGAGAAAGCTTACCATCTCATACATTCTTTGATCATGAGATTTAGCTCCAGTGGTATGAGCATAATGTTGCTTACCCTTGTTAATTTTATTTTGTTTAGATCGATTCTGTAAAGGGAAAAATCATTAACCCACAGGAGTTACAAATTTTTAGTGAGCATGAATCAGAATGGCATTTACCTTAAATCGATCACTCTCAAAGTGATCACACAATAGCTGCCAATCATCCAGCTTCACACCTTCGGGGGGGTTCGAGCGAGCTGTCAAAGGATCTTTGTTGTAATGCTTATTACAATGGTGCTTATAATTGAGGAACCGCTTTTGCATTCTAGAACTGAGAATCTTTTTTATAGCTACATCATTTGAATTTATATCAAACTCAGTCTGCATAGTCATTATATCTAGTCATTCTCTCATCTGCTCCTAGTCCTAGGACATATAGATGGTCTTTCTCTTTAAGCAAACCATCCAGAAACATTTGGGAAACCTATACAATCAATAAAGCAAGTAAGTTAGATGTATTACGTGGGCTAAGTGCACACAAATGCACTATGGTCCAAGATTGCAATGACAAGTCAGATTGTCTTACATATGTCTTAAACCAATCTGGAAAGTTAGCTTCAATGATTTCCCTTGTACTGTTAGGATGTTGCTTCATCATCTCTTCCTTATGGATACTGTGCACAGCTTATAAATTAGAATTTGAGCTAAGATTTTACACTGACAATGAAAAACAAAAGAGTTATAGCTTACTTAAAGTAGTCTTCTATTTCTTCGCAGTTATTGAGTATGTACCACTGAATCTTAAGAAATTCTGCATATGATATTGGTTCATAATTAGTTGCTCCTAATGTTCTCCCTTTTTGGTTGAAAACAGAGAACCCACTAGACTCCACCACTTCAGATCCGTCATCATTTCTGTTTAGACGAGTTGCTCTTGTTTCAACTCCTTGCAGATATCTAGAGCAAAATTCAGAACACTCTTTTGCTATGTATCTTTCAGCAATGGATCCCTCGGCATAAGCCTTATTACGAACAAAACTTTTTAAGGTACCTAAAAACCTAATGACATGCAAACAAATAATTTCATTAGATATCAATTATATTGTACTCCTATAGAAGAGTTAATTAGATTTATATAGTTTACCCTTATTACTTACCTTTCCATAGGATACATCCATCTGTACTGTACCGGGCCACCAAGCTCTACTTCATGGGGTAGGTGAATTGGCAGATGCATCATAACAACAAAAAGGGCTGGTGGATATAACATCTCTAGTTTGCACAATATGAGAACTATGTTGCTGTCCAGCTTTTTAACAGTTGCCTTTGATATTGTTTTGGTACATAACTCTCGGAAAAAAGCACCCAATTCTGCCAAAGTTTTGTAGACTTCTTTCCCCAATAACCCATGTGCCGCATCAGGCAATAGACGTTGTAAGAACACATGGTGATCGTGACTTTTCATACCAGTTATTGACCTACCATCACTAGTTACACAACGAGAAATGTTTGAGGCAAAGGCATCGGGAAACTTGATGGTTTTTAACCAATCACAGAACTGCCTACATTGTTCAGAAGATAAGGTATATGAAGCTTGAGGCATTTTAAATTGATCACCATATCTCTGCATCTGTAATTCCTTTCGAATACCCATGAGTTTCAAATCCATCCGAGCATTAGCTGTATCTTTGGTCTTTCCATCGATATTCAGTAGTGTTGCTAACACGTTATCACTTATGTTCTTTTCTACATGCATAACATCTAAGTTATGCCGTAATTCTATAGTTTTCCAGTATGGCAAACTCCAAAACGAGGCTTTCGTTTTCCAGTTAAATACATTCTCCGAAGCACCCCTTTTTCTTTTACCACTCTCGCTGGCAGCAATATTTGTAGGAAAGGCCCTATTGATCTGTTCAAGTACTTCTGCCCCCGATAAATTTTTAGGTTTTCCTCTGTGTTCTGGCTTTCCATCAAACTTCCTGCTTTTTCTCCACGGATGATCTTTGTCCAACCACCTTCTATGACCCATGTAGCACTCTTTCTTTCCATATTGCAAACGCAAGCTACATGTCTCGTTATTACACACGGGACATGCTAGTTTACCCTTAGTAGTCCACCCACATAACATTCCATACGCTGGAAAGTCGTTTATTGTCCATAACAATGCAGCATGTAAGCGAAAAGTTTCCTTAGCATATGCATCATAAGTATTGACCCCATCTTCCCACAATTCTTTCAATTGTTCTATCATAGGCTCTAAATAAACATGTATATTATTACCCGGGGATTGCTTTCCAGGTATCAGAATACTAAGGAGAAAAAAAGGCTCTGTCATACAGCTCCAAGGAGGTAGATTATATGGTGTTAAGACTACAGGCCACATGCTATAGCTAGTACTCATGTTTCCGAATGGATTAAACCCATCACTAAGAAGAGCAAGTCGAACATTCCTAGGATCCGAAGCAAACCAGCTATGATCTCTATCAAAGCGCTTCCAAGTTTCTCCATCAGCAGGATGCCTGAGTACATCATCATCAACACGTTTTTCCTTATGCCACCTCATGTCTTTAGCAAGGTCTTTTGTCATGAACAACCTTTGTAGCCTATCTTTTATCGGGAAATACCGAGCTTTTTTTTGGGCCACCTCCTTCTGTTTACCAGGTTTGTACCTAGATTCCCCACATTTTGGACATGTTTTTACATTTTGGAGAGGACCTCTAAACAGAACGCAATTGTTGGGACATGCGTCTATTATAGTGTAACCAAAACCGAGATCTTTCATGTATTTCTTAACCTCATAGAATGAAGTTGGAAGTGTGTCCCCATTTGGTAAAGCATCCTTGAATAGCTCAAGATTCAAGTTAAATGCTTTATCACTACTATTGGTTAGTAGTTTATTATTCATCATTTTCATGACGAAGGATAGTTTCGAAAACTTCTTGCATCCCGGATATAGAGGACAGTTGGCATCATTGATTAACCTTGCTAAATTGCCAGAAAGATTTGCTAAACAAGGATTATTAGTTGTTGCCCCATCTGTTGAAGGAAAACTTCCAGCAGTAGCTCGGCCTAAATCATCCAGCATATCAGGAATGTCAGTATCTATCATTTCAATTTCATTCTCAAAAGGAGAATGCGGCTGGTTTGTGTTGCTATCGCTGCCAACCTCAAATGGCTCGCCATGATGTATCCATCTAGTATACGTCTCCACCATGCCATGCCTAAATATCTCACTTTTCACCGTGCTTAGAACTTTAAAGTGGCAATTATTGCACTTTTTACACGGGCATCTGATTCTACCAAGTTCATCAACATGGTTAGTTGAAACCCTTATAAATTCCTCAACCCCCGCTATATATTCTTCAGAAAATCTATTCTTTAGCTTCATCCAATCTTTGTTCATTTTCACTATGCATCAAGATAAGACTAACCTTCACTGCTGCCTTGTTTTGGGAGTTCCTAGATCACAGTGAAGAATGTCGAAATCACCTGCACATATAAGACCCATTCAACATGAGCAAACCTATTACTTAAACTCCTGCACAAGCTGTACTTTTAATGACTTAACACATGTAAGAACAAAATGTAAGGATCAATCACTCCATATATTCAATTAAAAACAAAATTGGAACAGAAGTTCTTCAATGTGGCTCTTATATTAAGTTCCCTCTCAAATCAGGGCCAAAGAAAGGATTCTGAGGCCAACCCCACTTACTTCATCTTTAGTTATTACTTGGCAGTTTTTACAGAGGAAAATTCACCCTCACATATGTTTTCAATCATCAAATCAATCTCTAGAAATAGATTGAGCAAGAATCTAACACAAACTCACTTTGTTTAATAGAAAAATCAACACAATGACCCTAAAACAAAGATTCAACCAATCTAAACCCATACACACATACATAGAAGCACTTATGTCTCGAAGGGAATTCACACAACCAAGAAAGCACAAGCATGCGAGATCAAAATCATAACCAGCCTTGCCTCTTGAAAAGCAAACTCATGTACAAGGAGGATGATGATGATATCAGCGTCCTAAACAAATGAGAACAGTACAAAAACCTTTGACAGAGGAACGAGGAGCATGAAAGAAGGATGTTGTTTCATACCGACTAAGAACTGCGAAATCAATTTGATGCCGGTAATAGCTTCCTTTCTATTACGATTCCTTGGCTAGCGATTTAATAGGCTCGAGTCTGTGGAGGTGTACGAAAGGGTTAGAAGGAACATCGAAGAGAAAGCACAAGCGGCAACATCAAAATCAAAACAATTGCATGCACAGAAAATCCTTTGATGCAGAACAGAGGAAATTGAAACAGGAATTCGACTACTTACATGCGCCAAAACCAATCCGCCGTCAGAGTAGCCTTCCGAGATACTCGATTCCCTTCTCGGAATTGACTGGGCGCGAGCCTTTTGGGGGAGACGAAAGGGTTTAATCAGAGTAGTTTTGTGGGCGTAAGGGTTTCAGAGAGGCCGGGAAGGAAAAGGGGGACTTCGATCGTCTAATGAAGTGGTATTTTTTTTTTCTTGTTAGAATAATGAATGGCTGTTAGCAAAACGACATGGTAAATGAAATAATGTATTTTATTTTGCCCTTTAATTTGTATTAATGAATGATGATTTGTTAAACAAAATTTGATATATATATATATATATATTAGTTATTTTTATTCACATTAAATCATAGGTAGTAATATTATAATGAATAGCAAAAATCGACAATGCAAAGTTTATGAGTATATACAGTTGCCTCAGAACAGAAACCCAAATAACAGCGAGACCCCCGTGACTTCTAGTCGTAGCGGCTGATAGTCCGACTCAAGTCAAATTAACACGTTAAATTAACCTAACATCCCCATATTGGGTTATGTATAATGTACAATTTAACCGATTAGGACTCGAGTTTGTGCAATTGCATATAAGACTCTAAGTTTAGGCGATTAAATGTTGAGTATGTCCCTTATAGGTTTACTGTTCAACGCCTATGAATTGAGATTTTGGACTACATTAGTGTTTAATTTAGAGTTGCAGGTAAATGATTTACTGACGATTGTTTGTCATATTAAGTGAACACCCAACACTTAATGATATTTTAATGATATAGTATACTCTTCATATTAACTCCTATGAATAGTTAATTTGACAATCTATTTTGTCATTTTAGACGTTTCATTCTTCCCTCCATTATTTCCCGCCATTACTAAATTCATATTGTGACAAATTTGCAAACCGTCATTTTAATGATCAAGTACACTCTTCATATTAACTCCAATTAATAGTTAATTTGACAATCTATTTTGTCATTTTAGACATTTCATTCTTCCCTCCATTATTTTCCCGCCATTACCAAATTCATATTGTGACAAATTCGCATACTGTCATTTTCCTAGATCAAGTACACTCTTCATATTAACTCCAATTAATAGTTAATTTGACAATCTATTTTGTCATTTTAGATATTTCATTCTTCCCTCCATTATTTTCCCGCCATTGCAAAATTGATATTATGACAAATTCGCATATTGTCATTTTAATAATCAAGTACACTTTTCATATTAACTCTAATTAATAGTTAATTTGACAATCTATTTTGTCATTTTAGACATTTCATTCTTCCCTCCATTAGTTTCCCGCCATTAATAAATTCATATTGTGACAAATTCGCATACTGTCATTTTAATGATATAATATACTATTCATATTAACTCTTGTGAATAGGTAATTTGATAATCTATTTTGTCATATTAATCATTTGTCATTTAATAATTTCATTTTTCCTTCATAAGTTCCTGCCAAATTGATATTATCAATAAACATACTATGACTCATCATGCTTTGTCATATTATATCAACTCCTTTGCAATTGATGTTGGACATTATGACAAAATAACTTGTCACAAAAACTATCGACATTATGACAAACCCCTAATTTGTCACATAATACAACCCACATTTCCCCCCAAAACCTCCCGCTAAAAAGCCTTCTCATCAACACACTATTACGACAACGAGACTTGTCACACGAAACATCGTATGCTATGTAATGTGACAACATAAACTACGACAATAAATGTTGTCAGATTATATAGTTCTATTGTCATCCCATCGAGATTTTTATGACAAATTACCAATGACAAAAAGATTTTCATCGTAATAGAATGTTAATGTGACGCATGTAAATGACAAAAGACAAACTTGTCACAAAAGATATGGCAAATATGACAATGGTTCTATTTGTCATATATGGTAATATATTGTGACAAAAGATAAATGACAAAATGAAATAATTGTCATACTAGACCAAATTTGTTGTAGTGCTTGTTTGTTCTTCTGATTTAGCCGTTGGAGAGTGATTGGTGTTTTGATTCCCATGATCAGTGTCTTTCCTTCTTGAGACTTGCCTCTTTTTGGTCTGATTGATTTCTTGATTCTTTCCTTCTTTTTCAATGACGAGCTTCCTTCAAAATGCTCCCCCTAAGCTTGTCAATGACTCATCCTGCTGCGATCATATTCTCTGCACACACTTAACACACCCTTGGCGCAGTCTGTTCTATATGCGAAGATTAAAGTGATGCAGGAAAGAGCTTTTATTTCATTCAATAAGATACTCAATAAGATACTCAAAAGAGCCACATTCTAAATCAAACACCAACACACGATTAAACACGACCACATGAACATTAATGACTCACTTAACCACATCTACCTAATCCTCCTAAACCTTGCAGAACTACTACATGACAAAAAGAACAAATGCTCCCCCTGCGAAGAGTAACCAGAATCCTAGAAAGGATAGTTGGGAGGTGACTCATACTCTGAGATATCATCCTCAGAATCTGAGTCAGAAGATATAGGATCAAAGTTATCTGGAGCAGGCATACCTTCATCAGCTTCCAAAAGTTCTAGGCATTCTTTGCATACTTGAAGTTTGGTGGTTGAGACATTTCCAGCCTCTTTCCCACGTCTGATCTCATTTTCCACTGTTGTGACAGCAGCGTGAGTTAGTCCTGCAACTGATCCTCTGGTGTCATCATTTGCATAGAACATAGAGGCAGCTACTCCCCCTGAGGCAGAGACAAGCTTTCGACTCCCAACATCAGCATCTAGGAGATTTAACACATGATTGGGACGCAGATCATCATGGATGTTGCAAACCGCAACCTTGTCACGAAGATCTATACCAAGGCGATGGAGATAACGAGTGATTAGTGAACCAAAAGGAAGAGGACCACTATAGCTACCATTGCCAAAGCTGATCATGTGTGCAAACACAAGAGAGGCATAGCTGATAGGCTGGCGGGCACGAGCATTAGACAAGATCTAGAGATCAGCAGTGTGAAGAATTGTGGTACTAGATATATCACGAGGAAGAAGGCATCTGGTGATGAAGAAATGGAGGACCTTGAGATCATCAGGAAGGCGCCCTGCAGCAAGCCTGGTTGGAAAGGATCGCCCAATGTCACGGGTCAATTGAATAAGAGCAACAAAGAATTCGAAGCCATGTTCGATGAACTCATCATCAAAACCAGCCTGAAGGCCAGAGTGAGGAAGAGCAAGGACAGAGGCAAGAAGATCAGGGCTGACAGTGACTTCATGATCATGCACGAGGGTGGTAAAGGAGTTTGAATCAGCTCCTCTTCCTCGTTGAAGATTGACATAAAACTGTCTGACAGATTCATAGCCAGAAACTGACTGCCTGATTTATCGGAAGAGGAAATGGGGAAAGGAGAATAAGGTAATTAAGATAGCACAGAATCTTAAAGGATATCCTCTATCTCCTCTAGTGAGAACAATCCAAGTTCTTGACGAATGGGTATGAATTTGTCAGAGGGTAATGGTTTAGTAAAGATGTCTGCCCATTGCTGTTCTATACTAATGAATTCTAGATGAATTTTCCCTTCATGTACCAAATCACGAATGAAGTGGTATCGAACTTCTATATGTTTGGTCCGAGAATGTTGTATAGGGTTCTTTGTCATGTTGATACCACTAGTGTTATCACACATAACAGGAAGGGATCCTAGTGAAATTCCATAGTCTTCTAGTTGATATTTCATCCATAGAAGCTGAGTACAGCAGAAACCAGCTGCTATGTACTCTGCTTTTGCAGTGGATAAGGCAACTGAACTTTTTTTTTTTACTAAACCAAGAGATTAGGAAAGATCCTAGAAAGTGGCATGCACCAGAAGTGCTTTTCCTATCAACTAAGCAGCCAGCATAGTCTGAGTCAGTGTAACTAACTAAATCTAGACTGGAATTACTAGAGTACCAGAGGCCAAGAGTTGAGGTTCCAGCTAAATATTGAAAGATACGCTTAATTGCAGAAAGATGACTCTCTTTGGGATTACTTTGGAACCTGGCACAGACACACACACTGAACATGATGTCTGGTCGACTGGCAGTAAGATACAGAAGAGACCCTATCATACCCCTAAACTTTTTGATATCCACTGGCTTTCCAGCTTCATCTTTGGTTAGCTTAACAGAGGACCCCATGGGAGTGGAGGCTTCTTTTAAGTTGTTCAAGTTGAATCTTTTTAGCATATTGTTCAAGTATTTAGATTGACTGATGAAAATGCCTTTATTGGTTTGTTTTACTTGAAGACCAAGGAAGTAGTTTAATTCTCCCATGAGACTCATTTCAAAGGCATTTTTCATATCAGTTTCAAATTCTGGACCGAGCTGTTGGCTTGTTGAGCCAAAGATGATATCATCCACGTATACTTGCACCAAAAGAGTATGTTCATTTGCAATTTTAATGAACAAAGTTTTATCAACCTGTCCTCTGCGAAAGCCCTTTTCTAATAAGAAGTTGCTAAGTTTTTCATACCAGGCTCGAGGAGCTTGCTTAAGACCATATAGTGCTTTATTGAGTTTATATACATAGTCAGGGTGTTCAAAGTCCTCAAAACCAGGAGGTTGTGAGACATACACCTCTTCTTTTAAGTCACCATTCAAGAATGCGCTTTTGACATCCATTTGGTACAATTTAAAACCTTTAGAAGCTGCATAAGCACATAGAAGACGAATTGCTTCTAACCTAGCTACAGGAGCAAAGGTTTCATCAAAGTCAATTCCCTCTTTCTAACAATAGCCCTGAGCTACTAATCTTGCCTTGTTTCTAATTATAGTTCCTAATTAGTCAGTTTTATTACGAAACACCCACTTTGTTCCAATAATAATTCTATCTTTGGGTCTGGGAACTAAATCCCAGACTCGAGTCCTAGCAAACTGGTTCAATTCATCATGCATGACAGCAGACCAGTATTCGTTATTTATAGCATCTTCAATGTTCTTAGGTTCAAATTCAGCTATAAATGTTGTATGTCCAGTGAGATGTTTGGATCTAGTGATCATACCTTGACTGAGATTTCCTATGATGAGAGAAGGAGGGTGTCGACGTGCTATATGAGGAGGAGTGACACACCAAAACACAACACCAAACTGCGACCAAGTGTAATCGCAGTCCGGGAATGCAGTAACAGGCAAGTTCAATTATCAACCCGGGGTCTAGATCTACTGCTTACTCCGTGATTCTCTATTATCTAGCAAACTAGTTCGAGTGATTGTTGTGAAAAGTAAAAGCAACAAGAAAGCAGTAAATTGTTCGGTTTCTAAAGCAGGAAAGAGTCACTCGGGATTGAGTCCCCCTAGCCCCTTAGTTAGGTTCAATTGCAATTCCGTGGGTTGATTTACTGTTGATTAGACTGCGGAAGATCCGACAGTAGCTAGGAATCTCTTAAGCTGACCAAGCCCTCTCAGTCTAACTACCCGGCAGACGACTAGTCTTCACCGGGATAGAATGCTGAGGCTATGAACACAGAACTCCACTACTGGCGCCAAGAACACCAGTACAAAGCAGTAAACTGGCTAACTCTCGTATAGCCAATCTCCTACTATCGAATGAAGAGGCTCTAACAACCTAATCAGATTCTATCTATCTCAGATTGCAGCAGAAATTGAGAAAAGCTTATCAGACTCAAATCAATTCATTAAACATGCGTCATTCGATTAAAATCAAACAGTAATATCATCCCAAGTCATTACAATCAAATCCCTAACACAAGGAACTAGGGTTCTTCATACCCAAGTGAGATAAGGGTTCTACTCCATAGAGAGAGAAGAGAAAACAAGAATCGGATTAGTCATACTCATAACGATGAGGATAATCTACTCTGGGACGATGATTTCCACTCCTATGACGATCTCCAAGCTCGATTCGATGAAATCCAGCTCTAAGACAGCTTCTAGGATGTGTTCTTCGTACTTTCTCTCTCTAGGGCTCTGTTTTTGCTCTGAAAACACGATTCTCCCACTTTTGGCTCGGAATAGGCTCTAAAACCAGGAATTCCCGACTCGCACGGCCAGGGTGCACGGCCGTGCAGATCACCCACTTGGCCGTGCACTCCAAAACGCGGCGTATCAATTAGTTCGACCTCAGGCTTCTCGCACGGCCAGGGTGCACGGCCGTGCAATCTTCAGGGTCTGCCCGTGCATGGCCTCGGCATAAAGCGCACGGCCATATTGCTCACGTGCACGGCCGTGCATCTCCCTGGTCTGCCCGTGCAGCTCCCCAAAAACCTCGCCATTCGTCCGTTCTTCGTCCAATCGACCCCAGACTCGCTCCTAAGCCTTCATTCACGTACTAGGACCTGAAATATCACAAACAAGCACAACCTAGCGTGAAATCGGCCTAAAACACGAGAATCAACACCTCAAACGGTGTAAGAACGAGGGTAAAAACATGTGTAAATGACGGTCTATCAAACTCCCCCACACTTAACCGTTTGCTTGTCCCCAAGCAAACCAAGTCAGACACTAGGTAAGCTTACATATTTCAATCAACCAACATTGGGGACAAGTCATAAAGGCACAGAACACGTGAATCACACTGGTTTTCAAACATCAATACATGCACAACCTCAATAACAACCTGGACAACCACCACAAAGGACATTCGAGTGCAGCAAATCGAGTAAAGGAAGAGTCTCCCTTCTGTTCACTGGCCAACCTAGACTTGATTCAACCACTTACTCAAAACAGTCAACTCATGCATCCAGCTCAAGACATCAGAATAGAGACCGAGCAATCTAGGTCCTCACCGGGGTACAAGAGCATATAGAAAATGAAAATGAATCACTCACTCTCGACCAGTGGGGTCAGGACAATTTGATGCGAAAGATGCGCATGCTATTTCTCTCAATCCCTATCATCTCTTCACCATGATGGCAGCCTCTAAATGCTAGAGTTCACATATGGGGTGTCACCACTAACTAATCAGGAGGTCTTAGACACAGGTTCAAATGACTGGCTAGGGTCTTGGACATGGGGAAAAGGCCTTTTAGGTGGTGGAAGTATTCATAGCAAAAGGTTCCACATTCTCCAAACACCCAATCACCGTCAAACAAACCGGTATTTTCTTTCTGCTATTCTGCATTACTCAATATCTTAAGAGCACAAGAGCGAAGGAGGCATAAACATCAGCATTTCCAAGCCAGACTGCTAAGAAACACTACTTACTGGGCATTATTCAGATTTTTGGTAGTGGCTCTCTTTTGCTTTCAATTTGTTTCTTTGTTTCACTTTCATTTTTCTTTTCATTTCCTAAGAGAGCCACCACTTCTGCATAAACTTCAAACACCTGCCCAACTTTTAAGCACTACCTCCAACACTCACATAGACTTTAGCAGAAACAGCAGAGAATATATAAAAACCACTCTGTGGAACCTTCTAAAAGATGCAACAAGGGTGATTTTTTTGCCATTATAGACCAAAAGAAAGGATAACACACGGCTCAAAGGGGCTGACTAGGGGATATGACACATCAGGACAGTCAGTTTTGGGCGTGGGCTAATCCTATGCCCCCATCATCTTAGCTAGTGACAACGTGAATGCTACACATCATGGAAGAGGGATCTATCGCACAAGAAAGAAACGAGCAGGCTCAAATCTCACATGGCTACCTATATGCTCTATCTCACATTCTGATACCCTGAACTAGATGCATAAACGACTGTCAAGAACAAGTAATCAGATCAAGTCAGATCAAGTCACAGTTGGCAAGCAAACAGTCGAAAAACTGAACCCCTACATCGTTCTACTGCACATCTCAGTCCTCATTATAGGTTGTCCTAGTCGCAAACAAGTTGTCATGCATTAATCCGAAAACCAATCAACTCATCCATCAAAACACAGTGCCAATATGATCAAACAGCAGTACTTGGAGCCCTCAAATCGTAAGATTCGGACAGCGGACTAGGCTCCAAGCACCATCATAAATATTCCAACCGATACAAAGCACCCCCCCACACTTAAGCACGACATTGCCCTCAATGGAGTAGAGGGAAAGATAAGGGGAACGATGTTACCGGGTAAGAACACTGCTGGGGGACTGGAAGGGGACCAGTCAGCGAGAAACGAACGGGAGAGTGGACAATGCTGCACAAATCGAACACCAGAAACACACTAGCACACCGTGCGTTAGGGATAAGTGTTAGCCCAGACGGCTACATCAAACCACAAAGGAAACCAAAAACAAAAACAAACGACTCTAAGTTCAAGCTCCGCACACATGGAGCAAACACACAAAAGTCTAAAAAGAAAAAAAAACAAACACACTGAGACGGGCAACGAGTACAGCCTACTCGTCGCCAAGATCGTCGAGGTCGATGTCGTTCATGAACGCATCATCATCACCAGCGCCAGCAGCACCGTCATGTGGAGGGGAGTCATCCCAGGGAGTCCTCCAGACAGGTGGATCGCTCGGAATCAGCTGAAGCAGGTGCTGCTGAACCTCCTGCATGCCCCGTGAACGGCGCTTCTCCCGCTCGATGTGGGCGAGAGTCACGTCCTGCTGAGTCTGGATCGTGTTCAGCCGCACGTCATAAGCATCCATCCTGTTCCGGTACTCGGCCTGATCTGCCGCGTACTGCTGATGGAACTGCATCTGCTGGTCGAGGATCAGCTGGTTCTGGATCCTCAGCTGCTCGAACTGCTAGGCGAAGTAATCCTGGCCCTGGAAAGTGGAGCTGCTACCCCCGTAATGGAAGGCAGTCTGTGGTGGATCATCAGTAGCATCAGCAGCAGCATCCACCTCCTCAGGATCCACCTCATCGGCAGCCTCCTCCTCCTGGCCCTCGGCCTGGGCCTCTGGTACGGGCTCCGCGGGGATCGGAGGCTCCGGGAATCCATCGACCCACTGAACACCGTTCCTCTCTCGCAACAGCAGCATCTTCCCGATCGTCTTGCTGCCAAAGATGAGGGTGTCCCCCTCCTCGGTGCACCCCTGCAGTGAAAGGCCAAAGAAGGTGACCAGGCGGGTGATGAGGGGGGCGCAGTGGAGGTTCTTCAGCTCTGTGGCCATCTTCTCGAAGGTCTTGGCCACCACCGAACCCAGGTGGAGAGGATGGCGACGCTGGCGGATCGAATGGAGGAAGTACAGGGGCCTCTTCGTGATGGCGCCGGCGCTGTCAGCTGCAGGAGTGTAAGACTTCGCCAGCAGGTGGTGGAGAAGTCGGTTGTCGATCTGCAGGGTAGATGCCTTCGTCCTCCCGGACCGGAAGGGACGCGTCTGGCCTGGCCGAGCCAGGCTGGTGTACAGCCTCCCGAAGTCCACCTCCGGAGGCTCATTTACCTCGGTGATGTAGTCCTCACTATCGTCGAGGTCGAGAGCCTCGGCCAGCTCGTGGTAGCTCAAGGACCGGGGGACACCGTCCAGCCTGAATTGGACGGTTGTACTGTCCCGGCAATTGGTCGTGGAATTGTGCTTGAAAGTCGTGTAGAACTCCCACACCGGCTCGTAGTAGACCTTCTCGCAGATCTGGAGCAGACGGCGCCATGCGGTGTTGACGACCGCGGCGGAAAGCTGCTCGTAGCAGTGCAATCGCCGAAACTCCCGTTTGGACCAGCAATGGTGGGACCCAAACGGGGTTTCCGCGACCGCCTTGAAGCGCTCTGCGGTGGGGCCCCTCCTGAGATCCCGGATGAACGGGTGCTGGAGATTAGGTTTCGCCATTGCCCTGCAAAACAACAACCCAACGTGGAACCAAAAGAGCCAAAGAAAAGGTCAAGCCCACCCCCACACTTAAGAACAGAAAGCAGCCTAACCATGGTTTCATCCATAGTTCGGGGGTCAAAAACTCGATAAATCAAGCATAATCTGGGTGGGGGTGCACATTCACAAGAAAATAGGCAACTCAAGGGTCACATCCATAGCAAATACACCCTCAAACTACATCATTAAGGGCCCCAACCAGCAAATACCCCCATATAGTGCTTTATTGAGTTTATATACATAGTCAGGGTGTTCAAAGTCCTCAAAACCAGGAGGTTGTGAGACATACACCTCTTCTTTTAAGTCACCATTCAAGAATGCGCTTTTGACATCCATTTGGTACAATTTAAAACCTTTAGAAGCTGCATAAGCACATAGAAGACGAATTGCTTCTAACCTAGCTACAGGAGCAAAGGTTTCATCAAAGTCAATTCCCTCTTTCTAACAAATGCCCTGAGCTACTAATCTTGCCTTGTTTCTAATTATAGTTCCTAATTCGTCAGTTTTATTACGAAACACCCACTTTATTCCAATAATAATTCTATCTTTGGGTCTGGGAACTAAATCCCAGACTCGAGTCCTAGCAAACTGGTTCAATTCATCATGCATGACAGCAGACCAGTATTCGTTATTTATAGCATCTTCAATGTTCTTAGGTTCAAATTCAGCTATAAATGTTGTATGTCCAGTGAGATGTTTGGATCTAGTGATCATACCTTGACTGAGATTTCCTATGATGAGAGAAGGAGGGTGTCGACGTGCTATATGAGGAGGAGTGACACACCAAAACACAACACCAAACTGCGACCAAGTGTAATCGCAGTCCGGGAATGCAGTAACAGGCAAGTTCAATTATCAACCCGGGGTCTAGATCTACTGCTTACTCCGTGATTCTCTATTATCTAGCAAACTAGTTCGAGTGATTGTTGTGAAAAGTAAAAGCAACAAGAAAGCAGTAAATTGTTCGGTTTCTAAAGCAGGCAAGAGTCACTCGGGATTGAGTCCCCCTAGCCCCTTAGTTAGGTTCAATTGCAATTCCCTGGGTTGATTTACTGTTGATTAGACTGCGGAAGATCCGACAGTAGCTTGGAATCTCTTAAGCTGACCAAGCCCTCTCAGTCTAACTACCCGGCAGACGACTAGTCTTCACCGGGATAGAAAGCTGAGGCTATGAACACAGAACTCCACTACTGGCGCCAAGAACACCAGTACAAAGCAGTAAACTGGCTAACTCTCGTATAGCCAATCTCCTACTATCGAATGAAGAGGCTCTAACAACCTAATCAAATTCTATCTATCTCAGATTGCAGCAGAAATAGAGAAAAGCTGATCAGACTCAAATCAATTCATTAAACATGCGTCATTCGATTAAAATCAAACAGTAATATCATCCCAAGTCATTACAATCAAATCCCTAACACAAGGAACTAGGGTTCTTCATACCCAAGTGAGAGAAGGGTTCTACTCCATAGAGAGAGAAGAGAAAACAAGAATCGGATTAGTCATACTCATAACGATGAGGATAATCTGCTCCGGGACGATGATTTCCACTCCTATGACGATCTCCAAGCTCGATTCGATGAAATCCAGCTCTAAGACAGCTTCTAGGATGTGTTCTTCGTACTTTCTCTCTCTAGGGCTCTGTTTTTGCTCTGAAAACACGATTCTCCCACTTTTGGCTCGGAATAGGCTCTAAAACCAGGAATTCCCGACTCACACGGCCAGGGTGCACGACCGTGCAGATCACCCACTTGGCCGTGCACTCCAAAACGCGGCGTATCAATTAGTTCGACCTCAGGCTTCTCGCACGGCCAGGGTGCACGGCCGTGCAATCTTCAGGGTCTGCCCGTGCATGGCCTCGGCATAAAACGCACGGCCATATTGCTCACGTGCACGGCCGTGCGTCTCCCTGGTCTGCCCGTGCAGCTCCCCAAAAACCTCGCCATTCGTCCGTTCTTCGTCCAATCGACCCCAGACTCGCTCCTAAGCCTTCATTCACGTACTAGGACCTGAAATATCACAAACAAGCACAACCTAGCGTGAAATCGGCCTAAAACACGAGAATCAACACCTCAAACGGTGTAAGAACGGGGGTAAAAACATGTGTAAATGACGGTCTATCAAGGAGCTTGATGATTCTGCTCCTGTTCTCCTTCAGATTTCTCCTTTTCCAGTGATACATCCTCTGTTTCTAGAGCATTCTGAGTTTGTTCAACTCTGCTTGCTGTTCCCAGCCCAAAGTCATCATCCTCATCTAAATTTTCTGCACACTTGCCACAAGATGCATCAGATATCACGTTGATGGACTCCTCAACTTTGAGTGTCCGTTTGTTATAAATACGATATGCCCTGCTATTTGTGGCATAACCTAAGAAAATTGATTCATCAGACTTTGAATCAAACTTTCCTAAGTGATCTTTTGTGTTTAGAACAAAGCACTTACACCCAAATGGGTGAAAGTAGTTCACATTTGGTTTTCTGTCTTTCCACAGTTCATATGGGGTTTTATTTAGCTTTGATCTAATGAGAGCTCTGTTAGTGACATAACAGGCAGTATTAATAGCTTCCCCCCAAAACTGTTTTGGCAGGCCATAGTCATTGAACATGGTTCTGGCAATATCAATCAGTGTTCTGTTCTTTCTTTCTACTACCCCGTTTTGCTGAGGGGTTCTAGGAGCAGAAAAGTTATGAGATATACCCTTTTTATTGCAAAATCCTTCAAACTTTTCAGAGATAAATTCACCTCCATGATCACTCCTTATGCTCACTATTCCTGATTGTTTTTCATTTTCAACCTTTTTAACAAATTCCTTAAAGTTTTGATAGTCTTCATCTTTGCTTGCAAGAAACAAAACCCAGGTAAACCTGGAAAAATCATCTACAATCACAAAGGCATAATACTTTCCTCCTAGACTCATGACATTACTAGTTCCAAATAGATCAAGATGCAACAATTCTAGAGGTCTTGAGGTGGAAAAACTGTTTTGGATTTAAAAGATGTCCTAGTATGTTTTCCTTTAGCACAAGCATCACAGAAGAATTCTCTTTTGCTTAAAAGTTTTGGTATTCCTCTAACAATTCCTAGGTTAACAAGTTTTGAAAGTATGCCAATACTAATGTGACCTAATCTTCTGTGCCACTCAAACTGATCATTCTTATCAACTGATACCAGACATGTTTCATTAAATGCGGATTTATCCCTAAGATCAATGGTATACAGTTTTCCCTTTCGGTTTCCAGTGAAAATGGGTTTACCAGTGAGAATGTTTTCCACATAACACTTGTTTTGTTCAAAAATGACTCGGTTTTCACTACCACACATCTGACCTATAGACAAAAGATTGTGTTTTAAGTCTTTTACAAGTAAAACATTACTTATGGATGGCACAGTTCCTACTGTTCCTTTTCCTAGGATTTCAGTACTAAAGTTATCTCCAAAGAAAACTTTTCCTTTATTCTCTAAAGTTAAATTTGTAAAAAGCTTTTTGTTACCAGTCATATGATGTGAGCATCCACTGTCTAGAATCCACACACTGCCCTCCATGCTCACTTGGGGACAGGTCTGCACATAAACATATATGACTATTTAGTTTTAGGTATCCAAACCATTTTAGTTACTCTCCAAGGTTGAAAATTACTACTAAATGATTTATACTATGATTTTATGTCATGACTGCATTAAGATTTCTCTTTACTCTCCTTACTAATTATTTTCTTACAGTGTGCAATGTAGTGACCTATTTTATGACAGTAAAAGCACTCAGAACGTTTACCATACTGTAAGTTTTCAGTTCGATTGAACTTAGTCTTGTTACTGACTCTAGTTAACTTGTTGTTAACCTCCTGGTTTTGTTCCTTCAGCATTAAATTCTCATCTTCCATCTTTCTGAGCTTTTCTTCTAAACTAAGCTTTTCAATTTTGGGCAATGTCTATTTTTTACCCAAACCTTTTTCAGATTATTTTATTTTAACCAAACCTATTGAATTCCTAAAAATTATCCAAACGTTAACTCTCCGTCAACTTTTCTGTTAGTAATGCTGACTAAGTATGACCATAATGAGTTGACTTCCTACGTGGCGGTCAGAATACCATCATTTACTATTTTTAATAAAAAGATTATCAAAAAACAAAACAAAATCTCACCTCTCACGTGGACGAAATAAGTAACGGTAACAGAATGAATGCCCAGACTTTGATAAATTATAATACGTTTGGATAATAAATAGAATTTCGATAGGTTTGGTTAAAATAAAAGAATCTGAAAAAGGTTTGGGTAAAAAATAGACATTGCCCTTCAATTTTTAATGATTCGAACTTAGTTTCTAAAGCTTCATATTTTGCTTTAATTAAGATATGTTTCTGCTTGACATTCACGAATTCTTTTTGAATATCTTTTATGGTTTCTTCTAGTTTCTGCTTGACATTACCTGAGATTCCTCATCATCACTTTCGTCAATTGCCATGTATGCACTGATCCTCTGACTGGATTCATCCTCGTCATCATCCTCCTCGCTGCAGCTCCAAGTATCATAAGCTTTCTCCTTTTTGATCAAGGGACAATCAGCTTTAATATGCCCTGATTTCCCACATTTGAAACAGCCACCTTGATTTTGAGATCGATCGGTGCTGGTTCCTTCTCTTTTGTTTCGAAACATATGTTTGTTTCCCTTGCCAGGCTCTCTATTGATGTCTCCTTCTCTCGAACGATTGTGAAAGTTTTCTCTCTTCTTTTCTCTTCTCATTTTCAGGAGCTTAGCAACATGTTTGCTCAGCATGGCCAACTCTTCATCTTCCATCTCTTCAAGACACTCCAGTTCTTCTTATTGCGATGTAGCCTTGAATGCAATGCCCTTCTTTTCCTTCTTTGGTTCTTCCAGTTCTTCTCTCCTCAACTTCTCCTCGTGTGTAACCAGGGATCCAATGAGCTCATCCAGGCTTAGCTTGGTGAGATCCTTGGATTCTTCAATCACAGTTACCTTAGGTGTCCACCTCTTTGGTAATTCCCAAAGCACCTTCCTAACCAAATCAACACTCGCATATTCCACTTCTAGGTTTCTCAGGCTATTTACAATAGTAGTGAATCGTTCGTTCATTACCCTAATTGATTCCTCAGGCTTCATAATGAACGATTCGAATTCTTGTTTCAGACTGTTTATCCTTGAAATCTTGACATGAGATGTACCTTCATGTGCGATTTGAAGCTTGTCCCAGATTTCTTTTGCCGATTTGCAGCCAGTTACTCTATGATATTCCTCTGGTCCCAAGGCGCAGTACATCAGATTCGTCGCCTTCGAGTTGAGTTGAAAGTTCTTCTTATCTGTATCTGTCCATTTGCCTCGTGCTTCCTTTACCTCCAGTGGTCCATCTGACACAATATCCCACAAATTCGGATCTGTTGAGCAGATGAAGAGCTCCATCCTGTTTCTCCAATAGCTGTAATGTACACCTTCGAATCTTGGTGGACGAGTTTGCGAGAAGCCATCGGCCATGAATATCCCAGTTGATGCTGATCCCGAGCTCATCTTCTCCGGAGACGGTTTCGCCTTTCAATGCCGGAGCCGGGCTCTGATACCACGTGTAGGTGGTCGAGCGCGAGACCAGATTCCCTTCTCTTCCAATTTCGCTCTTCTCGCTTACTGCAAGAACCCTAATCGAAATGGCAGAGATCAAGTGTTGAGATCACGAAAACAAATAAAAGAAATGAAATAATGAGATTAAACGAATGCGTTTGTCGTTTTGGAATTAATTCAACTGAGGCGTTTGGTTGGGCTGGGCTTCAGCTGTTCTCCTGTTTTGGGTATAATCCTTAAACCGAGAGGGCCAAGTTTAAACAAGGCCCAACCCCTGCTACTGGTTGCTTTCCCAGAATCTCCGACTGCAACTCCCCTGTTTCAGCTTCAACCTAGCAACAACAATAACAGAGATCATAGCAGCAGAAACCAGAAGAATAACAACAGTAGGGATTTTACGTGGTATCCGATATTGGGAGAATAAGTATCCCAATATCGACTAATCCACGGTAGGAGATGCTCCTCTTGAGATCTCCTACGTAAACACTAAGCTCATTCACTTGTTCTTCTTTACAAGTGCAAATCGAATTTGCCAAGCTCCCTGCCTAGCTGACAGATGCTGATCTGATGTATTCACTCCCTGTTTGTACACTCAGATCCTCTCCTAATCTCCCTGACTTGGTTACACAATTTTTCTTCAAAAGACCTCTAATTGATCACACAACAGACTGCTTTTGTTCACTAGAAAAATGGCAACCTTCTTCTTCTTTTCATCCACAATTTATAGCCTTGTTTGTTCTTCTGATTTAGCCGTTGGAGAGTGGTTGGTGTTTTGATTCCCATGATCAGTGTCTTTCCTTCTTGAGACTTGCCTCTTTTTGGTCTGATTGATTTCTTGATTCTTTCCTTCTTTGTCAATGACGAGCTTCCTTCAACAAAGCCCACCCTCTCCGCTTAAGAACAACCCACAATTTTTCTCCTTAAGATTCTGAATAGTTAATTCCATTAATTAATCATGGAATTTTGCCATTGGCAAGCAACCAAAGCTTTAAAGCTAGCTAACAAGTTCTTTTTAGCGTCCATTATCAGAAGCTTCTGATAATAAGTCGAGAAACAATAACACGAACACCGAATTTTACGTGGTTTCCCTGAGAATCGGGATTAGTCCACGAGAGAGGTAGAACTCTCCAGAATCAATCTTATTCAACTTAGGTTTACAGAATACATAGGGAGGATATATATATTGCTAGGTTACACCGCACATGTAACCCTAACCAACCTAGCTTAGTAACTTATGTAAGAAGGAGAATTACAATAAGCTACCAAATCTAAGCCCAATATAATAATCTCAACAGCTTAACCTGTGTTTCAATGGAACTCAGATATTAATCCCACATCAGAGAGTATTAAGATGCTAATGATGTTTTTAATTGGCACAGAACCCAATGTAGTCGCTGAGTTCGCTAACGCGGGCTTGTCATCTGAGTGGGAGCATTAAAGTGTTGGAACATTGGGTTGGTTGACTGATGAGGTTGGGCCTTGTGTAGTTGAAACCTTGCCTGCTCGTCCAAGCATGGAGCTGGAGTTCTGCTTCCTCATCAAAAGCTTAAGTTGTTAGTACAAATTTATGAAGATTCAATCGTCAGGGGCGTCGTTTTTACCAAAAGTTCGCACAAAATAACCTATATCATTATAGAACAACATGATATAATGTGCAAAGAACATTATATAAGTACCACGCTCTGTGTGGGCAATGAAAACTAGTATCTTTTAAAGTAACAAATATTTTTGGGTACATAAACATATAAACATATATGTAATAGTCACTTACTAAAGAAGAGCTTTACGTGACTAGAAATATTGGCAATAATAATAAAATCTACTTTTATGATCAAATTTTTTGGTTAAGCATATTTTTTCTTATTTATTTCATAATTAATAGATTGGTAAGGACTACTAACTCTATCTGGTATTTGCGATATTGGAGACCTTGTTTGATATATTCACATGCCGCTTGAGTTCTTTTTTGGTGAATTGTGCCTTACGTACTTCCCCGGCCATTCTCTCATCGACGATCGAAAAGCAACCCTTTTACTCTGGGAATTCATAGTAGCAACATCGCCTTCATTATCGGAGATGCAGAATCCGTTCATGGTGGCCCCGACTCGTCGCTATGATTTTCGTCCTTCTGATCTGCCGACTCATTCGTCTTCATTGAATAAAGCTCGGACATGTAGTGTTGGAATTTCTTCTTCCTCCTCATCAGCAAGCTGCATAATAAGAACCGAAACTGCCTTTGTGCCACTGCCATGGATTAGTCTGACAATCATACGTCGAGGTTGCCACATAAATTTGTGTTGTTTTATTTTTTTTATTTTTCTTTCAATTACATATACCATTCGATTATCTAACATGGAATCAGAACTTATAGGTATGAAATCTAATCGTATCTCAATTATAAGAACTACGAGTTGTAGGAATTTTAGTTTCGTACCCTTGTCCAAGGAATGAGATTATTCATATGCCTTTATGCTCATCGTAGCGCCTGATTATCTCACCTGCCACCGAGTAGGAGTTGTCCAAGTGGCTCCAGTGTGATGCCACATTCAGGCCACTATTAATAAATTTGGTAGATGCTTCTATTGTTCTGGGTCTGAGCCTTCTTTCTGCAGCTGCAATGTTGAATCGTTCACCGCCACGTATGTCGACAGTTTGAGCTCAAAGTTGAGCTTGTTAGAATGTGGTATAATATTCAGCATAATTTTCTCCCAAAAACTCGAGTTATTAGGATCAACTGATTTCTGACATGGTATCAAAGCTAGTTTGACCAAGTGGTCTTGTGTTCGAATCTCCACGACCCCCAATATTAACAGTTGATTAAGACACAAGGTATGGTGGGCCTGTGCAAACTTCAAGCCCTTGAGTTGGCTTTTGTTTGAGGGGGCGTGTTAGAATGTGGTTAAGATCCAACATAACATTCTCCCAACAATTCGAATTATTGGGACCAACTGGTTTATGACAGAGCTCTCTGCTCTTCATCAAGGTAATCTGTGTTGCAATTCATCACCTGGTAGTTCCCTCTCAACCTATCTATGTCTTGGAGCACAAGAAATGAAGCTTGGTGTTGAAGGAATAGGAGAAACAGAGGAAACCAGCTGGAAGAAGATGAAGATGAAGACTGATGCAGCTGGAGGGTGTTCAGGACAACTCTCAGCTTTGGAATGAAGCCGACGGAGACGAGGGACAACAGTGAAGGGCATCTTTGCCAATGCCTCTTCTTGTTTTTGCTTTTGAGAAATACTGAAAGTGACCCTTGTACTTGGTTTTGTCTTCAAACTTTTATTTTTTAGTTTTAGAGGCACCAGATCAGCCTAGGGTTTGAGGTTGAGCCTTTAAAAGGTTGTTGTATCTTAATTTTGATGTAATGTGTGTGAGAATAGATCAAAACAAGATGACAAAGTGGATCTAAAGCACTGAAGCTCATCCACTGTTTGGGTTCAAAAATTATTCTTCTACTAGTATGTTTGTTCTAGTTTACACGTTACATTGCATTTCTGCAGTTTTGTGTTTGCTGGAAATTACAAATATTGTGTATCTACTACACATGGTATCAGAGCCCTCTTCATCTTTGAGAGGGATCGTGAGGCTTTTCTTTGGAGTGAATTAGTGAGACTTTGTGAGGGTTGAGCAAGGTTGTCAAACCGGTTTATGTCGGTGTGCCGTTTTGCAAGTGGAATGGTCCGACCGTGGTACAACCAGTATTCATGCCGGTTGTGCCGAGTTTAATAAAATACATGAGAAAATTGGAAATTCTCAATTCCAAATAAATTAGTCATGAAAAAGCAATTAGAAGAATTATTTCACACAAAATAATTTATTCTTAAAAATAAAATTATATAAAATGAATTTTATTAATGTTTATAATGATTTGTATAAAATTTAGTATTAGATATAATATATATATATATATATATATATATATATAAAAGGTTAATATAGACAACAAAGTTGTTTGTAGCCTGTTGGTGTATAAGTGAAACTAAAATGAACAAGAGGTACTTGGTTCAAATCCTATGAAGGATGTTTATTTTTGGATATAATATGTGTAACATTGAATTTTGGTTTCTGGTCTAACCAGCCGGAATTTCCGGATTTGACCAAATCTGACCGGATTTTACCACAGTTAAATACCGGCCCCTTTCCAGCCATTTTGCTGATTGAAACCGGTTTGACAACCATGGGTTTGAGTGTTCTTTTTTTTTTTACCACAACCAGTTGCAAGTTACACAGATATGACTTCAACTGGCCTCTCTCTGACCTCACCCCTAGTTTTCAATGGTAAGAACTACTATATCTGGGTTGTTAAGATGAAGTCATGCATGCAAGGGAATGACATATGGGAGCCTGTGAATGGAAGAGTGGTGGATCCACTTCCAGCAAATGCTTCTCTGAATCAGCAAACCAGATATGTTGAAGAAGTAGCTAAAACCCACAGAGCTCTCACCTGCATCCATGCTGCTGTCACTAAGGAAGTATTCTCCAGAATCATGGCTTGTACAACAGAAAACCAATCACACTGAGAACTACTGCTGGTATAGACCTAATGTGCAGTGCATGTCATGTAAAAGACTAGGGCAAGTTGAAAAAGTCTGTAAAAACAAGAGCATTAGGGAACAAGTGGCCATTGCAAAAGCAAATGAACAGAACAAGCAAGAAGGGATGTTCATGGTCACATGTTTCACAACTACAAGTTGCAGTGAGGACTGGCTTCTGGATACTAGATGTACAAATCATATGACAAATAATGAGGAGTACTTTATAGATCTAAACAAGCCCTACAAGTCTAAAGTGAAGATTGTGAATGGTGATCTGCTATCTGTTGAAGGTAAAGGATCAGTTTCAGTGCAAACTGCCTTAGGACTTAAGGTAATTCCTGAATTTCTATTTGTTTCTGCTGTAGCTAAGAACTTGCTAAGTGTAGGACAAATGCTTGAAAAGGGTTACTCTTTGGAAATGCAAAACAAGTCTTGTGCCGCGTATGATTCTAAGGGAGATAAACTGTTTGATCTCTCTATGATTCAAAGGAGTTTTGCCCTGAAAATGAGAACTGCTATCATGGCTGTAGTGACTAGAAATGATCAGTCAGCTCTATGGCATAGTAGGCTAGGTCATTTCAGTGAACATACAATGGTTAAAATGGCTCAGGATGGTTTGATAAAGGATTTACCTGTTCTTGAGTTGAATAAAGGTGTGTGTGAAATCTGCCAGCTTGGAAAACACGCTTGGAGAGCTCCTGTGAAGCTTGGGCTGATTCACAATGATATAAGTGGGCCTTTCAAGGTGGAATCTTGGGGTGGAAGTAGGTATTTCTTGTTATTCATTGATGACATGACAAGATACTGTCGGGTTTACTTCCTGGAGAACAAGTCTGAAGCTCTCCCTCCTTTATCTTGTCCTTCTTCCCTCATTTATTGGTTCTGATCCGAAAACACATTTATCTTCAATTAATATGTAATGAACCAGCTCCCCACTTTCATCCATCAAAAACACGCCCAATCAATCCTTATATCTCCAGATTCGAACCTTCATCTTTGGACCACGAGAACTATATATGTTGGCATTCAATTCACATGAACAAATTCGTAGGTCTTGCTTGGAGAGCCATTTTCATCCATCTTGAATGCTCTCAAGCTCTGTTTGAACCTATTAATTCGTCTCTTGACCCATGGTCCATGAAGAGATCTAATTTGAGCTTGAGTGATGTCATGTGGGGTAAGCAGGGTCGCATTAGAATGCTACGGGAATGGCAAAGAGGATGATTTTCCCCTGCAGTGAGGGACTAGATCGAGACGTTCCGGAGCTCGACTTCGGCATCGGGGAGCTTGTCCCCGAAGGATATTGAGGGGACTGTGGCTGCGGTGGCTCTAGTGCTGGAGAATCGTCTGGCTCTGGAGGTCACTAGAGCTGGAGGGCATTAAGGGAGGCAAAGAGTGAGGAAGCAGATGTGATTGAGATCGCTTGGACGAGGAAAGCTTTAGCTGCCCAACAGAGGTTTGGGAGGAGGAGAAGAAGATTCTGGAGATGGAGAAGGAGGTGGCCATTGCGGAACTGTCTATAGAGAGAGGGTGCAGTGTAGATTGCAAGTCGAAGGGTAGTTGGGGTGGGAGGTTTTTTACATGGATGGATTGCATTACTTTTGCCAGATGGGAAAGAATCATCGGAATAAGAGTCCGGTGAGGTTGTTACGGGTTGGGTCATGGTTGGAATGGATTGGGTTGAGAAATGATGTGGCGGGTTTTAATGACATGGCAATGCGAGTTTGGTGATGTGGCTGGTAAAATTGGGAGAGTGAAAATGTCTGTTAGCCACGTCAGCAAATGTCTGACACTGTTAATGGAGATTAACGGAAGGGGGAGAGTGACAAAACTTGAACTTTTTAACTAATTTTAATGACCACAAATGAATAAAATGTTTTAGTGGCCAAACGTGAAACTTTTTACTAATCCTAGTGACCAAACTTGCAATTTACCCAAATTGTTTCAAATTATTTATTTTGATCAATGTATATTGATATATTGGTTGTCAATGGTGGCCTTTATGAATTAATAGTTGAAATTATCCTCTTGTGAGTTGTGACCATTATGAATTGTTGCTCGAAAGTAGCTAAATTATCTTCTAACAAAATGATTATGTTTGGTTACCATCAAGTATCAGTTCGAAATAATTTTCGTGATCAATAAAAATGGGTTTTTTAACAAAAGATTGGTTACATTATATGCTTTTTATAACCAAAATGGTCGTATGTAGAATATATGTTGATCCTAAATTTTGTTGTGATAAGAGATACATAACCAATATTTTTCGTTGTTTAATGATGATTACCTTAGTTTTAAAGAATATTTTGGTGATCAAATTTACTGATTTTAGATAATAGATTTGTGACTTAATCATTTGGTCGGTAAAAGATATACGAATTGGTTGGTTTTTATACTATTTGTGCCAATCATGTGTTCTATTGTGAAGATTTATATAGAGTTTGTAACCAACTGCAGCAGTTACAAAAAAAATATTTTGTGAATAATGCAGCGTTTCATCACATGAGGTTATCTATTGTGACTAAATCAAATTTTGGTCAAGATGGTTTCCTAACGGGGCGAATGTGATCAAACCTTCGATCAAAAAAATTTGGTCACGAAATAATTTTACGACGAAAATGTGACATTAGCAACCATTATTTGAAATGTTTTTTTTTTGTTGTAGTTGTAACATTTTAGGCGAATCCCATATCGACAAAGTACGGGAGAGATTCATGGTTCATAAATAAGAAAGCAACCTTACTAACAAGACGCATTTTGCGGAGAAATTGAGGAGTTTTTGTGAGAACTCCAAAGTTAAACGTCTCATTGTGGAGTACAACAAAGATGGGTGGCCTTATGATAAGTCACCTTGAATTGCACCCCAAGGCAAAAACTGTGAGAGTCGAGACTAAAGCGGACAATATTTTGCTCGAGAAAAGTTCTGTGATGTTACAGTAGAGGGATACTAAGATAGTGACCCTTTTTTGTCAAAGATATTCCCAAAAGGGAACGAGTAGATACGAATTGGAAACATTTTTTCAGACAATCATAATAATACAAATAAGAGAAAGGGACGACAATCGACAGTTAGCCGAACCGTAGATAAGAGAACCTTTTTCGCTATGCAATGAACAGCTCTTTGATACCTATACGACATGGGCAATATCCATGACTTCTATCCTGGTAAAAAAAATCACGGAACCAACCATGATTAAAGTGAAGCAGAGAATCCATCATCAGTAGTGGCTATATGTGAATTAGGACATTCGAGACATTGGATGGAGTTGGGGTGTCATTATTGTAGAAAGCATTTGGCAGACGACTTTTTATTGATATGGAAGAAAGATACATATAGTGGTTGATGCAAACCACAATCTCTGGTTGCTATCAACGTTCCATGACCCTTGAATCACGCTAACACGACTCAACAAACTAACTAATCAGCTAAAGACTCTCAACTAACAAACCACTCCTGACAGGACTCAATTGTAACTTGACACAAACATCATGACTAACTCTGCAATACGCCAAACGATGTCGTATTGCTTATTATTCAGAGACTCGATTTAAACACTTTCTTTTGGAGCGCTATTAATCCGAATCCAGTTCGGATTCCTTCTCAACATGTCCTCCCCTGAACTGAAGCATTCCAATCACCAGCTTCAGTTCACTTCTAGATGTTGTTCTTCACACATCCCCAATCTCTGAGAGATCATAGACTCCTAGCTCCTGCCTTAGTCTACAAAATGATTCCAGTGACAGAGTCTTGGTCATAATGTCAGCAATTTGATCCATTTTGCCACATTTTTTCAGTTCCACCACTTAATCTTGAACCAGATCCCTTAAAAATTGAAACCTCACATCAATATGCTTGCTTCTGCCATGGAGAACAGGATTTTTTGATAACTTTATGGTCGAGCTGTTATCACACAAGATTGCAGTGGCTTTCTTCACACTTGAATCCCAACCAATCTCAGTCAAGATCCTCCTTAGCCAGACACCTTGAGCAGCACAGTAGGCTACTGCAACAAACTCAGCTTCTGTAGTGCTTAGAGTCACCACAGGCTGCTTCTTGGATGCCCAGGAAACAGCTCCTCCATCAAGAAAGAAGACATACCAACTGGTACTCTTCCTGTCAACTGAACCTCCATCATAATCACTGTCTGTATATCCCAGTAGACAGTCTTCCTCTCTTTGTCTTTTGTACTAGACTCCATTGCTCAGGGTTCCTTTCAAGTACCTGAGAACCTTCTTTGCAGCCAACATATGCTGCTTAGTAGGTGCTTCCATGTACCTACTTAACAAGCAGACAACAAACATGAGATCTGGTCTTGTTGAAGTGAGGTATAGCAAGCTTCCAATGAGTTTCTTGTACTCAGTTGCATCCACCAGACATCCATCTCCATCTTTTGACAGCTTTGCTCCAGAAACAATAGGGTTGTAAACAAAGTTGCACTCAGCAAGTTTGAATCTAGCTAGAACTTCCTTTGCGTACTTTTGTTGGCATATAAAAATTCCTTCTTCCCTTTGAATCACTTTCACTCCCAGAAAATACTTCATCCTTCCCAAATCTGTCATCTCAAATTCAACTTCCATGGTGTGTTTAAATTCAGCCACCATTGCAGCATTAGTACCAGTATAAAGCACATCATCAACATAGATACTTACTAACAGCACTCCCTGGTCAGATTTCTTGATGAACAATGTGGCCTCATATGGACATTTATGGAATCCAGTTGCAAGGAAATGAGCTTCTATTCTTTTGTACCATGCCCTGGGGGCTTGCTTCAAGCCATACTGGGCTTTCTTGAGCTTGTAAACCTTAGCTTCCTCCCCAACAACCAAAAATCCTTGTGGTTGCTCAACATAAACATCTTCACTGAGCTCTCCATGTAGGAAAGCACTTTTGACATCAAGTTGCCATACTGGAATTCCATGGTGTGCAGCAAAAGCTAGAAGACATTTGATAGTGTCCCACTTGGCTACTGGAGCAAAAATCTCATTGTAATCTATTCCAAACCTCTGAGCATATCCCTTGACCGTCAATCTAGCTTTATGCTTGTCCACAGCTCCTGTTTCAATAAGTTTAGTGTTGTAAATCCACTTTAAGCCAATAGGAATTATACCTTCAGGAAGATCAGTGAGTTCCCAGGTGTTATTCTTGGCAATGGACTTCATCTCCAACTTCATTGCCTCATTCCATACAGCATCTCGAGAGGCTTCCTCAAAGGTTTGAGGATCATCTGTGATTGCTGTCATAGCTAGCCATTCTGGTTGTTCTTCTTCTACACAGCTGCAATCATAAATTGAGAGATGGCCAGGTGGCTTCCTTGTTCTGGGATCCAATTCAGTGCTCCTAGGTAAGCCCAACACATCAGTTGAGTCATCCTCAGCATCCCTATCTATAGAGTCAAGGCCAGTAGGAGGTGTTGGTGTTTTTGGGATGCATGGTTCTTCCTCAGTCACTTCTTCAGGAACTGCTAGTGCTGAAACTTGAGGTCCTTCCTCTCCATTAGAATCAACATAATCATCATAACTCCCTTCCCATATCAAACTTGTTAGGACTGATTGGATGGTGGATTTCCACTTCCAGCCCTTAATTTCATCAAAGACAACATCTCTACTCACCAGAATTTTCTTTATTTCTGGATTGTAAAGCTTGTATGCCTTTGACTCTGCAGAAATGCCTAGAAGTGGCATGTGATACTCTTATCGTCAAGCTTCTTCCTGAGTTTATGAGGGATGTGTGCATATGCCACACAACCAAACACTCTGAAATGTGATACAGATGGGGAAGCACCAGTCCACAACTCTTGTGGTGTTTTTCCCGTATTTGCAACTGTGGGACATATGTTCAGGACATGAGTTATCCAGTTTATAGCCTTTGGCCAGAAAGCAGCAGGTACCTGAGTGTCTTTCAACATGCATCTTACCATATTCATGGTAGTTCTGTTCTTTCTCTCAACCACCCCCTTCTGCTGGGGAGTCAAGGCTGCTGTCAACTGCCTTTTGATGCCAGATTCAACACATAAGGACTGAAATTCACTCAATAAGAATTCTCCTCCCCTATCCGTTCTAAGACATAGAATAGATAGACCTATTTCCTTTTCAATTTGAACTACAAACTTCTTAAACCATTCCAATGCTTCTGACTTAACAACTAGAAAGAAAACCCATGCTTCCTACTGAAGTCATCAATCAAGGTAAAAATGTACCTTTTTCCTCCATTTGAGGTTGGAATAATGGGACCACATAGATCTGCATGAATCAGTTGGAGCTTCTGAGTTGCCCTCCATTGACTATGCTTAGGAAAGGCTTGTCTGGTCTGCTTTCCAACCTGGCAGGTGGAACAAATTTCCACTGTCCCTTTCAGTTCTGGAATGGCTGTGATAAGACCCTTCTGTTGAACTTGCAGCAAGCCTTGAGGGTTCAAATGGCCAAACCTTCTGTGCCAAAGAGTGAGTGAGGTGTCCTTTGCACTTTCAGTTTGCAGGCAGTGAACTTCAGCCTTGTGTGAGTCATCCTTCAGGACAAACATCCTGTTGGACCTTATTGTGGTTTCCAACAGAAAACCCTTGTCTTCATGATAGATTCTGCAGACATTCCTCTTAACCATAAACTCAAGTCCCTTCCCCTGCAACTGTCTCATACTCAATAGATTTGTTTTCAAACCAGGCACATAGAAAACATTGTGAATAACCAGATTTGCCAGCTTGAGTTGCCTCCAGGGATTCAAACCATCTCTTGTCTCCAGACATATGGTTGCTGCAACCAGAACCTAGAAACCACCATTTGTGCATTCCTTCTGCTAGAGGTTCTTCCAGGAAAGCCATCAGCAGAACATCCTCAGGGGGAGCATTGTGATCATTGGATTTGGCCTGAGAATAGTAAGCTTGTTGGTTTGTGTACCAATCGGGGCATTCATTTCTATAGTGCCCCAATTTGTGACACTTGAAGCACTCAACCTGCTCCATATTCCAACCTCTTCCTCCCCTTCCTCTTCCCCTACCTTGAAAGCCACCAGTTCTGCCAGCTCCTCTTCCTCCTCTAGCTCCTCCATCATAAGCCATTCTTAGTGCTTGATCTTCCTCCATAAGAGGTTTCCTATGAAACCTTTGCTCATGGACAAGCAGTGAACTTTGTAGAGCATCAACAGAGAGGGTTTCTATGTTCTGGACTCCTCAATGGAGCAGACAACATAGTTAAACCTCTCAGTCAATGTTCTTAAAATATTTTCAACTATCTTAACATTAAGCATATCTTCTCCACAGTTTCTCATGTCATTAGCCGCTACCATAACTCGACTGAAATAAGCAACAACAGATTCACCCTCTTTCATCTCAAGGACTTCAAAAGTGCTTCTCAAAGCCTGTAACTGGGCCTTCTGAACATGAGCACTTCCCTGGTATTTGGTCTTCATGGCATCCCAGAGTTGTTTGGAGGTGGCCTTGTTGGTGATGGTCTTCAAGATGGATTTTATCTATGGAGCTGAACAAGTAGTTCTTGACCTTTAGGTCCTTGAGCCTGAGATCCTCCAGATTCTTGGACTCCACAGCAGATAACTGAGTCCCAGCGACTGGCTCAGGAATGCCTTCACTAACAACCACCCAATATTCTTTTGATCTAAGGAGATTCTCCATGAGAAGGCTCCAGTGGTCAAAGTCCCCATCGAATTTTGGCAACCTCACTTGTGCAAAACCAACATTGTCACTCATGTTTGTAGAAAACAAACAACCCTCTATTCCCAGAAAAAACACACACCCTTGAAAGGATTCCTCGCCAACGTGCTCTCGTGTTTCCCACACCCAATCATGCACTCACACTCAATTTCACTCACACACAATCACTCAGAACTTTGCTTGAAAGCAACAATGGTTACAGCCTGCTAATGCTCTTATACCAAATGTAGAAAGCATTTGACAGCAAACTGACTAATTTTTATTGATTTGGAAGAAAGATGCATATAGTGGTTGATGCAAACCACAATCTCTGGTTGCTATCAACGTTCCATGACCCTTGAATCACGCTAACACAACTCAGCAAACTAACTAATCAGCTAAAGACTCTCAACTAACAAACCACTCCTTAACTCAATTGTAACTTGACACAAACATAATGACGGACTCTGCAATACGCCAAACGATGTTGTATTGCTTATTATACAGAGACTCGATTTAAACTCTTTCTTTTGGCACGCTACTAATCCGAATCTAGTTCGGATTCCTTCTCAAAAAATTTCCCCCCTCTTCCGATTATGATTTCTTTTGTTTCTTTTTAGTGACTCGTTGGTGTATCAAAAGTCAAATATACTTCCAACTTGCAAGCTCTTTATCTCGTCTAGACTTAACAAGACCGGGAAGAGGGAGCACACGAACTAGATGGATGCTCGCAAATACCGATCTAGCCAATGAATTAAGCATCTATGTATGTTACTGGAACGGTAGAGTGTGGATATGTTTACCCTAAAAAATTACTTAATACCACATTGATCATTATTTTCAGGGAGTGGTAGTGGTTTATAAGGCTAACTTAACCATATTAATTAAATTGGTTTAAGCTGGGCCTAAATGATGGAATGTTAGGCTTCATACAAGGTACCTCAACACACATCTCTTGACCCACCAAACACCCATCTGTCATGCAAGAGGGGTCAAGCGCCAAACATTGACACCCTTCACCATCAACCATCCAAGTCGGCATGGTGAATGTGAAATTTGGCTAAGGTTGGAGACCCAACCACAAGGGGGGTCAAGCATGACGTCATCCAAGAGGGGTCAAGCACTAGGTATCATGCCGCCTACCTACCTTGCACTAGGGTGTCAAACATGATGTCGTGCAAGGAGGGTCATCAAGCATGCGATCTGATTACTCCTAGAAAGTGACGACATAGGAAGGAGAATTTGGCTAAGTATTGAGACCCAACCACAAGGGGGTCAAGTATGACATCATCCAAAAGGGGTCAAGCACTAAGTACCATGGCCGCCTAAGGAGGGTGATATCAACTACCTCTAGACGTGGCAAGGGAAGAAGGGCAACGCTCGTCTCTAGAACGTGGTGGCAAAGAAAGGCAAAATTTGGCTAAGTGTTGAGATCCAACCACAAGGGGGGTCAAAGCACCAAGCTACCCACATACCAAGCACTAGGTATCGAGCATGACATCGTATAAGAGGGGTAGAGACATTGGTAATGGAATTTGGCTAAGTGTAAAGACTTCGCCACCCACCCCTCAAGCAGGTTGTGTACCCGCCTACCAAGTACCAGGGTACTAAGCATGATATCATGCCAAAGGGGTATGGCACAACACACCCTCTTCCCAAGTAGTCAGGCATGCTAGGCCTCATGGATGGTAGACCGCCTTGTCAAGACCTTACAAGCATGATGCCATCCCAAAGGGGTTAATGTGCATCCATCAACTCCCCAAGCACCTTGGCGTAAAGCATGATGTTGTGCAAGGGTGGTCAGCATGAGGCATCCAATATCAAGATGAAGTCAAGCGAGATGCCTCAACGGCACAAGGTAGCTACATGCCAAGTGAAATCGTCAAGCTATCAAGGTACCGAGTGATATGCAAGCAAGCAAGGCGGTTAAGGTGTCAAGCAGGCTACATCAAATACCAAGCATGGAAGACAGCTATTCCAAGAGGCAGTTACATGGCGGTTACAAGAGATGGCTATAAATAGGGGAAACGAAGACGAAGCAAGGGTTCCACAACCAACCATTTGACACACAATGTCAAACTTTTTTTTTTCTCTGCAAATTAGTCATAGTCTTAGTTTTCGGAGCTCTCGCTGAAGCTCCATAGGAGTAGGTGTAATTAACTTAGTTTGTTCCCAAAAGCCATCAAAAATATCAAACACCCTCGTTCGAACATTGTTCGGAGAGGAGTGAACCGTGTTATTGTCGTTGTTCAATAAATCAAAGGTGCATTTATAAATTTCAAACACCAGATTTTTCTGACCGAAAACAGGATCAGAGGGTGACCAGCAACAACAATATAATTGACATTGAGGAATGATATCGCTCTCCGACAATAGCATACCCTTATCTTCTCCTCGATCGTGTTCTTATTTCTACTTATCCCAATATCATCATAATGCATTATTGGCCGTATGTGCAACTTTACTCCTGCCCTTGGTGCAGGATCAATAATTCGATATGGGGGAAAAAAAAAGGGAATAAAAGTAGGGTCCCAGATTCACCCAGAAGATGGACAGTGCTGGGCTGGGCGACATGTTGATGATCCACTTAACTTGAAGATGCAAGAAAGAAACCAAACAATCAATCAATAATGGCTGCCTCCCACCTATTTATGAAACGTCAACCATTTAATCAAGTAGCTAGACATTCTTTAAAACAAATCAATCACTCAATAATGCGGGTTTTTATCAACTTTATAACAGGTAGATCAATGCAGTTTGAGCCGGGTATTTATGAGATGCTGGCCATAAATAAATATAGGTTCATCTTCTTCTCAATCTCACTCGGACATTCTTTTTCTTCAACAAATCCATTTGGTTGTTTTCAGTCGTGGAAGAGGTACGTTGCTATAACGTAACGTAGTATGATGATGATTTATGACTAATTTACATCCCCAATTATCATTCCTAACCATTTGTATAAGTATAAACTCTTCTTTTTCTCACCAGTTGCATGTACGATCCATTGTATGCTCAATATATAGCATGCATGAAGATCAAAATCAAATTACAAAATTTCATAGTTTTCATGATGACCAACAATGTAGGCTGAGCGGTTGAGATGTTAGATTTGTTCAAGTGAAATGAGGTTAGTTTTGTTTTTTCCTTAAATTTTAAAGAGAAATGAATGAGTAACGGTGTGGGAGTGTAATTAGGATATATAATAAAAATAGAAGTTATATACATGCTCATCTATTTGATAATAGCTACACCGTGTCATGTCTTATGTAATCAGGAACCGAACGCAACACTGATTTACGTCGTGCATAACATTGTTTTTTGCGATTCGTAAAAATGTTACGTGTGACGCGAAAAATGTGTTACATTTCAAGTAAAATGGCATCATAGTGTTAAATTTTTATAGAATAGATATCATCTCGAAAATCAGAGGTAATTCAATTTTTTTTATAAAAACACTAAAATCAAATTAAAAATGAACGAGATATCTTACGCTAAAAATAATAAAATTAATGAAAATTGTTATGATCAAAGTTAAAGCAGAAGTTTGTTATTCATGATATCCATTTCCTCTCAATTTAAGTGATATATGGACATAAGTGATGCATATCCATTTATAAATAATACTAAAATTTTAAGTGATGCCTAATACATTTCTCCTTCCAAACTCAAGTGAAGAAAGATATTTATAAAAAGGAATCAAGAGAAAGAAGATGAAGTCACATCTTAATCTGGTGGAATGTAATGTAAGAAACTGTTGGGTTGTCACCATATATATAATAAGTGGTTCGGAAAAGGACAAAAGTAAGAGAAAAACACAATTCAACATTATTGCAGTAACTTTTTTCTTTTTATTGCCCGGCCCGCTCTTCTTCTTTCTATCGGCCTATATATTCAGAAGAGTTTTGTTTTGGAAATCAACTAAAGGGAAGAAAAACGGGTGGCAGAAAGAGAAGAATGGAAGGAGGAGGAGCGTTGCTAAAGAAGCCTTTTCTTGAAAACGGCAACGGCGCCGGAGTATCATCGCCGCCGCCGCCGCCTGCCCTTATCTTCAGCACGTTCGTCGCCGTTTGTGGCTCCTTCACATATGGCTGTGCTGTAAGTACAGATATAATTACACAGTATTTGTCGTTACTATTGATTAAATTATGCATGGTTGTCGCTTAATTATGATTTTAATTGCATGCATATTTAATTTACATTCCGTAATAGTGGATTCCGGCCACGCAGGAAAGAAAAAAAACGGGCTACTGAAATTTTACGGTGTTTGTTCCTTACATAATTGGTGAGAAAATTATCAAGTTATGACGGAAAATCGTTACAAAAGCTCTAATATAATGTGTGTTATTTTATATATTAATTAGTCGGAATTTGAATACAATTATATGTACAGTTTCTAATTATTCAGCTCACTTTCGTTTTTCTTTCTCTCTTTTGTCTTTGGCGGCAGATATCGTTTTCGTCACCAGCCCAAGATGGAATTACCCAAGATTTGGGACTCTCTGTTGCGGCTGTAAGTATTATATTTTTTTTGGTCTTCTCGTATGTTAATGAATACAAATAACCCTACATTCGGTTTTCATTAGTTCGATTTTCTTCCCTTATCTAGTCGATTTTCTTTGTGAATTTCTTTGTCCTTTTATTTGTTTCCATCATCTTAATTCTTATTGGCAGAAAGAATTTCGTTTCCTTATCTTTTCGCTTTTGCTAAATTGGGTTGCCAGGCAAAAAAGTGGCCAGCAGGAAATATGCCGAAACTATTTCGAGTGCCATTGAAGTTGGAGCAGGAACGATTTTGGCTTTATTCACACGGAAAAATTCCTTAACGGGTGGTTTAGATCTAGGAATATAAATAGGAATATGTACTCAAAATCACTCAATTCAAAAAATTTATTTGTAGGATTTAGCTCAAATAACATGTTTGACAATAATTGGGGTTTTAAAAGTTCAGGTAGAGGTCGTAAAATTTTGGTAGTAAAATGTAATTTTCCATAAAAAAAAATTGGACTTATATGCAAAAAGGTTAATTTTAGGTACTAAATAATGAAATCTATTAAGTTTTAGTGCTAAACTGTAATTTGCATATTAAACACAAACACATGAGACTTGGGAGGGAATGTAGCTCATATGAGTCGGTAGTTACTATAATACCCCTTAATGAATTATGTTAGTGTGGTACTTTAATGGAAGAGTCAACTACTTACCAATCAACAATTATAGTTGACTGCCATACAGGATGGATTTAACAAGTTGGAAAGCCATTAACCAACAATGAAACAAAAAGTTAAAGCCTGTGACCAATAAAAAAAGAAAAAAATTTGAGTAGCAAATGTAAAATAAATTGATAACTGAGGGACCAAACGTGCAAATTCACCTCTATGGAACACATTAACATTGCATATTATGTAAATAGCACTGGATTTTACATAAAAATCTATCTTTAATTGTTTACTCAGAGTTTAATAATTCTTAATTTAGTGTCGAATTCTCCATCATTAAATAAAAATCAATCAACAAACTATGAATGTGCATCGTAAATAATTTAAATATTAATAAAATTTATTTTATATATTTTATTTTTACACCGGACCAACATTGAGCGAAATCTTGCCTACATCACCGCTTGTGTACATATAATTTTGAGTCGACTCTACTGCAGATTGCCCTAATAATGCCTCTATGTTTTCACTCACCAGCTTATTGATTCCAAGTGACAAAAATGATAACCGCCTCTCTTATTAATGTGCAATTAACAAAAATCATCTCATTAAGTGTTTTTGTGGGAAAATCGTTGTCCTTTTTGTTGTATACTCTAAATTTTGAGGGTATATAATATACTATATTTTGATAAGTCTTTCAAAATTAAATTGGAAAATATATCAACAAGTATTACGAGTAATTTGTCCATGCGGCACAATGTTTAATATGTAAAATGGAAATTTATGGTGTATACTTCGGTGGTTTAGTTCGAATTCCAAACATTGGGATTTGTTAGTTGAGGTTCTGAAGTTCAGAAATTAGAAATATTAAGTAATATAATAATCAATTTTAGTATTTTGGTTACGAATATTTACAGAGATCATACACCAAGACTTTATAAACTATATATCATTTCAAAATAAAAAGATTTTGGAAACCTTTACAAAGATATGAGTCAAGATCAAATAAATGAACCATCAAACGTATGACCATAGCTAAGCATGTTGACTTAGACAAGAGCTGTTATTCATTGATTAAGAGTTATATGTCTTGTCCAAAGGAACATATATACTAGGATCTCTCCTAAATAAATTTTCTACTGTTTTCTTGTTGAAATTGGTTTGATAATTTAAACATGCATGGTAGTTGTTGAATTTGTGATTATCAAAGGAATCACGCTCTCCCAAATCAACGTTGCGCTTCAAGAAAAAGTAGTTCACAACTTTTTGACGCATTTTCTAAATTTCGCAATTTGCCTATTTAGAGTAAGCTTGTGGGACCTAAACCACGGGTTGGGTGGCCTGAGGTGGAGTAGTAAGAGTGGATTCGATGAATAACAGAAAATAGATGTAAGAAGTAAGGGTTGAAATTAGAAATACGCCTAGCTCAAAAAGTGCATAATTTTGGTTGACAAATCTGACTTTAAGCCGAAGCTTTAGGTGAACAATTATATGATTTTGCTACACTAGCTACAGAACCAAATTATTTGTGACCATGTTGGTCGCCATTCAAAATGGAAAAAGTTCTTGGAACCATTTTTCTCTTACCGATTGACGACCTTGCTCTGGTCGCTAAATGCCTCTATTTTTTTTTTTTTTTTTACAGTTCAATGCTCTCTATTTGTTGATGTTTCATTTCTAACATTTTTTTTTAGGTGGTTAGTTTTATTTCTGATGGGGGTTTGGTACTGTGCAGTTCTCAATGTTTGGGTCAGTTTTGACGGTTGGCGGGATGATTGGAGCTCTATTCTGTGGGAGAATGACGGCTATTCTTGGTTGCAAATACGTAAGCTATTTGAATGGAGTTAATTAATTACTGATTAGGTTAAACTAAAATAAAATAAAATCTCGTGACTGACTGGTGTGTGCACATTGGATTGTTGTTGCAGACGATGTGGCTATCACAGGTTTTCTGCAGCATTGGCTGGGTTGCAATAGCACTTGCCCCTGTAATTAAATTTCCAATCTCATGTTGTTTCTTTTTAATTATTAATTAACTTAATCACATGAATGAAAGAAAATAATTAACTAAATCTCATATTGTGTTGCTGCCTTGGAGGAAGCAGAGTTCCTGGTGGCTTGACATGGGAAGGCTTTCAATTGGGTTTGGAGTTGGGTTCCTGACGTACGTGGTAATTTTCACTAACTCGGTACAGTTCGAGTTGGAGTGGTTATTTTTTACACTAATTAAATTACTTCACATGGTTGTGTCGAATGTCGGCTGGTTGAACTTGACATAAGCGGTGCTGATCAATAAACCAGCTAGAATATAAAAGTATAACCGACATGATCGATTTCTGACCTCTTAACAAAATGATTTTGTTTTAATGAATTTAAATAAAAATAATAATTTGTGATTTATTTCATGAATTTGAAAGTTAAATCTTGATGCTATTTGTTGGATTCAAGTATAACACTTGGGTGTTAATGTTAAATATTGTATAATATAATTATTTATTATATTGTTTGGAATGTTATATTTTATTTAAATATAAATGTAGATTATAAGTAGCTAGATTGTTTCCAGATATATTTTATATATGGTTAAATTCATTTGTTCTCAATGATTTTCACATTTCTTCGTATTTAACTTATTGAACCGGCATGAATCGATTGTAACAATACCATTTTCTAAACCAAAGCAACATTTTAAGACAACCTCACTTCATATACTCATTTAGTTTGTTAAGAAAATAGGTCCCCATCTACGTGGCAGAAGTAACACCCAAAGATTCCAGAGGAGCATTTTCATATGCCAATCAGGTAATTAATACGACCGACCAGGCTATATATAAATAAATAATATGAAAGCTGCTGCTAATATAATTTTTATTTTTATGGATCGTCCAGTTGCTGACAAATTGCGGGTGTTCTATTGTTTTCCTGGTGGGAAATTTCATTTCCTGGCGCACATTAGCGCTAATGGGTAAAACCATCTATATTTTAAGTTTGTTTTTATACCTGTCAATTTCACTGTAAGCTTGGCAGCAAAAAAAAAAATTCACTGTAAGCAAGAATCTATTGTGACAACAAAATGGTCGCAAAATCGCAGCCAGGATTTGTAACTATATTGTTGTTTTGGCGATCCTTTCTGCAAGTGTTCGTCGTCGAGGAGCTCTTTTTCTTGCCGTGTTTTTATTATAATTTTAATTATCACTGTGGGTTTACCTACACAAGCTAATTGTTCTTCTTATTATTGTTAGGTCTTGTCCCGGCGATACTACAACTCGTGGGGCTATTTTTCATTCCAGAGTCTCCAAGATGGCTGGTGGGTTTATCCGACTAAATTGGTTATAAATTTGATGAGGTGTGAATGTGATGTGTTAATGTTCATGTACATTTACGTAATTTGCAGGCAAAAGTAGGAAGAGGCAAAGAGTTTGAAGCTTCATTGCATTGGTTGAGAGGCAACGTTGATATCTCTCAAGAAAAAGAAGAGATTGTAGTAAAATCCTTTTCCTACTTTAAATTCCTTATCTTTCAACGTGACATGTCCTTTTTAGGATAAAAATTATATCCTTCCTATATGTATTATATATATTAGTGACAGGTAAATAATCATATGTGCAGAATACCATGAATTTTTTGAAAGAAGATTCAAATGCCAAAGTCATGGACCTTTTCCAGAAGAAATATGCATACTCCCTCACTGTGAGACTAATTATTCAACTAAACCTTTAATAAATATTCCTCCTTTCTCATATTCTCTTTGAAAAAATTTAGTGACATTGAGCTAACTTGTTTATGATCCCCCAATCCCCAATTTAGGTTGGACTTGGTCTAATGCTTTTACAGCAACTTGGAGGCAGTTCAGGAGTTTCATTTTATGCCAGTGGTGTAATTGAGAAAGCTGGTAAGTAAAATCAAGCTTGCTAGATCAAGTTTCCAACCGATTTGAATTCTGGAAGAAAAAAATTGAGTTCAAGTTTTCATGGCTCTAGATTATACTTTTAATTTTTTTTTATAAACCATAAATCTAAGTCGTGTCTTAATTTGAACTTATATATGCACACTTCTGATCGAACTTTGGATACAGGATTTCCAACCAGCACTGGTACCATCATTATATCATTCATACAGGTATTGGACCAAATCATTAGGTAAAACCAACTTTAAAATTTTGTGAAATCAGGACAAAACGTCGTGAAAAGCTACAAAAGAATAGCATCATCCAATCACTCTGTAACTTTTAGCAACCAGTCCTTGGTCGCTAAAGTATCTCGTTTGTTGTAGATATTTTTGGTTGTTACAAAATGTTTTTGACATATTTTACGTTATTGTAGGTACCATCAGCGGCTGCAGGCCTGTTCTTGATGGATTTTGCTGGAAGAAGACCACTGCTCATGGTAAGCATTGCTACTTAATTAATAAGACACACTATTCAATTCAAATAATAATTAATTAACTAAACAAAGTACGTAGTTAATGAATTTATGAACTAACTACCTGATGAAACAAAAATATTATGCAGGTTTCTGCTGGTGGAATGTGTTTCTGTAGCTTTCTTATGGGATTATCATTTATATTGCAGGTAATTACTAAATTAGTTTAGATACTCATCACGACTTTGACTCCTAGAAAAAGTGCAGTTTGAGACCAAATATAGTTATTTGATCACAAAAAGTTGGTTGCTAATATTCCTTTAAGAAACAATTTGATCGCAAAAAACCCGCTTTGTTTGGTTTTGTAGTGTGAATTAATTTATGTAGCTCTGATATTGACTGTGTTTGGTTCTTCCAAATTATTCATCTACAGAGCCTTAATCTTTTGAAGGACTTGACTCCAATTTTAACCGTCCTTGGTCTTACTGTAAGTGAAAACATAGGAATGAATTGCTGGTAATTTTTATTTCATTATGAATTTATGATCCTAAAAGAAGTATTTTAATGACTGTGTAGGCATACATAGCAGCTTTCTCAATTGGGGTGGCAGGCATTCCATGGATCATGATGTCTGAGGTCTGGAATATTTTTTATTTTTTCAACATAAAGTTTGACATAAATTCACATATATGCTCAAAGTACTAATATTAATTTTTTTCTTTTTCTTTTATGGAAGATATTTCCCATGAGCGTGAAGGCATTAGCCGGAACTCTCGTGGCGTTAGTCAATTGGTCATCTTCTTGGCTCGTCACTTACACTTTCAACTTCATGCTACAATGGAGCCCTGCAGGTAAATATAATGTAATAAATTTTAGTTACGAGGTTAGCATACATTAATATTTGAAGCATATCGGCAAAAACTAGCGTATGTTTGACGTATAATATAAAATTAATGCGTTCACATCTAATGTATGGTTAGATAGATAGTTTGTTCTGAGAATGTTATGTGACTGAGTCCGCATAGTTGTTTTGATTCACAAATGGGGTTTTTCTCTTTTATTGTAGGGACATTTTTCATTTTTGCCTTAGTTTGTGGGGCAATGGTTATGTTCACCTGGAAATGGGTACCAGAGACCAAAGGAAGGACCCTTGAAGAGATACATGCATCAATGGCAGGTTGCTTGCACTAAGAGAGGCAGACCCCCTCTGATAGCATGTGTTGGGATGGGTGACTCCAAATCATGGTCCATGAAACCGTACCGGAGATTGTACCGGAAAAGTCAGCGATAAAATATTTTATGGTAGAATCGTGGTTTAATCGTAGTTCAACCGTTAATATCATTAAATACCATCTACCGATTTAGCCTCCAATACTGATATTTCGTGGTTGAACCGCCGATACGATACGATTTTATGGTCCATACTCCAAATTCGAGAGAACAGCGGTTGATAATGGTCATATTTGTGATAACATGTTTGTCCTTTTCTCTGTTGACCTATTTTATAATTAGTAATATTATATTATCATTATAAAAGATGATAATGGTCATATTTGTTTCCATGGGTCGTGCCATGAGTCTAACAACACATATTTGTTTACAAGTCAACAATTCAACCATCTTCATTCTTCTATTTCAAATTTTCTGCAATGAAAGCGAAAATTTATGAAGGATACATTTGTCATTACAATGGTTTGTTTCTTTATTATTTACAGAAGAAATACATCAACATTGAGATTTGAATCAGGGTGTATTCAGAGAAAGACAATATTCACAATCACTTACACTAACAAATTTGTTGTCTCCTTCTAAATTAAAAAACTTACAAGAAGCAAAAATCTAAAAATTAGAGAACCTTTTCATCACGATTAGCTAGCTCATTAAGTCTCCCTTAAGTATTTGTATGGTCTTCCCATTTGTGATAGTTGTGGAATTTGGGACGTGAAGTCATCTTCTATAGGATCTTCTCCTCACCAAACCTTAGTATGATTCGACTTTTGCTAACATCAATGATTGTCCTTGTCGTAGCCAAGAATGATTTTTCAAGAATGATCGGTGCATCAATACACCCTTCTGTGTCCAGAATGACAAAGTCCACAGAGTAAACAAAATGAGCACATCTTACCAAGACATTCTCGACTATACCAAAATGGATCGGTTAGCTAGCTCGATCTTCATGCTTGTTGGAGTGAGTGGCCAAGACTGAGCTCCTCGTAAATCCTCGTAGGCATAATATTGATGATTGAACCCAAGGCAGCTAATGGATTTCACTCAAGATTGGGTCTCTCTACCAGGCGTCCTACCCGTAGCTTCGGGGGGTATTCACGTTTGGCATATGCCTGCTCTGATAGAGATCTTTGGAGATGATTCCGTATTACAATTTGGCGGTGGAAATTTCTAAAAGGTCTTGACACCGAATGTACAAGGAATGGTAAACACTCTCGGATCTCTCATCTTTGGCGGTCTGCTTTCGCAACCAATAGATGTTGAAGCTACTTTACTCATGGTAACCATAGCAAATTCCTCTATTTTCCTCTTTCTCGACAAGATTTCCTTCAAGACTTTGTGTACTTGGGAATCTTCATAACCATCTCCATGAAAGGGATAGTTATCTTGAGTTGCATGAGAGTATCCTTCCATTGAGCACATTTATGATGTAAATCACTTTCAAACAATCTCTTGGGATAAGGTGCCTTTGGAATGTATTCAGGTACATGAATATATTCCTCCTCGATATTGATCTTGGTAGGGACCAATGCAGTCAAAAGCGCGATTCTACCTAAAAGCGGAAAAGGGGTAAAATCGAAAAGGGGTGAATCAAAGCGTAAAAGCGTAAGTTTTTATGCATCTTGTATAATAGTTAAAAATATGTTAAGTACGACATAAACTATGTAAAATATGAGTGCACAGAGTTTAGATAAAAGAATAAATACTTGCAATTTATGTCTAAATTAAAACAAACTATTATCGAGCCATGACCACATGGCTCTTTCGCTGTACTCTTCGATCTATCGATCTCCCACCACTACAACAGCCACCGCCGTTTCCGCCTCCGCCTTTATATTAATTACATCGTACAATCCAACTCTTTGTCCTAGCCTCCTAGGAACTAATAAAAACAAATGCTTTCCCCTTCATTGACTAGACGACGAATCTTCATAGTTATTGATGTACAATGAAACACAACTACTCAAATTGGTGAAGACAGAAGTGGCGATGGGCTAGGACAAGGGAGATATAGAAACTAACTGGTTGTGTCGCCGGCTAGTGGCGACAAGCGATGACGAGTCCGACGGGCGACGGGCGCTGCCGCGTTGGAGGCTTGGAGCCTTGTAGCAGCTACAGATTCTTCGCTGGAAGGGAGCGGACTGCGGCAACGGTTGTGAAGCCTTGTAGCAGATGCGGATTATTCGCTGGAGCCTGGATGGCCTGCCTCGCGATGGCGGCGACAGGCAATGACGAGTAAGGAGGGCGGCGGCGGGCCTGCCTCGTTGGAGTGCTGGAAACAAGAGACAACGATTAGGGATTTTGGAAGAGTTTGACAGCCTCAGCCCGATATCCACCCTATTCCCTTCTTTTTTTTTTTTTTTTTGTCCGAAGTGCTCAAAACGTCATCGTTTTGGTTTGGTGGAGGCAGTTTTCTCCTTTGCTTGAAATCGGATAAAATCTGTCTGAAAACACGATTTTATACGATTTTAATGATTCTACTAACGCTTTTGAGTGAAAAACAATTTTATTAGTGATTTGAAATGTTTTCCTACCCTAGAAACGTAAAATCATACGATTTTACGCTTTAAAACGCAATTTTAACTACACTGGTAGGGACTATCACTTCTTCTTCAACAAGCTTCTCTTCTTGAGCTACTTCTCTTTGAACTTGCCACAAAGGTGCTTGGGGTGTTGGACTCGGAACTTCCTTCAACGGCCGGACACTCCTTAGGTTCCGTGTTACCCGATAAAGCCCCTTCGGGTCTTGCTGCTAAACATTGAGCCATTGAGCTCAATTTTGCTTCAAGATTTTAAAGTGTTGCGTTATGATTTCTTCGACCTGCCTCCAGGGTTGAAAGTTGAAACCTTGTTTGCAGTATTCTCCACAAACTTATCAATCATATCGAACCTCCTTGTGTCAGTGTTGATGAATTGTCCCACCATATCTTCAAGTTTTGTCAAACAATTATCTGAAGGTCGGCTTTGATCCGAATAGTGACCTTGGCTTGAAGATGAGTTGGATCTTTATAATGGAGCTTGTTGTATCGATGTTTAACCTTGAAAATTGAGAGGTTTTCTATCCTTGAGCTCCGCGGTTTCGTTAAACCTCTCTGCGATGTTGTTTGTCACTAAACGACACCGTCTTTTATCATGCGGCATCGAATTAAATGTCGTAAAATTAACCGCTGGCGTATACTCTTCCCTTCGGGAACATCTGGTGTACTCTTCTCTTCTATCTCTGAAAACAAACGACTAGTAAATTCAGGTAACTCTGGTACACTGTGATAAGTAAGCAATACGCTTTTACATCGTTTGTATTATACAAGGATCCCATGTAATTTGCCACCTTTAGTGAAAGCTGCTATATAGTGTTTGTTGTTTTTCTTTTCTTGTTCTTTTCTTTCCACAGGTAGTTTGGGTGTTGGTTTTTATTCACTTCTGGGTAAAAGAGGATTGGATTTCTTCAAGGGTTCTCCCTCTAGTCTCAGGAACCAACTTGGCAACAAACCCTATTGCCACGACACTTGCACTTGCATATAGCAAGAAAGTACCTGATCAAAAAAGTGACAAGACGAAATTTTTCAGGGATTTGTTGGCACTCAATGCGTGTATGCATATGTATTTTGACAAAGCATGAATGCCTCCAAATCAGTTTACCTGGAGGGCTCCATTGGAGCAGAGACTGGAAAGAGAATGAGACCATGAGTGAAGATACATTGTAGGATAGACAGCACATTGTCCCTGCTGACCCTTTGATGTTCAGAGGAAATATCTGATCATTCAAACAATGTAAGTTCATCAGGTTTTCCTGGACAGAGAGAAGAAAAAAAAATCCATGGCTTTGGAAATGCATCAAGTTACTACCTCTGCCACTATTATCCATGGGATTCCATTCCCAACCGACATAGACCCTGAATATATCTGCCATCAAGAAATCAAAATTATCAATGATCCAGTTCTCAGCTTTAAGATTTGGCAACGGATTGGTGATTTAGAAAGAAAGTTCCCGCGCGCGGTTAGAGGAGGCTTGAGAGTTTAATTTACCAGTACACTAAGGAGCGCCAGAGTTGGAGTCACTTTACTCCATCCCTCAAAGCCCTGCCACATACAAATCCAGAGGAGATGATTGGAAAACTTTTTCTTGCTCAGAAGGTTGATTGAAGAAACGGAATAGTTTTAGTTACTTCACAAAAACAAAAGGTAACCTGTAGGATGAATGACAGTGCAGTAAGCAGGCTCCCAAAGCATGTTCCAATAACTGCAGCCTATCAACATAAACAACAACTGAGTGTTCTAATGATTTCCCAACTGTACTAAAAATTTCCATACTTTCATTTCTATGTCTAACCTGTAAAAGGGGTCTTCTCCCATACCTATCCATCAATGCAGCAGTCAACACTGTTCCCACAAGCTGTATAAACAAGTAAACAAAAAAAAAAACAATTATGAACACTTTACGTAAGAGAATGATACAAGATCCATAATAAGTCAAGTTATTAGATGAACTGAGTAATTGGGATAAACAAGTTGCCGAGACATTTCAAACATCATAAGATATAAGAGAAGGAAAAAAAAAGATACGAGAGTTCAATTCAAGGACCTGGAAAGATGCCACTGTCAAGAACCCAGCAGTATTTGGGATTCCTGCCAATAAAGAGAAACAAAATGTAAGGAACTTTACTTTTCCGTGACTTTTGATTCATGTCACTATGACGGAGCCCGATTTTAGTGACAAACCTGCAGAAACAAAGATAGCGCCAGTATACAATGTGTATGAGTTCAATCCTGAGAATTGCTGCAGCACCATTAACCCATTTCCAACCTGCCATCATTATAATCAAGTGATGACTTAAAAAGGGGACAAGTAGAAAAGGGAAAGAAAACTTTATCGTGCTGTTTGTGTTGGATTCAGTTACACAAAAGGAGGGCTTACTATTAAAGGAATTGCATACTGTTTCTGGAACAGATCAAAGATGCTGCTGTCCTTGGATATACTATGGATGATTTTGGTGTACTCCTGATGGATCAGCGATTCATACGAGTCAGTTTATGAAATGGAAGAGGATCATGAATTGTTTAAATTCACCAAAAACGAAGTCCTTTACCTTGATTTCATCAACTTCCCAAGAAATATCAGCATTTCCTCCTCTAAGCTGCAGCAGAGCAGCTTCAAACTCCTTTTCCCTGCCAGTTTTAGCCTGCAGTCAGAATTTGGTAAAGCATTATTCACTTTGAGAAAGTTGGAAGCCATGTAAAGTTCTCGGCTTAGGTTTGGAGCAACTAACATAGCACAGCAGCCATTTTCTCGCTTTGATTTTCTGCCCAAGAATGTCGTAATCGGCAGGTCAACTCACCAATGCACCAGCAAAAAAAACACTCGAACCCAACTAACCCATTTAATTCGGTCTCTTAATTATTGTTCTGGGCAAATTTTCACATTGATGTGTGTATGCCTGGCGGAATATTTCAATGGAGAAGAACAAATTCACTACTAAGCTTAATTGATCCTAACTGAACAAACAAGTTCATTAATTGTCCAAGTTCAGATGGGCTAAATGACCTAAAAAGAATTAAATTTCCGGTTTATGTAATCAGCCTACAAAACAATGATTCATTATCTCTGCCCTCACCAGCCACCTTGGAGACTCAGGAATGAAGAATGTAAGAACCAGCTGCACTAGGCCTGGAATTGTTCCTGAGAAATAAAGCACAAGTATAAAACAAACCAGAATCATGATTCCAAAACTTCAATCTAGTTGTTGCATATTTCAGCAGTAGCTTACCTATTAGAGCCAAGGCACGCCAGTTGATGAATGAACCCACAAGGAATGTGAATGAAATGCTGCAAACCATTGTCAACTGAGGAGAAAAAAATACTGTCATGAAAAGACCAGTAAACCCATGCGAAATAATAAAACAACTTCTAACATGTTTTGATTGGGTTTTTCTATTATCTCTTCACCTGGGTGACTGACACAGCTGCTCCCCGTAGGTTCTTGGGTGTGATCTCTGCCACATAAACAGGTGCCTTCGCCAGATAGAAAGAATAAAAAATGGGCAATCCATACCAAGTTAGTTTGTGGATTGTAATTTCAGGTTTGCATCGTAACTGGTATCAGAGTCTTGTTTACAAAACTTTTGATTGGGCCAAAGGTTCAATCCTTTCCCAAATGAAGTTACTCAGGTTATCTACGGCAAGAGCAAGAAAATTAGTGAAAGTTCTAATAATCTGAACCATATTATTACCAGATAAAGAGTGATGGAAGATCCAATCCCAAGCAACAGCCTTCCAAAGTCAAGTTGCAAAGCACCCTTTTCAAGATACCAAATCCAAAGGTTAGAAATCAAACTTAAATCCCATAACTTCAGGAGAAAGCAACCAAATAAGCAATCTCGAGGAGTGCTGGAAACTTGGAGGGGAAAAAAAACACCTCTGCAGTTGCAATAGTCAGCCATCCAACTATGAACAGTCCACCCAGACCCAACATCATCTGCACAAGTGAGAGGGAAAGAAACAGTATACAAAGTTCATATTCGAGCTTACACAAAATCATTTTCAGAAAACACGACAAGAACAATAAGAAAAATTAGATGTAAACCCTACACGTTTCCTTCCAATGAGTTCTGTAATCTTTCCACCTACTATAGAACCCACCAGCCCTCCCACAATCATCATTGACCCAAAAAACGAGTACTGCACACGAATGTGAAATTGCTGTTAAGTCTATGCTTGTCTAGACTCGTAAAAGAAAAAAGAAAAGGGATACCCACCTCTTGAACTGAGAGACCCAGTTCTTCAATGATTTGGTACTCAACTGGAGAAGAGTATCCCACCTGCAGGCAGACGGACAATAGATCATTAACATTACAGCTATCAATCCAAAGCTTGAGTGGAATGGCGATCCAACAGCATCAGCACGCGCTGAATGCCCCTCACTCTCGTCTTGTCAGCATAATGACCAAGTTGGACGCCACCATTGATAAGATAGTTTCACAGAATGGAGTGGGTTACTCACAATGCATCCAGTGGATAAGCAGCCACAAGCAGCTGCCAAGATGCTGAGAAGAAGGGTTGGAGTAAAAGGGAGATCTTCTTTATCATGATCCTCAGAGGGAGGAAGGAGAGGCTGTGTTCTTCCATCTTCTTGACTACTGATCTCTTCCTGTTCCTTCTTCTTCACCATTCTGGAATCAACTCAAATTGCAATAAACTCTTGTGAACAAGATTGATTTTTTTTCTGTTTCGGTGCCTAAGTTCTTGTAAGCAAACTGGTTAGTATATATATGAATGTCCCTTTCTGGCAGTTGGGAGACTTGGTCCCGCAAATGGGAGTTGGGAGCCCAAGATTTCACAATCCTCAACGTGGAAAAACAGCCAATAATAGAAATATATTAACATGGAAGGAGAGGCGCTCATGTTTCACGATGCACAGCAATGTATGGCAAGTCATTATGATTACAGGACACGCATTAACGACTTCAAACCGTTTGGCTGACAGGCAGCTTTGCTTTCTTTTTTTCCTTGCGGTGACCTAGATTACAGGCCACGCATACCTTATCTGGACATCGTATATGAAATTAATGTTGACGCACTTACCAGTACCAGACAGCACATGTATCATATTCTGGTTCAATTAGCTTCCATTTTAGTCCGTCCATTTCTTTCTTGTCTTGCAAGAAGAATTTATTGAATGGAAACCAAAAAGTTAATGAACTTGTGCGTCCAAATTGAATCAGATTATATATAGAGTCAATTTGTCTCACTTGTCGATTTGATCTACCTAATTCTATCCAAGACGTGAACTCAATAATATATATGCCCTCAGTTGACTAGCATTACAAATATCCAGATATAAGAAGATATAATAGCAAGAGCAGAGTACCAACCATAGGAGAGTGAGACAGAGTACAAAGCATGGCACATTAGAAGAATCCAAGAATCACAGTGCTGCCATATTCCATCAAGACTTCTAAATGGTACAGAAAGTTCAGCTACTAGTCGATAGTAGGCAATTAGCAACCATCAGCCAACTTTACCCAACATGCAGAGAAGGCCATTATACACCACACAAACAACCATATGCACTCATTCATGGAACATCTCCAGCTCTTATTAAAAAGGGAATTCAATACCATAAACAGACACATCCAAGTTCAGACAATGCAATGACAAACAGCAGAAACTGTATAGAAAACATAAACATTTAAGATGCAAACTCGCCATAAACGCCATGAGCTGGGAGAAAAGCTTTCCTTCATATGATGCACATCATCTTCCCCACTCTTCCATTAGCTCTCAGAGCTATAAGACCCTTCACCCGATGATGAGGACCCCTCACTCTGATACCTCTTCATTTCTTCATACGCCCACTCCAGACCAGCGCAGTAATGCAGCGGTGGATTGAACCTACAGTCCTCCATGTCATCTGGCAAAAAAGCGCCATTCTCGATCAGGAATTTCACAGCTTCCATCTTCTTCTCCTTGGCAGCAATGTGGAGCGGTGTCCAGCCACAACAAGCCCCCTTGGTCCTCGCATCAATGTTGGCGCCACGCTCCAGTAGCTCGTCCATGACATCAAGATGGCCACCTTCCGCTGCCAGGTGGAGCGGCGTCATCCCTTTCGCTTTGGGGCCCAATGCAGCCACGTTGACATCCATACCTTCGTCTAAAAGGCGCCTGACTTCCTTCACGTCACCCTTCCTTGCGCCGACGTGAAGGGTCGTCCATCCCCTGTCGTCTCTGTCGGAACCAAGCTTGAAAGACCGCTTCTTTGAAAAGCTTCGCCTCAACAAACGTTCCTGGATCATACTATTATCCCCTCCAGGCAAAGATTTCAGTTTCTCCGAAATCAATAGACAAAATATGAAATACCACTAAGACCCTATTCGAGAAAAGGGCAGGGAACGAAGAGCAAAGACGATATCTTTTCTGTCAAACTCTTGTTTACATGATTCGCTAAGGTAGAAACGAAAAGACGAGAGAAATTTAGCGAGAGGAGTGATGGGCGACGCAAAATGGGGAGAATGGATTCAAACCAGGGCCGAGAACACGGAGATTGGAGAAGGCAACAACAGCGGCGGCGGGAGGAGGATTTGAGATTAAGAACATAATTCGATTGCTGAAGGAAGGATTATTCTAAGCTTTGTGGGAATCGGAAAAGGAATCGAAACAGGAAAAGAGAAAGATCGAACTCTCAGATGAATCCTGGCGCGAGGTGGATTGAATCTGGAGGTATCATATGGACAAGGATGAATCGGGAACGGATGGACTCCTCTGCCTCGAAACTTTGAATTCTTGATTCTTTCTACCTCTTCCTTTCCGATCGCGGAAACCAAAACCCTAATTTCGCCTGGAGAAGATAAACAAACAGACAACGATTTATGATTTCTTTTCGGCGTCCTTCTATAGTCTATACTATTAATACTATTTAATTTACTATGTGGACACAGCGGATTTAGATGGGCCGAAGGCGCGAAACTGGATCAGTGAGAAGTGGGGGAGAAATCCGATTAGGTTGACCGAGGCCCATCATTAACCTTGTCATACATACCACACAACAACAACAAAAAAATTGGCATTATTGGTTCATAGTTCACACCAATCAAAATTATGCATTAATCCCAAATGTAATGATTTAAACATTTTTTCTACAAAAGGAATTTTTTTATGTAAGGGTGACATAGACTATATTTTTTACCGAATGGATCTTGCATTAGGGAATCTCGCATTATGGAATCTCGCTTTCACACTTTAAATGATTCTACTATAGAGAGGGACTAAATGAAACACATTGGATCCACAATAAGACGAATGCTTCTCACGAAAAACTATTAAAACAAAAAATCGTGCTTGAAACATATAAACAAGAAAAAAAAAATAAGAGTGAGATCAACCATCATAACAAGTTTAACACTTGAGCCATATAAAATATACCCAAAATCCTTATCACTTCCAAACCAAACAGAGTAACAACAAGATTAGAATCAACTCATTTAATTATAGTAAAGTCCATGGAGATTGAGCACAACAATGTCATATGTCATCTCCTAGTGATGCTCAAAGACATTCAACACAGTGAATCTCAAAACTAGGATTACATGACAGTGGACAAGGCTGTAAAATATATTGCTCCAAACTAAAGAGGGAATCGATGTAGAGAGATTGAGTACGAGAAAAGCAGACAACATAACCAAGCCTCAAAACTAGGAATGGCAATGGGACAGGTCCGGGACGGGTATCACGATACCCATACCTGCCCCGTGGCAGGTCGGGTAATTTATCACGGGGCGCTGGTCGGGGTAGGTCGACCCAATGGATATGCAATTTAGATGGAAATCATTAGAAATATTCATTATTTTCATTATAAGACCAAAAAATAATCATAATATGATAAAAATAGTTAAATTATTGGAGAAATTGAGATTTTCACTAATTTACAACTTTATAATAGCTACAATATGATGTGATAAAAGAAAAATCGTAAGTAATTTGACTAAAATTACATGTGATTTAGGCAAGAACGGGTTGAGAATGGGGCGGGTCAGGGCAAGTCGGGTCTATGAGAATACCCATACCTGTCCCAAAACAGGTCAAACAGGTTAGGTCGAAATTATCATTCCTACTCAAAACTTCAAGGAGACACTGAGAAGCAGCCGCAGTCAACCGAAGAAGACTCTACCCTCCGCTATCTGATGACCGACAAGACGATAGAACAAACAACTAAGGGAAGCAGAGGGGGAAAGAAGATAATGGTTTCACCAAAAATGATGAACAACCCAAATTGGGTAAACAACCACCACTCAGGAATGAGGCTCCCAAGTGGCAAACTTCATATCCCAAAATGAGCAAGCGGAGAACATAAAACCTTAGATCCAAACAAAGAGAATAACTCAACTAGAGAGAAAATCAAAAAGATACATCGGTTTTAGAAGAAATAGCAAGATTGGAAAAAACTGAGAGAAAATCGTCTAATAAAAGACAAGACGAGCAGGAGAATGGGGAAGGGAAAATGGGCTTGGGGCTATTATCAGTCACCAAAAAGTGTCGCGCGGACACCCCTGGAACAAGACTCTGAAAAGTATAGAGAAGGGAGAGGTTTTTGAAAGGTAGGAAGAGTCTCTCTTTTGCTCCATTTAAACATTTCAATCATCTGTATGTCTCTCTTTGCGATATGGTAATACATAAACGGCTAAGGTGCTTACCAAAAAAAAATGATAGGACGTCATTACATTTTCCCCCATTTTATGATTTGAGGTTAGAAGTTGTTGATTTTTTATTTTTTTTTTATGGACAAACTTTGCATATAATACTTTATACATATAATTTTATATTTTTCACATAGACTAGTTCACGTAGTCAGACAATATGGTTAAATTATTCACACATATAAGTTAATAAATTATACCATTAACTACGGTATCGGTAGGCAGTTGCAAAAATTCAGTTTTCAGTATATCAAGTTCTACCCGGTGGTTACCCGGTATACCGAATAATCGGAAACCACCCATAAGAGACCCTTTATCTTCTAATAATTCTCATCTCTCACCCTCTCAAAATCTCCACAAATCGTTCGAACAAATGAAATCTCTAGAAACCCTTTTTTATTCCACCAACTCTTATAACTACTACTTTTCATACTACCTTATACCTCTCCTCCTCACTTGACTTGATAGAGAAGAGATTGTTTCTTTTGCTCAAGCTAGAGATCTTTACTCTTGAAAATCTCACATGTCGTGGCAATCTATCGTTAACTTAGGATGACTACCTCAAATCTACCCTAAGGATGGGAGTCCATATCGAGAAATTGTGTAAACGAGACAAGAATATTGCTTCCGAACCTTCACATACTACTCTCCATCCTCACTTACACTTCTTTCAGTGGTTGTCACTTCTGCTCTGGTCACGAGATAGTGTTGCAATGAACAACCAAGAGGGGAGGACAGCCGCAGTTCACGCTGAAAGCCAAGAGTTCACGGTCGTCTGGACCGTGAAGATGTCGCCCAGACCGTGAAGAGCCATGGTTCCAGAGAGTATTGAGCACCTCACTGGACCTCGACTAGTTCAAGGTCGCTAGACCGTGAAAACTTGTCTTGGACCGTGTAGTGCATTAATTAAACGGTGCACTTTTGCTTGAGATCACGGTCCCTAGATAATGTTCACGACAGTGAACTGGGACCATGAAAAGTCTGCTGACTCGCTATGAAACAACACCTAACAATGACCAAGTGTAACCAATGAAAGGGACTGCAGTATAGTGGCTCAAGTAATAAATATCGAATCCACGGGTCTCTAGAGTTACTATTACTCAGCTTCAGTTCATTATCTAGCAAACCAGATTAAGATGAAAGAACTAAAACTACTCTAGCAAACTACAGTTAAAGTTAATCTAATTACAGGTTGGGAACTCACTTAGGTATGATTCCCCCTAGCCACTAGCCAGATTAATGATTGATGATCTCTAACCTGTTTCACTTTCATTCACAATGCGGAGAATCCTTGACTAGACCTTGAGTCTCGACTAAAGGAACAAGGCCCTCTTGAGTCAATTGCCTAGAGGGACGTATCCTTCTCTAGAACAACCGATCAAGGCGTTCTGAACTAGATTCCCTCTATCAAATGAGGTTCTCAATCGATACAAAGCATTGAATCAACCCTCGACTAAAGCAATCGATCCAATACTATCAATCTATGGTGCTCTATTGACCTAATCAGGTATTCGCTCTCATAGGATCAAAGCAGAATCAATAATCTCGACTAAAGCAGAATTGAATCAAGAAAACATGCATAGATTGAATATGAACTCAAGATTATCAAGTAAGAGTACTCATACAATCATCCAATCAAACAAACATGGCTAGGGTTCCTCAAAACCTAAGTGAAGGGAAGTTACTCCATAGAGAAGAGAGAGGCTGCAGTAAGAATCTTCAGATGATCAGTCTTCAAGTCCGGGCTTGTTCCTCGAGCTTCCAAGGCGAAGAAATCCTCCAATTCCACTCTTAGAATGCCCTCAAATCGCCCTCTCTTTCTATGGTTCGTCCCTTGGGTGTTTGGGATCCAAAACCCATCTCTCCCTTGCAAAACGCACAAAACAGGCTTTTAACAGTCTGCGTTCGCGATCCCCGGTCAGAATACCCGGTCGGGTATTTTGGGAACCGGTCGGGTATCAACAAAATGCTCCGGGTCACTCTTCTGGGCAAAATGGAAAATACCCGGTCGGGTATTTTTAGTACCGATCGGGTATTTTTGGTTCACGACCGGGGGGCCTTCTGATGCTGTCAAAAATCCCCTATCAGATGGTTAAAATACCGGTCAGGTATTTTGCAGTTCCGGGTCCCCTATCTTTGATTCTTCGTTTCTCCCTCGTTCGGACTCCAAATCAGGTGTCGTTTGATCCCAGACGCTCGTAGTCTCGTCCTATTTCTTTTCATGACAAGATTACATGATTATATGATCACAAACTGAGGTAGAAATCCATTCTTCTTCAGGTCATACCCGAGTTTCTTCCCCCGAGTCGCCAATTGATCTCCGATTGACTTGAAACTTGCGCCTACGCTTCACTTTATGTGCTAGGACCTGAAATGTGACAAAGGAACACAACCTAGCGTAAAATAGGCCAAATAAGCGATAATGCAAGCTTAAACGATCAAGAAACAAAGGGGAAAACATGTGCAAATATCGAGTCATCATCTGCGATCTAGGTATTTAAAGAGAGTTGAGCTGAAGGAAGAAAGGGGGATCCTAGTAAGAGAATTTCTTATTTTTCAAGACTTCTAGAGAGAGAAAGTGACGAGCAAGGAAGAGGAAGGAGGCTATGGTTTCACCCAAGCTCAAGGTTTTGGGAATTTTCACCTTCAAGGTTGATCTACGCACAAAAAGAAGAAAACATTCATCTCCAAGATGGTTTTCTCTTCTTTCCTTTGTGTATTCCTTCTACCTAGCATGGAGAAGTCCTTCATATTTCACTTGGGTGTTTGTGAACCCTAGCTAGAAACATGCGAAAGCTTGTATGAATTGAATGATTTGTGTATGGTTGTGTTTGAATGCAAGTATATAGGTATTTTCATGGATGTTGTGTTGTGTTTTCCATTTCCAACTACTTTGCCAATTTGACCTAGGTAGAGGAAAACCCCCTTCTTGCTAAGAGGCTTTCAAAAACTGGGTTTCCTTGGCCTTATTGAACCACATATCCAAGGCAAATTAGGGTACACCTCTTGTTATGTTTAAGCACCTTGTGTGGGTTGCGATTTAGCCGTCCGAACCTAGGTTCAAGGGTGAAGCCTTGACAACCCTTAGACGGTTGGCTAAGAGAGTTACCTAGGTAACTTGACTTGTAGTCCCTTAGCCAATTGATCAAGAGAGTAAACCCGATTCACTTGTTGTGCTTCCCTACGGTTAGCAACCACCTTTACCAAGCACTTTCATTCATTTTAACTTACCTTTATATGTAGCTGGGGGGGACAACACTCGAGTGAAGCCTTCTCAATTAGTGTTCACACTATTTACTTTTCCAATCGCTTTAGTTTTAATCCGTAGTTTCAACCAAAAACTGTTTGCTAGATAATGTTTCAAACAATCAAAGTAGGGGTACATGGACCGGCCCGGGTTTGACTTTTAAAACATACTTGCCCTACATTGCACCTGGTTAAGGTTTATACTTGGGCCTTGATTGAGATTTTTATTGTGATATTCGGGACGAGTCACCCGCTACCGACGATCGAAGTTGCATGCTAATGTGGGAGTCTAGTGAACTGCATTGGTTTGAGGCAAGTTTGCTTGGGGACTAACAAAAAGGGTTTTGACTAGCTTTCTGAAGACGGATTTTAGTTTTTTATCCGAAAAACAAGCTAGAAGAGCCCTAGAGGGAGAAGTGACGAAGTGAGCATCCTTGGAGTTGATTTGAGACAATCTTCCACCATTGGAGCTCGAGTTCCGTCCCTAGGACTGAAGATTGACATTCCAAAGCAGATTCTCATTGTCTACACGATAATGACTTCCTTCCACACTGTTTCTCTCTCTCTCTCTCTCTCTCTCTCTCTCTCTCTCTATGGAGTAAACTTCGTTTTCAAACTCTATATTTGATGTTAGGTTCGATGTTTTTTTGAACCTTGGATTGTGAACTCGAAGTTATATATCCAATTAATGCATTTTTCATGAGTTGCCTCAATCCTTATCAAATTCCTATAATAGGTTAAGAGAGCATCAACCATTTGAAAGTGGTGAAGCGGTTACACGAGAGCGGATCAATGCACTGCTTTGTGCTGGATTGCAATCTAGAGGGAGTCTAGTTTTCATTGCCTTGATATTTTGCTTCAATGAGGATAGTGTTCTGCTGAGCAGTTTATTGAAGAGGGCCTTGTTTAGTTTAGTTTAGTTTAGTGGCAAGGCTAATTCCGAATTCTTCTTAGTATAAACTTTCAATGAAATGAATTATGGAGTAAACAACATTGACTTGACTAAAGACTAGAGGAAAGCATATTCGAGTGACCTTTCTCATATTTGAAAATTCGAATCAATTTACTTGCTTCCTTAGGGCCCGTTTAGTATCATTTTGTTGTTGTTGTGGTTGCAGTGGTGTTTTGTAAACAGATGTACAACCACAACAGGAAAAAAACAGAAAACAAAAACCTGTTTAGTTGATAAATCTGATAAATCATGAAAACTGAAAACAAGAAACAAAAACGCGTTTAGCTACTACTATAAGAACTAAAAACCAGGAAAAAGAGATATGTCCTCAATATTAAGCAAAGTCTCACAAAATTCAATTTGTCTAACATCTTTCATGTTCCTTACATAAAAAATAATACTAAACATGATTATCACTCCATAACTGGTTAGCAATGGCATCACGCTTCTCGGTCATCTCACGTGTTGCTGCATAGCTGACGTTGAACTCAGTGAGTGGTAGTTCAACCCCAGAAGTCGAACCTTCTTCATCTTCATAATTTTCATATTCATGAAATAGTTTATCATCTTCGGCATGAATCTTGATGAAATTATGTAAGGCGCAACAAGCAATGACAATACTTGTTTGCTTCCTCAAGCTATACGACCGCATGAACTTTAGAATCGGAAACCTTGCCTTTAAAACTCCGAAGCAACGCTCAATCACATTACGCAGACTTGAATGCCGGAAGTTGAATAATTCTTTACGCCCTCTTGGTCCGCCTCTACGCCTCATCTCTTGAAAATGACGGGTAGCTCCTCGAAATGGTGCTAGAAATCCAGGGATATTTTGAAATCCAGAGTCCACAAGATAATATTTACCTAAATGAATATGTTTGAAAATAAACCAATAAGATCTCATTATCACTCATATTGTATTAATAAATGAATGAAATGTAGATATCATACCTTTTGGTGGCATTGGAAAATCATTATCTGGATTTGCAATTGTCTCCATTAGTATTCTAGCATCATTCGCAGTGCCTTCCCATCCTGCTATTACATAAGTAAATAGCATATCAAAAGAGCAAACACACAAAACATTTTGTGTTGTTTTTGCTTTTCGTCCTCGATAAGGGATTTGGAACCACACCCATATCTGGTGGTTTAATGAGCCTTACTGCAATTTTATTGACTGCTTTCAACACTATGCCAAAGTACTTTGATATAGTGGCTGTGGAATGTTGGAACCTTTCTGCGCCATCTCTAGTGGTCCATGAGTGTCCAACAACTTTCATGAATATTGCAACTTGTTCTTCAACTGTCACATTCTTTGTTGATTCCAACCCTCCATATCGTTTTAGTTCCTCACATAGAGAAACAAATGTCCTTTTATCCATCCTTAACTGCTCATATATTCGAATTGGATGCCCACGGAGAATCTCTTGCACCCAATCATGTCCTCTCTTATCTGATGTTCTACAAGGAGTTTTAGAAGACGACTTCCTCCTCTCCTCCTCCATCAATGCTAGCATTATTACTACTAATTTATCGTCATCAGAGTCTGATGATGAATCTGAAAAAGTAGCCATTTATCTGTGTATACAAAGTAAAGTAATGAACATCCATATAAAAAACATCACAACACATTCATTACACATCATAATCAAATCCAACATTCATACAAATATTCATTACAAACCAACTTCAAACCAAATGATAACACTCCAAAATAGTACAGAACGAGAGAGTTTTAAACATAACAAAACAGTCAAAGCATCCATCACATCCAAAGCTGCAACAAATCACGCCTCCTCTCTTCGGACACATTCAAGAACACATTTTGATATTCTTTAGAATCATGGAGACACTTCACAGCTGATGCAAACAAGGCACCATTAACTTTCATCTCATCCAAAAGCTTGACACACTCCATAAGTTGCCCATCATCACTTGGCTTGGAGGAGACTTCACCTCCTCCCACAGATGAAGAAGCCATCTTTTGTGCCTCACGCTCAACTTTCATTTTCTCTCGCTCAACCATGGATGACAACAATGTTCCTATGGACTCAGCATAGCTAATCTTATCTCGCTTTCTTTTTTTCCCCTTGCCTTTGTTTTTGTTCTTATCCTCCTTTTCAACAACAGGAGTTGCACCAGTTTCTTCCTCTTCACCATCAAGATTAGTTACCTCAACACTTTTGGTTGTAGCCAACTCTTCCTCATTACTACTAGAAGTAGCTTTGGTTGAAGGACGAGCATTATTTCCAGAAGCAGTAGTGTCACCAAATATGTAGCACAACTTGTCATATTCAGGACATCCATGCTTTCGGAATCTAAGATGCAACTTTGAACCCTACACTCATTAATAAAATCATTTCAAGTTAAGTAAAATGAGTTTTTAACATTCATTTTAATTAGTATTATTATTATTGAAAAGAGATTGATTTATTACCTTGATAGCACTTTCCCAAACATGTTCTTCTGCACTAACAAAACCAGTTGAAGCTTCATATCCCACTCCAGTATGACTAAGCAATGTCTTGAAAGATCTGAGTCTACCCCTTAACCCATTAAACTTATTCTTCACTTGAGTCTTAGTATAGTCTCTTTTCAACCGCTCTTTCAAACCAGCAATGAGATTGGCGAATCCAGTTGGTGAAAAGGTTGAAGTAACACGATTTCCCTTTTTAACTTCTTCCACCAAAAGATCAATGAACACAGATTCAGCTTTATCACCCCATATTTTGCTATCATCCCTCTCCCCATTATCATTTTTCTGAATCTCCACACAATCAACATCACCATTTTCAACAATTTTCTCCATAACTGAGGTAAACCACAAAACAAAGAACATAGCAATCAATCCAAATTCACAAAAAACATAGCAATCAATCCAAATTCACAAACAACTAATCTAGCAATCACTATATACATACCATAATTCAAGAACATATTCAGAAGCAACAATATTAACATAATAATACATTTAAGGACGGGTCTGTTTTACCTGCTGCGGGGAGATGGTCGGCGGCCGGCGGAATGGCGGCGGAGGCAGGGCGGCGGCGACTGTTGCACGGGCAGCGGCGGGCGGAGGCCAGGCGGCTGGGCGGGCGGAGGCGAGGCGGCTGGGCGGCGCTGGGCTGGCGGAGGCAGGCGGCTGGGCGGCGCTGGGCGGGCGGAGGCAGGGCGGCCGGCTGTGGCGAGGCGCCGCTGGCCGGAGGTGGGGGGGCGCGCGACCTGCGCCTGCGAGAAGAAAGGTTGGGGCGGAAGAGTTTGGTTGGGGACTGCGAGAAGAAGATGGAAAATGGGGGCGGCTGAAGTAGGGTTTTGGGGGTGATGGGTTAAAAAAAAAAGAAAATTTTTTGCTTCTGTGGGGATTCGAAAAGTGGTCTGTTTTAATGAAATCAAGACCACAACCAGTAGGAAACCCGTGTGCAACATGTTTAAGAATCAGATCCAAAGCTATAAATTGTTGTTTCTCATATTTGGGCCTTGTTGTGCAACTCTGATTCACAACAAAAAATAAAAACCCAACTAAACACGATTTTTTTTCTTGGTTTTCCAAATTTCGTAAAACACAACAGGAAACAAAAACAAGCAACAATACTAAACGGGCCCTTAGATTTCAGTTTGCGAGTCAAGTTGGCAATCAATAAGTCATTTTACACTCTCCGATGACCCCCCCCCCCCAATATGCTAGCTCGTTCCTCACAAATTTGGGAGAGGTTACGTGAATATGTTGTCAATCATTAGAGTAGTGGATTCAACGTCTTCATAATCAAGCTCATAATGGTAGTTTGTCATTCGACCATTCCACTGAATAATTAGTTGAAATTTTATGAAGTCTTCTCGTATATGACATTTAACCTGCAATCTAAATTGTAAACCCTAATTTAACCTGCAATCTAAATTCTAGACCAAAATATTTTTTTTTTACCTTATGGATGTCGGTTGGTACTTGGTGACAAAATGGAATGAAAAGATTGCATGTAGAATGGTGGAGGGAAAGAAGAAGGAAGTTCAAGAGATTGAGAGAACGGAGAGGAAGCGAGGAGTTGTTTTCTTATAAACATTGTTCTTAAAAGCAATTAAGGTTGTTCGCTTCAGATCATTGTGTTTTGCCTTGATTGTTGCTTTCGGCAATGATCCACTTCCTAAATCTTTCAAGATTAGAGCGATTTACAATAAGATCATAACAAGTCTTCAACAATTTCGGGAACAAATAGCTGATGAAAGTATCAATTGAGCCCAAGTTTGGGCAAATTCATTTTTTTCCCCCTAGTTTTGTATTGTGTGAACTTTCTTAATCACTTTCTCATTTTAAAAAAAAAATTCCAATAATCGAATTATAATGAGGACAATACCAACAGTTACCAAAGAGCATAATAATAATAATATTCCACTAGCCAAAACCTTTTTTAATCACCGACCACATAAAAGGAAAAATAATCAAGAAGCATATGGGCCACATTAAGGTCGACGAACTATGGCAAATGGCATCTTTGGGTGAAGAAGATATTCCTTCATGCCTCGGCGGCCAGTCGTAGCGTAACCAAACTTTCCTACGTTTATCAACTCCAATTACATTACACATTTACACTCCTAAAACTTTTGCCTTTTCTACGTTGTTTACCTATAAATTTTGTGATTTTCTTCCCTTCCCTTCCCTTCATATTGTTCCAATTCTTACGCATACTCTCCCCGTCTGGTATATTCATAATTTCCAATTCCACCCACTTGGTTATGATTTCGACTACCAGTTGATGGACCCCCAAGAAATCAAAAACAGGTTGCTGGGTAGTACAAAAGTTTTAACTAGCCAGTTTAATTATTACTAATCAACGGCTGTCTTCAATTGTTTGGAGAGTTGTTATTATATATAATAATATAACAATAAAAAGACTAATAGAATTAATTAACAATTGACCTTCGTTTATTGTAAATAACTCCTTAATACTTATGTTTAATTAACACAATTGTCTAGAAACAAAAAGAAACAAAAAAGTGGATGGATTAATTGTCAATGTGGTATTTATAGAGTCAAACAACTCATTAATTATTCATGTGGTATTTGAGTGTTACTTCGGTATTAATTGGATTAAAGTATCTCGTTTGGTAAAATCATGCACATGTGATATTTGACATGTGGTATTTGGCAAAATTAAAATGGTAAAATGACTTATTTCAAATAATTCGTTTGGCAGCGTTTTACTTAAATGAGTTATTTGGACAGTGAGTTATTTACAAATAACTCAAAAACGAGTTATTACAAATAACTTATACTCATGTGTTATTTCGAAATAACTCGTTTTATCACTCTGCTTTTACCAAATACCACATGTCAAATACCACATTTGCAAATGGTTCAACAAAACGAGATACTTTATTTCAATTACCACTAAAATAACACTGAAATACCACATGACAATAAATGAGTTATTTGACTCTACAAATACCACATTGACAATTAACCCATCCAAACGAACCCGTAAATAACTCACTTTTAGTTATTTGTAAATAACTCACTGTCTAAATAATCCATTTCAATAAAATACTGCCAAATGCGTTATTTGTGTTTGAACTCAAATAACTTACAAATAACCTACTCAAATTCTACATCCAAACGACTAAATGATAACATGAACAAACATGGTTGGTCGCAGCTGTATTAGGGCAAAAGTGATGGCGAGAGGAACTACTTCCATTGTCAAGACAAGCTTACCTTAGCTTGTGTATCAAGGCAAGGAACACTTAGAGATTTATACATCATTATCGATGTACTCTTTAACCAAAAAGATATACATAAATTGGTTTAGCTATTTATTATTATCGAGTGGAGGAAAAATAAAGCATTAATATGTTCATATGATATGATGTAGGGATGGCAAAACTATCCATAATCGTGGATATCCGTTCGAATTCGACCTGATCGGTAGAGTAAAATCCGAATTCGAAGGACTTTTAGTGGGTATGGGTAGAACCTGAACCCGAATATTGCAGGTAATGCGTAGGCATGGGTTTCTCACTATCCAACCCGAATCCGTCCGATTATACACATGCATATGTAGTTTGCCTAGAAATAATCATTATTTTTCTCCAACATATTTTATATTTAGCATATGAATATAATAGTTTACTGAATTGTGTTGTTTTAATTAATTTTCTTCATTCAAGTGAATTATTGTTGTACTTTTCCTCTTACGTAATTGAGAATACATGTGAATGTTAATATATTGGTTGGAGTTATGAAGAGAAATTATTACCCATGGATAACTGTGGATACCCGAAACCCGAACGGGTATGGGCATGGTTTTGATTTTCTACTCATTTCTAATGTGGGTATGGGTATGAGTAAAACTCGAACTACTTTGAGTAGGGTAACGAATATGCACTATCCGCCCCGACCCGACCCATTGGCAGCCCTAATATGATGATATTTACTTGAAAAGAGATTTTTGTGTGTGTGAATACAATACTTTAATATGCAATTCACACATTGCTCAATGTCAAAAGACCACTAAACACAATTTGAGATTTTTTTTAGTTGGTCGATCGCGGTCCGCTCAGATCACAACTCAAGCAGCCAATCTTGTGGTTATGGTCGTTTGGAAGTTGCGATTGTTTTGTTGAGATCGTCATTATGCATGTATTGTTTACAATGCATTGTTTTTTTAGCAGAAACAATACATGTATTGTTTCTGTGATGTGACAGAAACTATCACTCATTTTGAGTGATTGTTATATCTCAACTTTTAGTTGTGATTGTTGAGATAGTTGAGTTGAGATTGTTTTGTCTCAGCTTTTAGCTAATGCGACATACACAATCACACATACCAAACGTTGTATTCTACAATGCATCAAATTCGACAATACATGTATAATATTATACATGCATTCTCAACAATACATCTATTTAACAATCGCAACTTCCAAACGACCCCTCTGTCATTTAATTACCAATTGTAGTTTGTGGAACTCGATATCCATTGTAGTTTTCAATTCATTTTTTCTAATGTATAAAATTCGATTTACTTGAAAAATTAACAATTAAATTACTCCAAACACTATTTATGGTCGAGATTCTTTTATGTTATAAGGATCGGGGATGAATCCAACCTTATGGAAAGATTATAAAATTCTTGCGTTGAATACTTATGTAACAATGCTTGGTTTTTAGTCTACTAGTTGAAGTTGTTGATGAGATCAATATTCTTGTGGAGGTGTGGAGTTTGACACCTTGGGTTAAGCAATTTTTCCCCACTTTTTCACTATGTTGCTTTTTAGTCCTTCCTCTTATTTTTCTTTTTAGCCCTTCCCTTGTAAGATTATTTGCGTTCGAGTTCACAATGATTTATTTGTAAATATTGTCAATTCATTTTTAAATTTGAAAATGATTTCTTAATCTATATAAGAATAAGAAGTTTTTTTATGCACCTAAAATTTAATTTAATTAGGATGTACCATAAATAACTCTCACCAAATATTCATTAACCTAGTAATGTGAAAATAATATAATTAAAACTATATATCAAGGACGCATATGAAGATAAATATGACACATTTTTATAGGTAAGATTGAGATAATTCTAGGATCTTAATATGATAGGCTTTATCATTCCTATATTCAAAGTAGATGAACAAATATTATCAATTTCACGAGTTCGTAAAACAATATCATACATTAAACTAGTAAAGTTAATTATTCAAATTATTATGGTAAATCAGTGAAGAATAATGATAAATCGTACTACTTGGTCTCTAATATGAAATTCAACTCACATGATCAATTAATATATAGTAGTTTCAAACACTAACGCTGTACTTGATCTTTCTTGTATTTCTTTTATCGACCCCATTTAAATTTCTTACTCCGTCCCTCAATATACGAATATAAAGTTACAAACTCTTTTTGGAGTGAACATGACTATAAAGCCTAAGGTACCGATATAATTGTTTTTTTACTTTGAGAGAGTTATATAATAATTTCGTTGGTTGGCCATAATAATATATGTAAACTATCCTAAAGTATAATAAAGTAATTCCTTTGATTGGTAAGTCATCCTCGATAACTTCTAGCTTCTTTTGGTATCCTAATCGATGACAATGATGACCATCCTACGTTCACCAAGTTTTGGTAATATAAACTTGCAATACATATTCCATTTGAGCACAGCAAATATTCCCCTCAAGGGCCGACTTTGGAACCCCAAAACCTTGAGAATTCATCTACTTCCAAAATTCATGAGCTGAATTAAATAAATTACTTACTCACTTATTATAATTTGGATGCATGCTATTAATGAATTTGAAATAGCGCAGTTGTTTTAATAAATTCAAATTATTGGGATTTCAGATTTGGATGTAGTTTTGATCAATCAATATACTTTAGATGTAGACTTCTCGTATACAACACCTTTTGTTTTGAATAAACGGTTAAATTACATGTAACCAGTACTGCATGTTGTCAAATTTTACAATTTGAGATTATGAATCTGAAAAATGACACCTAACTTGCTCCTTATTACCAGAAAGACAAATCACGATAACACTAACATCATTCTTTTGTGTACCAGTAATTGTTGGTAAAGTAAAAATCTTTTTGATCAAATTGCTCTACTCTATAAATTTGCAATGAATTTATATTTTTTATGGTTAATAAAAAATTTGCATTAAGCATGGGAGCTGCAACTTGCAAAACTCCTTCTCAACTACAACCAGTGTGAAATCAAAACAATCAGCAACTTACAAAAACTTGAGAGTTGCTATCTATAACTGTGTAATACTATGGTACAATTTAACTTCACGATCGCAGTCTAGTTACCAACAACAACTTAACTTCATTCTCAGTTCTCTCAGCAAGCTGCATTGAGGTATAGATGTAAGCATTTCCATAACCTCTACTACATCTTTCTCTCCAAAACATACCTTATACATAATGACCAAAAATACTCTACTTTCTGCTACTAACATATTGTGACCCCCAACCATTGTCAAACAACCCGGTTCAATAAGGAGACCGTGTGGCAAATTTTGGGAATCGATAGAACTTCCTCATAACATTGGATATGGGGCAATGACAAAATAAGTGATCTCTTTGGTTCTTCTCCACCTGGAGAAAGAAAACAAGCATTCTCAACTGATATCCCCCAAGACACTCGCTTGTCTTTTGTTGTGATTCTGTTCATAACAACTAACCATAATGACATGCTATGTTTAGCGCTAAAAGGCCTCCCCACACAACCCGAGACTAATCTTCTGGAGGGTTGGGGACTCGTATGGATTTTCATACTGTTTTTATAGAATACTTAGATAAAATTTTACCATCCCATACCAGATGGGAGTCATTGAGTCATTGCGGGAAAGATGTGGCTTAGAGGCCTCCTCTACACTGTAGTATTATTATCCATATCCAGGTTGTTGTTAACTTAACTGAAGATCCCCGATTGCTTTCTACTTCAGCCTGTATTTCTTCACCATAAAATCGATAATGACCTAGCTCCAGCTAACAATTTTAAAATATGACGACTACTTCTTCAACCATGCAACTTATAATGACCTAGCTCCAGCTAACAAGTTCCAGATATGACGAACTACACATGTCTGATTCCATAACTTGAAGTTTCTGATCCCCTTCCACCATTTCTTATGTCGCTCGACTTTGGTAGTACAAAATTTATATTCCTTCATATGAAGGATATTCTCCACATACTGAATCATGTTTCCATCACATGTTTTACCGCTTACTCAAAATCACAAGGCTAATTTTATTGCCAACAATAAATTTGCTTATAATCTCTTTTTTTTTTTTTAATGAGGAGCGGTGTATATATTTCGTTATTTTATGTCCACCATGTTGACATTTAATTGAAATCCGGGGATCGTTTTGACACTTCTTATTTTTTTGGCTTACACCGCAATCCAATTAAAACTAAAACTGCTCCAATCTCGCACGACTCCGAACCCCCCAAAGCAAACGCATTTAATTTAAGTATTTAACTATTAAGCTTACCAAAAACAAAATACTTTGGTTTATTTGTACACTATCAAAAAATGAAAAATAAATAACTAACAATGAAAAAAATAAAAGAAACAAATTTGCTGGCTACAAGCAAACACAATACAAAAGCAAGGAACCGTTTCCCCTTCCTCTTCTTCTTCTTCTTCTTCTTCCTCCTCTCTCTACAGAGTCAAAACTACCACCAAACACCGCCGAATTCAATTTCTCGCCGACCGCCCAAAATCCCCCTTCCCTCCCCAATTTCTCGCCGGGAAAACTTCTCTTTCCCAATCTATCTATATGCTATTGCCGATCGATCGCTGCTTGCTGCTGCTGCTGGCGGGCGACGGACTTTCCTTCTTCCCGGTGACCGGTGGAATTTAACACTTCCTTCTCCCCCGATTATTATGAAGAACAACAGCAAAGGAAGCAACAGCAGCAAGAACACTACAAACACCACTCATGGCTTCCTTCCCAACTCTCTGAAATTCATTTCGTCGTGTATCAAGACTGCTTCCTCCGGTGTCCGCTCAGCTAGTGCCTCGGTTGCCGCATCGATCTCCGGCGATAATCAAAGCGGGGATAGAGACCAGGTTTGTTCCCTCTCTTTTTTCTGTTGTCTTCTTTGTTTGTTCAAAGTCTGGCTGGGTTAGAAATGGAAACTCTGAGATTATTTGGATTGTCGTGGATTGGGCGGCGAATCGAACTGATTTGTTTGGATGCTGGGAAAGTTGGGGAGTGGGGAAGATTTGGGAATTGGGAGATTCATTTTACTTGTTTTGGGGTTTCTTTGTCTCTTGCGCTTTGTGAATGTAGAGTTTGTGGACTGAATGGGACTGTTATTTATGGCGTAGGAGGACTAAGATGGTTTCTGGGTAGTGGAAGGGTCTTATTTTTCCTTTTATCTGTCTTTGGGTACCGGTTTCAATTTCTGCTGATCTTGCTTTTTATGCAACTTTTATCCACCCCGCAAAAGGGTTGCCACTTGACGACTTCATTTGATCAAGATGATGATATCTTGACATTGGGGAGGGTTTGAAGAAAAAGTGATAGATAATTTAGCTGGTGGGATTTCATAGCAGTTATTCGCTCTGTTCGTATTTGTGATTTAGAAGGCATCCAGCTGGGTTGTGGATATTGCTGGGTCAAAACTTGATGTCCCTTCTTGGCGAGTTTTTTTGTTTTCGGACAGAGAGTTGTGAACTTTTTTTGTTAATGTATAACTCTTTTGATTGATTCTTTGTAGCAGTGTGCTTAGTAATGTATGGTAAAGAGAGGGTTTGCAGAAGAATGGGATATAAAAAACTTGCTTCCTAATGGGGAGCTAGGTTGATGCTTTCGAGTCATGAGTGCCGTAATGGTTAATTGTGAACATTTTCATTTCTGGTTTGATGTTGCTGCTCATTACTAGATGACCACGTTGATTAATGGTTGACATAAGTTGTACCCTCCTCCATTGGTGTGAACAGGTGCTGTGGGCCTCATTTGACAAGCTACAGCTTAGTCCATCCTCCTTCCGAAATGTGCTCTTACTTGGGTACTCCAATGGTTTCCAAGTGATCGATGTTGAAGATGCCTCTGGTGTGACTGAGCTCGTTTCAAGACGGGATGATCTGGTCACATTTTTACGTATGCAGCCACTCCCTGCTAAGGCTGAGGGTTGTGAAGGATACAGAGCTGCACATCCTTTGCTCCTAGTAGTTGCTTGCGATGAAACTAAAAGCCCATCAGTTGTTATCAATGGGAGAGATGGATTGATCAGAGATGGCTTCAATGAGAATCAAGCAGGAGGCTTTGCCCTCTCTCCCACTATTGTTCGTTTTTATTCTCTGAAATCGCACAACTATGTTCATGTTCTAAGGTTCCGTTCCCCAGTTTTTATGGTTAGATGCAGCCCTCAGATAGTGGCGGTGGGCCTCGCTACACAGGTATGAAGAGCTTACACTCAATTCTTTATGGTTATCTCGAAGGTGCACCTCCTTAGTATTTTTTCAAAGCTTGTAATTTGTTTTAACATTCTACTGCAGATATACTGCTTTGATGCTCTCACTCTAGAGAACAAGTTTAGTGTGCTCACATATCCTGTCCCTCAACTGGCGGTCCAAGGAGGGATTGGGGCAAATACTGGTTATGGGCCAATGGCAGTGGGTCCGAGGTGGTTAGCTTATGCTTCTGACAATCCATTGGTATCAAATACTGGTCGCCTAAGTCCACAAAGTCCTACACCTCCTATGGGTGTAAGTCCATCAACTTCACCAGGCAGTGGCAATTTAGTTGCTCGTTATGCTATGGAATCGAGCAAACAGTTAGCTACCGGATTGATGAGTTTGGGTGATATGGGCTACAAGACTTTGTCTCGATACTGTCAAGATTTTATCGCTGATGGTTCTGGTTCACCTGTCTCTCCAAATTCTAGTTGGAAAGTTGGACGAGTTGCAGCTCATTCTGCAGATGCTGATACTGCTGGAATGGTCAGTTCTCATAAGCTCAGACAGGCTTTTGATATATCTGTTTTCCAATTCCAGAATAAAAAAAAGAAAAGGGAAGATGATTCACTGCATGTTTATGAGCTTTTGTTTTGCTGTTTCTTTCTTTCCCCCATGTGTTTAATCTGAACTTTTCCAGAAGATGCTTAGAGGTTATGTAGTTTCTAGACTTACTAAGCAGTAGTAGGGGGATTTTCCTGGATTTCCAAGCTACAGTTTTATGCATATCTAGTTACTTTTATTAATCAAGCATAAGTCAAGGCTTACTCAAATCTCACTTCAATTTTTGCAGGTTGTTGTGAAAGATTTCAACTCCAGAGCTGTGATTTCGCAATTTAGAGCTCATACAAGTCCCATATCTGCCCTATGCTTTGATCCGAGTGGGACGCTTTTGGTTACTGCATCAATTCATGGGAACAACATTAATATATTCCGGATCATGCCGTCCTCTGTTCACGGTGGTTCTGGTGCAAAGAATTACAATTGGAGTTCTTCTCATGTGCACCTTTACAAGCTTCATAGGGGCATAACTTCTGCGGTACATAAACTTTTCTTCTTGTGATTTGTCAATGAGGTAGCTTGATTCTCAAGGAACAGTGCGGTTAGTTATCTCATGGTGTGCTTATTTGTGGTATTCCCAGGTGATCCAGGATATTTGCTTTAGCAGTTATAGTCAGTGGGTTGCCATAATTTCATCTAGGGGCACCTGCCACATATTTGCACTTTCACCTTTTGGTGGCGAGAGTGTTCTCCAAATAAAAAACTCCGAAGTAGATGGGCCAATCCTATTACCGGTTTTTTCTCTACCATGGTGGTCCACCCCATCATTCCTGGTGAACCAGCAATCTATGTCTGCATCTCCACCATCGTCTGTTACTCTCTCTGTGGTGGCTCGAATAAAGAATAACCATTCTGGCTGGCTTAACACAGTTAGCAATGCGGCATCATCTGCTGCAGGAAAAGCATCAATGCCATCTGGTGCTGTTGCTGCTGTCTTCCACAATTGCGTGCCGCAAGATTCCCAGCCTTCTCATTTGAAAAAAGTTGATGCCATGGAACACCTGTTAGCTTATACTCCATGTGGACATGTGGTTCAGTACAAGTTGGTGACTTCACTTGGTGGAGAACCTAGTGAAGCTACTCCAAGAATTGGTTCGGGTTCTTCTCTGCAGGCTCCAGATGAGGAACTACATGTGAAAACTGAATCGGTTCAGTGGTGGGATGTTTGTAGAAGAGCAGATTGGCCAGAAAGAGAGGAGCATATCAGTGGGCTTACTCACACCAGACACGACTATTCAGATATGACAATGGATACTTCTGACTGTGAAGATAACGGGACTGGAAAAGTTCGCACTTCTGATATGGATATGATGAAATCATATGAACAGTCTCACTTGTATCTTGCAAATGCTGAAGTCCAGATGAGTCCCTGGAGAACACCGCTCTGGCAGAAATCCAAGGTATTTTGATTATGATATAGTTGAGGAAAATCTGCGTCTTGATGTTCTGGTTTTTGAACACTCCTTCACCATTGAAATAGGTGTATTTCTATGCAATGAGTGGCATTGAAGGCGACGAGCAGAATGTTGCTGAAGATCACTCCGGTGGAGAGATTGCTGTAGAGAAGGTTCAAGTTCAGGAAGTTGAAATCAGGCGGAAGGATTTGTTACCTGTTTTTGACCATTTTCATAGAATTGCTGATTGGAGTGACAGGTAAATCTGCTTCTTTTTTTTCCCCGAAAATAATTGTTCATTGTGTGTCAACTGCATTCTGCAACACACCATCCTAGATACTGTTCATTGTGTGTACCCATCTTCTCTTATCTTGCATTTTTTTCTCCTCATTATTAACTTGCTTATATGTGATCAACTAGTAGGCACCAATTGATATATCCAGTTGATCAAGAACCAACTTCAAAATGTTATACACAGGCCCTTATCTAACATTTACCAAAACACACTTCTACTTGTTCTAGTTGTTTCGTTTGCCAACTTCTCCCTACTCTAAATTGGTGTCATCTTTTATCTGAACTTCTGCTTAATCTGTGAAGTTGCATCTTTTATATCTGTGATTTTCGCAAATGGCAATGGAATCAGTATTTTGAATTCTGGTTCAGTGCCCTGAGATTGATGGAATGTAGAGAATCTTTTCCACTCTTTCTCTTCTCCCTGAGTTAGTATTTGATTAAGCTTAGTGTTTCCATGCTCTGAGAGTGATGGAATGTTTGATTTATCTTTTTCTTTTCTTGTTCAATGCTCTGAGATTGATGGAATGTAGAGTACCTTTTCCACTTTTTTCGTTTCTCCCCGAAGTTGGTGTCTGATTAAGCTTTTCTTGCTAACAGCAGCTTTCCAAGTGATAACTTCCATCGAAGAGAAGCAAATGAAAGACTTTCATAAAAATTCTAGTAGAATCGAGAATGAAGTTTTCATTTTGTACATGCCAGATCATGAATTAGTAACTGCATCCAATCTCAAACAAAATCCCAATTGTTTCGAACTTGCTCTTTTTTTTGGAATGGAATATTTATGGAATCCCCATAACCCATAAATAGGGTCAAACCTTATTTCATGGTATTTACCTCTTTCTTATTCTTAAGCAAGTCCCTGAGAGGGCATAAATGATCCTGTATGGTCTCTTTGAACATGTATCCTGAGCAGCAGAGTTTCTTTCTTCCACACAACTCTTACTTAAATTATTTTGGGAACCATTCCTTTCCATCACCCTCTGCAGGGAACTTCGAAGGGAGAGATCTACTCTGTCTACTGGATCTGTTGCAGCCTTCCAGCCTAAGATGTTTACATCCAGCTCTGCCCCAAACTCAAATGGCGGTAATTCATTTTTGTCAAATATGGACTGTGCATGGCTTATTAACCTTTTCGTTGCAGCTCACTCCAGACATTATTGGTTTTCTGACAGGGTCATCAACAAACTTGTATATATCTGCTCAACATAATCCCGGAAAATTTGGCGGGAGAGGAGGGATTTCGGGCTTAGCTTATCAAAACCCAAGTGACAATAACAGTGGCTTGCTTTCTTTTAAGCCAACACCAATGAGTATCTCTCCTGCTGAAGAAGATAATAATAACTCTGTGCATAGCGATGTAGTATCCTTAACCCATGGCTCGCCTTCTCCCGGAAGAAATATGGGAAATGAAGGCAGGTCAACAAATAGTGTTCTGACCAGTGAATCTTCAAATGCAAGCTCCAATCGTTCTGATGTGAGTGCAAATATTATAGACGAGGGAATGATGGTGAATGAGTCGCCAGATTTCGAACAGCTTTTCCAGGAGGGCTACTGTAAAGTTGCTGCCCTCTCTGAATGCTGTGAATCCGACAAGGGCAAAGTCGTCAATCCATCGGATAACAATGCCAGTCCTCAAGGATTGGAGAAGCCTGATGATGACGATGATGATGACATGCTCGGAGGTGTCTTTGCTTTCTCAGAGGAGGGTAAGCAATTTTCAATATTGAATGCTCAATGATAATCAGTTAGAATGCATATTGCATGAGTAAGCATGACCAAGATATTCTGCTTATGATCATTACATGCATGGGTCGTCGAACAGATATGATAACCTTTTCAACAAGTACGATTGGTTATTCTTATTTAGTTAGTTGGTATGTTTTGGTAATCTCTACTAGATTTATCAGATATCACGAAGGTCTCAACTAACTTGGTTGAAGTGGTTATGGCTATTTTGGTTTCTGTTAATTTTGTCGGATTGGTTGAGCCATTTTCTTCTGCCCGTAAAAGAACTCATTCAAACTTAGTTGGTTAGGTCATTACCAAGCTGAGTAACCGTATGAATGTCCCTATGACATTCTTCATTTGATACACCAATTAGAGAAAGAACTTGTATAGAACATTCAACTGCTCCATCTGGGCTAACATGAAGTTACTATAACCTGATCGAACCCTGTTGTGTTGCTTATTGCGTACAGGTTAATGTCAGCATCCTCCGGTTGTGCCATAGCTGGCTGATGAAAGTCGCATTCTGTCTATTTGTGAGAAGTGTCGGCCACCGGAGGAGGGACGTGGAGGGAGGGAGGGGTGTGTACTAATTGGGAAGGCCACAAGCGAAAAATCGCTTTGCAAACCAGTGTGTGGCAATCAATGGCTACTGACTTATGTGAATTCCAGGGGAAAGAGAAGAGGGTCATTGCATTTGGCAAGAATCTCTGTCGATTTGCTTCTTCTAATTCTAGTTGTACATGTTGTAAATTCCATAAAAATTCACAGGATATAGCTTGATTTGTGTGGGGGTAAAAGAAGGGTTCTCTATGTGTTGTGTAACATTATTATTCATTCTTGGCAAAAAGGAAAAAAAAAGGAAAAAGTGGATGAAAAATTATTTGCAATAAAGAAAGGAACACCGCTACATCTTTATTTTAATACTATTTTTTTTCCTGTCATATCTCTATCTACCTGGTGGTAATCGGTATTTCGGTTAGTAGTGAAACTGGTAATTGAACGGGTAATCGGCGGTTATCGGTTGCACCGATAAATGGTAGTACTGATAGTTGGAAGTGGGATTGGGGCTGGCGGTACCGAATATTATCAGGGTACAGCAGGTTATCTTGTTATTCGGAATACCGGGAACACCAATCCTCTTCTCGTACGAATTCGACGTCTCAACGATCTCTACTAAAAAGTACAATCCTCTTCTCTTATTTCTATCGGCGACAACAATGACAACGATGACATTGGGAAGGGCGACGGATCCGCCTCCGACCTTTGGAAGCTATCGTCGGACACCGATGATGGATTCTCTGATATGTTCAACATAGAGGATGCCTGCAGCGAAGGCGGTGACTTGCAAGTAGGGCTGTTAATGAGCCGAGTCGAGCCGAGCTTTGCCATAGTTCGGGCTCGGCTCGTTAATATATTTCCAGGCTCGAGCTCAGCTCGTGTTCGTCACGAGCTTTAATGTGCAAGCTCGAGCTCGACTCGAGCTCGGCTCGTCAAATAAGCTTAACGAACCCAAATTCGAGTTCAGCTCATAAAATGTTCATAATAGCCCAAGATTGACATAGAACTGTGCACAAAATTACATTCTAACCTATAGCAAAGTCTAGCAAAGTAAAAGACAATATTTATCTCAATTTCAATACATAAAATCCATGAATTCTAAATTTTTTTTATATCAAACCATTAAATGAGCTTGTTCGCGAGCTTTCGAGCTGAACATGGTATGGCTCGAGTTCGGCTCCTTTAGTTAACGAGCTTGTTCGTGAGCCGGCTCGATTAAAACGAATCGAGTGTCGAACGAGTTTTTCTCGAGTCGCACACCGAGTCGTTCATGAGCGGCTTGGTTCATTAACAGCCCTACTTGCAGGGGATATTCGAGACTCCTTGTTCCTCTCCCTACCAGTCGAGTGACTTTGTTTCTCTCCTTATCGGTCAAGTCCGGAGCCGAAGGCGGCGTTCGAGAAATGGGCAAACGAGTATGGGTAACCAATTGGTAACCGGTAACAGCCTATTCGGTTAATCGGTTATCCGGATAGAAAATTTCACAAATACTATGAGAGAGACTCTTATTTTTCAAATAACAGATTACTGTCTTTTTTTTCAAGGTTGTTAACCCATATTGGACTGTCGTACTGGCTAGAGGATTGGGTGGCAGGTTGGTGGTTCAATCCGGGATTGACCTGTCTAACCCGTTTGTAAAAAGGGATGTATATTTGGAGTTACTTAAACAAAATTGGAGGACCAAATCAATAATTGTCCTATGGTCTGTTTTGTAAATAAACTCGGGTTTACGTGGTTAAGACTCCAATTTCAGGATTAAGAAATAATAATAAAAAAAACATTCCCTTACCTCTTGCCTAAGATTGTATATCTTGATCATGTCCCTTTCGTCCCTCTTTTTTCTCTTGGTGGGCTGGAGAAGATTTGTGATGCACTGGTGCTGCTGGGTGCGGCTCCACGGACAATGAACAATGTCCGGGTGGTCTCCAACCCCGGACCAGTCTTGTCGGGTTAACTGCCCGGGTTTGATGGGTTGTGACCGGATCAAAGCGGGTTTGACTAAAACAGGCGAACTCTCCAACGGGTGTTTGGAAACTGTTCTTCCCACCAGGTTCGAGTTAATCGGGGTTGACAACCTTGCCTTTTCCAAGTATGTTATGATTCATTTTTTTTTAAATCCCAAATTATCCACTCCTTTTGGTCCCACTTTTTGTCACTTTCTACTTTAATTATGCGTAACATTAACAAAATCTCAATATGTATTGACAACATAGTTACAAGAAATATGTTTACCTCTATAATGCAGAAGTACGTATAAAATTCGTTTAATAGAACGTTTGTTCCCGTATTATTGTTGATTCGTCTAATATTTTCCATTTGTTTGATGTGTTCTCTAAAAAAAATTTGTTCCATATATCAAAACGACAATAAAACTATTTACATATAAATACCATAACATATGCATGTTGACCAAGCATGCACGCACGCCAACCAAGTGATAAACAAACGGGGCTAAGAGGGATAAATTGGTAAAAGAAAAAAATGAGTGCAAATACCACATGAACAATGCGATTACTTATAATCTATCTAAACTTGATATTTCGTACAAATCACATAACAAAACAACATGTATTGTAGCAGATTGTATTTGTGTAGTAATTGGTCTGAATAACATGTTTGACAAATACCAATACAAATGGCATGCTTTTTTCATGAGTGCTGAAATTTATTCACCAACAAAGGGAAGAGCCCATAAAAAATGGACTAACTTTGAAAATATGCACAACAATCGAAAATGGAAAGTGGAAAGCCAAACACATGATATCGTGTGAAAATAAATCACTGAAGCATGGCGATTAGAAACGGAAAAGAAGTACAATCAAGGAAGGCTGATGTAAGGATGTTCTTTAATTTCCCAATAGAAGGTGATGAAAAGTTATCAAATCTCGACGGGAGAGAAGACTAGAATGTTAAGCCATATACTCGTTGCCCTATATTGGCTCGAGCCCACTACTCCTGTCAATCAAGGATTCTGCAACTTGCATTGTATATATTTGTCACCTTCTTCTGTTTTGGACGTAAGACAATACGAGTAGTAGTCGGAGAGGTTCATCTCTAACATGGACTAGTCCTGTCAATCATGGATACAACGTAAACTGATCGTGCTTGTCTTTTCATTTTGTTTCGTTATCAAATTCGCTTCGTTATCATGTTATCAAATTAAGCATTCCGAGGGAATCTCTATTCGTTGGAACTCCAAGAATTATGTTGCCTGGAAGTTTCAATTCCGATATTCATCAAAGGCGAAGGCCTTCTCGGTATGCTTGAAGGAACCTGTCAGAAACACATTTATTTAGAGTTTCTATTATTATATTAGGTAGAATAATTATAATTATAGTTAGTAGAGATTTAGTCGTATTAGGATTATTATTAGGGTTTTCTAGTATTTCCCTATAAATATGTACTTTGGGTTTACGTCATAATTAATCAAGAACAATATTCAGAAGAATCTCCTAAACCCTAGTTTATCCTCTCAACTCCTAATTTCTCGTCTCATCCTAGTCCAAGGCCTCGGCCGATTCCCAATTCTATTCTTCCTCATCTAAATCCCTAATTCTTTCTCTCAAACGCTAAATCCCTAATTATCACGAGTGCCGAAGATCAGTATCGAGAATCCCTAGAAGCGAGGTTCTCACAATTGGTATCAGAGCCCAGTTGTGGCACTCGTACCATGGTTTTGACCAACTTAGAAGAGCTCTCCGTCAAAGAACTTACAAAGCTTCTGAAGTTGAAGCTGGAAGAAGTGACTAGGAACGAGGTGACCTCGTCCTTGCCGCTGTCCGCGAACATCGCGCAGACTGCTCCACACAAAACCGCAACCACCGCGCCAAAAGAGTCGATGAAGGAAGATGCACCGCCATTGTCGGAGATCGCAACTGCAGAATTGGATTTCGAAGATTGGTTGGAACAACCTGCGTTCCCAATCGAATTCAAGCGAGGTGGCACCACCACTGCTGTGAAGGCCGAGAAAGCAGCTGCTGCAGCAGCTATCTCTCCTGCATCATCACCACCATTGCCCGCCGTTGCCGTTGCGCGCAACACCACCAAGAGTATCCTGGCAAACGAGCCGACAAGAGCAATGGCGGTCGAGGTTCAATCAACTCCCGAACACGCCGAAACCTCCATCAACGGGGGCGAACAACAACCAAAATCGGAAGAAGGACAGCAGGCCGAACGTCGAGTGGAGGCGACCGTCGAGGTTCTTTCTCTGGCAGTGGTCCTCGAGACCCCCAGCACGCAATCATGTGAGACGCTGAGGCAGAAGAAGGATGAAGAAAATAAGCAGAGAACAAGGCGGAGCCGCGTGATGAACTGGCGATTTCGGAAGAAGATGACGGCCGCAGCTGTGGCTACGTCAGCCTTCGAGAAGACAGAGACGGAGTGCGGCCGCGACTGACGCCACGAAGCTGAGCGACGTTGTCGTGGTGTCCGCCTTTCGATGAGGAAGGCGACGAAGAGCTTGACGCCGGGGATCGAGTCGAAGAATGAGAGGAAGAAGAAGTCGATCGACGCGGAGGCGGATGAGCAGAAGGATTTGACGGTGGCTCTCCTCGTGTCGTCGATCAGCAGGAAGAGGAGTCGGAGGACGGCGCCAGAAGTGCGGCAGCAGCTTAGCAGCCGGGTTGTTTGCGCGTTGCCGGAGAAGGAGGCGAAGGGTTCGCCAAGGAAGAAGGAGCTATTGGGCGGCGGATCGAGTAGGCCTTCCTGCCGCTTGAAGATTCCGTCGAAGAAAGAGGAAGCGACGGAGTTGGCGACGGCGGACGGTTCGCCGAGGAGGAGCGCGCCACCGAAAAAGAAGAAGGTGAAGACGGCGGCGGTGTCGGGCTGGCCTCGTGTTCACCGAGCAGGGTGGCGGCGGCCCTCTCGAGAACCCTAGGTCACCAGGCCGGGTCGGGGAGCAGCAGCCGCGAGTCGGGCGGGCCGATCTCGAGTTTCTGGGCCACACTGTTTGGGTCGCTGATTTTGTTGGGCCGAGAAGCTGGGTCCGGAAGCGCAGCAGCAGCAGCCGCACCAACGCTCTCGTTTGGACCAAGTGGTGCGAATCTCTAATGCGAATGGGCCAAGCAGAGCAGGCCCATGTCCTGAGGACTGGGAAGAGACAAAGAAGTTTGTTGGGCTTGATCAACAAAGCGGCCCGAGTCAAGTGAGACTTGGACCAATAATTTGCTCTCTTATTGGATCTAATTTGCAAGTGAATATTGAGCCCAACTCGGGCTGGAAGGAAGCGGGCTTACATGGAGTTCTTGGGTTAGTCAGTAGGCTCTTAAATGAGCCAAGCCCAAGTGAAGTTGAAAGGAAGATAAAAGGGCTTAATATTGATTTAGGCTCTAACTCTTTCTTCCAAGTATTTGTGGGCCAAGTCAAGGATAAGAGCAAAGAAGATTGGGAAAGGCTAGAGCTTAAATTCGCCACCAAGACCAGAGAGGGATTTATGGAGCAGCAAGAAGAACAATTTCCCAACTCTTATTTCATGGACCTCGAAACAGAAGGGGAGGAATTATTCGGCTATGACGAACGTGACATACGTCACGTGGTGAAGGAAAGACAAGGAAAGTGGGGGTTGCGCGAGAAGAGTTCATTCAAGGGATCGAGCGCAATTGGGAAAGAAGAAAGCGGAAGGTCAAGGAGGTAGAAGTCAACTACAACATTGAGGTCAAGGTTGGTCTCAAGGGGGATGGAATGTCAGAAACACATTTATTTAGAGTTTCTATTATTATATTAGGTAGGATAATTATAATTATAGTTAGTAGAGATTTAGTCGTATTAGGATTATTATTAGGGTTTTCTAGTATTTCCCTATAATAATGTACTTTGGGTTTACGTCATAATCAATCAAGAACAATATTCAAAAGAATCTCCTAAACCCTAGTTTATCCTCTCAACTCCTAATTTCTCGTCTCATCCTAGTCCAAGGCCTCGGCCGATTCCCAATTCTATTCTTCCTCATTTAAATCCCTAATTCTTTCTCTCAAACCCTAAATCCCTAATTATCATGAGTGTCGAAGATCAGTATCGAGAATCCCTAGAAGCGAGGTTCTCACAGAACCACTGTGAAACCATCTCTTTTTCCTTTTCTCTCAGCACGAATTCAGAGGAACTTAAAGCAAAGATGAAATGGATTTCCAATGATTCATCGAAAAGTTTGAATAAATTTGCATTAACATGTCGCCTTGAAAGATGCTGCAAGATTCCCCAATACAGAAAATTCATGAAGGAGCTATTAGCAAACAAAAAGGCATGTAATAATGTTGCCTATGTAACCCTCAACGAAACATGGTCAGATTTATTGAATAGAAGATCATTACTGGAGAATCTTTGGGATCCATGGGTTTCTTACCCTGTACTATATTGACTCTATAGAAATTGATAAATATTTTGCTCAATGTTGTCAGAACCGATCCGGAGTATGAACAAGTATAACGAGTGGTTTACATTTTATTGGTTTAACTGGTATTTAAAAATCATTAATGAAATGATACCTCTTAAACAAAAGTATTATAAGTAGAACAATCAAAATAACACTTTAAACTTATAGTACAAATCACTAACATAAACAATTAAAATACGGCAAAACACACCTGTATAGCTATAACTATCAACTTTTTAATAAAATAGCCACTTTTTGGAAAATACACTAAAATAGTCATTTCGTTCATAACTTTAACTACACTATGGTAGATGCTACTGGACTAACATTTTTTTTTATGACATGGATATTTTTCATCTTGACTTGAAACCTTGGATTTTCAACAAAAACTACAAATAAAAATAATACCGAATTGAAACCCTTTTGATTCTTTTCTCCATCTTCTCTCTCTTTCCAGACGTCTCTCTCTCTCACCCTCACTATGATACCATAGACCCCCCGAAAGCAAAAGCAAAAGCCGCCATAGCCAAAAGCTCTGCCATCGCCTTCGTAACAACTTTTTCCGCAACAACAAATGTAGCCATAGCCGGCGAATCCTGATTCCATAAACTCCCGGGTCCAGATAGTATAACAACAGTATATTTGTTGTTACTATAACAACAAGGACAAAAAGGTAATCCAACCAAACACAATTAAAATCAAAAATCAAAAACTATTTTTTCTCCGTCCCATCACATCCAGATCTCATTTTGCCTTCTTCCTTTCATCCGACGACTCAGCTCCCTGAAACAGCTGCGACAGCTGGGCGTCGGGAGAGCATCTCCGACGGCCTGCCTTCCGATCACCCCCGCAGTGGCAGCGCTTCTACTCCGCCATGCTTCTTCCTCCGCCGCCCCTATCCCTACTTCTTCTGTCACCATGCGTTTGAGGTCGTGAAGGCGAGGAAGAACGTTGTCGCTAGAGAAATCGGAGATTACGAGGTGTCGCCGATCTTACGATAGCTCCAAGACGAGCCCAGATTTTGAGATCGTCTCTAGAGGCTCGCAATTGTGAGTTTGTGATTCAAATCTCTATATTCCTCCCCCTCTATTTCTTTCGATTCAATTGAATCTTGCGTGAATTGATTTTTGAATTGAATCGGATCTTGATGTTTAGCGGAGGGATTGTGTTTGCAGGGACGGTGGCCACCGGGCTTGTGTTTTGTTTCCCTCGGCTTTTCTACGGTGGCGAAATGGAGAGGAGGGAGGGGGCTCGAATGTTAAATTCTGTTTCTGCATTGTTTTTTTGGAGAAAATGGAGTGACTAGGAAAGGATAAACAAAGCTCCGTAGCGGTGATTAGTGATTAAGAGTAGGATTTGCATGAGTTAAATATTTAATGCCACCCCACTCGGCCACTCCACTGTTCTTTGAGCAATAATTGGGTATTTTTATCTCAATTGTCATTGTTATTGATTTTTTGGTATCCACCTGGAGGGGTTAAGAGCAGCAATTGGTATTGTTGGTACCCTAAAGAAGCTGGTCCCGTACGTACATGCGGAAGGGAGTCGGATTGTAAAATTATTCCATTGATATGGTGGGGAAGCTGGATCTGGTGGGGAAGATCTTCTCCTTCCTAGTGTTGGAGATGTGAGGGCAAGTCATCTTGAAGTAGCCTTCACCGTCCACAACGTAAGCCATCTCGAAGAGCAATGACAGGCGCAGCCATGGATTTTGGTTTGTGACACGTTCAAGCTGTGACTTATGTAAGACGGGTAGATTGTATCCACAAGAAAAGCAAGCCGGATTCCTTCGATGGGATTTGGGAACAAACAGGAAGAAGTCCCAAATCAGAACATGGTTATATATGTTTTTTTTTTGTGATAATGGTATTCATTTTCAGGTTTCTTTTCATAATGCAAACCAGAAACACAATAAAGCAAACCACAAAAACAAACTAGAAACATCTTAATGCAGACCAAAAATCTATTAAAACAAATCAGAAACCTCACAAAGCAAACCATAGAATTTTCAAAAACACACCAGAAAACTCATAACGCAAACCACAAACACGATAAAGCAAACCACAAAAACAAACCAGAAACCTCACAAAGCAAACCACAGAATTTTAAAAAACACACCAGAAACCTCATAATGCAAACCACAAATACGTTAAAGCAAACCACAAAAACAAACCAGAAACCTCCTAATGCATACCACAAATCTCCTAAAACAAACCACAAACCCCTCAATGCAAACCACAAAATTTTTGAAAGCAAACCAGAAAGTTCTCAATGCAAACCACAAACACGATAAAGCAAACCAGAAACTTGTCAATGCAAACCACAAACGCGATAAAGCAAACCACAAAAGGCATACAAAAATGTGAGAAACCAAACCATAAATCTCACAATGCAGACCATAGCATCCGGTGGTCGTTGACCGTTGACCAGTCAACGAAGTTCTTTGACCAAACTCCGATGACCGTCAGTGAGCAGATTCCGACGCCGATAGGCATATTCCGGCCCCGATGACTAGATTCCGACGCCGGTAAGCATATTCCGGCGACGGTGGCATATTCCGGCGGGGAAAAGCATATTCCGGTGACCGGCGGCCAGATTCCGGCGACCGGTGACCGAATTCCGGCGGCCAAAATTTTTTTACAGAAAATAAAAAAATATTTTTTATTTTTTAATTATTTTTTCATAATGACAATTATACCCCTGCTTTGATTTTACACTAGTCAACTCAACTAATAAAAAGTCATCACAACCCTAGCCTCCTATTGGTTGGAGACTAGTGTTGTTACAATATTTTTTTTTTTTTTTTTTGACAAAAGATAATCTTATATTGATTCACAAAAAAGGTAGTTACACCCTGGAATTCAGCCAGGTCTGGTAATCAAAAGAACGGCTACTGGTTGGGTACAAAGAAAGGGCTTTCCTAGCCACCATATGGGCTACCCTATTGTTACGCCGACCTACAAACCGTAAACTAGAACCTGCTTGGACCTGGAGACAACTATAAATTTCTTCAAGAACAGCTCCCATCCTGCTATCTCCAAGATCCCCCCGATTGAGCTTGTCAATAATGACTTTGGCATCGCCTTCAAACCTCACGGCAGTAAGGCCTAGCCCACGACACCAAAGCACTGCCTCCCTAAGCACCAACAGCTCCACAACCATCGGGTCATCAATAAACGGGAATTGCACACCCGACGCCAAACTGATCCCTCCTGAAGGGTACAGAAGCACCATTCCCCCAGCTGAATGAGATCCCCTCCTAATGGCCCCATCCCACCGACAAATCATCCTCTGGTCCCCTGCAACAATCAACAGCCCTGGGCTCACGGGAGCGGCTTGCGGGACAGACCGGACAGGCAGCCCAACCCATTCCTCATATTGCTGAGTGAACTGGCGCATCAGCACATGGATCCCAAATTGCTTCCCTTCAAAAACCACCCAGTTACGAGATCGCCAGATGCGCCAGAGAATGGCAACCACCGCCATAAACACCGTTGGCTGATTGGCCAAAGCCAGTAACTTTTTAAGGAACAAAGGAAACGTTTGACGAGGCAAACCCTCACCCAAATAGTCCAAACCCGAGTAATCCCAGAGAGCCCTCGCCACCGGACAATAAAGGAACAGATGCTCCAAAGATTCTGTGTTAGCCCAGCAAACCGGGCAACGAGGGTGTACCGGAATCTTACGTTCAATAAGAGCCTCAGTCGTTGGGAGGGCCCGAGAGAGGATTTGCCAGACAAATACCTTTAACTTCGGGGGAATGTTTGCCTCCCAGAGCCGAATCCAGCTTGCTTTATCCATACAACTGACAGAAGATTTCCACCCACCCCGCCTCTTATCGAGCGTAACAGCCAGGTGGTAGGCAGATTTAACCGAAAATAACCCATCCGCTGCCTCATTCCAAATCAACCTGTCTTCCATATTCAGCCTCGGAAGAGGAATACTTTTAATAGCTCGACAGGTAGGAGGATCAAACCACTGAGCAAGCTTGCGGTCACACCAACGCCCTTCCCCAGGACAAAGAACGTCAGCTACCACAGGGTCTCCCCCTTCAGGCAGTATACAGGGGTTATACTGCAGGGGGTCCAGCTGAAACTGAGGGATCCAATTGGACTTTAACAGAGAAACCGACTGGCCATTCCCGATTTGCCATCTTAAACCCTGTTCCAATAACTGACGCCCAAAGAGGATACTCTGCCACCCCCAGGAAGGCCGGGATCGGGCTGAAGCATCAAGAAAGGTCCCATTAGGGAAGTACTTCCCTTTATACACTTGGGCCAGAAGGGATTGGGGCTCAGTAAAGATACGCCACCCGATTTTGGCTAACAGGGCCTGATTAAACTGCTCAAACCGACGAAATCCCATCCCCCCATCATGCTTGCTTCTGCACATTTGACGCCAGGAGATCCAATGAATCTTTGACTGTCCCTCTGCTGCCCCCCACCAGAAACGAGCCACATGTTTATCTAGGAGACGGCACAGCGAGAGTGGCAATCTGAAGCAAGACATGACATGCAAGGGTAGAGCCAAAGCAATAGACTTAATGAGGGTCTCCTTAGCCGCCCAGGATAACATTTTCTGTTTCCAACCTTTTAGCCTCTCTAAAAGTTTTTCTTCCAAGTACCGGAACGTTGCCATTTTCGACCGAGCGAAAAGCGTGGGAAGCCCTAGGTACTTATCATGGACGCCTACTGCTCCAACCCCCAGAATTGTAGCCAGGAATTCCTGATCAGGCAGCACAATATTTTTACTAAAGCATACTGCCGACTTTTCCAGGTTCACTCGTTGACCGCTCAATTCCTCATACTCATTCAAAACCACAATCAGATTCTCACATTCCTGAAGAGTACCCCTCAGAAATAAGTAGGAATCATCAGCGAAGAATAAATGAGAAATCCTGGGGGCACGAGGGGCCACCTTAACACCCTGAAGTTTCTTTTCCGTAATTGCCTTTCTCAAGAGGGCCGTAAACCCTTCAGTGCATATAACAAATAACAAAGGAGACAACGGATCTCCCTGCCGAAGCCCCCTAGAGGAAGTAAAATAACCAGACGGGGTTCCATTCATAAGTACGGAAAAAGAGGCGGAACGAAGGCACTCAAGAATCCAACCTTGCCAAACAGAGCTAAAGCCCATTTTATTCATAACCGCGAGTAGAAAGGGCCATTCGACTCTATCATAGGCCTTTTCCATGTCAACCTTTAGAGCCATGTACCCTTTCTTACCTCGAGTTTTGATTTTTAAGTAATGCATCAACTCATGGCCAAGGAGGATATTATCAATTATCTGACGATCACGGATAAACCCATTTTGACCCTCAGAGATGATATGAGGGAGGATGCTTGCAAGCCTCTCAGCCATGATCTTGGTTATGACTTTGTAAACAAATTGGCACAAACTAATTGGCCGTAACTGACGCACAGTTTCCACATTATCCACCTTGGGAATTAAGGTGAGCCAGGTATGATTGAAACTTTTGAGCATCCGACTCGTCTCAAAAAAGGAGCAGACAGCCGCAGTCACCGAATCCCCCACAACATCCCAGAAAGCCTTAAAGAATTTCCCCGTAAATCCATCAGACCCCGGGGCTTGTTTAGATCCCATGGAGAACACAGTTTTCCGGACTTCACAGGGTAAGACTTCGGCTGTCAAGGCAGCGTTCATTGCCGGAGTAACACTAGGCAAAATGGGGAGATTATCGACCCTCTCCGTCATATTAGGGATTTGAAGTTCAGAGGTGAAAAGAGATTGATAAAACTCCGTGGCAATGGCAGCTTTGCCTGGTTCCTCAGTAACCCAGTCACCATCCTCACTACGGAGACGAGCAACAAAATTTCGCTTCCTCCGAGCACGAGTAACCGTATGGAAATAGGAGGAATTTTGATCCCCCTTTTTCAGCCATCGGACCCTGGATTTTTGCTGCCAGTATATTTCCTCCGCCTCCCATTGACGGCTAAGCTCAATCTCGAGACGTCTCACCTCATCCCAATCTATGGGCTGCACCAATTTGATCCGCTCAATCTCCGCCTGGAGGGTCTTGATATTCCGAAGGGAATTTGTAGTGCCTGCCCTACTCCAATCATAGAGTAAATGACGGAGTCGTTTGAGACGCTCCCAGAGGCGGAACATAGGCGTCCCTTGGATTTCCTCCCGCCAAACATAGTTAACCATAGCCCTAACTTCAGGATTATCGGCCCAACGGGCATCAAACCGAAAAAGGGGCCGGGTGTTCCGGGTATAGGGCTTGTCCGATAGGAGGAGAGCACGATGGTCCGACCCCTGGTCCGTGAAATGCTTCACCAAAGTGTCCGGGAACCGATCAATCCAAGGGTGGGAGCACAGAGCACGATCCAAACGTTCACGAATACAGGCCACCCCCATTCGTTTGTTTGTCCAGGTGAATTGATCACCTTGATATCCCGGGTCATGGAGGCCAAGGTTCTGGACAAAATCACGCAGGCTTAGAGATTGGGTAGCATTCCAAGGTAAGCCGCCATCCTTCTCACTCTCATGAAGAGTAGTGTTGAAATCGCCAATAACAGTATATGGAAAATGAATGTTTCCACAAATCTCTTGTAACTGGGCCAATTGAGTGGCACGAAGACCAAGATTACAACTAATGTAAACGAAAACCACCACATAAGAGAAATCCACTTCATTAACTTGTACGCAAATACAAAAATTAGAATGAAAAAACACCGAAGCATCAACTTCGGGGGACCAAGCAACAACTAAACCTCCCGATGCCTCAATCGCATCAACAAAGAAACAACAAGAAGAAACAAAACCTAGCCCCCGCATACGACGGGAAACTACACGCCGACTCGATCGTGTCTCCGAGAAGAATACAAGATCCGGCTTATTGGAACGAACTAGCCCTACAGCTGTTTGGAATGTGAGGGATGGTCCAATTCCTCTCACATTCCAGGCGAGAAGCCTCATTTATCTGGCTGGGGCCACTCGAGGCTGGCTTCCTCCACCTTCTCTATTTCATCCGTCTCTTCCACAAATTGTTTCTTTGGAATGGGAGACTCAGTAGTAGCACCATCAACAGAATCCAAAGATCTCTTAACTCCCCCAATGGCAGTATTACACATGTTGGATCCATAAACATTCAGGCCTAACTGGCCATCCTCACTTCCATCCAACTCCTGTTGCCTGTTTCGTTCCATGGTTCGGGGCTTGCGCACCCATTTCTTAGTGGGGGAATCATTCATACCCAACCCACTCTCGAAAGCCTGAACCACCTTCTGCACCCGGCCAGTTTGGATATCCTCAGAGGGATGGCTCTCGCCATGAATGCGACGCTTGATTTCGAACGAAAGATGGTCATCTTCAGAGAGCGTCGCGTCTGAGTCCACTGGTGAGGAACGATCAGGGAGGGATCCCACCGGGTCAACCCTCTTCTTCTGCGGGGACATACCCAAATTCTCCTCCAAAATAATACTCCCCTCTTCGTGCACCCTCGGGGCTGGGGCAACACCCTTGATTAGTTTACGGCCCCGCCGAGGCCGATTGGCAGCAGCAACCACGGGCGGACACTGAGCTTTCTCCATGTTCCGATCCACCAGCTTGTCCCCACGCAACACCCAGCCTCCTTGCGCCTTGGGTTGTCTCCCATTTTTCTTTGGGGCACGAGACCCCAGGTTAGGTGTAACCACATTCTTCCTCAAAGGAACCTCCTGCACCACGAATTCATCTTCGGATTCTGCTTCCAGGAGAAGGCGCCGCCGTCGGGAATGGGCCGGACTTTGACTGTCGGTCGGTGGAGCAGGGGCTGGAGATTCCCGCCGAGTCTCTCTAGTCTTCTCCTTCTGTCTGGCAACGTGCCCACCGGCCAGGGGAACTTGCTTAACAGTACTGCTCCTGCCCCGTCGTCTACTCTCCTTCCCCGGCAGGCGGGACCCAGTCGAACGGGAGGTATGATTCTCCGACGGCGGAATACTGCGGCCCTGGCTCCGGATCTGTATCTTCGGACCTTTTGCAACTGGAAATCGGAGTGGGCTACGTCCCTGCTTCAGCACAGGAGGTTCCGTTTTCATGAACGGATGAGTGGAAGAGCCCATCCACAGCGGACTCTCTTCAACCAGAGGCGCCTTTTCCAGGTCCAATTCCCGCCTCATCTCAGCCTCACGACCGCGAGCAGGAGCCTGGGCATGCCCATTATTTTTCCCGATCTCCCGATTAACCCAAACCGTTCTAGTCGGGTAGTGAGGCAGCTGATCTTCATCATCGAAGAGCTGGCGGCCCATCTTTTTGGTTGACATCTGCGGACCAAACCGCTCTTTGCCGGACGGCGGAGGGAATGAGCACGATTGACGCGAATGCCCCACTCTCCCGCAATGATAACAGAAACTCGGTAAATGCTCGTATTTCAGGCGAATCCAAAAGCCCCCGGTCTCTTCGTTTGTCGCCATAACCTGAGACCTCAGGGGTTTTGAAAAATCCAGCAAGACTTTAACTTTGATGAAACGCTGATCCGATTCCGTGCAGGAGAACCGCCCCACCTCCAAGACACGACCGATCATTGCGGCCGCCACTTTGCGCCCAAATTGGTGTGTGCAAAACTCTTGTTGAATGTCCCACAACTGCACGCGGAAGGGGGCAAGAGCAAGCTCCTCAAACGTTCTTCGACTTATCGCAGGGGTCCATGATCGGAGATGCAGGATTTTATCACCAAGGACCCACGACGATTGCTTAAGAATCCAGGTCTTCGCCGCCTTAGTGGGAAGAATGAACTCGAAGAGGCCATGAGCGGCCACTCTGACCCGAATCCGGCCACGCCCCTGCCATGGGTTATTCACCAGTTCGCGCATCTCAAGGGTGGAGAAACTGCGATCAGTGAAAAGGCGACCAAGCAGGGAGCAATCATAGTGTTATAGTATCTAGTCCCTAAACTCCCAATTTTTTCCTATCCGTGACTTTAGTGCCATCTCAATGTTTCTGCTTCGATTCCTTCATTCACACTGTTAGAGAGTGCTATAAGATCCAGCATAACCTTCTCTCAACAACTCGAGTTATTGGGACCAACTGGTTTATGACATGGTATCAGAGCTGGTTTGGCCAAGTGGTTGTGTGTTCGAATCTCCACGACCCCCAATATTAACCGTTATCTTCAAGCACATGCTATGGTGGGCCAATATTGAAATTACTCGATACTGCTGCCTTCAATCTTTTTCGGCGATGATTTTTTGTTTGACGGTCAAGGAAATGGGTCTCGCGGGCGGCATGTGGAGCTTTAGAATTGCGATGGGGGATTGGGTTTTGCTTTGCTCTTTTCTCTTTACCGTCGAGATATCGGAATTGAGCTCATTTAATTGAATTAAATTTTGTTGATAGGAAGAAGAATACCATGGTTCAAATTTAAAAATTAAAACTTATTAAAAAGTTAAAAAAAAATTAATATAATTTAATAGTCAAACCAATAATCGGCAAGCTTTTTGAAATGAAAATTTAATAGTCTTTAATGAAATTACAAAATGTAGGGCATTGTCTATTGGGAAAAGCTTTCAGTTTATTCTCGAGAAATGTCAAGAAAGAAACAACAATCCGATAAAATACACCCTGCTAAACCCAACCATTTCTATTACACCAATATCCAAGATCTAAAATCAAAATACACCAACTCTAACAAAGACAATGAAATGGCTTTATGTGTCACTCTATGGGCAGCCCAATTGACAACTTTAAGAACCGCCCTCAATTTAACAATCTATCTTAATCATTTCGCTTTCAAACAAGCAAAGTCCAGCCATGAATAGGATAATCAGTCCACAGTTTCAACCAATAATCGAAACCCAATCAAGATCCATTTCTTTCTGGCCCAGCCAAGCCTGAACCAATCTCTGTTGAACTAACCGCCATATAGAAAAGAAACTCAATTCAGGGGTGAGATAGCGTCACAACCCACTTTGTAGCCATTGGATACGTTCTCTCTCCTGTCTCTCTTTTGTGTTTGACTCTTCCAGAATATCACATTAAAAATCACAATTAAGGCAATATAGGGCAAGTATGTTTTAAAAGTAAAACCCGGGTCGGTCCATGTACCCATACTTCGATTGTTTGAAACATTATCTAGCAATTGATTTTTGTTTAAAACTACGATTTATGACTAAAATGATTGGATAAGTAAATGGTTTGAACACTAGTTGGGAAGGCTTCACCCGGGTGTTGCTCCCCCTAGCTAACAATCATGATTTGTCGGATCGACTGCAAATGTGTGGTAAAGCCGGCTGTAAACCGTAGGGAAGTGCAACAAGTGAAGAACCGTCACTCTCTCGGTCTCTAGGCCAAGGGATATCAAATCAAGCTACCAAGGTAACTCTCTTGGCCCAAGTGACTAAGGGTTGCCTACTTCACCCTCGAACTATAGTTCGGAAGGCCAAATTACAACCTACCAAAGGTGCTAATAGTATTAAGAGGTTTGCCCTAATCCAACCTAGGTTGGTGACACAATTGGCCAAGGAATTCTAACTTTTACAAGCCTCTTAACAAGAAGGGGATTTTCCTCTACCTAGGTCAAAATGGCATAAGAACTGGAAATGCAAGAGCACACATTATCTTCATGAAAATACCTCATAACTTGTATTAAAACACAACCACACACGAGACATTCAATCCATACAAACATTCACATAATTGTAGCTAGGGTTTACAAGCACCCAAGTGAAAGAAAGGTCTACTCCATGCTAAGTAGAGGGAAAACACAAGGGAGAAGAGAGTTCCATCTTGGAGATTGATAACACCCAAGAGGGGTGTTTTGATCAGAATTGCACAGCTTCTCAAGGTAAAACAAGGGACTCAGAAAATAGAGTTTCAAACAAGCTCGGTTAAGCTTGTTTGAGGCAAAATTGACGGAAAACGAAAGAGGAATCTCACACCATGTAGATCACATAATCGTTATGTCGATGACTTCGATGTAATTGAGCGTGATTCCTCAATCAATAGGCGAGGGTTCAGCAAGCTTTGATCACAACCAAAACTAAAACAAACTCCCAACTCGCACGTTGGGAAATTTGGGGTTTTTTACTCAAATTCAACTCTGAATGGTACAATACACTATTGAGGCCTTTTATAGGCTTAAACAAACTCAAACAAAGCTAAAGACTACGTAAGATTAACCTAATTCAACAAGGGAACTAAATTACACATGTAATCCGAATAGGACTTGGAATCCTTATGGGATTCAGATTGCTGGCAGTTCGAGGGAGCTTCTTTGGGAGCCTCGAAAATGGTCTTCCAAGCTGAATCAATCTCATCCAATTCCTTCTCTGGTTTTAGAAAGTGTTCTAGTTTCCATTCCAACTCAAATCAACATCTGGATGTGTCCCAAACTCCAGATGTTAGGCTCCAAAGTAGGCACCTTGAACTAGTTATTTGCCTTAGCCAAAAATAGGCAGATTCTCAGTTTTGACTTGGCAACTTGGAGAGCTTCAATCATGGCCTTCCAGACATCATCTTGAACTTCTCGGTCTTCCATCTTTCATAGGGATACTCCACCTTTAAAAAAAGCCATCAAACTCGAATTTCCATTGAATGAATTGAACGAACCAAGCCTCCAAAGTTGGTAACCTGAAACATACAAAACACTTAGCCAAATTTTGTGTTCATTGTTCCTCAATGACCTTGCTTCTTGATCAATCCATGGAAGCTTCAATGGCAAGAAATTTGGGATCATATCGGGCCCCCCTGTTGAAAAAGGTTTGCCCTCAAAGCTTGGGCCTTTTTTGCTTCAAAATAATCACAAAATTTATCCCAAATTGGATCCCATGTAGGCTTCTCGAACGCCCTATTCTTGAATTGGAGAACACTATTCTTCGTCGAACAGATTGGGGATTTTTTCCTCAGGGATCTCTAGCATAATTCGACACTGTCCCGAGCTTCGCCTGACTTCCAATTGCATTTATGTGCCAGTCGCCAGTGTCGACCCATCTCCTTAAATGTCGAATCGCCAACTTGAAGTTTCCCGCCATCGTCGTCATTCAAAAAGAAGGAACCCAAATTTTCGATTTTGATTTTGGGGATTTTGATTTCAGTTATCGCCACATTCAATTGACGATTTCTAAAGCTTCCTTGGACTTCCCTCGACGATTCCGTATTAGCAGTTTGGATTGAATCGTGCCCAAACTCTTTAACCAATAACCCTGAATTTTGGTCATGTTTGCTCATTTCTAGGGGTTTTTGGCTAGAATTCGATCCATCGATTGAGGTTGAATCGATGCCAATGGATCCATGTGAGAGCTTCTCGGTGGTCCAGGAAAGGTTTCTGCACCGCTAGGATGGATTGACTTGCACCCCAAGTCTCCACCCAGTAGACCCTCTATCCTCCCCTACCTCGCCGTCGACGAGGAACAGAGCTGCTGCTTCTCGGGCCGGTGTGGGCTTCTTTCTCATCGTAGAGCAGCAAGCACCAGCCTTTGGGAAATTAAACTCGTCCATGTACCCTTCCCTTCCTTCTCTTGAGCTCGATTGGACTCCAGTTGCCTTTGGTCGTTACGAACCTCGATCGGTGACAGAGGTGTCAGTTTGAGCTTCTTCCCTTCATGCTGGAAAGTATAGCAGTTTGATCTGCCATGGTGGGTAACTCCACGATCGCACTGCCAAGGTCTTCCCAAAAGGATATGAGCAACATGCATAGGAGCTACTTCACAAAGAATTTGATCCTTGTATTGATCGATTTCAAACTCAACCCATGCCTGCTTTGTCACCTTCACAGCTTCATGATCATCGAGTCAATGCAGGCTATAGGGCTCGTGATGCTTGATAGTGCTCAAGCCAAGCTTCCTCACAGTCTCCAAGCTAACGACGTTGGTGTAGCTCCCGCCGTTGACCACCACTGACGACGTTTTTCCTTTAATTGTGCAGCGGGTGTGAAACAAGTTGTCACGCTGTTGAGCTTCAGCCATTGCTTCAAGGGTGAGGACTCTTCTATTGACGAGGAGAGGCCCACCCGAAGGTTCCATCTCAATGTTCTCATCCACCTCCTCGTCTGTGTCCTCGTCATCGACTCCCTTTTGTCCTTTTCTTCATCCTTCGAATAGTACTCACCATCTCACAGGATTAGTGCTTTCAGATTGGGGCATTGGAATGATTTGTGCCCTCTTCCATGGCACTTGTAGCATTCCAATCTTCTAATGGAACCTCCAGTTCGATCCTGACTGCTCTGCTGGGGAATTGGCTTCAAATTCACAAAATGAATTGGGGCTAGGGCAGCGGTCAGAGCATTTTTAGGGGCGTTGCTCTGTCGAGGTGCAGCAAATCGCCTTGCTGTACCTTGCTTCAACTGCTTCTTGATCTTTTTTGCCAAGTGGATTGCTTCCTCCAGATCAACAAAATGTTGAAGCTCCAAATCGTATCGAATCTCTTTGTTCAATCCAGACAATAATCGCGAGATTATAGCCTCTAATTCCTCTTGGATGTCAGCTCGAGTCATGATCAATTCCAACTCCCTGGCTTATTCTTCTACTGTCCGTGATCCTTGACGTATTGCTACCAGTGATTCGTGTAATTCTCTCCAGTAATACACTGGCACAAACTTTTCACGCATCAATCCTCTCAACTCCTCCCAGGTTGTCACTTTAGCCTGCAAATTCTGCCGTTGTCGGACTTGGACCTGCTCCCACCAAGTTACAGCGTAGTCTTGTAACTCATAGGTGGCTAGGAGCAATTTATGGGTCTCAGAGTACTATCCATACCGAAAGAACAAGAGGATCTTCCTCTCCCAATCCAAGTAAGCCGAGGAATTGGTCATTCCAAGAAAGGTTGGAATTGACAATTTTATCCCGCACAATTCCGACACCGGAAGAGCGTCTTCACGTTCAGCTCGTGCAAAATCGAATTGTTATCTCTGATCGATGGGGTTGACTTCCAGAGCCATCAGTTGTCATTCCAGGTCCTGGACTCGACTCGGCAGAGCTTGATCAACTCCCGGGTTTCGATTTGCCGACGGAGTTCCAAAATTTCCTTGCGGCGTCACGTTGGCATCGGGAAAAACTCGGGCTCCTGTCTAGGCTGTCGTCGTCGTTCCTCCTCGTCGATTCAGGGTCGAGACTTGTTGAGTCAAGTCATCGAATCAGGTTGTGAGGGTCGCGAACTTCTCGTCTTGCTTCGTCAGTTGCCCCTGAATAGGGTAACCGCCTGTTCTTGAAAGAACTGGTTCAGAATCACAATGGTGACAGCCTGACAGGTTGATTCTGGCCCATGACAACTTCTTCGCACTCCCTAGCAGCCTCGGCGTCAATATTCAATTGGGTAACCGTCACAACTGCTTGTTTCTTCTTTTTATTCTTGTCTGATAACGACACAGGGGGTTCCTTCGGAACAGGGCCCTTCGACCTTGTCCAGTGCGTCTTGCCAGCGCCGCCTCCCTCCGTTGAACTCATCGCCACTATGTAGAACCAGGCTTTGATTGCCACTTGATAACACCCGAGGGGGGGTGTTTTGATCAAAACTGCATAGCCTCTCAAGGTAAAATAAGGGACTCAGAAAAAAGAGTTTCAAACAAGCTCGGTTAAGCTTGTTTGAGACTAAATTGATGGAAAACAAAAGAGGAATCACACAACAGGGAGATTACACAATCTTTATGTCGACGCCTTCGATGTAATTGAGCGTGATTCCTCAATCAATAGGCGAGGGTTCAGCAAGCTTTGATCGGAACCAAAACCGAGAAATTTGGGGGTTTTGCTCAAATTCAACTCTAAATGGTACAATACACGATTGAAGCCTTTTATAGGCTTAAACAAGCTCAAACAATGCTAAAGACTACGTAAGATTAATCTAATTCAATAAGGAAACTAAAGTACACATGTAATCCGAATAGGACTAGGAATCCTTATGGGATTCGGATTGTTGGCAGTTCGAGGGAGCTTCTTTGGGAGCCTCAAAAATGGTATTTCAAGCTGAATCAATCTCATCCAATTCCTTCCCTGAGTTTAGAAAGTGTTCTAGTTTCCATTCCAACTCGAATCAACATCTGGATGTGTCCCAAACTCAAGATATTAGGCTCCAGAGTAGGCACCTTGAACTCGTTATTTGCCTTAGTAAAAAATAGGCAGATTCTCGGTTTTCACTTGGCAACTTGGAGAGCTTCAATCATGGCTTTCCAGACTTCATCTTGAACTTCTAGGCCTTCCATCTTGCCTAGGGATACTCCACCTTCAAAACAAGCCATCAAACTCGAATTTTCATTGAATGAATTGAACGAACCAAGCCTCCAAAGTTGGTAACCTCAAACATCAAAAACAGTTATCTTCTCCTCTTGCTCATCACTTTCTTACTCTTCAAATCTGAAAAAGAAGAAATATCTCTTACTAGGTTCCTCCCTCTTCTCTTTCAGCTCAGCCCCTTTATATACCCAAAATGACGGCGTTTCACGGTCTCAGTTCTCGAACGTGAACATCTGGACCGACCCGTGATGTCAAGCAAAAATGTGTTGTTTCATTAAGGGAGTTCACGGTCTGGAGCTGGTCTTCCCGATCGAGTGACCGTGAACTGGTTTATGCCCGCGAGATGGACAAACTCTTCTGGACTCCCTGCTCTTCACGGTCCATGTATGACCGTGAACTGCTGGCCTCCATCGTGATCTGCTACTGTTGCTCCCTTTTGACCTGTTTCTACCTCTTTTCGCCCAACTTTCGTTCCATGGGTTGGTTTCACCTTATAGGATATGAAACATACTAAAAACAACCACAACCTAGCATAAAACCGAACCTCACGGAGTAAAAGTACCTCAAACATATATGAAAAAAGGGGGGCAAAAAGTGTCCAAATATACCCGAATCAGTGTTTTTCAAATTGATGGCAAGATTAAATGAAGGGTATTTTGGGAAGGAAAAATACTTACCACACTCAAACATTCTTCCTCACATATAAATAAATAAAAATCATAATCTAACCCATATACCCTCTCACCGTCGTTCACCTCCCTCTCCCCCTCCTCGTTCTCTCCCGCAGAAGGCACTACCCTTCGCCCCCAATGTAGCCTGTTGCGCCCTCCACCACCGCCGTCGCCGCCTCTGCCTCCCTCCACACCTACCGCTGCCATCTCTCTCCCGCCGCCCTCATTGACACCGTTGTCAGCTCCTCTGCTTGCCTCTTCGGTATGTGTCCCTCTCCCACTACTTTTTCTCTCCTCTCTTTCGTTTTTTAGATCTGTAATTTTTTTATTTTCATATCTGATTTTTTTCTAGTGGTAGTGATTTTCATCTAGTAGCGTACCAAATGGAGTGGTAGCGTACCACTACCATATGGGCTCTACCATATGGTAGTGGTACGCTGCCACTACCAGCTTCCAGATGGTAGTGGTAGCACTGTACTGGTAGCATACCACTCGAAAAATCACTACCACTAGACTAATGGACTTATACATTTTTGCAGGTTGTCGGAGGGAGTCTGTTGGAGAGATTTCGTCGGAAGAAGTCTTCGGGAAGGAGTTAACCAGAGAAAAAGTCTGTTGGTCGAAGTGGAGTGGCTACTAGGAAAGGAAGAGAGATATAAATGTATTTAGTGTATGATTTAATTTTCAAAAAAACATGTATTTAATATTTGTGGCGTATTTGGAAGTCAAGAAACTGGGTTGCCTTTAAGGGAAAACAATTTTTGATTCCTCAATTACTACGATAATATCACCATCAAATTTATGAGTGAGTGTCATTACCAAAGGATAGACTGGGGCTGGATCGGGTACCTCGGCAACAAAATATGGGGGAGGGGGATTTGCTGAGTGTCATCTGTATGTGGGATGGTGCGGTAAGTGCTGACTCACATTCAGATGGAGGGCTGATCTTAAAAGACGGTGGTGGAAATGTGCTATTGGCAAATGAATTGTTTCTTCAAAACATTATGGATCCTCTAGAGACGGAGACACTTGTTCTCTGCAAAGCTATTCAGTAGTGTCAGGCTCTTGACATCTCTCAAGTTAGGTTTGAGGGTGCTGCGAATGTGCTTATTATTTTCGAGATTCTGTGCCTGCTGGCACAGAATAGTGGTTTTCGGGTTTGATTCATAGGTCAGAATAGCAATAGGGTAGCCCATTATGTGGCTAAGAAGGCCCTGTCTTTGTCTCCGGTTTCGTGTCGATTGTACAATTTTCGTGCGTGAGTTGGGTTCATGATGTAATTTGTGATCTTTTATTAATCAATGTGATCCTCTTTTGTTAAAAAACCCATTTTTTGGTGAAAGTAATATGAATTTTTAATTCTCAATGTACAATTAATAAAAAAAAATTAATTAATAAAGTTTTTTTTGTCATACCCAGATTGTCTTTGGTTGTGCAAGTGACGCTATCCAACCTCCCAATTAGGGATGGCAACAAAACCCGAACCCACTACCCACCCGACCCAACCCGGTCAACGCGGGTAAAATCCGTGTTGACGGGTTTTGGGCCGGGTTTGGGTTTAAACCCGTTCACTATTCACCGGGTTGGGTTGGGTTTGGGTTTAGGTAAACCCGGCCCGTGGGTACCCGCCCACCCATATAATTAATTTTTTCGATATATTTAATATTCTAAACAACTAATCTTATTTATGTTTCTGGAGACATGTCTAATTTTTTCTTTTTAATTGTGTAGAATGAAGTTGATGTTATGGAGTGGAGAGTAAAGAAACTTAATTGAAAGAAACTTAATTGAAAGGAAGAAGCTTTCAATTAAACATGTTATTTATGGATAATTTGTGATTTGCTTTAATTTTCTTGAGTTTTCTAGATTGGTGTTGAACAATTTGTATAGTTAATTTGTGATTTGCTTGAATTTTCTAGAATGATGTTTTATATATGGATAATTTGTATTGAGAGATTGATATTTGACTTTAATTTTGATAAGAACTTGTAATTGTAAATTTTTTACGACAAAACCCGTGGGTGCCCATGAACCCGCGGATACCCAACGAGTTGGGTTGGGTTTGAGTTTTTCAAACCCAGTGGGTTTTACCCCGGGTTTTTTTCAAAAATAAACCCATGGGTTTGGGTTTGGGTTTGGCAAAACCCGACCCATTGCCATCCCTACTCCCAATACACGCACGGAAATGCCCACCTCTCACCGTAATAAACAGCACCACGTAAATCCTTGGAGATGATCAATGGGAGATGCTCATCAACTAGATCCACCAAAAAGGAGCAACAGACTAGAGAGGAACTGGAGGAAACTCTCTGGCAAGAAGAAATGCTCTGGATTCAGAAATCCAGGACTAACTGGGTGGTGAAGAGGGACCTGAACACACGCTATTTTCACACCAGCACCCTCAGCAAAAGGAAGAGGAACAAAATCACTTGCCTAAGAGATGAACAGGGACAATGGATCACTGATGCCAACTCCCTTCTATCGATGGCCAGGGAGTATTTTCTGAATCTTTTTACCAAAAACAGTCTTGTGTCTGGTATCTCTATTCCTGCAAACTTCCCTGTTCTTGATGGTTGTGTTCTGTCTAACCTGGGCTCCATCCCCAACTCGGAAGAGATCAGGAATGTGGTTATGGAAATGAATGGCCTTAAGGCACCAGGGAAAGATGGTTTTCAAGCCATTTTCTACCAAAAATGTTGGAACTCTGTGGGGAGGGACTTTAGTGGTTTCATTACTTCCTGTTTTAGAAACCCTGACAAAATCCAATGCATTAATGAAACCCTCCTTGCTTTGATTCCAAAAGTGGAAAACCCCTCTTCAATGAGTCAGTTTAGACCAATCAGTCTATGCAATGTGGGATACAAAGTGATTGCTAAACTGATTGCCAATAAACTGAAACCTTTGATGCCTCATCTTGTGAACAAGTACCAATCCAGTTTCATTCCTAATCGCCATATTACTGATAACATCATTATCTTGCAGGAAACCATTCACTCTATGGCAAGGAAAAATGGCAAGAAAGGTTTCATGGTCCTGAAAGTGGACCTGGCTAAAGCCTATGACAGAATCGAGTGGGAATTCCTGGAGGACACTCTCAAAGCTGCCAACTTCCCATCTAGCATCATTAACCTGATCATGAAGTGTGCGTCCTCTATTACTGATAACATCATTATCTTGCAGGAAACCATTCACTCTATGGCAAGGAAAAATGGCAAGAAAGGTTTCATGGTCCTGAAAGTGGACATGGCTAAAGCCTATGACAGAATCGAGTGGGAATTCCTGGAGGACGCTCTCAAAGTTGCCAACTTCCCATCTAGCATCATTAACCTGATCATGAAGTGTGTGTCCTCTACAAGCTACCAAGTCCTGTGGAATGGAGGTGAAACTGAAGCTTTCAAGCCAACCAGAGGACTTAGACAGGGATGTCCCCTCTCCCCTTATCTCTTTACCTTGTGTATTGAAAGATTAAGTCATTGCATTGAGTTAGAAGTTCAAAAAGGCTCGTGGAAACCTATTAGGCTGTCTCCTAAAGGACCTGCTCTGTCCCATATCTTTTTTGCTGATGATTTAGTGTTGCTTGTAGAAGCCAACCCTCAACAAGCTGACATTGTCCTTAGATGCCTTGACTGTTTCTGCACTGCCTCAGGGGAATCTGTTAGTAAAGAAAAGTCTAGGGTTTTCTTCTCCAAAAATGTCAAGAACCATAATAGAAATGAGATCTGTAAGAGACTTGGGATTCAAGTTACTTCTGATCTTGGGAGATACCTTGGTGTCCCTGTGATTCATGGCAGAATCACCAAGACCACTTACAAGTATATTATTGACAGAATTGAGCAAAAACTCACCAACTGGAAAGCAAAGACCCTTTCCCTGGCTGGCAGAGTTACCCTGGCCACTTCTGTCCTCAATGCCCTACCCACCTATGTCATGCAAACCACCTTCCTACCTGCTTCCATATGTGACACTATTGATAGAAAAGTTAGGAGTTTTGTGTGGGGGTCCTGTGAGGGAAAGAGAAAGACTCATCTTGTCTCTTGGGAGACCATCTGCAAGCCTAAAGAACTAGGTGGTTTAGGTCTGAAGTCTGCCAGGAACATGAACATGTCTTATATGATCAAACTGGGATGGAATATTCTTAATAAGGACAATGACTTGTGGGTTCAGGTTTTGCAGGGGAAGTATTTCAAGCAGCAGAATGGAGAAATCCTATCAATGAAAAAGAGTAATCACTCGAACCTCTGGAAGGCCATTGTTAAAGGAATGAACATCATGAAGCATGCCACCTGCTGAAGCATAAGAAATGGACAAACAACCAAGTTCTGGACACAGCCATGGGTTGATAATGACCTTATTCTGGAAGATTTTGCCTTGAAGGATCTGACTGAGGAGGAAAAAAACTCTGTGGTGGCTGAATGGGCCACTGAGGAAGGTGAGTGGAATTGGAATAAACTCAGAATCCTCCTCCCTGATGCTCTTCTCTCGGCTATTGCAGGTTTGGAGACTCCTGATCCGGAGCTTGGAGAGGACACCACCATCTGGGGGCTGGAAAAGGATGGCCGCTTCAGACTCAAGTCAGCTTACAATCTGGTTGTTGAGGAGGAGGACAATGCACCTGACAGATGCTGGAAAGATCTTTGGAAATGGAAGGGCCCCAACAGAATTAAGCATTTCATGTGGATTGTACTACACGGCAGGCTTCTCACCAAGAAAGAGCTGACTAGAAGGAAAATCACAACAAATAGCCACTGCAACCTCTGCCCTGACCAGGAAGAAACAATTGACCATATTCTCAGGAACTGCAGCAAAGCTCGAGTTGTGTGGGATAAATTCCAAAGCAGAACAGTGGCCAACTCCATGAGTCTTCCCCTGCAGGACTGGTTAATGATCAACCTAAGACACCATGATACTGCAACTGAGTTTGGCATTATTATTTGGCAGCTTTGGAAACAGAGGAATGAGGAAGTTATGGAAGGAAAAGTCTTCTCAAAAAATGGCTTATTTGCAAGGATTCAAGCATGGTTCAACATTGTCAGAAATGCTCAGGAGAATGTCCAGCTGACTTCTACCTCTAATCCTCCGGCTGGCCAAGTCAGGAATGTTAGCTGGGATCCTCCTTTGGAAGGCTAGATACAACTGCAGACTGATGGCTCGTTTCTCACAAATTCGGGGAAGGCTGCAGCAGGAGGACTGATCAGAGATCACCTGGGCAGATGCACCCACGCCTTTGTTTGCAACCTTGGCTCATGTTCAATCACTGCTGCAGAATTGAAAGGAGCGTTGGAGGGCCTTAAAATTGCATGGAAAGCAGGCTACAGGAAGGTTCAACTAAAGCTTGATTCCACAACGGCGATTGAGATTATTAAACAACGTCAGAAGGATGATCATAGGCATGGTAGCTTAGCTAACCAGTTTAAGGTTATTTTGAATCGTGATTGGGAAGTTTGTATCTCCCATGTTTATAGGGAAGCCAATTTTGCGGCTGATTTCTTGGCTTGCAAGGCTCATGACTTTGATTTTGGCACACACCCCTTCGATGTGTGCGGTAGAGACCTTGTACAATGGCTCCGCCATGATGTTGTGGGAACTTCCCACCTTCGTTTTTCTAGTAATGTGATCTAGACGCAATGCGTCTATCTTTCTACCAAAAAAAATAAACAGCACCACGTGGATATCAAAAACCACAAATCAAACAGCACCACGTGGACCTCCATATCACCGGCGGATAAAACACCCGCCTCACACTAACCGGTCACTCTATCAACTCCCTTGAAACCGCCGGATCAAATTCCGTTGTGCCTCGAAGTTGGAGCCCCACAAGCGAGATTTAAAATCGTCTCTCTTCCCTCCCTCCTCCCGAAAAAGCAAAACCCAATCCACATTTCTCATTTCAATCTCCGCCATTAAAACCCTAGCAAAACCCTAACCCTAGAAATTCCTCCATTTTCTTTCCCATTTTTCACCGCCACGAAAATCTGAACAAAGAAAGGCTAGCTGACAAAAATGGCAAAGAAGAAGAGCCACAACCACAATCACAACGGCAAGACTGAGAACGACGAGACTCTGAACCATCCCCCGCCGCCGCCGATGCATCAGCAACCGGAGCAAGAACCAGTCCTGGCCATGGCGGATCAGCAGCCGCCGCTGTCGCTGTCACGGACTTCCTCCTTGGAAGGATCCGAGAATGAGAAGCTGAAGGCGCTGAACAAGCGGCTGATCGACACCGTGGCGGACAAGAGGAGGCAGGTGGAGGCCTTGGAGCGGGAGAAGAAAAGCCTGGAGTCCGAGTTGGAGAAGCGCGGCGCGGACTTCGTCGTCGGGAGTGACGAGAGAGCTTGCTCGGAGATCGAACGGAGCATCGCGTTCGCGGCTCTCAAGGAAAGGGAAGTCGACGTCGAGTCATTAAAGAAAGAGAATCTTGAGCAGGAAGGTGAGATCGAGTCGCTGAAGGAGGTAATCGAGAAGTTGACCGGCGATCTCGAGTCCGGGAGGGAGCGGCTGAGCAGGACTTGCAGAGAGAAAGATATTATTGAAGGCGAGCTCTCCGGGAGGGTTGAGGAAGCTGAAGGTTTGAAGGCGATTGTGAAGGAGATGGAGGAGAAGGAAAAGACGAGCGAAGGTGAGATTCTTGAACTTAAGTTCGAAATTGAACGATTGAGTAGCCAGAAAGAAGTTGTAGAGGAGGAAGTCGAGGTTCTTAAACGGGTTAGGGATTCCGCTGAGATGAATTTGTCCGTTAGGGTGAGTGAAATCGAAGCTCTGAAATCTGAGATTGAGCGGATTCTTGATGAGAAGAATGCGATTGAGACTGAGAAGAGTGATCAGATCTTCAAGATTGGTTCATTGGAGGAAGAAATCAAGGGATTGAATGATTCTGTGGCGAGTTTCACGACTGAGAATGGACTTCTGAGCGAGAAGGTGATTGGACTGGAGATGAGCTATGGCGATGCGATTGAGAAGGAGAAGACATTGAGAGAAGACATCGATTCCTTGATTGAAGCACAGAGGGAGAAGATCAAGATGGTCGAAGCATTGACAGAGGAAAAGCATTCTCTGGTGAAGATGATAGATTCCGTTAATGGAGAATTGGAGGGCAAGAAGGAATTGATTGAGAAGCTCTCGAGAGAGAAGGAAGAGGTCGAGGGAATATCCAAGAGGAAAGAGTCTGAAATTGCAGAGCTGCTGAACAAGGTCAGCGAGCTGGCCGATTCTCTGATTGCAGCGAATGACTTCATCAAGACTAAAGAAGCTCGAAACACCGAGTTAGCTTCTGAGTGTGCTCAGTACAGAGAGAGGCTGGAGCGAGTGAAGGTGGAGAAACATGATCTGCAGATGGCTCTGGGAGACGAGCAGGGTTATGGAGCTAACTTGAGGTCTAAACTTGCAGAGGTGGAGGCTAGGATGGAAGCAGCTGCAGTCGAGCTTGAGAAGTCAAACTCTGAGAAAGAGACTCTAATGGAGGAGAAGAAGGCAGTGGAAGCCGAGTTTGAATCATTGAAGAAGCTGAATGGTGTGATTGAGAAGAAGCTTGCAGAGACACAAGTGGAGAATGGGGAATTGGAGGGTAAACTGAAATCAAGTGAGATGAAGCTGGAGCGAGCTTTGAGCCTCCTGAGCAACACTGTGGAATTGGTCTCCCTGGGCAGCAACAGCAATAGATCCGTAGGTGCAAAGGTTGAAGAACAAATGGAAGCGATCAAGAGCTGTTTCAGAGACAAGGATGCAAAGGTGGAGGAGATGAAGCAGCGAGTTGGAGCTCTGGAGAACTCTGTTGCAGAAGCAGAGAAGAAGAAGAGCTTCTGGGCTATGGTTTCATCTGTGACTACAGTGGTGGCTGCGGCTTCACTTGCCTTTGCTGTGAAAGTGCGTTAGAAGAGGGCAGCAGAAGCCATAGCTCTCTTAGTTTCTGTTTTTCACAGGGAACTAAAGAGAAGGTATCATCTTATCTACCACTCTAAACGTCTCTCTAATTGGTGCTGGTTTTGCTAAAGCCAAGTTGCTTACTTGTTAACCTCTGGCGTTGTTGTGTTCCCTTAACACAGTAATGAGATTTCGGCTAGTTCCTTGGAATAAAGTGAGTCTCTTGATTTTGATGCTCAATCCTCTCTGTGTTTTTTGTCTTCTTCTTCTTCTGGGTTGTGCTGTTTTTCCATGGCTGAATCGATTGAATGACTTTCACCGGAAGGGCAGTTCTGGGAATTTCGTATCGTTCTGAATTGAATGATGGTATCATATTAAAAGATTATTATGGGGAAGAAGATAACGATGGAATCCGTTAATTGAGTGGATAATATGGGCAGCAAAGAACAGAATGGGCAGGTGCATCAATATCTAAATTGGATACATGTGTCCTAAGGAGGCTTTATAAATGAGAGCCCAACGATATTTCTCCCGATAGCGTTTCTTCTTCAACTCTTTGAACTAGATAGTACAACACACCAGACACTTTTATTTGTCCTGTATATTTATTTGTAAACGATATATGATTGATAATTGAACTTTTGCTAACTACTCGAGTTAAATAGATCAACCGGTTATTGACAATATTGTCATTGTCATTTTCTCATATAGCTTTTGCTACACCCTCGGAATCAAAATTCGGCATTGTGTCAATGCTCATCACTCACCATGTCACTAAAGAGCTTTTTAGTGTTGTGCATCCATGCCCATGATGGGGAGTGACTTCACAAATCACAAGTTGTTGATCACGGGCAGGCATAGTCGATTTTGGGTAGGTCGAAGGCGAAGGACTGACTTGATATCATCATCCTGTCAACATTGAACACTTGATATCATCCCTTCTTCTTTTCTTTGGAGGATGATTGGTTGACGGCCAACGTTATCCCATGTTGGGTTCAGATGCAAGGCGGACCCAAGGCTGGACACCCCTAAAATTTGGGGGAAAATTAACGAATTATTTGTAGTAGTTCGAGTATGAAAAAAATGATAATGCGTGACGCTTAGTTATTAGTGGACATATTTTCCATTAAACTACAATTCCTTTGTTATTGTTGTAAGTTTACGTAACTATAGTTATAAACGACTATCATGTCTAAGGAGTTCGGTCACTTTTCTGACTCCACTAGACTTTGAGCATTATTATCATTGGGTGGAATGATGAGTTATTTCGTGGATTAGAAGGAATTTGATGAATTATCTCAATTGATGGTGGGTACGAAAGTGAATCTATCATGTCTACGGATCTATTTGCTTCTCAAAGTCTTATTGATTTTATCGGTTGCAACTACAAATGTTGAGAGATATATTTTGGCTTTGGGTTACATCACGACAAACTTCGGAATAGAATAAGTAATTGGATCGTGAATGATTGTCTAGTAGGATATATTGAAAGATAATTGTTGAGCACTATAGACAGTGAGTTTTTTTTTTTTTTGCTTGTACTAGTATGATATTTTTTATTCAATAAATTTTATTCAATTTGTCATTATTAATTTTAATAGGAAACCCCTATATAAATTTCGTTGGTCAGGTACTATGTAAGAGAGGCTAGAGGTAGAGGTGATAATTAGTTGGCGATTATCCGGTTAAACCGACCGCCGAACCAACATCGACGGTTATTCACTGAAACCAACGACCGAAAAATATTGGCTATGTCAGTGTCGGTTGGGGATTTCAGGCAAATTTGATAACCGGACACCTCCAATGGTTAACCGAAAATAAATTGGTCCACCGTAAATAACCGCCGAGAACCTCGTCGCCACAGGCACATCCCCTATGCCCTTGCCCGCCACCACCATTAGAGCTCTGCCCCCAGCCCCCACCCAGATGCTTCTCAACCCTCAACCAGACTTCACTACTCCATCTCCTCCTTCCAATCTCGACCTCGCCGTCCCAATCTCCTCAATCTCGACCTCGACTCCCCAACCAGACATGCACCACCACCAAAATCACAACTCTCATCCAAAACCGTCCCTTTGCGCATACAAATTCATCCAAATCCCTCCAGACATGCAACGAATCCTAACCCCCAAATCCCCAAATCTCTCCATACATGCAACGAACCCTAACCCCCAAATCCCCAAATGGAATATTGAATCAACGGCGGCGAAAGAATCGGAGATTAAATCCGGGTAGGCTTATGGTCTACCACCGTCCCACCTTCCTCATCCTCTCTTTGCATCGTTCGTCGTTTGGTTGTTCCTTCCATTGCATGTTTCCGCTGCATCGCCGCCAGCCTTCCTCATACTCGAAGTGCATGCATTTGATGAAATACTGTAGTACCAAAGATTGAATTGGATTGCTCTACGTCCAACAATGCAAGAAAGTAAAGAACATACAAATTTACGTGGTTCACTCATACGATAGGTGTTAGACTGTTAGTTACGTCCAAGGACAAGGGAGATCAATTTCACTATGCTTGAGGAGATACAGATGTGTATTAGCAAAATCCTATTACTTTCAATTTACGACAGATAATCTGTTTTCAATTCATATCAGCACTTGCATCTCCACAAAAAGACCATCGACAAAAACTTCTGACGCCACTTGAGACCAAGGTGGGTCATTTGCACTACCTAGGCTATGTAAAGTAAATTGTTTTTATACGATAGTGGATTGAATACAAGATCTCCATATTTTTATAGATAATTTTACGAAAAAAGTGATGTTTTGTGATCTCTATTTAACTTTTAATTCATATATTTTGTAAGTGAGTTTAATATAAACAAAAATCCGGAACTTAGGGATGTTTGTTGCTATTAGTTACCCTTGCAAATTTGCAATTGTTGAAGAGCACTTACTGCAATAGACATAGTGAAGAAACAGTTCAGAATAAGGTGAGTTGTGTAATTATGAACGATTTTTCGCTATAATATCTTAACATCCATCGTAATTTACATGGTCAACGTATTTTATAAAATTTTCAGAACATGAACACATCCCGAAACTTACTTCATATATATTTTTCCACGTTTGAGCTGAATTTCTGGTTCATTTCCTCAATCGCTCCAGGTCAGCTCAATCTCGTTAAGAAACTAAGAACCCCAGGCCCAAGCCCACGCTCAAGCCCAGGTCGCGTCAGTTACTTTAGTTCCTTCGCCGCTACGTCCCCTGACCCTGAGACTAGGAAACAGCGAGACTGAAGCAGTAACAGCATAAGCAGTATGGAGAAGAAGCTATCCAGAGTTGCGAATACCTTCACTCCATCCCCAATTCAAGAGCTTTCCCACTTAGCTCAGCGATGCAACGCAATCAACCTCGCCGAAGGCTTCCCGGACTTCCCCGCCGCTCCGGCCATCAAGTCCGCCGCCGTTTCCGCCATCAATTCTGACTTCAACCAGTACAGGTCTCCGCTTCCGTTCCATGTTCTTTGTTCCACAGTCCCCAAATCCATTTGGGTAACTGAAAAATTTCCCGCTTTTTATTTTTGTTGTATCTCCCAGGCACGTGCAAGGAATTTGTGAGCTGTTGGCTAGAAATGCGAAAGAAATGTATGGATTGGAGGTCGACCCTGATACCGATATAGCGATTTGCTGCGGCCAAACTGAGGCTTTTGCAGCAGCAATGTTTGCCAGTATGTCAATTTTTCCTTCTCTGTTTGTCTATATGGCACTTGAATCGAGAATGGAGTTGCTTTTTTTGTGTGTGATTATTTTGGTTGGACTATGTTCTTGACAGTAATAGACCCTGGAGATGAGGTTGTGCTGTTTGATCCTTGTTACGAAACCTATGAGGGTTGCATTCGGTTGGCAGGGGGGATTCCTGTGAGTTAACTTGAATCAGCATTTTGGAATCTTGAATAGTACCCAGCTAATATATTTTTTGTTCTTCAGTGATTGAATTTGGGAATTGTTGTTTTGGCAGGTATATGTTGCGCTTGAGCCACCTCATTGGACTTTGGATGCTGAGAAATTCATGAGTTCGTTCACTGGCAGAACAAAAGCGGTGATCTTGAACAGGTTTATTCATTGCGTCGTCTTCTTTTGGAATGTTGGTGGTCTATTAAACCTTGGTTGATTGATTTTTCTGTCCTGTTTACTAGATCTTAGTGGGAAGACCTCTATTCTGAACTCTCAGCTTGATCATCTTCCTAACGATAATATCAATTCTAAGAAATACTTCTCTCGACAGAAGTAAAAGAGTCCTAGGTTGTGTCAACTAAGTGGTTGTCTTTATTAGGTTGAGAAATGATGCCCTGGGAACTAAGTATTTATGCACTTATTGACTGTGGAGTGGCACAGTCCTCAGAATCCGACTGGGAAAGTTTTCACCTGGAATGAGCTTGAGATTATAGCTGAAGCTTGCCGCAGCAGAGATTGCCTTGCTGTGACAGATGAAGTATGACTATTAACCTTGTTGTCGTTTCCCTATTCATACACTTAGTAGAGAAGAATATGATAATATTGACTTGGATGTCCTTAATAAGTAGTAATGTCGTGCATCTTCTCTTCTTGGTGAATCTAGTTGACCTTTAACATATATGAATCCTAACCTAAATCGTAGATCGTTTGGAAGAAAATGCTACCTTATTGAACCTCAATTCTGAAACAAATGCTATCAAGACTAGTCTGTGGGTGGAACTTAGGAGAATTCTACCTTACCTGAAGTTTCTGAAGTTCAATTTGTTTCTTGCAGGTATATGAGCATATCACATATGATAATGTAAAACATGTTACTCTCTCCTTGCTGCCAGGAATGCAGCAACGGACCATCATCACATCTTCAGTATCAAAGACTTTTGGCGTCACAGGTCTAAGCAAAAGCCAACCTTCTTCGGTCATATGATGGCACACACGTCACATCCTATCCTTTTGCTCATTACTTCACAATCTCAGAGTTTTTTTTGCTGCTGTTGCTACTTTTGACCAGGATGGAGAATCGGCTGGGCAATTGCTAATCCGATCGTGGCCTCTGCTATAAGAAACATTCATGTCAAACTTACAGATTCAGCTCCAGCACCTTTCCAGGAAGCTGCATTAACTGCTCTGAGTAGTGGCCCAGATTACTTTGAATCACTCAGGAGAGTAAGTCTTGGGATTGAAAACAATGAAAGTCCATATTAGATTCTTTGAGAACCTGCTCTTTGTTCATTGAACAATATGCTCCCTTTTTCTTTTAATTTCCAGGACTATGAATCAAAAAGAGATTACAGCATCCAGTTGCTGACCGGGATAGGTTTTCAGATTCGTTTTAAACCTCAGGGATCATTCTTCCTATTTGCAGAACTTCCAGAATCGTCCCCTCTTTCAGATGTGGGTGCCTCTCTTGCTCTCACTGATCCAAAGACTAAAGTTGCTTTCTTGACCTTGATAATCCCTTGCCTTCTCGTGCTTATGGTTCAGGTGGAATATGTTAAGCATCTAATAGAACAAGCCGGTGTGGTGGCTGTCCCGGGTCGCGGGTTCTTCCACTTCAATTCGGTATCTTCAGAATCAGAGGAATCACTATCTGCTTGTCATGATTATCAGAAGAGATACATTAGGTTCGCTTTCTGCAAAAGCAGCGCCACATTGGAAGCAGCAGCGCAAGGACTTAGTGAGCTCGTGGACACGAAAGGCTGTTTGAATCTGCCTCCTCCTTGTAAGACTGACACATAGATAGATTGGCATAATGGTGCCATCATCTATCATATGGAATGATGATGTGTTCTTCTCATCCAATTTGGCTAAGGTGCTGATAGTATTGGCGTATGCATAAGTTGGTATCATTCAATCGCCCAACCAAGATTCTATCCAATCATTTGAAGATTCTATCCAGATTCCTTCTCAACAGTACTTAATTATTTATCTCGCAATTATTCTGTCAGCCATCAACTGCCAGTGACTTGTTAAGCAAAGCTGGCAAATCTGACTTGCATTGTTGTGCCCTTGATTGAGTCAATCTCAAACAGAGCAATTTGATATCTTAATCAGGGTATTGAAACGTCTTAATCATGATTAGTCACTCTGATGACAGAAGCCCAAGTGCATAAAAAAGGGGGTCCCCTCTCCCAAATCCAACACTACTTCCAAAATTCCAACCACTCAGTAGCAGAATGGGTTTCCATCATCAGAACAGTCACAAGACAAACTTTTTGTAATTTTCTGCAGGGGGGTTTGAACTATAAATTGAAGAACACAAAAGAATTATTATTAGAATAGAATAGGGCAAGGGAAAAGCTCCAAGAATAAATATCAAATCAATCTATTACCAGCCAGTAGCCTAGTCTCCCCACATAAAAAAAAAATGGTGGGGACTCTCAAACAAAGAAGTTTGGCTTCTCAATCAATCATTTGTGAGTGTTTGCTTCTTCACTCCTCCAATGCAATGTACATTGAAAGCTATGTATGTATTTGAAGATAAGACCTTTTTAAGTGGATCGCAAGGGTGCACGTTTTCAAACTTCTCCTCCCTTTGCTTTCCATTTTTCCCACCCACCTAATTTGGGTTGGACTCCCAGACAAATCAAAATTGGCACTTTCCAAGATCAGAGTAACTGTTCTATTATTATGCATATAGCACTCACAAGCTTTCCGCGAAGGAAATAGAGTTGATGACTGGTTCTCGAAGCAGTCTCATCTATCCCTTTGACATGTATGAGTTAAAGGATCGCTAATTGAAAGCAGAGAGACTGCTTAGAGAGGACAACACGGGGTTCAGCTTCTCTCCGCTAGTGCCTCGGATGAACAGCTAAGGGCTGCAATTTTCGGTTGTGTTATCGTTTTCTTGCGTTCCTAAGGCCCTGTTCTAAGTTTTGCAGTGGCTCTGCCACTTGACTTTGTTCCTGCCTCTCCGCTTCATGCCTCCCTTTCTCCTTTCGCCCAATTCCAAATAGATTCAGTATCTCATTCCAAAGCAATCTCTGCTCAACCTTCCAACTCTTGATCAGCAGTCGAGCCATTCGTCGACAAGTTTAAACGTGCTGTTAACATATGTACACAAAGTGTCCATTATAATTTGCCAAGCATCAAGTGCAAGAGAAGCAACATAAATACATAATGAAATGTCAACAAGCAAAACAACCCTTCTTATATTATAATATATATTTATATATACTTCAGCATCTGTATGTAAAACTTACAAGACAATACTACCATTGATGAGATCCTTCTCTCTTTTTACCACAACATCCAGTCTCTCTCTAAAGATTAGCTATATAACATTAGCCAACATATCAACCTAACCAAGTGAACCCTGTCCTCAAAAGGGTAAACCTTGAAACCTTCTTTAATGGCACTGCTGCAGTAACAGTTATCTCCCCTGGAGAAAAGCTACTTCAAGCTACGTCACCCAAATCTCAAACCGATTCCGGCGGTATAACAGACAACAAATCCTGAGTCAGCCAGCTAGATGCTGAGCCACTTCCTGCACTCATATCCTTCATGAATCAAGAACAACCGGGAGCCAGAAAACCCCAATTGGCGAAAAGGATCAATGGACACCCGTAAGCAGGTAATACTACACAATCACATTATCAACAGAAAAGCAAACTCTAAAAACCCTAGCCAGGAAAAGAAAAAAACCAGAGTGAAAAGACTGTCAAAGCTTCCTTGTTGCCTTTTTGGCTGCTACTGCTGCAAAGTAAAGTTAGATTCTTTTTCTTTTATCAACAGTTAGAACTCACGAACTTCTTAATCTCATCCATCACAATATGGAAGTGAGCATTATTTGGCAACAAGTAGAACCCTATTGTCGCCTTCTCAAGATACAAATCCTTCACTTGTTTGCCAGCCTTCTTCAGCCCTTCAACATAAGCCATTTGCCAATCTTGCACAAGATCCAAACCAGCAACAACAACAAGACTCTTGGGGAACTTCACCCCTTCTAGACTCGCAGCTTTTGGACCAAATGGATTACAAGCTGGATGATCCCTATCAGCACCATCAGGAAGAAATGCCCTCCAATACCAATCCCTATCCTGCACGGAAACAAAGTACTTCCCGTCCAATCTCTTCTCCGATTCAGTTCTCAATTCCCCACCAAACATCGGATTAAGCAATATATTCCCCAACACTTCAATACCCGATTCCGATTCAGCAGCTTTCAAAGCAACATGGTGAGCAATATTCCCACCGGAGCTATCTCCAGCCAAAAATATGTGAACTTTCGAGTCTGTACTCTCGAGCCATGCCCTCGATTTGACCCAGTTGAGAACTGTCCAGCCATCATCATAAGCACAAGGATACCGATGCTCAGGGGCACGCCTATAATTTACTGAGACCACCACGGCTCTGCACAGACCAACTAGTCTTCGACACAATGTGTCGTAGATAGCACTGTTGGCAGATGAGTGTGCAAAGCTTCCACCATGGAAGAAGACAATCACAGGGACGGTAGAGGAAGATTCAGACTTGACAGGCTTCTCGAGATCAGCAACATTTGGCGGCTCGTCAGTGTCGGATGGGCGGTAGATTCGGCAGAGGAGATTTGTGGCTCGATCAACAATCACATCGAATGAGAACACCCCGTCAATAGGGTTTGCATTGGCAGGGACCTTTCGGTCCAGGAACTCGGCCAAATGGCGATTGAATGTTCCATCTGGCCGCCGGAGGAGGTTGTATGCTAACTTGAAGTTGGATATTAGGACCCATGTGTTCAAAGGGACCACCATCTGCACAAAGAAAAGCAAAAAGGGTTGGCCAAACAATTTCCAAAACTTTCATCCCTAACTGGTAAAATTTGTCCAAAATGGACAGGGCTTCACCCATTCCCCTTACCAAATCTCCTACCAGGTTAAACGAAAACTACTGAGATGAATGGAACATCCAATTTCACTTACTATCACCGAATCAACATTAAACTTTAACTCAAGACAAAAGCAATCAGCTCCACAAAAACCATTATCTCGCATTAATCCTATGGAGAATCAAATAAATCACTTCCACTCAATTTGTCTTGGACACCAAGAAGGTTCAAAGAACCATCTCAAACATAAAGCCAAAGCCATAAACACCACCAGCTAAACTAAACCACTCTGATCAAAGATTCAAAACCATAACCTCATCTCAAGGTCACAGAAATTTCGTTGCAATCAAGCATCCGGGGCGACATGAGGGACTGAAACCAAACAAAGAAGAAGAAGGGTACCTTGCTTTCATTGATGCTGACTTCGTTACTCCGAGCCATGTTTCCCACGCAGTCTGCAACGATTTCCCCACCAGGAGGAGAAGCAAGATACCAAACGAGGCAAGAGATCGTTACCCACCGCCAGCAGTTGAGCTCGTAATCTCGAGCTTTACATGCTTTGAACCCCAGGTAAGCCCAAAAAAAATTACACAAAATCGGGAAAAAGAGGCTCGCCGATCGTTTATCAGGTGTGAAAAGATCACTGCTCCAGCTAGTGATCAGACCTCAGAAAGCTGGAGAAAACGAAATGGGCAGCCCTAAATAACCCCGGATTTGATGACTAATCGACGGGATTAGAGAGATTCGTTGAGGAGAAATGGAGGGTATTTGGTAAATCTCAGTGCTAAAGAAAGAAGGGGGGAAAAGAAACCTTTTGCGGAAATGTCCCAGAAGAAGGATGAAATTAGAGGTGGGGCGAAGGATAAGGATGGTGGTTCAGTTTAAGCCGGGTGGGTGAGGAAAGGGATCTAAATTGCGCCGAGGGGTGAGGTGGCGCAAGAGAGAGCCACAGAGAGGACAAAGTGAGCGGCCGAAAGATAACTGTTGCGTGGTCCCACTGACGCGAAAATAAAAAACTAATAATAAAGTTTTATATTTGTGTGGCAGAAAAGGTCAAACGTGCAAACCAAGCTGCTTAGAAAGACGAATAAATAAATAAATAATTAGTCAGTATTATACGGCACTTACTTTGGTCATTCGTATTTTATTTTGGCTCGAGATAGAATATACTGAAGCGGTAAAGTGAGAAATTTGGCTTTATAACTTTGGGTATTTTGGTTTCGGAGTCGTAAATTAAAATAGGCTGCCAAGTGGAAACAAGGAAGAAAAAAAATTGAATGAAACTAGTTAAATGCCAATCTTTTTATTTATAATTTTGTGGCCTCAATTATGTATCAATTTTATGAAATTGACATAATATGAGAGTTGAGCATTATATTGGAAGGTCAACTCAATTGACTAACGATCAACCTGTCATATCGCTGCCAAGTTAGCATATACCAATTCAAAAAATATTGTTTTTCCACCTATTGCCATATATCTTTTATATTTTGAATAAAAGGAAAAGAAAATCAAAAAGTTCTTGACGGGTCGTCTTATATCTCCCAAAATCCCCTCCCTCTGTCTTAATTCTTCTCGACTTCGTCCCCGCTCTTCCCCCATCGTCGGCCCGCCGTCGAGGAAATTGCAGCGGCGCTCGATAGTTTTCCGTCGTTGTCGTCCCCTCGCCATCGAAGTTCTGACTACGCACCGAAGTTGCAGAAAGAGGTTGCTTTTTCTTTTGTTTGATCATAAAAAGAACTGCCACTTTTTTCGAAGGGTTGATGATGATCATGAGAGTGACTCGGTGGTTGATGGATTGATGCGAGAGAACCATGAGCTGAAATTGAAGCTTGGTGATATGGAAACACTAGAAGGTCGTGTCCGTAGAGCATAAGAGAAAGCGAGAAAAAGGAATCAAGAGAAGGCTACGATATTAGAAGACTTAACCAAACTTTTAGAACTCAACTGCAAGTTGTCTGGAACTACGAAAAAATGAGACATACGATTTGCGCCCTTCAAAAGAGGATGACTTTATGTTGTTTTTGTGTGCTCTTCGTTGTGGTTGTTGTACTTGTGTTTTTAGTTCTTCGTATGTAATGGATATTTGACGTTGAATAAAATTGAATGATTTCAACAAAACTAGCACACATTTACTTCAACGATGTTTGACATTGAATAACCTGGTTGCATATGCATATATCAGTCCCAAATAGGTCATTCATATGGAAACATGTACTATCATATACGAAATAGGGTCATTCCTGCTAACATAAGTATTAAATCCGGGTACGTAACAAAAGAGTGACAATCCTACTGCTCCACGTCGGATCAGAGTACACAATTCGAAACATGTGCTAACATATGCAAACATGTACAAAATTACAAAAGTATGAAGCATCCTACACCTAAGCTACAACTTTTCAACCTTCCCTAGGGCATTTCTGACTAAGTAGTAGGCGACTGTGTAGCATTAACAAGAGAATTGTCTGGTGCAGGGGCTTGCACTAGGGGTGTCAGTTTGGGTCGGGTTCGGTTACCCGAACCGAAACCCTTCGAAAAGCCGAAAATGTATATAATCGGGTCGGTTTCAGGTAAACCCGAAAAACCGAACCCGAATCGACACCCCTAGCTTGCACACCTCAAACATGTTGTGGAACCCTCTCACTTAGCTGCTAAAGAACAAAGAATACATGATAGACACAGAAAATGTATACAACAAAACGTGGTAGCATAAGAAAAGGAAGAGAAGCAGGTGCCCAAGAAGGTGGAGGTTGGTACGTAGGTATGTCAATGGCGAAGAGCAGGAGGAGAAGGGGTAAATGAAAGGGACATGGTTGTTTTTAAATTATGTAAAATGTATTGATTCAAATTAAAATATGTGGAATTTAGGGGGAAATATGTAACTTTGAAATTTATAAATTTTTTTGGATGACTAGGCGGTGACATAGCAGGTTGACAGTTAGTCAACGACTTTGACCGTCTAATAAAAAGGTCAACAATCGGCTCGAGTCAAATAAGTAATTTTTAACGATAGTTTAGACCATTATGTTATATAGCGAAAAAATTGGTCAGATTTTAAACAACGATAAAGCTTGAGCAGGCGAAAATATTAACCAAAAAATTAAGTGTATTTTGATGTGTTTTATATAAGTGAAGGTCAACTTCCAATGGTCGAATTGGTTCCCAACGGGAAAATGTCAAAACAAATTCTTCCAAGAGTCTTCGCAATATTAATCATGGTGAACAAGGGACGATTTATAGATGAAACTCATTCTAGTTAAAGATGAACGAGCCTTTGATGACATAACTGAATTTGTGAAACATGTGATCAAACTATCATCTGACCAATTATTGGATTTATTTCATTCATGGAGTACATTTAATTATTGATAAAAAATTGTGTCAATATATAAAAATTTACATTGAAATGTTCATTCTAATTGATTATTACTAGCTACATGAAAATAATAACCGAATTATCTAGGTAGAGTGAAGAAATCAACACTAAAATGATTTTCGATCGAAACTGCATTTAATTGTTTCACTATATAAAATTAAATATGGAAACCATTTAGAAATTATTCGGATAATTAGACTATTGATTATAAAATTTAGTGTATTTTATACAAAAAAAGACCTGGAAATTAGGACCGACCAGTTCATCGGACCTGAAATTGCTTGCAAAATTTGAATCGGTTCTACATTTTTATCACCTAAAACTTGAATGACTCGAAATCGTATGACTTGCACTTTTTTTAACGGGTAAGGGTCGGGGTGTGATGGCCAGCAGTAGGGGTGAACAAACACACCCGAAAACCGACCCACCCGTCCAACCCGACCCAATTCACTCGTATTTATCGCTAAAACGAAGGTTTTGGGTTGAGAGAGGGTTTTCTTTTGTACAACCCGCCTCTTTTGGATTGGGTTTGGATTTTGGATTACACAACCCGTAGAACCCGACCCAACCCGTGTTCCAACTATTGTTATGAGTTCATATCCAAAAAAATATTTATGTCGTACATAGCCATACTTATAAGAAAATTAATATATTTTGTCATGTTTTTCTCTCATAATCTCCATAATCTAATGCATTTTTCGACCTAAAGTTTAGACATAAAGTTAATATAGCTATGATTCACGTAATCCTTTTTATTGTGTACAATTTTAATAGAATAACATATTATGGATGCGTTCGTTTATAACTTTTTTAGCCTATTTCAAAAAATGTCATGAAAAAAACTAGACATATGTTGAAGTAAATAACATTTTATTAAAATTCAAACAACATTTGTGAATTTTGATACCTTTCACCTCGGTTTATTCCGTTTGAAATTTTAATTAGTTATAAAATATTTTTATGGCGTAGGAGAATTACATATTTTGTGTTGGGTTGGGTTTTTACTTAAAAATATTGCAAACCCGACTCAACCCGATTAAAAATAAACCATAGGTTTTTAATTTGTTTGGGTGGATTTGGATTTAATATTTTCTAAATCATAGTGCATGAATCAAATGATTAAAATGACTAAACTCGTACCACCCGACCATGTACACCCTTAGCCAGCAGGTCCACTGCTCCCGCCCGTCCATCCAAAACTTTAATCCTTCCCCGCACAAGCCGCCAATATAAAGACTCCAATCAAAAACCAAAATGGATATGAATTATGATGATTTATTATTAGTGGTAAGATTGAAAATTTTAAATCAAAATATAATTGAATAAATTAATGAAATAAATAAATGGAACAATTAATTAGGTAAACGAACGGACTAGCCGAATAGTATTCCAATATCGAACTCCTCAATTCAAAGAAAAAAATATTACATGTATATTTTTTTCTATTTGTTTATTTTAGTATATATGGATGGTTGATTTGGATATCATGTTTTTGCTAGGAATTTATCAAACAAGCGGGGGTTTCTTTGTGCTATTTACTTTTCTATTCATTAATCTACGAGAATTCAAAAATTTGTTCAGTGAAATGCATTTGATAATGTTTGTTCATTGAAATGCATTTGATAAAATATTATCATATATATTTGAGAATTTCTATTTTCAACCAAAAATTTATTACTTTCGTTTTTTATTTTGCGAACCCTCATAACTCGAAAATATTGAAGACTCGATCCAAAAATTTTGGGTTGGATCAAGATTTGACTGATATAAACTAACCCGAAATTACCTGAATTGCTATAACCTGTAACTCGAAGTCACCTAACCCGATTGCCAGGTCTAGATGCCTTATTTTATTTATTATCAATGAACATAAATAAATTGAAATATTATTATTAGTACAGAGTACCAGCTAGGTAGGTAGCTAGCTATTAACCGGATAATACAAGGAGCCAAATGAGGATTTGGTCAAGAAAATGTATTATTAATTATGTGGTTTTTTGGGGAGCGCAAACTTTTGTTTTGACGTTAATGGAATTCATTCATATACTCCCATCAGAACAAAAGAAAATAGTACTCATATTCATGTACTGGTCGCTGCATACTGCAATGGAATTTTTGGTGTTTAAGGTATCAAGCACCTTTCAAAAACAAAAAAAGTATCAATCGATAGATTTTGTTGGTTTTACCAAATTTAGTCTAGCAAGTCATTTTAGTGATCATAATCTTTTGATAATCTCTAATTTTTATGCACAAATTTGTGAAAATAAGATGATACTTTCAATTGGTTCTCTTATACCATATTTTTTTGGTGAATACTCTTACACTCTATTGTAAAAGAGGGGAAGGGAAATTTAGAGGTGAAGGAAAAAATGGTAGGAGAAAATATTGTTTATAAGAGAAAGTAGCAAAAATGAATTGGGAAGTGTGATAAAAATATTATTTTTAAAATTACCAAAAATATTATTTTTAATCGATGATATAATAGAGAACTCACTAAAATAGTTTGTTAATACTATTTGCATTTGTGAAAGAAAGTTTCATAAGCCATCAGACAAGTCTGGATCTCTTACCACCCGATAACCAACCACCTTTTTAACTTCCTGACTAATCAACATAGGAATTTTTGCAGACCTGTCACCACACATCCTACTACACCGTTCGCGCCAAATCAGGCTAACTGAAGTACTCCAAATCAGTCTGCTGAGTCGAGCAGCAACTTCCCTCTTGCTCCAAGACCTCGCACACCAACTCACCACATTCCCCCATGATGCAAGAACTGGATGACAATAACCCTACAAGCACGACTCCAACACAAACCTAGTATATGAACAATGCAACAACAAATGATCAAAGGTTTCTCTACCACCTGGACAAAGTAAACAACATCCAGACACAGACTTTCCCCAACTAATCAGCTTGTCATGTAATGTTAATTTCTACATAATAGCTAGCCATAATAAGAATCCATTCCTTGGTATAACATCCTTGTTCCATACCAGCTTCCTCCATTCCACCACAACTGACTTAGGACGCAACGTATTCCATACAACTTTTACTAAGTACCTTGGCATAACCACTCCATCCCACATCAGGCCAGACCCGTCACCAGTGACACATTGCTCCATAACACTCCTACATTTCTGAAGCCGTTTTCATATCCATGGGAAAAAATCCAAAACTACCACTATAAAAAAAATTACAAAAATACCACTCATACTCAACAATTTCCAAAAATACCACCCTTCCACACAAAACGCACCTCGAAGGCGCGGTGCCTGCTCCTAAGGTACATCTAGTTGTGGAGGAGCATGTCCTTCAACTCCCCTTCCTTACTCGTTTTCATAAAGACCGACTGGAGACTAAGTTTGCCAAGTTCATGGCAATGTTGAAGCAGCTAAACATAAGCATGCCTTTCATAGAGGCGCTCTCAAAGATGCCCAAGTATGCAAAATTCATAAATGACCTCCTCACCAACAAGAGGAAGCTTGGAGAGCTATCAATAGTGATGCTCAACGAGGAATGTTCTACCATTTTGCTGAACAAGATACCAGAAAAGCGTAAAGATCCAGGGAGTTTCACTATCCCTTGCAGCATTTATAGCATGCATATAGGAAAGTCCTTGGCGGACTTAAGCTAGCATAAATGTCATGTCCTATAAACTATTTAAAAAGCTAGACTTAGGTGAACCCAATGCCACTAGGACGAGTATTCAGTTAGCTGATAGATCTATCTGCATCATAGGGGAATTGTAGAGGACTTGCTTGTCAATGTAAGATCATTCACTTATCCTGTTGATTTTGTGAAATTGGATATTAATGAGGATGTGGATGCGCCTTTGATTTTGGGTAGACTATTTCTTGCCACTGCCAAGGTATTGATTATTGATTGATGTAAATAATGGCAAGTTGATATTGAGGCACATCCACTTGGCGATGGTGAGAAATTGTCTACCCAAAATTAAAGGCACATCCACATCCTCATTTATCCAAGATAACAAAATCAACATGATATGTGAATGCACCCACATTAACAAGAAATTTCTCAATGATACCCCTAGGATGCACAATCGATCTATCAGCTAAGTGAATACTCATCCTAGTGGTTCTAGGTTCACCTAGGCCAAGCTTCTTAAACAATTTATAAGGCATGACATTAATGCTAGTGCCTAGGTCCGCCAAGGACTTTCCTACATGCATGCTGCCAATAACAAGAGGGATAGTAAAACTCCCTGAGTCTTTTCGCTTATCGGGCAGCTTGTTTGTAGGATTGCAGAACACTCCTCACTGAGTATCACTGTCGACAGATTCTCAAGCTTCTTCTTATTGATGAGGAGATCCTTCATGAATTTCGCTTACTTGGGCATCTTCGACAGTGCTTCCACGAACGGTATGCTGATGTTGATCTGCTTCAACATTGCCATGAACTAGGCAAACTCAGTCTGTAGCTTGTCCTTGTGCATACGAGTGGGGAAAGGAAGCTGGGGAACATGCTCCTTAACCACTAGCTGTGGTTTGAGAGCAGGTGCTTCCTTCTAAATCTCCACTTCCTCATCTTTGACTGGAAGTGCTAAAACAGGTGTCGGTTCATCCTGCCTGACTGGAACAGGAACTGGAGTCGTTGTCTTGCCACTTTTAGTAGTAATGGCATCCAACTGTTGGTGAGGCTCTCGAGGATTTGGGATGGTGTTGGCAGGTAGAGTCCCCGATGCTCTGGTGCTGTTATTCCGGGCTGTGCCTCCGATATGGTTCTAGAGATCCTGCAGAATAGCATTCTGGTTTCTCTGACCTGCCTCCAGTTCATTGAATTTTAGCATTCTGGTTTCTCTGGTCCAAAAGCTGGACTCGTCAATACCGTCACACTAGAAAGTGGCCAACTGTAACCACAAACTAATGCGTAGTATAGCGGGTTTAGCTTTACTTGTCAACCCGGGTCCTAGATGTGATGACTACTCAGTGAAGTTGTAACTAATCTAAGCGAACACAAAGCAGTAAGGTTGTAATTCAAGTTAAGAAGGCTCACTCAGGTATGAGTCCCCCTAGATCGCAGGTAGACCAAGTTGTAATTCATCTAAACCAAGTTGATTGAAATTTAAACCGTGGAAAGTTCTCAAACAGTCTGGATTCTCGACTAAAGTGCTCCAAACCCTCTCAGTTTGAATACCTGACGGGTGACTAACCTCCACCGACGTAAACTAACCAAGGCAATAAGATTCAAACTTCCTCTACTGGGTTCTACACCAGTACAGAGTAGTGAATCGAGTTCCCGACTAAAGTCTCCGATTCACTACCTCCAATTCAAGATGCTCTATTGACCTATGCATATATTATCTTTTTAGGTCAAAGAAGGATTCAATAGACTTTGATCAAGACTCAAGCAATTTTGAATAAATACTTCAACTGGATATAAATCAATCAATCATTCATGGCAAAGGGTTCATACAACTTATCCTAACATACAATCTAGGGTTCTAACATGCCCAAGTGATAGAGGGAATTACTCCATAGAGAGAGAGAGAGTGGAAAGCTATGTCGGATGTGGAAATCATCGTGTAGACGATATAAATTGGCATCGGGTCGTCAATCATCGCTCCTTGGGGCTTGAATTGAGCTCCAATGGTGTGGAACTTGATCTAGGGCACTCAAGGATCTCCCTTCGTCACTTTATCTCTCTAAACCTCTGTTTTCAGCTCCAAAGTTTGAATGCTAGACCGAAAACCTGAAATCTTCTTGTAACAGCCCCAACTCCTGAAACTCGGTCCAATTACCCGGTCGGGTATTAAGAGATCCGGCCTGGTATTAGCAAAACGGCGCGCAACATCAAGGGGAAAATACCCAGCCTCAGGCTGAATTTCCCAGTCGGGGAATAGGGGGTCCAGACCGGGGAAAATCATTGGACGACTTCCCCGGCCTCTTATGGCATTTCCCCGTTTGGGTTTTTTATGGATGGCGAGGGATTCTGGTCCTTCCACTCTCCTTCCGTCTCCTTAGTGCTTTTGACCCGAAACTCACTTCCAAGCCTCTATTTCCGCTCTAAGTCTTGAAATATGACATACAAGAATAACCTAGTGTGAAGTCGACTTAAAACACGAGAATCAAACCTCAAACAGTGTAAGAATGGTGGGCAACAACATGTGTAAATATCGAGTTATCGTAATGCGTTACGATAGTATCATACTCAGTTCTACTTAACAATTCCCCATCCGACTGCTTCAGGCCCTCGAGAGGATTAAGGCAAGGCAATCCCCTTTACTCCCTTCTCTTTGCCATACGTTAAGAAGGTTTTTCGAGTATGATAAGGAAAAAAAAGTCCCTAGGATACCTGGAAGGAGTAAGACTTAGACCCCTTTGTCCGGTGGTTTGTCACCTTTTCTTCGCTGATGATTCATATCTATTCTTAGCGGCGTCCCCAGAATAATGCAGTACTCTCCATCACTCCTTCAATCCTATGAGGATTTCAGCGGTCAACGTGTGAATTTAAACAAATTGGCCGTCATCTTTAGTTAGAATACACACCCTAACGAGGCACAGAGTATGGGTGCTCAGTTGGGAGTTGGCATCATAGGAGAACAAGACTCTTATTTAGGATTACCAGCAATCCTGCCAAGATAGAAAATATATACTTTCCTCTTTATGGAGGAGAAGCTGATTAAGAAGGTTCAAGGATGGAAACATCGCTCCCTATCCAAAGCCGAGAACAACACTCTCATTAGGTCCTCAACCACTAACTTATCGGTTCTAGGGATGTCTTGTTTTAAACTCCCCCAAGAAAATTGTAGAAGTCTTAATGGTTGTGTGGCAAAATTTTGGTGGGGAGCATAATAAAATACGGAACATCCGATCCACTAGCTGTCATGGACAAGTTTAGCTCATAGTAAATTCCATGGAGGACCTGTATTCATGGATTTTGGCGCTTTCAATCGAACTCTTTTAGCAAAACAATGTTGGTGAATCTGGACTAATCTGAATCCCTCCTTTCCCAAATCTATAAGGGTCGATACTTTCCCCATTGTTCAATTGTAGAAGCCTCAATTAATTCGAACTCATCGCGGGGATGGAGAAGTTTGTTATTCAGAAGGGATCTCCTTACACAGGGGTTAAAATGGAAAATAGGCAACGACCAACAAATCAAGGGGTTCTTTGATATCTGGATTTCGTGAAACATCCCTTAAATCCCAAAATTTGATTTCAGAACCCGTATGGGTCTCCCATGGTCTCTTATTTCATTGAAGAAGGAAGATGGGAGTGGAATATTCCATGGCTTCAATTTTTCTTTGAACATCAATCGATTGATATGATCAAAATGATTCCTCTGCCTCGTCTCCCACATCAAGATATCTTAGTGTGGCACTACACCAAAGATGGCAAATACGCGATCAAATCGGGCTATCATCTAGTGTTGGAATCAGCTTTGGCAGTAAACAGGAAACCAATGGTCCTTATTATCGACCCCTCATTTGGAAAAAAGACTTGGAACATTCAAGTCCCTACCCAGCTTAAATTCTTCAAATGGCAATGCCTTAGAGTCATTCTCCCCAAAGTGGTAAGCCTACAAACGCGTGGAGTTAATTGCATCAACAGATGTTCCGTGTGCTGGACATATAGAGAGAGCATTGAACATTTATTCTTCTGATGCCCTCTAACCACCAAGCTGTGGACCTTAGTGGAATTGAGCAATTTCATTGAATCTACCCCGACTGTTAACTTTAGTCTATAGTGGCGACATGTCATGGTCTCTAAGATCTCCCCATTCAACATTCTCCAATGCATCTGCTTACTTTGGAGAATATGGAAGTCCAAAAATAAAGTGATTTTCGAATTCTACCAACATCATGTCCATTACAATTCTACAACTAGGTCTTCAAAGATCCTTGTCCCACGTGTTAGTGGACGGTGATTCCGAGGTGGCGGTAAACCAGATCATATATGACATTTTAGAAGATTCCATTGGAGGTCCGGTGCTCCGAGAGTGTTGTCAGATTCTAGACTCCTTGTCAGTTTGTATAGAGTTTATGGCAGTTCCTAGGGCCGCCAACAGTGCTGCCCATAGAGTGGGACGTAAAGCACCGCTGCTGTCTTTCCTAGAGCTAGAATCTTTTGATTTTGTTGGGTGGCTTCATTAGGGGTTCGTTTGTTAGGGGTTCCTTTGTAGTTTTGTTTTTATAACTCTTGTTCTCTCTTGTTATCACTCGGAAATAATAATAATAAACTATATTATGAATAACCACGTTTTCTGTTACTTTCCATTAGCAATGTTATGGAAAAATATTATAGAAACTATACATTTAAATATGAATGTCGATTATAGAAATATATTTTAAGATATGTTAATTATATTCGTATTTATGAACATTGTTAAAACCGGTATAAACCGCCGCATAACTGATTGTACCACAATAAAACCATTCTACTTGCGAAACGGGCGTACCAGCATAAATCGGTTTGATAACGCTCGGAGTTTATGGCGAAATCCATAATTAAAGTCTATCATTCAAACAATCCATTACTTATTGAATCGGTAACCATTCAATAATTACACACAGATTCTTGTGTACCAGGCATCTTATATACGGCTAATGCTAATTTTTTCCCGTTGTCGGCTTGTAGCCTGACCAATAATTCTCTTATGTTATCCGTTTTCTAAACACATACCGTGCCAATAATTCAATTAATTCTTTGCATATTACATACAAAATTACAAATACACAATGATTATCCTGTAGAAACAAAAGTACAATAATTACTATGATCCACATAATTGTGTATTTATCTTTTCTTAGCAACATTATACAATGCATAATTAATTAGCTGCCACATTATCGAGAGTTCGAATTTACAAAACCTATGTGAGCCTAACAATGTTTCATCCGTTGTAGCCATTGTATGTAAACAAAGCACGCACAAGGACTAAACCTGAACACTAATTGTTAATATTAATTCTGCGAAAGTACAGTAAACGACTACCAGTCCTTGCTTATATGTTATCTCATTTTCAATATTGGATAGAGTACTAATACATCCTAGTGTTTACTATCGTCAGATCGTTACTGGAACTTTTGCTTCTATTCAACACATAATGACTGAAACTAACTTTGGTTGGTAATACGATCAATTCATCAATGATCGGCAAGTATGATGGTCTTGCACCATGCTAACGTGATCCATTAATGCAAGCGTCACACGCATGTACCTCCCTTAATTATTAATAATGACAAGGGTGCTCCTCCTTTTATAAATTCGCATTAATTGTGGCTAACCATTTGGAAAAAAGTCATAATAAAAAAAAGGTCTAATACCACTAGGAAACCCGAACTATTAAAAATGTGTCATTTGTGTCCTAAATTATCCAATATGATATTTGTGTCCCAAACTATGACAATTTTGTGTCATTCATGTCCTGGCGATTTTGTTGACCGTTAAAGATGATAGTTGACCAGACGGAAGTCAACTTTAACATTGACTTTTGTTGATATGGCAGCCACGTAGATGCCACGTCATTGACATATCATATTTTTTATTTAAAACTAAATCAAAATTAAAATAGAAAAATTACTAAATAAAAAATAATTAAGAAACTAAATTGTCTATGTTCTTCTCTCACTATTCGATTCTCTCTAAAAGATTTTCCCAACCCAAAAAACCTAACAATTTCGACGATCGAAGAATCTCTCCACCTTCCTGCCGCCGCTCCCGGACTCTGTTGCCGCCTCGTCCATGACCATGTCCTCCAGCTTCCCGCGGCGGCGGTTGCTCGGGCCTGCCGGCCACCGCGGGAGGCTTCTTCTCCTCGTCTGCGTTATAAGTGTATATATGAATATGAGGTAGAATAACCATAAAAAAATATGAGGTATAAACAAATTGTCTAAAAATTGCGAAAAAATGTTTGAAATTAGTGTAATAAATAAAGTGTAAGTTGCAACGAGTAAAAGTAAGAAACACAATGCGACCCAAACAACCCGCAACCCGACCTGCTCGTGACCCGACCCGACTCATAACTCGATTAACCCGTAATCCGATTGACCCGTAACTCGATGGACCCGCAACCCAACTGACCCGCAACCCGATGAACTCGTAGCTAGACTAACCCGCAACCCGTTTGAACCTGAATCGACAAACCCAATGACCCAAAACCAGACTAACCTGTAACCCGATTGAACCCAACCCGAACCCGCCCGATTGACGCCTATAAATTTCGATAATGAAAATGAACGGGAAATCGATAATGATAATGACACGAAACCCGACTAATCCATAACCCGATTGACACTTATTCTATAATGACTTTCATCTTCCTTAAAATTCTAAGTTTACTTGTTTTTATCATATAGTTGGCTTGAGATGGATCAACTTTGTTGCTATTGTTGTTATGAAAATGCTCAAAAAGTAAAGTATAATTGTTATACAATTGTGTCATTTTCAAAGTCCATAAATCTCATATCATCTTGTTCTTGTAGATTTTTATTCCAAAAGTGTTAAAGAGGGTGTTGTTTCTTTTGTCTTGGTCTATAATTTGCGTTGGAATTTGGTTCCCCACAAGTAATAGAATGTTGCAGTACTAAAAAACAATTTCGTATTGTAGGTCTCCTATTGTCCATTATTTTCTTAATGTAAGTATAAGATAACTTTGTTCTTTGGGTGACCGTTCGCGAAAGCGGAGATCGTTCGCCAGAATAGGTACGAAAACCATTTTGCGAAATCAATATACTGTTTGGCGGAAGCGTTCTACCTCCTCCAACAAGTGAGGGTAAGTTGAAGATAAGTGTTTCATCATATCGACCCATTGTCGAAAGAGGTAGAGAGATTGTCTCAAGTGGTAGACCACTTGGTGTAAATGGTAAACCATTTTCTTGAAAAGTATTCAAATGGTTGACCTCCTCTGTTAAGTGGTCGCCCTGATGAGGCACTTACCTTCAAGTGGGCGACCTCTTCTATCAAGTGGTCGACCATGCGTCACCAGGTTGACCACCGACCACTTGAAAATAAGTGCATCATCAGGTCGACCACTTTGTAGAAGCGATAGATCATTTTTTTAGAAAGTGGTAGGTCGTTTTCTCCAACTTACAGTGACTTGCAAGTCACCATAATCATTAGGGGTTCAAGAAGGCGCGACTAGGCGCACGCCTAGGCTCAATTAGGCGCTAGGCGGTGGAGGATCGCCTTGACTTGGCCATAGGCGTTGTAAAAGGCGCTGGTAGCGCTTAGTATGTAGGAATAGCGCTTAGTTTGCGCCTAGTGGTGAGAAGGCGTGCCTGGGCGTTCCTGGGCGAGCTTAGGCGGTTAAACCCAATACTCTTTGTTTTGTCCTACAAAATCAGAAACTTGCCTCTTGCCCTAGAAAATCAGAAACACGGGAAGTAACATCTGCTACCGCCTGCCGCCCTAGCTCTCACCCCATCTGCTACCGCCTGCCGCCCTAGCTCTCTCCCCATTTGCTGCTCTCTGCCGCCGCCGGAGAAAGTCATCGATCACTCTTCTCGCCTTCACACCACTCCACTGCTATAGTGGGAAATAAAGTCGAAACTCGTCAATTGCTGCTCCTTCCTTCTCCTCGGTACGTAGCACAAGTTTCTTGCCTTTATAAGCACCTATTAGCAGATGATTGGTCACTATTTGCTTGTTATTTGTTATGTTAAGTGTTTACTGTTAAGAACTAGGCATTGCTAATTTTATATGCACTTGGATTATATGAATTATTCCAGAAAATAGGAAATATTTGAGAATTTTTCCATTTATGCTCTAAACGCCTAGGCGCGCCTAGACTACGCCTAATCAGACAAGGCACAAGTCAAGAGCCGAGCGCCTGCCTTACGCCTAACGCCTTTTAGAACCTTTCATACCCCTAAACTAAATGTACAAATTATGTCATTTAACCCTTTCTATCTTATTTATTTTTATTACATATAAAAAAAATGAAAGACAAACCACAAATCTGGCCTTCGGTTTGGCCTGATTGGGGAGTAATCTTTCAAATCGATCATTATCCAAAAAAAGTAAAAAACAATGTTCCATTTTAAGGCTGGTGTACGCATACAGTATATATATACACTAGTGTTGTACGCATACGGTAAACGCACTGGTATATTGCTACAATCCAAAATGTAAGTGATGCATGTTTGATCATCATATTCACTGTATAAATCATAATAAGAACAACTATCATGAGTTCATTCATTCATATGTGATTACCTTTATGCCAGAAAATGCTACCAGCTGGCATATTTTATCCGCTGTACAAATTATTGTTGCAAGAATTTTTTGGCCTTACATTATTATTGGTACAATAATGATACTAACTAAGTGGGGTGACTAGTGAAGTGCCACCAGCTAACGCGTAAAACCAAAATCCTACAACAATAAGTCAATAACATTTGGTATAAACGAAAATGAATAGAGTTTTGAGATGGCTTGTTCCACTACATTTCTCTCAAGTAAATCCAATTGGATGGGATACTTCCAAAGAGAGTCCACACAATCTCCTACTTAGTCAACCAGTGAAATTCTAGCTTTGATCATGTATAATACCTACAAAAAATGAGGAGGATGGGTCAGAATTAAGTTGAAGTACCCCAGCCTTATATTTATGCTCATAACTGTATCGTATATAATTATTATACTACCTAAACCGATTACATGTATTCCTATCTCTCTCGCCTCCATCTTACATAAACTTTTAAAACTACATAACCTAAAGTCATTATCTTATTTCACTTTTTTTAGTCTATCAATACATACACGCCACCTTTTAATCACAATTTCCCTTGAGAATTTAAAATTTTGTTATGATTCTCATACTTTTCGAGTTAGTTTATTATATATAACGTTTATTCAACATTTTTGCATATGATAATAATGTATTTTATTGATGAAATCATGTGTTTTATGATTAAAATATGGTACAAGAGAAATAGTCGCGATTAGATTGTTGCAGACGAGGAATCATAGAAAACAATTATGAGAACTGGGAAGTGAGATACAAATAGATTTGAGAATTAAAACACGATAATTATATGATAAATTGCAAGTTTGGTCATTGGGATTACTACAATGTTTCACGTTTTCAGTTAAAAATATTTTATTTTATTCGTGGTCACTTAGATTAGTTCAGTGGCCTAAGTTTGGTCACTAATCGATACCTTCCATCAATCTTCATTAACGACGTCAGAGTTTTGCTGACATGACTAACGAAAACGCTTAATCACCCAAAAAAAATTAAAATCTGACATGTCGCGTGATAAAAACCTATCACATCAGTACCCTAACCTAACCCAACCTTCCTCTTCGCTTCTTCCGTTCACTCCCTCGTCTCCCTTCTTCACCGACTCCATCTCCGATCAAGGAACCTGTGCTTCAACGCACCTTTCACTTCTTTTGCTATTAAATCGAGAATTAGCAGCAACAAAATGGTGTCTATCCTAGTCCACTATGTAAAGTCTTCTTCTCTGAGGATACAGAGCCTCCACGATCTGGGAAGATAGTAGCAGCAAAAAAATTGAACAACAGTTCACCGCAGGAAACAAAGCAGTGACAAGAGCTCTAAACTGGTTGCGAAAGTGACGCGATTGTCGATCTGATTAGCTGCCCATTCCATCACAGTCCATAGCCGAAAAACATGGGTTTGGTTAATTCATCGTCTTCACTTGCGATAAGAATCAACTGGGACGAGCGGATGGGTAGGAGATGAAACAAAGAGTTATCGAGTCATGGGTTATTATGTAAAGAACCAGCATACGTAGGTCGACTGATTCAGTCATCGGGTCGACCGGGATGTACCAAGTGTGTTCAAGTTCAAGAGACGCAATCAATCGTCTCCATCATCAGGTTGTTCAGAGAGAGTCAATCGTCTACAATCAACCCCGTCTGAGATGTTATTTATCTCAAGTTTTGTGGTTCAAGCCATCATGCTTGTTCTTCACATTTACTTCTTCAAGCTCGACATTATTGTCATTCATGTCTTCGCTTGAGGGGGAGTGTTGCGGTTACTTAAACCGTGTTAGTATTGGGCCTTGTTGGGCCTCATTCGTTGGATTAGGGTTTTAACCTTAATTTTATCTATATAAGCTTAGCTATCGACTTGTGTGATAGCAAGCCGTCAAGATGTAATCCTAATAAGAGATCAGTCATGAGCTCTTATGAGCTCACCGTGGATTAGTCTCGATCAATTGATCGAGGATACCACGTAAAATCGTTGTCTCGTGTGTTGTTCCAATTTCGCATTATCAAATTCTACATGGTATCAGAGTTGTAGATTCAGCTAGTCTTCCGCACACCAGTGAAGTTCATCCCTCTAGCTTGTTCTCTTCATCAGCGACGTTTAATTCCGCTGAACATAGTCAACATACGTCGTCGTCGTCACCGGCGGCGGAGAAAGCGTTGTCACCAGCGCTGTAATCAAGTTCGTGTCACCACGCCGGAAAGGGAAACGGGCCATGACCAGCATAGCAATGCCACCGATGTTGTCGTCCCTAGCCTCATTGACATGCCCATGTCTCCTCTTTTGAAAGAGCGACAACGAAGTCCTTCTCGCCGTCGCATCTTGCCGCTTTGTATCCAGGAGAGCCGATGTCCACTCCGGCCTCCGAACTTGTATTGTAGTCGTCACCGACATGAAGAGATATTTAGATTAACCGTCAAAATCTCGGTCGTGATCGTCCTCTATGCCATCGTCACCAGATCAAGCGCCACTTTGGTCACCACCTCTAGCGCCATCAGACCCGGCGAACGACGGGATGCATCGGCTTGGATCGTCGTCTGCCTCCCGCCGTCGTTGAATCATCATCGTTGTTAGTGTTAGGTGATACTGCTCAAATCCAGGTCGCCAACCATCGCCATCATCAATCGTCGACCGCGCCATCGTCGCCATTAAACAGGGTCGCCATTGCTCCATCTCCAAGCTCCCGCCATTGCTCTATCGACGCCGCCGATAGCTTCGCCATAGAATAGATGATGCGGATGTTGAGGTGGGCACATTAGGGAGAAGGGTTTCCCCAAATGGGCCAACATCAATCTAAGAGGCAGAAGGGTTTTCTCCTTTTGGGCTCTCCCAACTAAGTGGGCCTCCTCAAATCTCTTTTCAACTTCAAGTGCGGCTGAATTGGCCCTTGTGGGCTTCTGTGCTGGTAAGGGTTTATTAATGAGTCCTTTCAATTAGAGTTTTGGGCCAGCCTTTTCATTTTGCAGGCTTTCCCCATCAAATATAGTCAAGTATCGTCGATTGAGGCATTCATGTTCCATAAAATGTCGTCCCCTGGCATTCAAAAGGTAGTACGATCAAAAAAAAGTAATCGTCCCTTCATCGTCCAGCTGGCATTCACGACCCAAAAAAATTGTCGTCCCCTCTTTCGAGTCATTATTGGGCACTTATCAACTATTGAGCACTTTTCAAGCCTGGCATTCACAATGTTCATGCTTCGTCCTGTCCCTAAGGCTTTCCCCATCAAAAAGTTCACAGGTAAGTTGGACCTGGTGGCAGAGCCTCCAGAATTACGGTAACCAACTTACTTAGATTAATTTACTTCGGTAATTTAATAATGCAATATACTACGACTATTCTCAAAATAATAAAAAGCATAGATAATAATAAATGACACCGAGGATTTACGTGGTATACCCTGATTATGGGCCAGTCCACGGGAACAACAGCTCCGGAGTATTTCTTTACTATAACAATGGTAGGTTACAGAGATTTTCTCGATACAAGAAATAGAACACACGGTGTTTTCCAAACAACCTCACTATTTCACTCACAAGGAAATCTCCTATCTACCCGTGGTAGTGAAAACGTTTCACTACCAAAACCCCACAAAAGAAATACGAACAGAAGCAGAGCAAAGGAAATGGAGAAGGATGGAATGGTGAGGGATGATTCTGAAAGGGAGGACAACGTTCCCTTTTATAGCAGAGGAAATGGGGAACCAATTGATTGCAATTGGTTGGATCTATCTGCTATCCATCTCCCCAACTTCATTTGAGTGATTAATACATTAAGTTTTTTTTTTTCTTTTTCTTAATTTCCACCGCCTGTGGAAGGTCGGAAAGTTCTTCAGAAAATACATAAAAAACTCCTTTACTACCTCTACATCTTCAACCCTATGCTCATTAACAACATCACTTGATCGAAGGCTTCACATTGTTCATTCACTAGTTGAACAACTTTCACGACAAAAAACTAAACATTTAGTTTTGTTTCTCCTAATGTCTTTCAATACACACCACGCTTTTGTATAACCTCTTTCTTTTCTAAATTCACACGCTCCATGTGTGCCAAAAAAATATGTTCCAAGGATGGCCTCCAATTCATCAAAAGGTAGCATGATCAATTATGCTACTTGAAAAGGTTTTTCCACACAGACGAAAGAACTCCCAATTATTCAATCCAATTTCAAAGCAGCTTCTAGAGATGTTTTGACACATAAGGTCTAACCCAACCTATTTGGTACTAAGTGCAAACAATACAACATAATTAATCATGACATAAAGCCTCAACGTTCCCTATGCTCTAGCACCATGTTTACCTATTTTCAATGTCTAGTTCTGACCACCATTCAGGGGCGGAGCTACGTGGGGCTTCCGGGGGCGCCCCCACTACCTCTTCTAATACTAGTAAAAATTGGGCGTAATAGTGATACAGTGTGTTGAGTGTTTTCTAGTGGTAGAGGTGCCGACCTACATTTCTAAAGATCAAAGTTTGAATCTGTCCTTCAACATATTATATTTTTATTTTTGCTATTTTCATAACCTTAACACTTGCTTTCTTCTCTTTCTTCTGTTAGTTAACTTGTCATTTTCATATTGAACTAAAGCAACAATAATGCTTTGATTGTATAATTATTTTTTTACAATAATATTAATAGATATTCATGTTTTATTTGTGAAAATATGAAAAATTATGTTACATATTGAAATGCATTATTAAGTTTTGTTGGTAGTTTAATTGCTCTTTTCATATGGATATAACTGTTCAAATCATGTTAACTTTCATATTTTCTTTTACCAGTCCTATATTTTTAAACAACTTATTCAAAGTTAAATTATTATGTTTAAGGGTTTTTTGGTTATAGAATAAATTGCATTTCAAACGATAAAATTGATGGGTATTCATTTTTCATTAATGAAAATATTTAAAATTGTATTACATATTGAAATTCATAATTAACTTCTTTCTCAGTAATTTACTCATTTGTTTTGAACATACCATGTAGTAATTATAGTTTAAATGATTTTGATTATCTAAAATTATCTATTGTGTCATTATAATAATAAAAATATTAAAACTCTATAACATTTTTTTCGTAACGATAAACTAAGTAATTCCGGTCTCCGCTCCCCCCCCACCCTAGACTCAAATGCTAACTCCGCCCCTGCCACCACTTCTATCATCATGTGAACCACCGGCGCCGCGACCACTCAATGATACATCGTGGTCTCTTTGATAATTCCTCTTGACAGAGGCTCTACTGAATTGCGCGAAAGGTTAGCACCGGATAGTTTGTTAGTCTTAGCCTTGATAAAAACTCCCAAAAAAAAATCTGTTTGATTCGCTTGATCGATATTTTGATTTTCACTGAAATTATATCGAAACAATCAATTTTATTCGTGTATATTTTTTTTAGTGACCAATTTGCTAGTTTAATCGGAATCGGATGTCACAGTTTGTGTTACTAATTTTGTTTCGCTATTTATGGATTATAGGTATTGGAACTTGCGGGAAAACTCAATGAGGGATAACCAAGGTTGTCAACCCGCGGGTTGAATCACGGGTCGACCCAGTTTGACCCTGACCCGGTGAGAAAAACGGGCCGCACGCACCCGCCGGGCCGACCGCTATTAGGTACCGGGTTGGAGGTCAAATTGTGTCATTTTTTCTTTAGTTTGCGAAATGCGCCTATTTTCCAATTTTTCTTTTCGCCTAACTCAATCTTTGGAATACTAAGTTGAACATTTGAATATTTATGTTATATAAGTGTGTGTGAATTTTCACTATATGTTGGATATAAGTACGATATGTTATTTTGGTGTAATATTATATGTTATAACTCATATGTTAGATAAGATTTGATATAATTTATGAGGAAAAGTGCAATATAATGTCTCTTTCTATATTTCTGGGCTAAAACGGTTGACCCATTAACCCTTAACTCACTAGCTCGACCGGGTCCGGGTCAATTCGCGGGTTGACAACCTTGGGGATAACAAGAAGAATCAGATTGTTCCGAGGCACATCCAATTGGCGATGAGGAGCTCAAACTTCTCGGATCGGTGACTCGAAGAAGGCTAGAGTTCTGAGCATCTACTAAGCTCTAATCAAAATCATTTCTGTTATTTTTTGGTTTCTATGTTTTCGGATGGATTTTTATCGAACAACTGTGTGATGTATTCCGAGTTGAATGTTAATGAGGAAGGGTGCTTTCTATTGCGTCGATGCATACCCCTACTGATTGCCCATCTGCCATGGCTTCCACTAGTCGTTCTCTAGCTTGTTGATGGCTGTGAAGTAAGAATATGGTGTTGAGTGCTGCCCATTTGATTTGAAACTCTGCTTTGCTTTCCTCCATTTCTAGCCACTTGATTGTGTTGTGGAGCTGTAACAAGAAAAGCAGATGATTTAAGTTTTTGGAGGCATCAGAATCACAGCCAGAGACTATTGCCCATCTTCGGAGAGATTTTTGAATAACCTTTTGGAGATCTGTAAGGTGGCCTTGTGAATATCCAAAGGCAAGGTACTCCGCAACCAATCCGCCTAGCATTACGCAAGAGAATGCGTTCAGAGTCTGCAAAAACGATTGACACGATTACTACTTTTGATGAGGAAAGAGATTTGGGATTTTTGGGGTTCTCTTTTCACCTTTGATGAAACCCTCCTGTTCACCATAGCAGCAGCCGTACCCTTTCTCTTTGCTATTGGGAGGTTTCTTCGGAGGATTTCAGGACCAACCTAGAAATGGTATTATTTACTGGTGAGATTTGCTTTGCAGGGGAAGAGTGAAGGGAAAGTGGCGGTTTTGGGGTTAATTTACTCCTGTCAGGAAGCCGAACCCTGGGAACTCGATTTTCGATTTGACCAAGACCTCGTCCTGGCTCAGATCTTCCACGCTTGGGACTTGGTAATTCTGTGGTAGAACTCCTATTAGGTAGCCGACTAGGAAATGGCCAGCTTCATGCTGCAAAACAAGACTGCACATTTTTTACAAGGTGAAGTGAAAATAGAAAGACGTTTTTGCCTCAAAAGTTTGTGTGTAGATCCATCTTTTTACTTGCAGGCACAACAAATGGACGTCTTCACAACTCCTTGGGCCCCTGGCTTCAACCTGACAACGATGGACAAAAAAAAGTGAGAAAAGAGTGTTGTTTGTTTGAGTTAGCAATCAATACGTGGTATATGATCCACGATTGAACATCTCCCAACAATTCGAGTTATTGGGGCCAAGTGGTTAATTCGTTGAGATGGTATTAGAGTCTTCTGTGACCGAGAGTTCTTGTGTTACCTGTGCAAACTTCAAGCCCTTGTGAGTGGCTTTCGTTTGAGGGAGCGTGTTAGTGTGTGGTATATGATCCACAATTGAACCTCTCCTAACAACTCGAGTTATTGGAATCAACTGGTTAGTGTGTGGTATATGATCCACGATTGAACATCTCCTAATAACTCGAGTTATTGGGGCCAAATGGTTAATTCGTTGACATGGTATTAGAATCTTCTGTGACCGAGAGGTCTTGTGTTACCTGTGCAAACTTCAAGCCCTTGTGAGTGGCTTTCGTTTGAGTGAGCGTGTTAGTGTGTGGTATATGATCCACGATTAAACTTCTCCCAACAACTCGAGTTATTGGGATCAACTGGTTTTTGACAATACTAACATTAGTGTGGTGTGAAATCGTATTCCTGACCTCTTGTATCAATTTCAACTGGGCAGGGTCGTGCATTGCATCCAGAACAGAGTCCACCAGAGCTTCAACCGACGATCTCTCCAACCCCTCGAATTGCAGCCCATCTATTGCCGATGATTCCATTGGAACCTATAACCACCCAGTTCATACAATGTACTCTATCAACAGTCACAAACAGGAAATGGGCAAGAAGAAAGTTGCAATCTTGACACGTAGAAGACCTGTTTGGCGGTGCCGAATCCCCGCAATAGGCTCTGTTTTTGCAGTTGCTTGGCTTGCAATTGCTTGACCACAGAGAGGGCGGTTCCATAGTTCCGCCTCAGCAGCTCTCTGTCGACCCTCTTCAGGGCTCTACGTCGCCGTTCCGAGAAGTCCGACCGATTTCTCCTGCTGGTCGCCGGAGATTCTATCAGCAGCTCACTCGCGGCATTAGCAAAGCTCATTCCGGGCGGGTAATTAAATGGATATGGCAGAGCAGCAAGTGGATGGATGGCAAGGAGGAGAGAGAGAGAGAAACGATTGTAGTAATCCTCTCGTGGTGTGGCTGATAGCTATATGGATGCAGCGGCTGAATCTGATTCGACCGTTTCGATTCAATGTTGTCGTTATCTATCTTCCATTCTTTTCTTGAGAATCGTTATCTTCACTTCTTTGAAGAAACAACAAATGGCAAAGGAGACAACGATGTCGTTTGAAGGATTTAGATTTTCCAGTTGAAGGATGTGAAATGGATGAGAAATATCTCTACTGCATCTCCTGCATAAGCAGAAAAAACGGAGGGTTAGAGGTCGGCCTCGCCGCCGTCGTGGAGGACGAAGACCTCGCCGTGCTCGAAGGGGGACATGGTGCCGGCGTAGATGTTGAGGTAAGGGTCGATCTTGATGCAGGTGACGCGGAGCCCGCAGGCCTGGAGGAGCCCGCGGTTATGACGACGTACTTCATGCAAGCAATTGGTTAGCAAACCCTTTGGAGCTGGATCCAGTAATACCATCCTCAACATTTAAACGACGGCTTCTCTCCGGCTTCGGTGCTGGCGCTCTGGAGGCTCTCGTTATCGTTACTCGTTGTAAGGTCAAACTGTTGTTGTGGCCCTCTATTTGATTCAATGCATGATTTCGGAAATCCCCTTTTTTCCGCTAGGAATATAATCGAGTTGTTTTGAACTGACTCTTCGGTAAGCTAATATTGCTCTTTAGAGATGCTTTGGTTGTTTATTCCTGTGATTTGAGTTGCATTCTAGAGCTGTAGTTGCATTCTAGGTCTACTTTGCATCTGGGCTTGTTATTCAATAAATTTCTTCTGGGTTTGCTCAAGCATTGGGTTCGATTTACGCCCCACCAATTGGGATCTCTACCATGCCTGAGTGACTCTGCAATACCCTCTGTTTCCGGCGATCGGAGTTCACCGCGTCTTTCCGGCCACACTATCGAAGAAGGTGATTTTTCCGACCATCTTTATTACTCGGCTGAAACGGTAACTCTTTTATTATTGACCATCCGTTTTCCTTTAATAGCGCCTAATTCCATATTAAGTTTGTAATTTTCTATGATTTCTCACCAAAATTAGGTACGGTGATACCGTTTTCATTTATTGGATTCATACTCTTTAATGGTTATTTATTTCCTTTAAATGCCGTTGATAATAGGGATTCATTCCCTCTACATTGTGACATTAAGTTTTAGAACTTATTAAGGGTGTTAGGGTACCCGCAGTTAATTTCCTTCCTTTTGTTTAGTTTGTTTTTCTTTTTTCTCTTATTCTAATCACAAAATGCTATATTTGGGGTATGAAGGTGCCATTAATATCTCTAATTCCATCATTTAGTTTTGTTAGTTAAAGTAGACTTCACTTTTCCTAATTTTGGAGAACCGTAGTTGATTGTGAGTGTTTTGCACTTATAAAAAGTGAATAATACCGTTGGTGGTGTATTTTTTGATAAGATCAACTTTGCCTCAAGGGTAAAAATTAATCTCTTGTGATAGAGATTTTTAGCACCATAGTCGTGCTTTTTTGGTTGGTCATTTTGCAGGTGCTCATATGGTATGATAGTAATGAAGTAAAGTGAGATAAGTTTCATCAATCTATCAGGTGATGGTTCGATTTTATTTTCTCTTACAAAATTATGAGAGTAATTAAGAATGCTTTGTCGAAGATTGCTAATGTCTTTTGCTTTTTTTGTTGGCATATCGATATTGGTCATCCAACATACTCCGTCAATGGAAACTACAATCACTAGCGGGACTATCTTGGAGATGTTGAGTTTTTGTTTTTTCCGTTAGTGTCGTGTCTTTGCTCCTTGGAGCTTCTTCAGAGCTGCCCAAGTAGTGGCTTTTCAGGCTCTTTCATCGTAGTCTGGTTGCATACAGACTAACGTGTTGATTTTAAGTCGGCCATGTATTCGTGTCGAGTCTTTGTCTCATGCCCTTTGGGCTTGCCTTGGATAAAAAAAAAAAAAAAAAATAAGCGCGGCTGATAGAAAGAACCGGAGATTCAGCAATGCGGGCTAGTAGATCAGTTGAGCCGTTTGTTTGTTATATTATGTTTCAACGTCTGTTGTCGTAACCAGACCTAGAGTTCAGTAGTTAACCGTTGATTGAACAATTCATGATATAAAATATACAAGATTTGTGTAATACACTAATTTAAGAATGAAGCTATCATTGACCATAATTTCAAATTCATATCATCACCGAAATATCTAACAAATTATTTAAATCGTCACAAAAGAAATCATAATTTTTTTAATTGAACTTAAAAAATTATGGTGCCAGTTAGTAACGGACCATGTAAAGTTGACAACGAGGTTGGAAAATGAGAGTAGGAAGCATAAATAAAATTAATAATTATACTTTGATGGTCTTAGTTTATGTGATTGTTTTTTTTTTATAAAAAATTTGTCAACAAAATAATGAACCAGTTAAACCATGGTGGTTCATCTGATTTTATGATGAATCGTAAAAAATCATTTGGTCCATCAATAACCGTCCAACTAATGAATCGAATCGCTACCATAACTGGTTTGACGATTCTACTAGTTCATTCGTTGATCCGATTCGGTTATTATAAGAAGGGTTTCACCATGAGTGGTCATCAACTTGTTCTTCGCAATCCCTCTCAAGCAGGTTCTGGTCAACGATGATATTGTTGTTGAAAATAAAGTTTAATAATAAACAGAAATATCAGAAAGTCATGAACTCCTAGAAAGTAAATGTGCATTGTCGGTGAAAGCATGTAGAAGTGAATTTATTAGGTTGGCCAGAAATTCTAGGCGGTTCAACTGCAGCATTGAATGTTGTCAACCCGATTTGGCTACGCTTATTTAAGTAAGTGAGTGAAGAATTAATTGTCGAATTGGTTTAACTCGGGTTAGCCCGCTTTGTACACAATTTAAAACGCATAAAATATAATATAATGAATGCTAAATTTGATAACTGATTTGTAATTTAAGTTCAAGTACCTTATAAATTATAATAATTTACTATTAACATATATATACTAGCTTTTACTTGACCGTTGGTCGGATCAGTTTTATTTTATTTCATATAATTTATTTTTATCAATATATTTATATTTAAATGATCTTAGACCTATAATTTTATATAATTTATGCATGATTTGAAAGTAATATTTGTAGTACATGTTATTTTTTATATTATTAAATTGATTTATAGGTATTTTTTTCAATTGGTTCTTGTTAAATTATGTTGTCTCATATTGAACTACTATCTATATATTTTTTCACATTTTAAAATAAAATTTCGTCCTTTTTCATGTTGTCATACATGATAAAAGGTGTATTTATTGATCATATTTGTCATTATTAACTTGATTTTCTGTTAAACACGAATGAAATTAAGACAATATGCATTGAACACCACATTAGAAACTCTAAGGGATCGGCCTACGGTTAATATGAAAGGATATTTGTGTGTTCGAACTTATCACGAGGAATTTTTTTTATCAAGAAGAAAACCACATTATACCTATCATGAATTGCCTTTACCTCACTCGTTGGTCGGTGAATTTTATTTTTTAATTTTATTTTATTGATGTTAACCAATTCGTTGATATTCTCAAATAATTTTGGAATTTTGTAAATAATTTATCGACAATTAAAAATACTTTTTCTGTTACTTTGTTGTTGTGATACTTAGTTCATATATGTTTTTTTATCAGGCCATCCTTGTGTGTATTTTTATTTCCAACTTTCATAAAACTTTGCATTTCTTAATGTCATTATAAATTGCTTAAAAGAAATTTCTTTGTAGTATTTTTCATTACTAAGTTGCTTTGTACAACCACCACCAAAAAAAATTCCAAGCAACATCCAATCCAATATTGAAACCATCGCTAGTTGGAAGAGGTACAACAACCATACAACAATCATGAAATAGTCATTGATCTACTCAATCAGTCGAAAATTTTAGGGAGCGCGAGTAATCAAAATTAAGCATTGAAATACTTTCAAGTCGAGAAAGATGAGAAATAAGTGTTCCCAAAAGCATTCCCACTAGCAACCCTACTATTGGTATCCTTTTATTCGTCGACAATTCTTAAATATACATGCTCTCGCAAAACCTAACTTGTGAATCTTACAATTCCCAACAAACTGTTATTCCCAATAGCGGTATAGCGGAACTTCAAAGAGTAGTTAATGAGGCAATATAATTAAACAAAACTAACAAAAGAAATCAGTACCCCAAAATGTCTATATAGAAAAAAAGATTGCCTAATTTTCTAAATTTGGTCCAACCCTCTTGCATCTTGTATCAACTACGGGATCTTCCGAGAAAAGTACCAGTCATTGCATCTTTGGGGCACTAGAAGTGTCTTGAGAAGTACTTGGAACATATCTCTTCTTCGCTTTGTACCTCTCTCTGAGTTGATATCGTTCCCTTTTTAGCATGGCAGCTCCCTTTTATCTTTTCCCTCACATGCATCAAACCTTGGTTATATAACAACTTCATTACCCATTGTCCTCCCCATGAAAACAACAATAATTGCAAGTATATAGAGTTATTTTACATACGTTGTAACTGGAGAAAAGGGGTTTTTGCGAGTGGAACATATCTCTTCTTCGCTTTGTACCTCTCTCTGAGTTGATAACGTTCCCTTTTTAGCATGGCAGCTCCCTCTTATCTTTTCCCTCACATGCATCAAACCTTGGTTATATAACAACTTCATTACCCATTGTCCTCCCCATGAAAACAACAATAATTGCAAGTATATAGAGTTATTTTACATACGTTGTAACTGGAGAAAAGGGGTTTTTGCGAGTGGAACATATCTCTTCTTCGCTTTGTACCTCTCTCTGAGTTGATATCGTTCCCTTTTTAGCATGGCAGCTCCCTCTTATCTTTTCCCTCACATGCATCAAACCTTGGTTATATAACAACTTCATTACCCATTGTCCTCCCCATGAAAACAACAATAATTGCAAGTATACAAATAAATGGAGAACTTGAATCAAACATTTCCATTGCGATGATGTCGAGTCTTCATTATGGTTCTATTTTGCCATTGGAGTGTTTACCATTTAGGATGCAGCTTTCTTCTCGAAGTTTAAGACTCAAGTTCTCTCCTGAATAAGTGGAGGAGCTGAAACATTTTAGAAAAAAGAGCAGCCTACTTATGCATTTTCTTTTTACATAAGGAATGAAATTCAGTAATATAAAAGGTCTAAAAGAATAACGTAGCAAAAACTAAATGACATTGATTGGTGAGGTGATTTAATTGCCCTATTTTGATAATAAGGATAAGGGATCTCTGGATAATAGAAGTCAAGTTGTATTCAAATGAAGCATCATGATGACATTATGTAAAATTTCTTAGATTATGTTAGAGTCAAGTATATACTTACTAATCAAATGTCATTTACCTTCAATCTCTATAACCCATTTCTTTTTGCACAACCGTAACATGCGTACTAAAAGAAGAATAAGAAACCAATGAATGAAAATGATAGGGTCATTAATTGCTATGGAAGTATAGGAGTTTTTTCTATTCTATAATCTTTATAACCCATTTACACACCATTTCCCCCCTTCAATTTGACTATTGATTCAATAATGTTTAAAACAACCATTTGGACCACAAAGAGAAACCTGAACCTCAAACAAAAAAAAGGCAAAGATCCCCTCTTTCCATACAAAGATCAAGAAATACAATTTGCAAATAATTAAGAACAAAAATTAAACATTGGACATTCAACACCATGAATTGCATTGTTTCAAAGTTATGTTATCTTAAAACTTGCATGTATTCTTGTTGTTTGTGTAAATGCAGCAGCAAAGAAGTTTGAAAACATAACATGGAGCCTGACACAATGTATAAAAAGAAATATTATTCTAAAATCATGATTTCTCACCACCAGAAGTACAAATAGACCATTATAAGGATAACATTTATGGGTGGTCTATTTCATAACTCTAGAAAACACAGCAAACAACTATACACAATGACACAGTGCAGTGGGCAATATATTATTCTCAAAGGATTCGAAGTACTAAAGTTTAGGTTAAACAGAAACATGAACGTCAAACAAAAAAGGTTTATTTATTAAGCAAACATCCCCTCTAACGATACCAAGATCAGAGGTCCAATTCGCAAACAATTAAGCCATAAAGAATCATCGGACTTCTAACACCTTTAATTGTTTAAATTTGGTTTGTTTCGAAGTTATGGTCTCATAACATGAAATTTATTCCTGCTGTTTGTGTAAAAGCAACCGCAACAAAGAAGTTTGCCAGCATAACAAGCAGCCAGTTACAATAACAAAGTACAGTAGGTGAAATATGTGTATTTTGTTGTCGTTGTGGTGCTCAAATCAATCTATTAAGGGCCCGTTTAGCATCATTTTGTTGTTGTTGTGGTTGCAGTGGTGTTGTGTAAACAGATGTACAACCACAACAGGGAAAAAACAGAAAACACAAACATGTTTAGTTGATAAATCTGAAAAATCATGAAATCTGAAAACAAGAAACAAAAACGCGTTTAGTTACTACAACAACAGGCTAGGCGGCGGGCTGGGCGGCGGGTCGCGCGAGGGGAGGCTGGGCGACGGCGGGGTCGCGCGGGGGAGCTTGGGCGACGGCGGCTGGCTGGGCGGCGACGGCGGGGTCGCCGGGCGGAGGCGGATGTGAGGGGAGTCTCTGTCGAGAAGAAGAAAGAAAATGGAGAAGAAGAAAAATGGGTTGGGGCGGCTGTGTTAAATTTTTTTTTTTTTTGCTTCTATGGGGATTCGAAAACTGGTCTGTTTTAATGAGATCAAGCGCCCAACCAGTAGGAATCCCGTGTACAACATGTTTAAGAATCAGATCCAAAGCTATAAATTGTTGTTTCTCATATTTGGGCCTTGTTGTGCAACTCTGATTCACAACAAAAAATAAAAACCCAACTAAACACGTTTTTTTTTCTTGGTTTTCCAAATTTCTTTAAATGCAACAGGAAACAAAAACAAGCAACAATACTAAACGGGCCCTTAGTTTCTTTTATGTAAATGTCTAGGTTTCCCTTCTACAATTCATTAAGCAGTCTTTTAGTAATTAATCACAATTCACAACTGTAAGGACAAAAGTTCATCGTGTGGGTCCCACCCAAATATGTTCCCTCTTTCTCCACTCTACTGTCATCGTAAGAAATAAAGGGAAAATTGTTTTAAAAAAATAGGGTAATGACTATTTATTAGCCAAACCTTTTTTGGATTCTTTTTTATTAGTCAAACATATCGAAATACTAAAACTTAGTCAAATGTTAACTTCCAATTAGCAATTTTGTTAGTAGTATTGACTTGGCAACATGATATTGACTTGGAAGAGACACTTGAAGGTCAATATTCCAAAATCTTAGTATTTTAACTAAGAAAAGAGTTACAAATTTATTAACGATACCGTAAAAATTACTGATATTTTGATGCACAACGAAAGATTTGGTTAATTAATAGCATTTTAATAGGTTTTGATAATATAAAATAATCTGCAAAATTTTTGGATAAAAATAGACATTACCCAAAAAAATAATAAGGAAAAATGAAAACAAGAAATGTTATGTGGGTCCCTCCACTTTCTGAATTGTTTATATTCTAAATATGTGTATTTTTTGTTGTCGTGGTGCTCAAATCGATCTATTTGTTCGTATTTGATTTTACGTCTTTAGTCATCTGGTTTGAGCTCGAGCTCATCGATCTATTTTTTCGTATTTGGTTTTACGTTTTTTGTCATTTCGCTCGAGCTCAAATAGGAAAATGACGGAGAAATCTTCTAATACGAGTTTCACTCATTAACATATTTTTTATCGTTGTATTGCAAATCGACCTCTTTGTTTGAAATCGGTTTTGCATTCTTATTCATCTCTTCTCGCGCTCCATTAAAATGGAGAATATAACATCGAAATTAAAGTAACCATACGCATTCTTTCGTCTTGTTTCTCTTTGTTTTTTTTTTCATTTCAAATGCAGAAATTTTGTAAATACTCTAAGTAACGATTGACGAGCTCCAAATATGTAGATCAACATCTTCTACTTTATAACTTCAATTGTCAACGAGTGAACATTACTACGAATCTCTCCCATAACATATTAGTGATTTTTCTTGCCGTATTTGGAGTTATATCGTATAAATTAAATTTTATTAATTTTTTTCCTAGCGACTCATTTGTCTTGCTATCTTTAACTCAGTGCAAAACGCAAGCAAGCATGCATATCTAGTCTTCAATAATCGGATGGTTGGTATTAGAATCATGATGATCGTTGATTTACAGCTGCGGTTTGCTTGAAAGCTCTGATTTCCCCATGCATTTATTAATGTTTCGCTGTATCCCGCATGAAGGAATTGTGAAGGAGGGGAGGGGACTGGCTTTGCTGCAACTGTTCTCCGGTGTCCGGTTTGTAGAGTCTCCGCCGTCACCGGAATTCCAGCCGATTCTGCAGAACGGCGACAGCGGAATTCTGCTGAACTTTCCAGTTGCCACAAAAAAAAAAATTAAGTTACCATTTAATCCCCTCAACTCTGTAACCACTTCTCAATGAGTCCACTCTCATCGAATTTAAGCACGCGTGGTCTGAAAAAACTTGTGGTTCTATTCTCTTGAATTCAGATTCCGGTCGAAAGAGATGGAGAAAAAATGGTTGGTGCTTCTGCCTCCGGCGAGTGGTCAGAGTCGCCGGAACAAGTGGCGGGATGTGGTGATGTGGCATTAACTTGTGGAGGAAATTGCACCGCTGTCAGTTGTCCGCTCTTGTCTTTTTACCTTCGTTTCCCCCCTTTTCCCTCTGTAGAGGAAAATTAGGAACCACAGATTTGATTTAGGGGGAGAAAGGAGGAAAACCAAGCGACTTGGGGTAATTCCATCATCAGCCATGGCGTTGAATCTGAGTGCCGCGTCTCTCTCCCAGTCCCAGATTTCTTCGTCCGCGTCCCCTTCGACTTCGGCTTCCAGTTGCGGAGGTCATCAGTTTGTCTTCTTAAAACAAAAGCACAAGGATCCCTTGACGAAGCAGCTCCGGCGCCATATTCCTTCTTCCAAGGCGTTTGTCCAAGCCGCTGACAATGGAGAATCCGAGCCTTCTTCTTCCTCCTCCTCCTCCTCTTCTGGTACATCTCTCTTCTCTGTTCCATACTTGCTCTCCCACTCACTCGGTTTAGTTAGTATTGAACTTCACTGAGGCTGGAATTAGAGATTCTTGATTACCCAAAATGAGCGATTCTAGTTGCAGTGAGCCTCTGCTGATTTAGGGTTTTGATATGATGTCGTTTGGTTTTGAAGAATCGTTGGTGATGTCCTCATCACGCACACAGCTGGATTTATTGGAACAACTTACATCGGCCTCACCATCTCCTAATGGTAAAGGTAACGCGCTGGTTTCTGATTACCCAGAAGCATTCCTTCCATTCATATAATAAGGGCTGAGTCCCACTCTGCATTTATGTTAACCAGGTTACGAGAGTGATAGAGCAACTTCCACGACGATCCGTGAGCAGCTCATTCGCTTGGCTGGGGACAGAGACGGTGACGACTTCACCATTAAATTGGTGGGTAAAAATCTAAACAAGGCCAGCCCCAAGTTCTTGACAACTTCCCAGAAGAGAAACATCAAGCGACAAGCTTACTTGAATGAGGTATCAACAAGGAATGACTCTGTTTTCTTTGCCACTATCGGAGCCTTTGTCCTTCTTCCACCTTTGATCATCTTGGGGATCGCCGTGGCTACTGGTTATGTTCAGCTCTTTCCCTAAGCGGTAGGAGTAGGATGTATATGCATACTTGTCATCATCGCCTGTTTATATTATATCTGTATAGTCAATGAAATTCAAGTTGGCTTTACCACTAGTTCTAGTAATAATGTCTGGTTTTCATTTTTGGAATGGACTGGTGGGATGGGGAAAGAAGTATCTTGTGGTTCTTGATGACATCTGTAACTTTGATCCCGAGATGTGCTGAGATCTGTGCTTGAAGAATTGTACACTTGTAGTTGGCCGTGGAAACAGGAGATTAGTCACTGCACGATTTGACAACTTTGTTAGCATGATGAGTCGAGGCTAGCCTAGATCCAATGAGAATAGCATGGTCACTTATTGCACGCAATGCTGACTATCTTGCTGTCAAATTTCATACATCATCTAAATAATAAGGATTTAATGTGGTCTCCCTAAATGTCAGAAGTAGTCCCCATGAGAGATAGAACTCTCCAAGGTAATTCTTGTCGTGTTACTCTGTACAGTACACAAGTTATACACTATAGGTTTGCACATATATAAGCTATTGGCCTATTACATATTGATACCCATATATATATTTCAGCATCAACAAATGCTTCAATTACCAGCTTCCCTATCGAGGGGAAAAAACATGCCTACATCCTGAGTTTGCTTCAAGTAACACAATAACCTATGAATCGCATCCAAATGCATTGTCTGTGTCATACCCATATACGACTCACCACCTGCACTGCATAAGAGATATCCAGATAAGTATGAGTCAAGTAAATGGGATATGCCACCAAGTTCTTCTAGGCCGACTGATCTGCCAACAAGTCACCACTCTCTCGATACAACCACAGGTTTTGCTCTACTGGCCTCACGCAAGGAGTAGACTAACTTTATTGGCCCCCTCTTGTGAATCTGAAATGTAATTCTTCTGGGAAACAAACAAGTCATGATCATAATGTTGTACCTGTAACCCAAGGAAATACTCCACGTCTCATATCTCCTTAAGATTAAACGTGCGATGCAGTAATGTTGTTAACTTCTTTATCCCTTCCACATCGTTTCTCGTCAATACCATATCATCTATGTATATGAGCATAACCATAATTCCATCCATTGTTGTCGAATGAACAAGGAGGGGTCATGATGACTCTGAACAAACCCCTCATAAACATAGTGCCATGAAATTTCTCAAACCAAGTACGAGGTGTCTGCTTCAGCCCATATAGTGATCGAACAAGTTTGCAAACCATACCTGAGTGACCCTTAGTATAACTTGGAGTTAGTTCAATATATATAGCTTCCTTCATATCCTCGTGAAGAAATGCATTCTTCACATCTAACTGAATTAACGACCACCCTTTCAATGCAATACACAAAGCACACATTGCAAAGTCTACATCTTAATAACAGAAAAAGTATCCTCATAGTCAATGTCATACTCCTGCCGAAACCCTTGAGCCACCAACCTTGCATTAAAGCTTTAGAGATTATCATCTAAATGCATCTTTATGGTAAATACCCAACGATTGCCAATGATCGGCATATCCAGTTCTCAAGGGACAAGATCCCATGTGTGATTAGCTTCGAGTGTGCCTAACTCTTCGTGCATGGCTCCCTCTCAACATGGATCTCCTTTTGCCACAACATTCCTTGATGAAACTAAAATGGGATTGGTTGAATTCCCCACATAATCCATCATACGAGCAGGGGGTTGTCCTAAAGTGGCCCTTGTGGATGTCCGAAGTGGAACCAAAGCCTGAGTAGGGAGTGCTGAGGCTTCATGATCTTCGGACATCTGAGACCCATTACTGGTCGAGCTGGAGTTTCCCAAGCTAGATGAGGAGGACAAACGAGCACACAACAAAGGTGAGCTGGGACTTGACAAAGATGAACAACTACTTGAGACGGATGGTGATGAAAAGTTATCACGAGAGCTTTCTTCACCTGACGTAGTTGCATGTGGTGCATGGGGTAGGATGCTTCAAAAGAAGGAAAAGGGCAAGAAAATCCAACGAATCATTGGAGGGAAGCTCGTCCTAGGTAGTCAAGTAGTGAATCACATGTTTGAGGAAGACCACATGACATGAGATCTGCATTTGACGATCCACCGGGTAATTACATAAATATCCCTTATGCTTATCATTTTATCGAACAAACACACACCTGATCAACTTTGGTTCTAATTTATAGTGTTCTTTTTGAGGAAGCAATACTAAAAAACACATCCAAAACCCTCTAATCAGAATAATATATGGCGAGCGTTGTCCCAACAAAGGCGTTATTTTTGGATTGATTAAGTACACTATGTGTGAACCACCTCAACTCAAAAACTATTTGGGACACGAGAGTGACACAAGAAAGCTCGAGTCAACTCAAAGACATGGCGATGCTTTTGTTTTACAACCCATTCTACTGAGATACTCCTGGCAAGATTGTTGAGGGAGAATACAATCTATTTGTAGAACGCAAGCAATTCAATTAAATTATACTTCCCACGTGGGACCGAACAAAGAATTTTAATGGTCTTTAAACTGTGTTTGAACAAATTATTTTTCCAAGGGAGCTAGCTCATACTCTACTTAAGAAAATAGACCCATGAAAAATGTTTTGCATTATCTATAAACAAAGCAAAATACTAATATCCCAATCCATGCATAATTTAGTAATCAATCAATCACTCACTCTCTCTCTCTCTCTCTCTCTCTCTCACACACACACACACACACACACACATTCATACACACACATAGCGTCAGTCAGATTATATGTCTTTTAGCCTTTAATTTGCTAAGTCATGCACTCCCTTGGGTAGATCCAGTAGATGCCCAAGGCATCACCAGCAGATTCACGAGGCATCGTCAGTACAGTAATAGTAGATGCATGAAGCATCATTAGTAGATGCACGAGGCATCGCCAGTACAATATTAGTAGATGCTTGACGCATCGATAGTAGATGCATGAGGTATTGTCGGTACACTAGGCCTGGTATCACTCTCCCAAAGAGCTAGGAATAAAGCCACAGTATCAAATCTCATAGAGTGCATGGCAGAGTGCCATTAAGTTTGATTTAGGTGATCAAACAATTCATTTATTAGTCACACAATGAGAATCATACATTATCATTATTTAAACATTCACAAACATACCATCATATATGAGCATAACATCGCCCGTTGGCTTTCCATTTCATATATCGCCTCATAGGCTTACCAGTATCACATTCGGCCTTGTAGGCTCCCCAGTATCATACGATATCTAAATGGGCTATCCCAGTATCACCCAACAACCAATTAGGTTATCCTATTAACATTATATGGTAATTCAATCTATTCCCCATCATATACATGTCAAAGTTTCATTCAACATAATCAATCATCATTTACCCTTTTTCACATATATCATCACATAACTATACATTCATAACAACCATCCATCATGCATCAAACATCAAGTTATATACACACATAAATTATATCCATTCAACCATTTCACATCTCACATGCCATATTCGGGCCACTTCATGACCCGGATATCATATTTGTATTCATACATTAATAGGTTAGAATTTACTCACTCTTTTGTAGTCACTCCACGATTCCCTTGCCTCTAGATGTCTCTTCGGCTTTACTCCTTACCTTTAATATATCATAAACACGTATTAAATAATCTAGATAAAGTATCTAAGTCATATACTTCCATATAGAATCGCTAACTAATGAGCATTGGGTTCAAAAATCAATTTCCCTAATCTTATGAGAAAACTCGACCTGCTCCCCTGCCAACACTCGACCGAGTTTCCCTCTGGACCCACTCGATTCTCATCCTCGGCAGTGAAAACACGGCCAGATGGGTCCAAAACTCGGCCGAGTCTTCGACACGAGCTTCCTTACCCTGCTCACAATTTTAATAATACCTCCCTTAATTCTGAACCAGATCGACTGATTCTTTTTCTAGTTAAACTAGGTACACATGGCCTCAACATACTAAAAATTGACTTCATTAGGACTAGTAGTTTGGGCTTGACACTCAATCAAAGTTGAGGTTCAAAACAGATTTCTGCTTCCTCTTCCACTACTCCCCTTCTTTTGATCCAATCCATTCTTAAACCCCAAACAATAACCTCTTGGACAATATCCATGATAAATCATGTATATACACACTCACAAAAATCATCATAACCCTTTACTTCATTCGCCAAACATGGTATGGCCAAGAACTAGGTTTTTGGGCAACGTTGCTATTTTGATCCATAACTAACTCTAACTTTCTTCCCTTGATTTCTAACATCTTCAAACAATATTCGTAGCATGAAATCAAGCAAAAAAATCCTTATTTTGCTCCCTAAATAATTTCTATGGCTTAGGGTTTTTTCTTAGAGAAAGGAAGAAGATGCAACCATGGTTCTTACCTCTTCAAGCTCTCCCCTCCTTATTCTCCAACTCCCAAACTTGCCTTAGCTACCTTAAGTTCATGATTTTTGGGATGATGGAAGATGGTGGTGCTGGGGAGGTGGTGGTGACGGTTTGGAAAATAAGGGAAGAAAATGATAGATGAGAAAGAAGGGAGAGATAAGACAGATTTTTGTCACCTCCAAAATCCTTGTAGAACACTCTCTTCTTCTCCATCCACAACTTCCACTTGGCACCCCTATCACCATTCAGTCCTCCAATTCCCCTTTCTCCACCAATTTAGTCCTCAAAGTTTGTCAAAACACTAAAAAAAACTTACTAATCTCTCCTAAATCACCATAATCATTCAATTCCTAACTTAATGGACAATACAATTATTCCTGTCATTAATAACGTCATTATAATAAAATTATATTTATGAGGGTAATGATGTTACACCTTTGGTAAATTGAAAGTCGGTTAAATCCGAGCAGAAGCTTGGATAAATGAAGAAAAAGCTCAGAAAAAAGCAAATCAATTATATGACCCAATGAAGAGAAAGTGGAGGGGACCCTCGTCGTCTAGTGGTGGTCGATCATTTGATGGAGGTTTTGGCGAGAAGAATGATCCAAATCACCTCATGGGAGCTTGCCAGTGGCTAGTAGTGATATTTTTACCCAGAGGGGTCCCTCCCAAAGTCCTTCGTGTTCGAAGTGTGCGAGGAACCATTTCTGAGCTTGCTATTGCGGTGCACTGGTTTGTTATCGATGTGGGGAATGAGGGCATTATGCACGAGAGTGCTCTTCCCAGGATGATTCAGCTCCCACCTATCACATAGTGGTGGAGCCAGCCCATTAGTGGGCAGGTCCCCGGACCTACCTTGGGTTTGGTCTAGAAAGGCAAAAAAAAAAAAATATATATATATATATATATATATGTTTGTGTTGCACGTGGGCTTTGAGCCTTGTCCTTTTCATAATTGTAATGGGTTCCTTTCTTCCACTGAGCTATACAAAGCCCTTTAGTTTTTGCTATGCACGTAGCAGAAAATTTTATATTTTATTTATTTTTAGCATATTTTAATTAACTTACAGAATAGAAAGACTCCCAGCAAATTGTTTAATCTTGAGATCTCAATCCCTAATTGCTGCTATCGAAAGACTTCTCTCTTGTTCGTTGACTTACCTCTCCACCCAGCAACCAAAGGCCGGCGGCGTACTCTCACCCACTAGGACGTCACCCGTCCGGCCGGCCGTCCAAACCTGACAGTTTACCCTAGGTCTGCGCTACTTGGTTCAATTGCCGCTTACCAACTCCCCTTCCAAGGTAATCTCCGTTCCCTACTTGTTCAACTGTTCTTAATCAAAATTGAAATCCCCTTTGGCCTATTAACCTAATCAATTGCATTCGCAAGCTAATTAAAAGGCTAGCTTGCTAGAATATATGTTCTTATTTTAAGAGGGAAGAATTGGTTGCTTGGATTTGAGAAAGACAATGACCGAGGATATATAGGGACACGCAAAAGGACACTACACATAGGACAAATTTTTTGCAGTAACCTAGCAAATAAAGTTGGATTACAAATTACAATAATGAATTAAGCAAAAACCAATTGAATTTGCTAATTCGAGTGCTTTATTGAAACTCATCTACGAAGCAAACCTTTCAAATAGATATATTTGTTCTAATTGATTATTTGATTTGGTTTTAATTTGTGTTTATTACTTTTGTCATGGGATATGTAGCTTTTCATAATGGAGAGATAGTTTCCCAAAAAGGCCAAGACAATTCCAAATGTTCTGGAGCATGATGTAAGTGAATCAAGAGAGGGTAGACATGATCCTAATTAATTACCATGACCGACAATGTCACAACATCTCCCAGTAAATCATTCTAAGCCCAGCTTTCCATATAAAGAAAGTGAATTCGATGTGAGTACTTTGAAAGCTGATCCGGGTTTAAGAGAACAACTTTCATGCTTTCATCCTAATGTTCGGGATATGGTCAGAAGGTACTACCTTCAAAAAGGTCCTTGTCAGCCTGATCATAGTTTTCCATCTAAATATATCGGGGGAAGACTTCGAAGTTTTAAATCTTGTTGGTACAAGAAATATCATTGGTTGGAATATAGTATTGCAAAAGATGCTGCATACTGCTTGCATTGCTATTTGTTTAGGAGTGATGATGGCAAGAAGGGTGGAGGTACTTCTTTCATTTCTACTGGTTTTAAAGGTTGGAATAGGGGAGATGATGCTCTTGAGAACCATGTTGGTCTTGTTAATAGTGAACACAACAAAGCTGTTAGAAAGTGTGAAGACTTGTTAACACAGTCACAAAGCATTGGAATTTCTTTATGCAAACAATCAGATCAAGCAAAGATGGATTATAGAACTCGTTTACAAGCTTCAATTGACTGCATCAGACATTGTGTACGCCAAGGTCATGCACTTCGAGGGCATGATGAATCAGAATCATCAAAGAATAGGGGGAATTTTACTGAACTTCTGAAACTCCATGCTCGTGGTAGGCAGGATGTGGAACGTGTTGTGTTGAAAAATGCTCCAAAGAACTTACGTTATGTGAATGAAGAAGGATATGTGATGGAGAGGTTTCCTGAGATTGCTCATGTTCCAGATACTAAAGCCTTGACACTTAAAATGGAAATTGAATCCATGCTAGTGGCAAATGGGTTGAGTTTGTAAAAAATAAGGGGACAAGGTTATGATGGGGCTAGCAATATGAGTGGGGAAATTAATGGGCTCAAGACTTTGATTTTGGTAGAAAATTCATCTGCATATTATGTTCATTGTTTTGCTCATCAGCTTCAGTTAACACAGTTGCTAGACATCATGGTGATGTGGGTGGCTTCTTCAAGGCTGTGAGTGGTCTGATTAATTTGGTTGGAGGATCTTCTAAACGAATGGATAAAATTCGAGAATGTCAAGCTGCTAAAGTTGTTGAGGCTTTATGTCGTGGTAAACTTGAGACTGGGCGGGGGTTGAATCAGGAACTTGGCCTCAAAAGGCATAGTGATACTCGTTGGGGATCACATTTTGACACACTTCTTAACTTGACTCGAATATATTCTTCTCTTATTGAGTGTTTGGATATCATTAGATGGGAGGGAAATTTTGATGCAGAAGCTGATGCATCTTGCTTGTTGAGGTTAGTCCAAAACTTTGATTTTGTATTCATCTTGAAAATGATGATTGGAGTGCTCTCAATTACCAGCGAGTTGTCTTCAACTTTGTAAAGGAAAGATCAGGATATAGTGAATGCTATGCATCTTGTTCGTGGAGCAAAGTTTAGATTGCAGGAGATGAGGGATAAAGGGTGGGATTCTCTTCTTGATAGTGTTTTTTCATTCTGCAATAAGGAATCTCTTCCCATTGTCAACATGGATGATCTATACTTTCCTCTTGGAAGACTAAGGAGAAAATCTCAAGAAATCACCAATCTGCATCATTACAAGGTTGAGCTATTTTATACAGTTGTGGATATGCAACTACAAGAGCTAAATAGTCGCTTTGATGAGATTAACACTGAATTGCTATGTTGTGTGGCATGCTTAAATCCAGATGATTCATTTGCTGACTTTGACAAGGAAAAGTTGTTGAAGCTTGCTACCTTTTATCCTTATGAGTTCTCCAAAGATGATATCTCACATCTTGAGCTTCATCAACTAGATGCTTATATATTTGATATGAAGACTGTGGAAAGGTTTGCAGGATTAAAGGGAATTGCTGAGCTTTCTAGGGAAATGGTTGTGTCAAAAAAACATTGAGTGTTCCCACTGGTGTATAGACTTTTGAAGTTGGCATTGTTGCTACCTGTTGCCACTGCAAGTGTTGAAAGAGCATTTTCTGCAATGAACTTCGTGAAGAACACGTTTCGGAATCGGATGAGTGATGAAATCATGAATGATTTTTTAGTTGGCTACATTGACAGCGACATCCTCGATAGTTTAGATGATGAATGTATTTTACATACTTTCCAGAATATGAAAACACGTCGTGGGTCTTTGTAAAACATTAATATAAGTTATGTTATTATTATTTTTAGTCGTTGGACCCACCTTAGGAAAATTTCTGGCTACGCCAGTGCTATCACAGACTACTATTTCTGCTCCAAGGGTAGCTACCAATCTATCAAGAGGAAATGCAAGTGGAGATGAAAGTAGAGGGAGGAGCAGGATTATGGGAGCAAGGAGTGCTGCTAGTAGACCAGGAGTAAAAAATGAAATTCAAACTCATGCTTTCGCATTGAAGAGAAACTAAGCTGATATTTTCTATTCATAATAACCTTGCTTATGTTTTGATTGGTTTGAGTGTCACTCATTCTTTTGTATCTCGATCATTTTCAAAGTACTTACATGCAACACTCGATGGGTTGACCAAAAACTTATTAGTGAAAACTCTGATGGGAGATACAATAGAAATTAATCAAGCATATTCAGAATGTCCTATCATTATATCTGGAGTAGCTATGGGGGAGTAAGTATCAAGTTATCAAAACCGGGTTTTTGGAGAAAGAAAAAGGGACTTTCCTTTGCACATATTTCAATATGCATAGAGTTTGTAACTTGGTTTAAGTAAAGATTTGTGAACTTACATGGTTTTATGATATGTAATAAATGATGATGGTAAAGTTTGATGGGTGTTACAATCAATTTCCGACCTTTGAATAAAATGATGTCATTTTGGTGAAATTAAATATCGATGTTACTTGTTTGATTCAAGTATGAATGTTTAGATATTTATGTTATTTATTCGATTCAAATATACACTTTTGTATGTTTGCATTTGTCGTATTTAAACATGAAGATTTTTCATTGTGTTTGGATTATTGTATTTTATTTAAATATGGAGGTAGATTTTAACGAGGTTGCCTGCAAGAATGTTATATATATATATATATATATATATATATATATATATATATATATATATATATATATATATATATATATCTCCACCTCAAATCAACTGCCAATCGACCATCCAGACTTCTCCCTCCCAAACTCGCCATCCGCCATCCTCAACATCTCCGCCTCAAACGCCAATCCTCGCCGTCGACCTCACAGCCCTGACTCGTCCTTGTCACTTCAACCCCTTCTTCCTTTTCCTTCCTCATGTGCTCCTCTATCTAAAGAGGTTGGCGCATAGTGAGAGCAGCGGAAGCCTGAAGGAATAGGCGAAAGCAGATCCAACACCTCCTTGGCTCCTCCAGGCCCATGTATGTTCCAGTTGTTCCTTCTCGACGACATCAGAGGTTCATCGAAAATCATCACCAAACCACCCATTATGAATCTGCGCTTCGCAGTCGTCAAGGACCATTCAGCCTTCCCTCTTGCTGGTTGTAAGCTAACTGTCTCACTGAACCGACGTTGTCGGTTGCAGTTTTTGGCTAGGCTGATCTTCCTCAAGAGCTCACATTGACGGGAAGGTTTGACACCTCGATGTCGGCTCTTCACCACCTGGTGCTGTAGTATGTTCTAAGGGTTGGGTTGTTCGCCCATTAAAGCGGTACGTGAGCCGGCTTGATCAAATCAATCCTCCGCAATTTCAGAATCCCCTTGCCGAATGGTCTGTTCTCCTCGGGCAATCGCCTTTGCGGTGCAGTTAAACCATAACTGCATTGAGTATCACCCCTACAAACTTATATGAATCTGGTTGTATCACCACTCAGATCATTCCTCTTGCCAAACCTATATAAAGGTATAAACCGGTTTAAGTACTGACTCGATAAAAAGGACAAGCATGGAACAATCTAAGACCATCTTTAGTGTTGGGCCAAAATTCCAAAATTTTGGACCCAGAGCACTTTAATGGGGTTCCAAATAGCCAAATAATTGGATTTTAGCGGATTTCGGTTCCAAAAATGAACCACAAACAGACAAGTTGGTCCAAATTTCGCGGGACCACAAGGTGGGACGGAGGAGACACGCCGGGAGAGGAAGGTGAGCGCCACCCGAGCGCCACAGCAAATCCCTCCCTGATTGTGCCACACGCGCCTAGGATGCAGAGCTTCTGCAATCCGCCCCAGCCAATTCCTTTTAATTGACTCTTTCTTTAATTGCTTCCTTCTTTGATTAAACTTAACAAATTATAGATAAAAATAAATTAACATTACATGTGTAATATTCAAGTCATTCCGAACATCCCACCAAAAGAAAAAAGTCATTCCGATAAAATATGTCATGTATATATGACAATTGTATTAGCTATTATGTTTTTATTATTGTTTAGGTCATATCTATATATAATTTTTTTGTCCGAATTCAAAAAAAATTTATCGGAATGTTCAATTTAATTAATTATTAATATCTATATAAAAATAATGAACAAATTTTGTAATTAGAATGGTGAAATCTACATTAAACTGAATTATGAATTAAAGTCGAATTCTAGTTTTTTTAACATTTGGAACTCTCCACCAATTCAAAATCACTTTTGAAGGGGCTAAAATTTGAATTCTAGCCCCAAATTTGGAAATTATGGATCTATGCACTAAAGTTGGTCTAAATTGACTTGGGGATTAAAAGTGAAATCACAAAACATTTTCAGTATGCAAAGGAAATTTGTCCAAATCCAAAACAAAGCCACGGGACGGGAGTTCCAACTCTCAAGTTTTAACTGCTTCGAAAATTTGGAAGCTGGAAGCTAAAGCATAATTCCCCAAATTCCTTCAACGCCGGCCGGCCCGACTGTAAATCGAAGGCCGAGAAATTCCCGCCATCGCCGTCCTTCTTCCATCAAGCGGCGCGTAAATTCTTTTTGATGGGGATGCAGTGGTTACTGGTCTGCCATGGTCTGATCACCCTGCTGGTTGTGATCTCGTTTCTCTGCGGTCAATGGCCAATCTTTCAGGGGACTTTCATCGAACGAATCCACTACTTCCTCACTTTCGGCGCTTACGATTACTTCCAGTACGCGCCTCCAACTTATATTATCTCGCAGTATTCCCTGCTCTTGTTCTGATGGGTTGATTTCCGTTTCTCGCAGGAGGCTTGTTGGGGCTGTGTTTGGGAGCAAAGGCACCAACTTCATCCTCTCCATCGAGTATTTCTGCTGCGATCGCCCTAATCCTATTCTTCAGGTGATTTGGTGGTCGATGATTTTGTGAAAAATGAAATGGTTGCTTTTGGTTTTCGGGTTTGGATGTTTGCATTCGGAAGTTGATTTGCATTGACCACGAGCTATTTGTTATGTTTATCAATGGAGTTGCAGTTTCTAGTAGTTGAGAAATTTTCGGAAAATCGACTCCCCTTCAAAATTTGCCCCTTTCGAAGTTAATTAGGGGGGCAGATCAAGTTGCGTGAGAAGAGGGTTGCCTTCTGAATCTATGCATACATAAGCTAGAACTAGGCCTTAATTTTTATGCGATGGTATTGAAGTATGCGAAAGTTTAGAGCTTATAAAAGGATTGAGGAGAATAACTAATTCGCACATGGAAGGCCAGTGCAGCAACTTGAACTCGGTATTAGGATAAACTAGTTCTCGTCAAGGTATCAAAATCTTTGATGACCGAAAGGTCATGTCTTCTAATCTTTATAAGTGTAAAACCCTCAATTTTAGCGGTTGATTCAAACATAAGATATAGTGGCCCTGTGCATTCTTGTCAAAGCAGGCTAGAATAATTCTTTTGTGAAGAACAGTATTGACTGCTTGTTCCTATTGAACATGTATTTGCCTCTGTTGTGTGTCATCTATCAAGATATATATTCCACTATTGCAATATGAAAGGATGTCTTATGCTAGACTTTGACGTCTTCTGCTGCAGATTTTGTATGTGGCAATAATTGGAGGAATTTATTACATGATTGCAAATTCGTGTTTTAGCTACATGCCTGGTTACTATCTAAGTGGAGCTCACAGGTACAAGCGTAGTCCTGAATATTTAGTTATGCAAAGTGCAAACTTATCCTCCAGCTATCATCCCGAGTCTGACTTGAATCGATCTTCTATTTTGGCATAGATATATAAGCTTGATGGGAGTTGTTGTTGGTATTCTGTTTTTCATTTTAACAAGCTTTTCTGATCCCGGGATAGTGAAGCCTGAAAACGTCTTGCAATATCTGAATGCATATCCTTATGACGAAGTCCTATACAAGGAGAAAGAATGTACCACATGTAAAATTCCAAAGTGAGTTTCTTTCCTGACTGCTGTATTATAGTATCTTTCTCTAATAGTTAAGAGTGCAATGAGTTGATGTGCCGTCATCCTGTTTTGCAGACCTGCTAGATCAAAGCACTGCAGCATATGCAACCGATGTGTTGCCCGGTTTGACCATCATTGTGGTTGGATGGTTCGTGTTCTATGACTGCATTTTTTCCTACTCTTGAGCTAGTTATTCATTTGGCAAAGTTTCTAAACTCCAACAATTTTCGGTTCTGCTTAAAGAGGTTTGTTGTTGCAGAATAACTGTATAGGGGAGAGAAATAACCGGTACTTCTTGGGTTTTCTTTTGTGGTGAGTTATCTATGCGAGCTTCACAAACGAAGTGTCCTTAAGCTCGTGCTTGTCATTCTTATCCATATGGTTCAGTTGAAAGGAACCATTAGCCTCTAGTAACTCATTCATCTGCAACTTCCATTGGCTTAGTCCATGGATTGCACATTGTTGGTTAGTTTCATATGTAGCTGCCTTTTTGTTTGCAGGCATTTGCTTTTGTGTCTTTATGGAAGTGTTGCTGTAGCGTTGGTTCTTGCAGGGCGATTGAAAGAACTGAGAGTTGTTTATATTTTAACTGGTAATAATAAAACCTGCAATAAAACTACATGTCTTGAAAGAGTATGCACTCTCCGAGTTTTAAGACATCATCTTTATCTCAAATTTTCAGTTTACTATGGAATCGAGAATACATTTCGCGATTTGGCTCCTCATGTTGTACAAGTATGTCTTGCGAATTCTGGTGTCATTGTTTCATTTCCTTGAGTTGCACATCTTCCATTCAATCCTCTGACAACACTATTCATTTGAGTTCTTGCAGTGGCTGTTGAGATCCTACAACACTCAAATACTTCTCATGATCTTTCTCGCCATAGTTTCTCTCTTATTAGCCGGATTCTTTGGCTACCATGTCAACCTTTGTCTCACCAACACCACAACAAATGAGGTATGATCTTGCCAACCTACATTAGTAGTAGTATAGACTAATTTTAATTTACTGCTTATACTTCGTTGTTTTAACAAATTTGTCTGTGTAGTAGAGTCTAACAAATAGATCCTTGTATTTGCATAGGGTTCTTGATCGCATTTATGTGTAATTGCAGACTTTCAAGTGGCAGGAGCACCTAACCTGGCAAAAGAAGCTAAATGAAGCTCGAGCAAGCGCTGCGGCACTGAAAGCAAGCATCAGCGACTTGCGCATGGAAGCAAAGCCTCCGGAAAGCAAATGGAAAGCCTTTTTCCGAAAATCCCCACTTGAAGATGCCGTGGAGGCCATTGCCAAGCAAAACACATACAACAAGGGATGGTTCAGCAATCTTGGTGAGGTCATCTTTCCTTTCTCATCAAGACCGTCGTTTTCTCAGACGAAAACAAAGGCTGGCTGAGTTATACACACAAGGAGAGCTCTGTTTCCCTGCCCCATTCCTCCGCTCATATGACCATCTGGAAATGGGAGAAATTGCAGCCTTGAAAGAAATGCATGAAGGAAGCTGTTGAGAGCCAGCCATGCAAACATTGCTTTGTTCATGGATTTTGTTCTTGGCCTTTGGCTATACAAGTTTTCGTTATAGGGGGAAAAAACACTTCTTTTAGATGTATAATGTATTCCAGCCGTTGCCATGCTGCCTAAATATCCTGTGTCGGAACTGGTAAGTAACATAGTTCTCATGCCTTTTATCATTTTCTTTCCAGATTACTCTGAATCGATTGAATTGTATCAAATAAAATTTGATTGAGTTTCAATTCTGGTTCCTTTTAAGAAAACCAAGGAAAAAAATGCTAACTGAGTTGCAACCAGGTCCACATCTTTTGCTCGACTCAGGACCAGACCTTGCTAGTTATGGTGTCAAGGCCTTTGACATCATGTATTTGAACTTGTTTAGTTGAAATTCTAACTAAATGAGAACAACCAAAGATATAAATCATATAGCCTTTGTAGAATAGGGATATGCTCATTAGTCATTCGTTCCCTTCGTTGCCAAGTATTTACTCAAAAATATTGCTGTTTGTTGAACAATAGGGATGGCAATGGGTCGGGGGCGGATAGTGCATATCCGTTACCCTACCCAAAGTACTTCGGGTTTTACCCATACCCATACCCACATGTGAAACGGGTAGAAAATCAAAACCATGCCCATACCCGTTCGGGTTTCGGGTATCCACGGTTATCCATGGATATTAATTTCTCTTCATAACTCCAACCAATATGTTAACATTCACACGTATTCTTATATTAAGTAAGAGAAAAAGTACGACAAGAATTCACTAGAATGAAGAAAATTAACTAAAACAACACAATTTCATGAAAATGTTATATTTATATGCTAAATATAAAATATGTTAGAGAAAAATAATGATTATTTCTAGACAAAATACATATGCATGTGTATAATCGGGCGGGTTCGGGTCGGATAGTGAGAAATCCATGCCCACCCATTACTCGCAATATTCGGGTTCGGGTTTTACCCGTACCCACTAAATGTCCTTCGGGTTCGGGTTTTACCCTACCCGACTAGGCCGGATTCGGGCGGATATCCACGGTTACGGATATTTTTGCCATCCCTATTGAACAACGCAGGTACTACTAGAAACAGATTCCTGCCGTATACCCAAACTCTCACTTACTAATATCAACACTTGGTCATGTTAAAGCTATGTTCCTTATCTATGGCTCGTCGGCAACGTCTGCAACTAGAATGACCCCTTCCTCTATCAAGCGAGCTGCGGCCGAGGGCCCGGTTTCATATCTCTAGCCCGTACATAGGTAAGGAACTGGCCTGGCAGTTCTTCCAGAAGAGCCTGAACAGCAGAGAGCCGCCCACCTAATCCACACCAAAATCAATAGTAAGCACCTAACTTAGCCCAGCAGCATTTCAAGCCAAAGATTCTAGATATGAAGTAAATGGAGCCTCTGGTAATGAGACTACTCACTGTGAACTTCTCGCATGGGAACGAATTGTACGATGTCTCTGGTAGCCACTCGCCCAGTGGAACTCTCTAGACGACGACCATTATCACCATCAAGGATCTGCAGAAACAAGCAAAAGATTACAAGTCGATAAGTAGGGTGCTAATGGTTCCGGTCAACCAAAATCAAAACCACTGTTTTGGTTTTGCTGAACCGAAATTAGAAATTTTGGGCTTGGTTTCACCAAAGACCAAAAATGAGTTTTCGACGGTAAGCTTTTTTCTGCATTCTCTACAACAAAGTTTATAAAGGGCATACTATACCTCCATCTGCGTGAAATCTGCATTTCCTACTCCAACAATGAGAATCGACAATGGAAGATCAGATGCTTTCACAATTGCATCCTTTGTTTCTTGGAAATCTGTTAGGACTCCGTCCTGTAAGAAAGGACAAACTGATTGATAAGTTCACGACCAAAGGCGAATTGAAGAAGTAAGAGCCTGAAAGTGGAGCTTACCGTGATGATAAGCAACACATAGTACTTCCGGTGGTCGTGTGAGAGTGATTGACCTGCAATTTGTGCAGCATTGTTGATCACCCGTCCAAACAATGTTGGTCCTGCGAGAGTAACATTGTGCAGAGCAGCTGTATATGCAGACATGATCCCTTCAACACCATTAACCTGTTCCAAAAGAAAAAGAGCGCCAATATGTTCTATGTTCTTTGACTAGGTTTACGAAGCAATATAGGATCATCTGAAGCAGACTGACTCAGACTAAGAAATTCACCTCAAAGCCAGTTGGACTTCCATTCAAGTTAAAACAATGTGATACTGCACCATCTGGTGTCCTCCCACCGAAACCCCAAGCAGGGAAATGCTTATCAGAATCATAGAATTGTATGACCTCCCCTACTTCCATTATGGCCTGCAAATAACAGGATTAAGTGAAGACTTATAAAAAAAGCAAGATTGAGATCAATACAGTTGGAAAAAAACTATTCACACTTCCGTTCACAAGAGAAGTCAGGAGCAGCCACCTTTTGGTAAGAGTTCAAGCGGCCAAAGGGGTCGATGTAGTGTAAGGAATCTGATAGCCTTGGATCTCCATTTGAAGCTGAAACCAATCCGAAAAATAGAATCATGAATGGATGGGGAGAAACAAGAGAAGAACGCATAATTACTCCAGTAAGGGATCGTATTTATACCTGTGAAATCAACTGCAACCATGAAATTGAGCTCATAGCCACCTGAAATGTAATCCAGAAAGCTGTGCTGTTCTTTTTCCAAAAAATTATCCACAAATAGCTGCCCCTTCAAAACCTTATCGGGACCGCGATGAGATGGCATTGTTAAATTGACACAGGCTTTCTCTCTGTGAAGGATTTCCAGGTCCGAGATAGATTTCTGGATCTTACTGAAGAACCATAGAACACATAAGACCGCATCAGAGAAAATGAAAGAAAACAAAAGGAAGACTGGAAGTTGACAAGTTTTCTAATACATACCCAATAAGGACATGATTTCCATTGCTGTTGAAATCGAGACATTCAATAACCAATGGATTGTCCTGCAACAAAAGTATCAATGGATCTCAGTACAACAGGAAGCCTATAGCTGTTCATTCAAAGAAAAATCACAGTAGAGATTAGCAAATTTAATTAATTACCTTGCTTCCGAGCTGCTGCATCGTAAGACACTGTGGTTTCCAGACGGGATTCAGATTGTTGTTAATAACCTCGGTCTTGCATATTGGTATCGAACCTCCGCTCTCTACTATTCTTGATATTCTCAAGAAAGGATCCTGCATAGAGAAAGGAAGATGAGTATAAGAAGAGAACTAATAATGCCAGAAACCAAGAGGAAGTAATTATAGCTTAATGGCAACTTAATCAATCATACACTTAGAGAAAACATGTCTTTGTTATCCAAGTGGGAGCAACGGAATGAAATATCAACTGCAGTCTTGGAAGCAACTGTTTCTTCAGCATGAATACTGACTGTGCCTAAGTTTCTGGCTGTGTCATGCCCACTTCTGCTCTTGAGAGTTAAAGTTAATGTACGGTTTTGTCTGGTCACTATCTGCAGAAAATCAGGCAACAGAATATATAGGAGATCTGTAAGTCTGACTGGGATAAGAAAATCTTAAATGACTAAGAAGTAAAAAGCTCTGCAACAATATTGAATCAATGGAAACTAACCTCAGAGAGAAAGCAATTGGCTTCTCCTAAGAAGTCCTGATCGTTCAAATTCAGTGACTGCGACATGAGAAGATATTAGCATGGAAGCAAAAAGGAGGGAAATCAGAAGCAGCTTTAAGAATCATATCTATAGCGGGTACATATATAAAGGGTACATCAAAAATACCTTTACAGGCATGTTATGGTAACTGGTATCCACGTCGAATATGTGTATACTGTGAAGATTGGAAGGAGCAGAAATGAAACAAGACAGTGGAAGACACTAGATCGAATCCAGAGAGTGGAAGAATGACTAGAAAACCACGATCACTCGAATGAACAGGATAATTTAAACTTACACTAGCGGTTGCAACATCTCAAACTGATAAGCAATCGTGACCTTCGAAATCCATGAAGGATTCAAGCTATTCAGGATGACTTCTGTACGACCAACTTCCTCCAATTTCCCATCACTTTTTTTGGCATACACAACAGCCATGGGGTCGCTCTGGAAGAAGAAGCATGGAGAAATCGCATTCAAGTTAGCGAAGACTTGGAATTATGAGCAAGCAGGAGCCAGTACATGAAGTCAAGGTAACATAATGATTTCTGGATTAAAGAAAAGGCACCTTTGAGGTTATATCCCGATCGAGTAACTTCGACGCTGATAATGACAACTGCAGTGGCACATAAAAACAGCTTAGGTAAATATATCTAACAATAACACAGAGGTGGTATGCAAAATAAGCTCACCTAAATGAGTTTAGCAGAAGCTCTGCCAAAGCTTACCTAGACAGATGGACATGCACAAATACGTGCAGACATGCACATGCAGGCAAAGCAGAGCAATAGCTACCACATTGACCTAGAGAAGACCCCAAATTCAGAGTCCACTTATATTAATCATGTTATATAGATGGTCCCTAATATTTTGTTAATTGTTTAGCTCCTCTCCCGAAAAAACTTTAGAGCTAATAATACTTTAATTTCCACTGTTTCTGTCCTGTTCTGAGCTTAATCATCATCCACAACCTGAGAATCTTGGATTCCTTTTGTCGAGAGCTAGCAATAATCAAGGAGGATCAAGGTTAAAGGCAGGGGACAAAAACAAATTCTCACAAGTCGCGTCAACTTCACCAAAATGTTCCCAACAAAAAAAAACTAAGGGGCCCTCTTGTTTTGTCATATCAACGAAACACGTACAAACTAATCCCTTTATATCAATGAACAAACCATCAACTTGCGTGGCAAAGAATTTGGAAGAACAAGCAGAGGTTCTTCTCAGCTGCAGTCTTCCCTTGACAAAGGTTCGGTATTATCCTTCAATCTAATAGTAAGGAACAAAACCCTTATGAACAGAAGGGTCCATGGTTTCCCAGAAGAGTTCAAACATGGCTTCCCCGAGATCTCAAATCTCGCATTCTCTGAACAGTTAAACACCATTCGAAAGGCAAAACCCATCAGATACCAAAGAAAAATAGTATGTTTCTTCACCCCTGATTCCACGTTAAAGCTAGTTCTAGCCTTTCTCCCTGGCCTTTTCTATCCAGCCAAAAAAACTTGCTCCATTGTTGCAGAATGGTCTCAATCACCAACAGTTACCCCTCCCATGTTAGAACCCAAAACCTCGGTTTACTTGGGGCCAATCAATTTATTAACGAATACATGGGCTGATTTACCTCGATTTGGGAGAAAAGGGGATGGGCGCCACGAGCCCTAAAGAAGAAATCGACGGCGTCGTTATGGCCGCCGCCGCCGCCGTCGCGGGGGATCGGCGCCAAGTACGTTCCGCCAATCGCTTGCTTCCCGCCTTTCACATCGCCAGACATGCACCCTCCCATGGTTGCTTTTTCTTTTAATTTCTTTCTCAGGAAAAACCCTGATAAAAAAAACTTTACAGGCGACGAACAAGAAAGAGAGAGAGAGAGAGAAGACGAAGCAATGCAATTCGTACGATTCCGATTCCTGATCACGCCGTTGGATTATTCCCTTCCCGCCGGGTAGTTAAAGAATGCCGCGTTATATATGCGCCGGCGAGGTAGATTATCTACCAGTGTCGTCAGGAATTTCGATCTTGGAAACCTTAGACTTGGAGCAGATATATAGTAGTGGCACGCGTAGGAAGAGGAAGAAGAAGAGGTGGTTGGATTTGAATTGAATTGATTCTTCTTCTTCTTCTTCTTCTAATCTTTTCTCCTCGTGGCTGTGGAAATTTCCGGGTAGGTTAGGGAAATTTGCCAGAAATGGCATGACGTGGAAAGAGTCAATCAATAATATATATATATATATAAAAGAGGGCTGTTATTATACGATAACATTACAAGAAAGGTGGTTGGATTTTAATATTCTTTATTATTATTACCGCGTTTGCTTGTTTGTCTACTACTCTACTAGCTTATTACCCGGCCCGTTGGCCGGATTACTGTATGTTACCCACTTGTGGAATGAGAGAGAAAGCAAGTGAGAGTGAAGGGATTGAGATTCCACTTGATTAGGACTGACCCACTAATCCAATTCTTCCCGACCCGCCCCAACCTACAGGGTCAGAAAGAGTCAATAAGAAAATACGAACGGGGAGGATGAGTCATATATCTTGACTCTTCAGAAGTGGGTCAAACAGGATCAAGGTTGGGTGAGGGCAATTTTTAGCGCTAAGCAGAGTTCTGGGTTGAATACCTTTACTTAGGCCTAGAAATTGGTGCTGATGCAGACTGCAGTTTTTATTATACCATCATCAATCATCATTGAATTAGTCCTGGGCATCCCTCCCCGTTGTCGGTCTGAATTCTAATGATGGCTTCATTCCTTGCACCAGCCATATCAGCGAGTTGCCATCTCGAGCATGATTTGCCTATGTACAAATAATACAATTAGAGTATGAAAATGAATTCAATGAAAAGGAAAAGAGAATTCTATCACATGCCAATAAATACACACATAAAAGTTGAAGCTAAGTGAAAGTCATTACTCGCACATCAATTCTCAAAAATTACAGACTAAACATTGGCTAGAATGGCACTGAAACTACCAAGAATCATGAACGAAACAACTTGTCAAATTAAATAATCCTTATACTGAAACTACCTTCTAACTGGAAATAAGACATGATCACAGTTCATAGCTCTCTTCTCACTATGAATTGGTTGCAGCTCGTCCTTATCACTGCCTCTCAAGCTCAATTCAAACAGAATAGAGACCGTTATGTAAGATAACCATATTCTTACTGATCATAATTCCTTTCTTCACTCCATTGTTGTCGGAGAAAAGAGTTATCCCCCTCTCCTGCATTTCCCTTTCCCTCTCTCTTCTCCCTCTTCTTCACAAACCGATCCCTAAACCAGCAACAACAACACAAAAATAGCCTTCGCCTCTCCCGTCTCCATCTATTGAACGCGTTGGTGGCAAGACAGGACTGCAGAAGCAAAATTTTCTAAAATCAAACTAAATTTTTTGAAGCAGACTCAACCACGAAAAAAGACTAAAGCAACAATGCAGTAGAACCCTAAATTTAACTACAATCAAGCACATATCAGCAAGATTTTTGATTTGTCTGAGAGTTAACTACACGGAGAGAACAATTGATGCATAATTGAAATGCTCCAAGCAAGTTGAAGGCAAACCATAACTTTAGAATTTGGTCATTATAATAACCTTCAAGTATTGATGCTTCTAAGAACTATCATGTCCAACCCCCACTTATACAACTACATAGCCATAGTAATTAGTTGTATAATGAGAAATATTACAAAGAAAACTACATAAACAACCAATGTAAGTAAATATTAAAACTAACAACTGATAAAACTTAAAATCTCTCTACTGGTATAAATGTATCTATTAGTAACTACTATGCAATCGAGTATATATGATTTTTAGGCACTGAATAAGAAAAGTATAGATGGCTCACAAATGAAGACGTAGCAACTGAAGGTAGCACACAAAAACCAAAAATAGAAAAAGAGATAAGAAAAAAGGCGAGAAAAAGTCAAACAAAGAAAAAGCCCACATAGGAATACCTCGCTAGCTTTAGGGACTCTCTGCCACAACAAACAACCTTCTTAAAAATCTAACACCCTGAGACATCAAACAAACCTCCCACGACACTAATGTATGACATTCCTATTGTCCAATAGGTTTGCCCAATTTAGACTTCTAAATAAATGGACTTTTCACCATTAAACCAAAACTCACAATCATTAACAGTTAATGCAAAGACATACATTTCTGAGACCAATCACAGCATTTAAGCATAATTTTAGTTGAAAAGAACAACTAAGTATTTAGCTAAATGATATAGTAGAATGGACACAATCTGCTACCTACTAATGATATAAACGTGTACCGGTACCATCGTTGTATCCTGACTTGCCATTTGCAACGGGCACTTTGAAAGACAGCTGCATTTTAGAGAATAAACACCCATAAGGGCGTTACGAAACCAAGCTTAATCCAAAATCTTCATATTCCACTTCGAAGACTCCATTTTCAAAAATAAGAGAGTTTAACATGTCAAATCACTCATTTGAAAAATCTCAAACAACTATTAATCAATGCAATATAAAGGCACGTTCCAAATTATGTACTTGTAGGAATAATCCCAAATAATTATCAATTAATGCCCCAACTACCTAATGTGCAGAATAGCCCTGGAGCTGTGCTGTTGTTTGCGTTGGTCTACCTTCAAACATAACATAGTTGCATCACGAACCAAAGCAATTAAGCAAAAATCTTCATATTCCAAGTAGAATGACTCAATTCAATTTGGCTAACGCTTTATACATATTGTTTACCCCTGGACCTGTTGCACTTGCGCCTTCAGATCTTCGTGAACACAATACAATTGCGGAGAGGAGGCTGTCAACGGAATAAAAATTGTTAATTAAGTGAATCACCATACAACTAAACAAACGCGCTCTTCTTGATTAGCTATCAAAATAGTGGGGGTCGCTACAATCCATCGGTTGCTCCCTCTGCGCCTAAGTTGTAGATATTAGGTTTCAGTGAGAACTTTGAGTACATGAGGAGATATTTTGTAGTGGAGGAGATGACCCGGCGAGTAGAATAGGAAGATTTGGAGAGGCTGCGATGGGCAAAGCAGTTAAAATCGAGATTTTACCTAAAATCGAAAACTGGGGTAAAATTAAAATCGTATAATCGAATCGTAAAATCGTAGGATTTTAAGTACCATATAGAACATAGCATATAAGAATATTAATAAGGTAAATTATTAATATCACAAAGACACATAGCATTTAAAATGATAATTCATAAGATTTTTTTTCCATAAGATAATTCTCAAGATTAATGTTCCAAAATCACTATTTTAATTGTTATTTAATGTGTAACTCAAAATAATTCATGATGAAGGGATATAGTTCATGGGTTTGGCTCTTATTTTCATGTTATGTCTAGGTTGTTTAACTCAAAGTAATATTTCGACATCGTCTACTAAGTATGATTTAAAACTAAAAATAATTGAACTCCAATAAAATAAGTAATGTTAGTGGCTTGGTACAAATATATTCATTAATAAATTAATTAGTTAATAATGATCTTAGTTCTTACATACTTCCAATATTAGGACAAGTGTTTTACCAATAAGTTAAATGGGGTGAAGGGAAAGAGATTAACCGAACCCTAATTTGGTTATTTTTATTATTTTTGAATATTTTTCTAATAGAAAAATATCTGAGAAGATTCCATTGCCCTTTCCGTTGAAACAGTTATACTTATTTTATATTGGCTCAAACCACCTATTTTGTTCTCTTACGATCAAAATCCCGATTTCGGTACTATTTTACAATTTTAACGATTTTAGTCCTGATTTTAAACGATTTTAAGGTCCACCGATTTTATAGTAAAATCAAGATCGGAATCCCTAAGTAAAATCCTAAAATCCTACGATTTTACGATCAAAATCCCGAATTTGACTGCATTGGCGATGGGTGCACGATTAGTGGGCCAAATAACAGTTTGGGCCCGTTTAAATGAAAACATATTTTTACTTTCGTGCTCAACAGACCGACCGCACTGGCATCTTCTAAATTTACCCCTAAAAAATTGCTCTGTACGCATCAAATTTGAAATGGAATCTCTCTTTTCTCATTTCACATTTCACATTTATATGATGTGTAGATTGTGATGAGTGTAGATGTAGACCTGTCATTGTCCTACAAATTCATTAACACGCCAAAAAGTAGTGAAATGAGCCACCCTATTAAACACAATCTTGTATAATGATCATTGGATCCAATCATGCCAGATTATGAAGAAGTTTAAAATGTAGCGGTTATCCCGACTAAAACATTAAAAGAACCAGTCTCATATAGTTTGCACAAAGATATAATTTCTCCATAGTAATTCTGAAAAATAATATTAATTTAAGAAGTCGATATTGCTTCTACATGTTTAATATTGCAATTCGATATGCAATATTCAAACCAGTGATATTTGGGCTGCAATTTTAAGGTTATTGTATATTTATAAAATAGATAGAAATTTAAATTAAGTATTAAACTACAACTAAAATAATCAAAGTATTAAAACACCAAATAAGTACTTACGGGAGATTCAGTGGTCAACTAATCGTTAAAAAAGTCATATGATTTTCATAATTTAGGTTCGTGTATGTTTGGATTTAAATAGATACAACAAATATACTTAGTGTGATTGGTTATGATCCTTGTTTGCCTTTAAAGAGACCAAGGTTCAAATCCCAGTGCATGCCTTTTTTTATGAATAAATAAATAAGAAAATAAGCAATTGTGAAGACCAAAATGTCCTTCCTATAATCACTCTCGTTGCAGGAAATTTGAAATGGAGCAACAGTTTAATATTGCAATTCGATATGCAATATTCGAACCAGTGATATTTGGGCTGCAATTTTAGGGTTATTGTATATTTATAAAATAGATAGAAATTTAAATTAAGTATTAAACTATAACTAAAATAATCAAAGTATTAAAACACCAAATAAGTACTTACGGGAGATTCAGTGGCCAACTAATCGTTAAAAAAGTCATATGATTTTCATAATTTAGGTTCGTGTATGTTTGAATTTAAATAGATACAACAAATATACTTAGTGTCATTGGTTATGATCCTTGTTTGCCTTTAAAGAGACCAAGGTTCAAATCCCAGTGCATGCCTTTTTTATGAATAAATAAATAAGAAAATAAGCAATTGTGAAGACCAAAATGTCCTTCCTATAATCACTCTCGTTGCAGGAAATTTAAAATGGAGCAACAGTTTTTATCATTCGGCTTTTATTTATTATCTAGACTTCAATATTAGGAAAAAAATTTAATCCCTTTTTATTTTTTAAGCTGAACTTCTATTTAACATTATGACTTTTTAAAATGTTAGCCCTAAATTTACCAAATTGATGACTCTACCACAATTCTCAAACCTGTCGCCCCCAATTCCCAAAATGCTCCATCACCATAATCCGGAATTGTGAATATCTGGTTCACGAAACAACTCTTCTCCACTTTTGTTGTTGCTCTGCCCACCGCCGTTGAGGAAGGAGCGAGAAGGTCGATCGCCATTGAGGAAGGAGAGAGAAGGTCGGTCCCGAACCCTCTAGCTCTTCCCTCGTCGCCGCAATTCGCCCTCGAAGTGCTGCGGCCGGCTATGACGGTTGAGATCGCTTAGATGTTGGAAAGACAACATAATCGAGGACCTGTCGACAGTGGCAGATTCAGAAAATTTTCAGAGGGGTGTCCTCTTCAAAAATTAAATTTAATTAAATAATAAATTAAATAATTCATATATTAAAAATATCATACTTGTATAAATTTTTTTTATTAAAATTCATGATGTGTTTTCATATTTTGAAAAAATAATATAAAATAAATTCCGTGTCTGTACTGTTCAAAAAAAAATCTACATATCCTACTAGACAATACTTCACGAACTTATCACATATTCGATTTCTAACCTTGTTCTTAATGTAGCTCAAAGTAGAAAAGACTCTTTCAACACTTGTCGTGTAACCATATAATCAATTCAAAATTAAGGATAGCGTGTACGTAGTTTAATTATTAGGTATTGAAAATAGTTGGGGATAAAGAAATCGCGTTTTACTGTTGCATGATGTTTAAAGTAGAATAACAAATGAGTAGCAACATAATTAGAATATGTTTGATATTAGTAGTGTCCTATGTTGGAATAACACGAACTACCACTTATATTTTGTTAATCATAATTAAGCAAACTATTATCGAGGGTAGGATAATCATTTTTTCAAATGTTAGGGTGTCCCGAATTACCAATTATATTTTGTATACCCATACGAAAATACTATCGGAGGTTGGATAATCGTTTTCCTAAATTTTAGGGGTGTCCCGGGACACCCCTAGAGGTCCATGTATCCGCCCCTGCCTGTCGACCATACCTACAATTGTTTCTGCTGCTGCCGAGCGAGGGTGAGGGGGAAGAAGGAACCGCCCCGCTGGGTGAAGTTGCAAGAATCAATTGGGTTGGGTCTATTCTGGTTGGACATTTAGATTTGATCTGGTTGGATATTTGAATTTGGTCTGGTTGTACAATTAATATTATTGGTGATGACTATATATATATGGGGAGTTCTACGGTACTCAGGGTGAAATCCGGGTTATCGCATACCAAGAGTAAGAAAACGCTATCCAGAACTTGAATTGGTTGATCTTTCGGACATGATACTATACTCTAAACCTTAAAGATCAAAATATAGGTCTTAATTCCTCTAAATCTTATACCCCAAGATCAATTTAATTAAAAACAATAATCGACGGTTATGATTCGTCCAAATATAGGCAAAAAAATCAATGCACCATCTTAGGGTTTATAGTTTATGATTTAGATAATTAGGACCTAGGGTTCACTCATATAAGGGTTAGGGTATAGTATCATGTCCAAAAATCCTACTAATTCGAGTCTAGATAGCGTTTTCGTACTTAAGGTATGCGCCTATGCGGTACCCCGGATTTCACCCGGGGTATCGTAGAAGGCACCATATATATATATATATATATATATATATATATATATATATATATATATATATATATATATATATATATATAGTGGCGTCTTCAGTGCACTCACTTTTTTTGGTGCATTCAGTGCACTCACTTCATAACCGTCATTTTAAATATGCAATTTATGTCAAAATGATGTCAATCATCACTTATGATGTGATGAACAATAATGCACATGAAAAATTTACTTTAATTTGAAGAATTTATAGTTTAGAGATTTAGGGTTAGGGTTAGGGTTTACAATTTGGGGTTTAGGGATAGAAATCAAAATTGAAGGTCTAGGGCTTAGGGTAATCGACTAATTAGTTGTCTTCATATGTTATATCATCATATTATACTAAATCTACAAATTAAAATTCAAAATCCGACACCTTACGACTAGTTTTTGAGTTGGGTGCATTGAACGCACTCATTTTTGTGAGTGCACCGAAGTAGTCACCTATATATATATATATATATGGTGGCTACTTCGGCGCACTCACTTTTTTGGGTGTACTGAGTGCACCCAACTCTAAAAGTGTCCATAGTACATTAAATTTTGAATTTTAATTAGTACTCTTGATCTAATATGATGATATGAGATAGAATCATAACAAATCAATCTATTATCCTAACCTCTTAACCTTCAATTTTGAATCCCAATCCAAAATTCCAAATTGTAAACCTAAACCCTAACCCTAAATCCCCAAATCCTAAATCTTTCAAATTAAAGTAAATTTTGAATGATTTTTTTTCAAATTCATGTGCTTCTTGTTCATAATATCGTAAGCAACAATTGATACCATTTTGACAAGGATCGCATGCTTAGAATGACAATTATGAGGCGGGTGCACTGTGTGCACCCAAAAAAGTGGGTGCACTATATGGAGTTCTACGGTACCCAGGGTGAAATCCGGGGTACCGCATCCCAGGAGTAAGAAAACGCTATCCAGAACATGAATTGATTGATTTTTCGGACATGATATTGTACTCTAACCCTTAAAGATCAAAATCTAGGTCTTAATTCTCTAAATCTTATACCCCAAGATCAAATTAATTAGAAACAATAATCGACGGTTATGATTCGTCCAAATATAGGCAAAAAAATCAATGCACCATCTTAGGGTTTATAGTTTGTGATTTAAATAATTAGGACCTAGGGTTCACTCATTAAGGGTATAGTATCATGCCCAAAAATCCTGCTAATTTGAGGTCTAGATAGCATTTTCGTACTTAAGGTATGCGGTACCCCGGATGTACCCTAGAAGGCACCATATATATACACACAAATATTTAAGTGAGTGACTCGCTGTTACTGTCACCCTAGAAAATGGCCAAGTGTAACCACTCCCTAAAGCGTAGTATAGCGGGTTTGGGTTTTAATGTCAACCCGGGTCCTAGATGTGATGACTACTCAGTGAATTCGTATTATCTAGCAATGAAACTTTAGTGAAGTTCTAAACTAACAAGCAAACAAAGCAACTAAACGGTTGTATTCAGGTTAAGAGAGGTCACCCGGATATGGTTCCCCCTAGACTGCAGTTAAGCCGGGTTGTAATTACCAAGTTCAATTTCTATGATAGTTATACTGCGGAAGGTTCTCAAACAATCTGAAGTCTCGACTAAAGGTCTTCAGACCCTCTCAATCTGAGTCTCTAGCTGGCGACTAACCTACACCGGAGTAAACAGATTGAGGCCCTAAGAACAAAACCTCCACTACCGGAGTAAAACCGGTACAGAATAGTGAATTGGTTCCTCGACTAAAGTCACCAACTCCCTACCTTCAATCAAGGATGCTCTATCAACCTAGTCAGATATTCTCATTCTAGGTTAAAGCAGAAACAACAGGAATTTGATCAGGATTCATGCCATTCAATCATTCAAACCTCAATCGAATATAATCAATTCATAGAAACAGTACTTGGGTTCATACAATCAAACCTAACATACAGAACTAGGGTTTCCCACACCCAGATGAATGGGGGAACTACTCCATGGAGAGAGAAGCAAAAGCAGAATCAGACGCGGAAATCATACTGTGAAGATGGATTTCTGCTCCTGGACGTTGAATCGGCACTTCTCCAAGCTCAAACCAAGCTCCAATGGTGTTGAAGATCGATCTAGGGCGCTTGGAGACTCTTGTTCGTCGCTTTCTCTCTCTAGGAATCGCTCTATCTCTCTAAAACTCGAATCCCCTCTCTTTTTGGCTGAAATCTGCCTAAAAGGGAATCATTGGCCAAAGCACTGTCGAGGGCACGGCCGTGCTTTGCCTCAGCCCGCCCGTGCTTTGGCTAGGGTTAATTACACGGCCACATGTTGGTGAAAACACGGCCGTGCTTTAGGGAGAACACGGCCGTGCTTTGGGAGAACACGCCCGTGCTTTGTCTCGGCCCTGCCCGTGTAATCAGCTCATGTCTGCCAAACTCGGATTTGCTCTCGGCAGTAAAAGCACGGTCACAGAACACGGCCGTGTTTTGAAGGCCTTCTGCCCGTGTTTTTACTGCCGAACCTGTTCCCCTATATTCAATGCTTCGTTTCTCCCTCGTCCGGACTCCGAATCAGTCGCCGTTTGATCCCAGACGCTCGTAGTCTCGTCCTCTTTCTTTTCATGTCAAACTTGCACGATTCTTTGTCCATAAAGTGAGGTAGAAATCCATTCTTCTTCAGGTCATGCCAGAGTTTCTTCTCCCGAATCGCCAATTGATCTCTGATTGACTTGAAACTGGCGCCTATGCTTCACTTTATGTGCTAGGACCTGAAATATGACAAAGGAACACAACCTAGCGTAAAATAGGCCAAAGAAGCAATAATGCAAGCTTAAACGATCAAGGAACAAAGGGGAAAACCTGTGCAAATATCGAGTCATCAGTGAGGAATACCCATTCATGAAGTTGTTGTTGATATTGATGCATTAAATGAGGAATTGTGAACTGCTTGCCCTCAAACGCTGCCCAGTTACGAGATTTCCAAATACGCCAAAAGAGTGTTACCAGAGCCATGATCTGATCCGACTGAGTCATCCTAAGCAAACACTTCTTGAGGAAGAAAGGAAAGGTCTATCGCGGCAAACCATGACCCAGGTGCTCCAAGCCCGAATAAGTCCAAAGAGCTGTAGTGACTCGACAATCCCAAAATAGGTGCGCCATCGTTTCAGACTCCGCCCAACACACGGGACACCTAGGCAACACCTGGACCCTTTTCTAAATTAGTGCATCCGCCGTAGGTAAGATACAATGAAAGATTTGACATAGGAATAACTTTAGCTTAGGTGGAATCTTGAAGGCCTACATTCTCATCCAGCTCGTCCTATCCATCCAGCTCACCATGGGGCGCCAAACACCATCCTGCCTATCAACCAACACCGCCAGGTGATATGTTGACTTAACAAAAAACACGTCATCACTCGTATCATGTCATATCAACCTATCATCCATACCCATACTAGGCAAGGGAATCGCCAGTATCGCACGAACCACCTCCGATGGAAACCTCTCCTGAAGCGATTGGATGCACCATCCTCCCCTAACATGATCAATAAGCTCCACTACCTTCGGGTCAGCCCCCTCCAGAGTGACATGTGGAAGACACATAGGGGGATGTGGGTGGGTAGCTGGCACCCAACTTGAATGATGAATAGAGGCTAGGGCCCCATTTCCAATCTGCCATCGAAGTCCTCGTTGAGGGAGAGTGCACCCATGGAGAATACTCTGCCAACCCCACGAAGGGCGAACGAGCATTAGCTGTTAGGAAATGACCATTGGGGAAATGTTTACCCTTCTAGATCTCGGCCAAGAGAGAGTCTGACTCATTAAGAATACACCATCCGAGCTTAGCCAAGAGGGCTTGGTTGAAATGCTCCAAACGCCGGAACCCCATCCTCCCATCATGTTTGCTCGTGCATAGATTGCGCCAGGAAATCCAGCGAACTCGAGGTCAACCAGCTTCTACTCCCCACCAAAATATTGAGACATGTTTATCCAGGACACGACAAAGAGAGAGTGGGAGTTTAAAGAAAGACATGACATGGAGCGGTAATGATGATTAGCAATGAATTACTATGATCAATGTTTAAATTATATGATTAGTAAATAATATTTATAATTAGAGCTTAAAGACTATATGATTCAACTCGTAAGTTGGCTCATCTAGAGCTCATGAGATGTCTCAAAATTGTGGTTTGAGGGCCAACTTGATCACAGACTTATGGACGAATCGATCTAATTTGGACTTTCATAATTCATAGGATTGCTAAATTATATATCTCACATCATGTGAAGTTTAACATGTTAAACATGTAAGAAAATATGCCTTATTTTTAATTCTATAAAGAAATTATGTACAAAAATGTTTTGATACTATATATGAAATAACATGATTTGAACTAGAGAAAATTTATTAACTAAACAATATGACACCTACAAATTATAATATAAGATTAATTAATGTTGAACATTTGATTATTTTTTTAATCGTTACATCAATCACATATACCATACAAGACATACAAAATGAATGTATCAAATACGATCTAAGAATTTAGTAAACAAGCCTAACTCGAACTCGACTCGGCTCGTTAATAAATGGCTCTAGCTCGAGCTCAACTCATTTGTTAACTAGTCAAGATCAATCTGGGGTAAAACTCGGCTCATTTGCAGCCTATTCCTTCCTCATCCTCACAATCGCTCAACAAACGAATGAACTCGATCGGCGCACCGAGCAAGCATGGCAGGGGGATTCTTTCTGCATGCTCAATCGACGCACCGAGCAGGTATGGCGCGATGAATCCCTTCCTTGGCGAACGATGAAAATGATTTCTAGGGCGACGCCGATGATTTCTTTTTCTCGAGAGGCGATTGACGCCTCCGCGAGGAATCCCTTCTAGGTCGAACGATGACGATGATATCTAGGGCGACGACGATGATTCTTCTCAACGGTTAACAACTCTGTGAGGAATCCCTTCCAGTGCGAACGACGATGATGATTCTTGTCGACTGACGCCTCCGCAAGGAATCCTTTCAGGGAGAACTGCGACGATGATTTATAGGGCAGCTGACAGCTGAGCAGAGCAAAATTAAGGTTACGAATTTGGTTAGAGTTTGGGATTTTTTGGGGGAAAAAACATCAACTAGCCTAAATTATGGCGACAAATTTAAAAAGTTAGGCCGTTAATTAGTACATCTCCTTTTTAAGTTAGTACATCTCCTTCAAAAAATTACATTCATACCACCCTTTCACAATGACCGCATCCCCCATGGCGGTTAAAACGAGGACCGCAGGGGGTGTTGCGGTTTGGCAAAATAAAACTGTTGAGGGATCTTGCGGTTTTCGTGGTATCCCTATCCTCTCGACAGCTAACATGTCGGCATGTCGGGGTTGACAGGCGTGAAGTTTTCATGTTGCCTGAAAATCGCCACACCCCTAGTAGTTTTTAATCCCCAATTTTCCTGCAAAAGGAAACACCCTTCACCCCAACTCTTCCCTCTTCACTACTTCCTCTCCTTCTTCCTCTAATTTATGTTCTACTCCCAACTATTTTATTGTGGATGGCCTGCCAAAAGTTCACGCTTTTGATATGGTGAAATGGTTACATGGAAGTAGGGGTGGACATTCGGTCGGTTCGGTTTCGACCGAACCAAAATTTTGAATACCGGGTCCCCGAATTCCCTCAAACCGAATTCTAACCAAATTATAATTCGGTTCGGTCTGTTTAAACCGAATTATAATTCGGTTCGATTTTTCACACAAAACCGAATTTGTGAAGCTACTTGTATTTTCTCACTTTTAAATTATTTTTCATCCCTAATATAAACAATAAATATGCAATTATATGCATCATCAATGATAAATTCAAACTTTTCAACACATAAATCATAAAACATTTCAAATATTTAAGTCTAAAAACAACTACAAACATAAAAATCCACCATTTGGAGCTTGCAATTATAGTATTTCGGTTTTTCGGTCGGAAATTCGGTTCAGTTGAAAGAACCCTGATTTCGGAACTATCCATATTTTCCTTCCGAATTCCGAACCGAATTACATTAATTTGGTTTCGTTTCGGTTTAATTCGATTTTGGTTCGGTTCGGTTTGGGTTTACCGAACCGTTTGCCCACCCCTACATGGAAGATACTGGAAAGGGAGTACGTTATGTAGGTTATGATTTTCATAAAGTGAAGGTCGGTACACGACCGAACCTTCAAGAGCTCTGTCATATGTGTATTACGGTTACTTGCATGGAGGTCACAAGGAGAGTTGATCGTATGGTATATCGATATCCACGCAGAGAAGGCGAGTCGTTGTTGTATAGGAATTGCTCTTAACCACTGAGTAGGAAGTTGATGCCATGCTCGATTTTATGAATGTTTTTTGATAATCAGATTTTATGAATGTCAATAACATTTACAAAGTCTTATAATATATTTGTTTACACCGAGGAGGTTGAAGGCGGTGGAGTTCATCTTGGAGGTGGCCAAACATCTTGTATTCACGGTGGGGGTGGAGTATATGAAGATCATCCCTACCAAGGCTATCATGGTCATCAATCCTAGCATGAGTACCAAGAAGGAGGTGGGGTCATCATCGTCAATCCTTCCCATCATATAAAGAAAGAAGCCCAACAGTACCATGAGTTCCAACAAGAAGGTGGAGGCCATCATCATCAACCTTTCTCATCATATGAAAAAAAAAATCCCACCGTAACCAAGAGAACCAACCAGAAGGCTACCAGTAACAACCCGAGTACAACTTTCATGCAGGCAACGGTAGTTATCAAAACTATCATTAAGGAGCTGAAGATGGTGCCTTAAATGATCTAGATGAGATGGAATATGTTTCGCGAGCTTGAGTTAGTGAATGTGAAGATGAAGAAGAGGAAGGCAATGCCAGTGCAGAAAGCTTCGACCCTCTTGAAGGTGTTGATGATTCAGGCTAAGATGATGAGGAGGTGTCTAGCGACAGTGTGCCTATCCCGTAATACATGAAAATTGGTATGTTGATGCTGACATTGAGTAGGCAGAGGTGCCAATATGGGGTCCAACTACTGGGTTTAAGACGGGCCAGCAATTTGGTTCGACGAAGGAGGTTCGGAACACTATTGACACATAAGCAATGAATAGGGGTTTAGAATGGTAGTTAGATGTTAGAATAATCATGAGGGATGCAAGTCTAGCGTCTGAGCATTAAGAGCAAAAGATTCGGTCGCTTTGTCATCACCCGTGTGGTGAACACTCACACATGTGTGCCATCCATAACATTCCAAGGTCATCGCCAGTTGACTTTGAGGGTTGTTAGCGCGGCTATCAAGCACCTGACTGAGCAACAACCCGATCTAAAGGTGAAAACTATCATCACCCACATTTCAAGTCATTATGGATATCAAATTAACTATAAGAAAGGGTGGCATGGAAAGAAGAAACGTATGACCGCCGTGTTTGGTGACTAAGAAGAATCATATGCATACCTTCCCAGATTGATTTTGGCGTTGGAGAGGTTTAACCTCGACACTATCTTTTCCTCATGCTACCAAGATGAAGAAATTCCTTCATCGAAGCCCGGTAACAAACGCCAGTTCAGACGCGTTTTCTGGTCATTCAAGCCATGTATTGATGGTTTTCTCTTCTGTGTCCCGATCATCCAAGTGAATGGCACGTTCCTTACCGGTAAGTACAAGGGCACTCTCCTTATTGCCAGCATAGCGGATGCGAATATGGGCATCTTTCCTATAGCTCCATCCATTGTTGAGGGAGATAGTATCAAAAGCTGTGATGGTTCTTCCGAAAAATTCACCTCCGCGTCACCAAGAGGACGGGCCTCGTAATCATTTCTGATCGCCACATCAGGATCAGAGTTGGCATCTTAAGCTTGGATCCGGCATGGGGGTGGTTCCACAGGTATTACATACGACACTTCAAGAGCAATTAGAACCATCATTCCAAGCGGAGGAAGCTTGCTAAAAAATCTGTAGTGGACCGGTAAGCTTTCTATTTCGCAGTCAAGTTATGTTTGTCTCTGGTCATTTTACACAAATGTTGACATACGCTTATGTATGTCCATCAGCTATTTCCTATCAAGAGAAGAAATTCATGGAAAATTTGTAAAAGATCTGTGAGCTATGCCCTGAAGGTGTGTAGTGGCTCGGTCAACATGACCTTTCCATGTGGACTTTTAATAAGGACAGAGGTATAAAGTGGGGTGTTGCCACAAAGAACTCAAGTGAGAGTATCAACTCTGTCTACAAGGTTGTTCGTGCATTGCCTATCTTTGCCATTGTTGAGATGACATTCTGGAGTGCGAAAAGGCCCTAGAAATCATGGACATGTACAAACACAAGAGCAGTCGCATAGGGTCATCACCATGAACCGAGATGCTGGCGAGTATACAGTTGAGACCGAGCCTTGGGAGGATGGCAGACGTGGGGTCATCGCCATGAAGTCAAGGTGAACTTAAGGACAAAACAAGGGGAGTGCTCCTACCTGAAGTATTAGGGGAGATGATTGCCTTGTTCTCATGCCATGGTCTTAATCAAGTCTAGGAGCAAAGACCCCTCCACTTCGTGAGTCCTTTCTTCAATATCGACTCACTGAAGAAAGCCTATGGAAAGAGTTTTAGTTTATTGTCTGACGAAACATACCAGCCTGTGTATGAAGGAAAGGTGATCGCCCCACCGTTCGGACCAATGCGTGAACGGGACAACCGACGGTAAAGAGGATTCCCAACGAGATGGATAATCTGGAAGACCACCATGAGGGCAAGGCGTTGTTTCATATGCAAAGTACCAGGTCATGATAAACGAAATTGTACTGGACCAATGGGCCCTCAAAATCAAGGGCCTGACGTTGCAAATCCAAATAATGGAATATAGATTGCTTGATCATTTCTTTTCAGTTGTTTGCTCTATGTTTGGGTTTCTTAAGTAATGTTGTCAGACTTTGTTTGCCATTCAAGTTATTTGTTCAAATTTGTGGGTTTGCACAAGTTATGTTCTTCGACTTTGTTGGTTTGCTCAAGTGTTGTTGATCGACTTAATTACCAAAGGAAACACAAGAACCGTAGGGGGTGATGCGGTTTCCGCGTATGAAATGCAAACCCCAAGGGCGTGCGGCGGTTTTCGCGTTTGAAATGCAAACTAGGCGGGGTTGCCACGGTTTGACCTGGATCGCTGAGGTGGCGCACAGTCAATTTGATGGTGGCGACCCCACACGTTTGTTGATGACGGAAATGAATACAGCAGCACCCCCTGCGGTTCTCGTTTTAACCGCCATGGGGGGATGCAATCCTTGTGAAAGGGTGGCATGAATGGAATTTTTTGGAAAGGTTGATATTTTTGAATTTTTTTTAGTTTTTGGGTGATGTATTGAGAAAATTCCATATTATTGTCACATCACCATTTATGGAAGATTCTTAACAATTTCTCCTATAAATTTTAATGGGTTCTAACTCTTTCGTTTTATGTCGTTAATTAAATTTTTTTCATATATAAATCAAATAAACTGTGATCTTCAAAATGATATCCACTTTGATATATTTTTACAACAAAAAATTGGGACATTTAGTACCAGTCTATACCATGATTAGAGGCGGAGCTAGCTCAGTTGCCGGGGGCCATGACCCTCCCGCAAATTTATAATTAGTGTTGGTATGAGTACTAGTAATGCTTTGCTTAGTAGTCTACCGAAAATTACGTTTTCCAACCACCAAGAGCACACATGTTCAATTCTTGATTATAGCATTTATCATTCTATATTTTACTCTTTGCCTTTTACAAGCAAACTTGCATCATAATTTTACTTTGTTTATTAACTGTATCATTTGATAATTTCCCTAGATTTGATTCTCTTAATAGGGCCCGTTTAGTATTGTTGCTTGTTTTTGTTTTCTGTTGTGTTTTAAGAAATTTGGAAAATCAAGAAAAAAATCGTGTTTAGTTGGGTTTTTATTTTTTGTTGTGAATCAGAGTTGCACATGGGATTCCTGCTGGTTTGGCTCTTGATTTCATTAAAACATACCAGTTTTCGAATCCCCACAAAAGCAAATTTTTTTTATTTTTAACACCACCCCCAAACCCTACTTCAGCCGCCCCCAACCTCTCTAATTTTGTCTCAAACACAGGCGCCGCTCTCCCCTCCAGCCATTATGTCGGCGCCTTCTTCCCACTCCACGCCGGCCACCTCCGCCCTCCCGACCCTCCAACCTCCTGACCCTCCGCCTCCGCGCCTCCCGACCAGCCGCCTCCGCCCTCCGACCCCCCGCCGCCGCGACCTCCCCTCCCCTGCTCAACAGCCGCTGCCGCGACCTCCCCTCCCCTGCTCAACAGCCGTCGCCGGGCCTCCCCTGCTCAACAGCTCAATCCATGTTTCCTTTGTTGTATATTGAGAAATGTTCTTATGATTTTTCGTTACAAAGAACTAAACGCGTTTCTGTTTTTTGTTGTCGATTTTTATGATATGTCATAATTACCAACTAAACATGTTTTTGTTTTCTATTTTTATGTTGTTGTGGTTTCTTTTGTGTTACACAACCATACTACAACCACAACAACAATAAAACTATACTAAACGGGCCAACTAGTTTTATTAGCAAATCGTCATAATTAGTTAACAAATTTATAGTAAATTTTCAATCCCTTCAATGAATTTTTTTTGAAACATGCCATTAATATACCAATTTAACTCATTTTATTAGGTAAAAAAGATAGGTATAATAATTCGAATTTTGGCCACCCGACATCAAAATCCTGGCTTTGCCCCTGACCGTGATGGTAATGCTTAGTACTACATAAAATCATACCGCGTGGTAGTGAAGTGTACCATGGTGGTATGAACATAACAAAGTGTATAATGGTTGAATACATGATAGTAGGAACATACGAACTGTTATTTACCGCATTCATCATTCGGTACCACCAGTTACCACTCCTGTACCAGGGTGGTATAGAGTGGTAGATCGTGTCTTTTTTTTCCAGATTTTCGTTGATCGAATAAATCACGATGAACTCGTTTTATTAGTGCAAAAAAATTCAAAATTCGTGTTAAAAATGAAGGTGGTAAAGAGTGGTGTGAATTTTTCGGACCAAATATATTGAAAAAAATGAAATCCAAATTAGAATAAAGAAAATAAGAGCAGATTAAGAAAACAATGAAAAAACCATTAATTGACATCGCTTGGATCTGGACCTTTATGGGCACACTCAAGTTTAAGGGTCCACATCTAGTTATGCACCTTCAGCCCTATTTAACGCTCTGTTTGTTTTGAGGAGTAAATGGAGGGGGGTGCAAGTTTTTGGGGGTAAATGGGAATCCCAGAAAATATGTACTTGTTTGGATAATTATTAACAGTAGGTAGGGGGTGCATTAAAGGGGTAACTATACTGTTTTACTTAACCCCCCAATTTGGGGCGGAAGGAAGGGAAGCAAAAAATTATTTGCTTTTTTTTTTCTCCTCCCCACTTTTGTTTTCTACGGTTCTTCTTTTCCCTTTTACTTTGTTCTCTTCCATCTCTCTTCCGCCATTCACTGCGAAAGATCTACCCATCCCACCCAAACAAATCATAAACCTAGATTTAGAAGATAGAAATTCTGATTCCACCCACTCCGACTCGTCGGCTTCAATCGGCCGGCGGAGTCCTGTCATCCTCATCTCCGATTGCTGTGTTATACAGGAGTTGGGTCGATCTACTATTCTTGTTGTGGTGTTCTGTTTTTCGGATCGTTGGCCTGCTCGACAAGGGTTCTTCATTCAAACTTTGCTGGACTTGTCCCTGCTCTTTTTGAAGGTGAATGCTTTGTCCATGATTGTCACTTCCCCAATCGCTATTTCTTCCTTTTTTTTTGGTTCGATGAATGCTTATAAATCCCTCTTTGAGTTCCTTCCAATATTTGCACTGTGTCCGTATATAATTTTTTTTAGCTATAACATTTCCCTCTAGTATAATTAGTAGATGACATAATTATTTGCCTTCCGTTTATTTTTTAAGCTTTATCCAATGCATTAGGTTAGCACTAGATGGGTTCTCACTGTTAGGTTAACGTTTGAGGATGGAGGGAGAAGATGAAGGGGCAGGGGCAATCTTAATTTTCATCAGTTTCCATCTTTTATCTGCTTTGGTTTCTTTCTCTGGGGATTAATTGGGCAATGGAAAGTCAGGCTTGGGAAAGAGAGGCTTTTATGGTTGTCAATTGGGAAGAGAGGGAGAGAGGGTAGAGGGAGAAGTAAAGGCCGATGGCAATGGCGTGCAACCTCTGGTATGTGAAAGAAACAGGGGGTTTCAAAATGAAAGTTGATTCTTTGAGTGAGACTCTGTTATGGTGTTCTGTATCTTTCCTTCTTTATTATGTTGATAAAATATGTATGCTTATAATAAGGAGTGTCATTGCAAATGTTTTTTGTTGATTGATCCAATTTTATCATATGTTCGGTTGAAATATGTGTTTATTTATATGTTATAGTTTTCAGTAGTATAATTACTAGATGGGTCATGATTATTTTCATTCCTTTCATTTTAAATATGTGTTTATTTATATGTTATAGTTTTCAGTAGTATAATTAGTAGATGGATCATGATTATTTTCATTCCTTTCATTTTCTAAGCTTTATCTGATGCATTAGGATAGTTAGCATTTGGGTTCTCATTTGCTAGGATAATTAAATATGGGTTGTCATTGCATTCATTTTTGTTACTACCTTTGTTGCCTTCATTTTGGAAGGTTAATGGGTATCGAATTTTGGTGTCATGCTTAGATGGATAATGAACCGCATGCTTTCAATGGAGATGATGTTCCTGTTTTTTGCAATGAGGGTAACTAGGGGTGGTAAACGGTCGGTAACCGGTTAAATCGGTTACCGTTTGACCGGTTACCGGTATACCGGATCTCCTATTGCCGTTGCCGTGTACCGCCACCGAGTTTATTTCGGTACACCATTTACCGAATGGAACGGTTACGGTATTTGCACCGGTTTCCCGTTTAACCGAAAGTGCCTTTGGCTGCGGAAATTTTGTGCTACGGTGCGGCAAGACTGTCCTCTCCTTTTCGATGGGGGTACTATGGTTACTGACAGAAAAACAATTTTGCCGACTGTGTACTGTCTTCCTTTCTTTTTCTTATTTGGGGAATTGGGTCCAAGCGGCCACCTCTCCCTCTCTGACAAGAAAATGGCAAACAAAATTATAAAGGACCCAAACTAGAAAGAAATCACAGAATCACATGGTTCTGCTTCCAACGTGGCAATGTGTCCATCTCTCTTGACAAGAAAATGGCAAAAAGTGAAAAAGATAAAGGACCAGAGCACCAAACAAAGAAATCAAACGAATCATCAATCAAGCTAGGTAAAAGTTACTAGCTATAATTCCAAACGAATCACAATTCACAAATTGACGATGAGACTTAAGACGAACTGGAACTGCTGTTATTGGGTTGTGGGGTCGAGGGAATAAGTTCCGACAGGACGGCGATGGGAACAGGGCAACGGCGAGGCCTTGATGGAATCGAGCTTGGCGGAGAGGATGATGCACCCTGGGCTGTTGGGTCGTGTTTCTTGGATGGAGCTTGCGCCGGCGACGGGGGACGACGAAGATACCGCCGGTTTTGATCGGCGGCGTTAGATTGGCGTGACTCGTCGAGCGGCCGGCAGGGGAGACGAGAGAGAGATGGCTTGATTTACTTTAGTTTTCTAATTTCTAATTACCACTAGGATTAGCCGACTAGGTTAATTGCTTAGGTGCTAGGGCGGCCGACGTTTGGTTGATTGATGGCTTGATGTCTTTTCCAATCGGTATCGGAATACCGGTATGTCGACCGTGTTTTACCGTCCTTATCTCGGTATACCGCAAGCTTAATTTCCATGGCCGAATACCGTTTGGAACGGTTAACGGTTTAACCGGTAACCACGGTTATCGGTACGGTTACCGGTTAAACCGTTAACCGTAATACCGTTTACCAGCCCTAAGGGTAACATTGATCTCCACAATTCGATATTGATTTGAATGATGCAACTGATGGTGATGATACTCCTACTTTCCCACGGCGTCAAGGTAGTGCCTATAGTGGTGAAGATTTGAATGCTTTCACTCGTGAGCCATCACCTTCAACCAACTCACATGCAACTTCTTCCTCACGTGGGCTTAAAAGGAAGACTCCAATGACCACCATAGCTAGTCATCAATTTGAAGATGTGAGTGCTTCTATTGAGAGCATGGTCGAGATGTTGGATGCAGGTAACAAGATTGCTGAAAGATCCACTAAGGAGTTGATTGGTGCTATCGAGAGAGGTAATTCAATTCAAGAACATCAACGAGAACGTATTTATCATGCAAATGAAATTTATGCAGAATTGGAGAGGTTGGACTTGCCTGAAACCTTACTCGATCAAGCTTATAAGTTCTTTGTGGGTAATCGACAGCAGACAAGCATGATGTTTGGTTTGCCAGAAGGGGCACGCTTGCGGTTTGTGATGAGCTTGTCTAACAAACCATCTTTCTGGATGAATGATGACTAGAGTGTTTGTTAGTTATTTTTGCTTATATGTCTAAAAGCCAGGTATTATTATGCTTGTAATTTTGAGTGTTCTGGTCTTACTGATGAACCATGAGCCATGACCTATACATACTGAAATGGTCATTCGTTACTAGGAAAGCAAGCTGTGGCTTTTATGGATGTCATGTATGTACAAATTGTGAACTTTATCTTGTTATTAGGATGCAGTGGGCTGTAAAGTGACTTTATCACTATGTTTGGGAACATGTCTTTATATATGATGCTTATATTATGTAAGAAGTCACATAATTAGTAATTATTTTTAATATAATAACTATTATGATTATTCATAAAGGATTGGTGTTCATGAGATACGTATTATTTTATCACTAGTAAGATACCCGTATAACACGTTTAACATCCGTATTTAATGAATTAAATTGTTCAATTTAATATTATTTATATATTTATTTAATTTTAAAATAATTTTTTTATATATTTATGACTGTTAAACGTAACATATGGTTAGAGACGAAGTAAAATATCCGTACGTATTTTATACACATCTTTCGCGTACCGTATTTTACTACCTATGTATAATATAACATTCATATTATTATATTTACTCTTTATATATAATAATCTAAAACTCTTTCTTACATCATTTTGCACCCTCCTACTTTTTCATCCAAACAACAATTTACCCCTCCATTTGCACCCCCCAGCAATTTGCACCTCAACTTGCACCCTCCTGCAATTTGCACCCCCCTTGTTGCCAAACAGAGCATAAGGAAGGGAGGAAAATTTGAAGGAGAGAACTATTGGGAGGCAAATGTTGTTTCATGAAAAAAAGTGGGGAAAAAAGTAGGAGGGTAAAAATATTGGGAAGTGTGATGACTATGTTATGTTATTGGTTGTATGATAGTAAATCAACCAATTAAAATAGTTTGTCAATACTGTTTTTATTAATTATTTGTTGATGAGAAATATTTTTTCTTACATCAAAATTTTCACTATTAAAAATAATAATCACACAATTTGAAAGTTGCCCTCATTACGAGGCTTAAAATTTAATTCGTTCGGGAAACTATTAAATTTTTAGCAAGGATTGCTAAAGTATATTGTATCACCGGTCGGCGTCGTTTTTCATTTTGGTTTGCGAATCGCGCATCTTCTCCAATTTCCCCTTCACATAATCTTATATTTGGATTTTTAAAGTGAACATTTAAACATTAATATTATATGAGTGTATTTGAATTTTCAGTAGTATATGTTGGATCCAAATACAAAATGTTATTTTTGTATAATGTTATATGTTATTACATATATAAAATTTGAAATAAGTAATAAATGCATGAACAATGTAATGTCTTTTTCATATATCTGAACTAAATTGGACTAAAACAATCAAACAATTAGCCTACTTGTTCAACCGGGCCAACGGAGTAAATCGTATTTACAACCTTGTTTAGCATGCTAATTCTCCTGATCCTATTAGATCGAACGAAATGTAACCCATATCCCAACGACCAACGTAGTCTCTCCCCACTATTTAAAACATGAGTTCAATTCAAACGATGATAACAGGGCTCCAAGCCATGGGAATGAGCCGCTAAAGGAGACACCAAAATATTTATTGGGAGAGTGTTAGTGCCGTAGAGATGGGAGTTCTTGTTTGTATTGAATTTGGATTTAGGTGATGATATAAATTTAAATTGTTTTATGGTCAATAATAATTTCATTCTTAAATTAGTGTAATATACAAGTTTTGTATGTTAACCAACGATTTTTTAACGATTAATCACTGAACCCTAAACCACTAAATTTTCCGGTTCAGCCTCCGTTTCTCTTATGAAATAAGAGGTTGTATCCTCAAATCTTCCTGCCTTTACTGTGTATATCATGGTTGATTTTGCTGTTCGGCACTTATTACTAAACTTATAAGTTATAACTGATTTATTATTTGAATTTCGCAACTCTTTAGATTCATATATTAAGTTAGATTTTGAGCTTTTACATAAGCTTTTATTATTACGTAATAAGCCATATTACTAGAATTTATATTTTGTAATTAAAATGTATAAACGGTGACGCTTATGTTAATTTTTTTTTTGTGTGAAAAGGGACTCTAAGGGTCCAACCTTTAAGCTTATGTTAAAAATTAATCAAAAGTGAAATTATCGTGAAATTATTTTTTTGATCAAATAATTTTCGTGTAAATTTGAACCCCCCTCAAAGTAAATCTGATTAAAAGCGGACCAGAATTACCATTAGAATCCTGTTATTTTCAGTTATTATTATTTACTTTTTGGACTTTGCTACGGTGACATGCATGTCACGGTGACATGCATGTCACGATGACATGCACTTTTCGGTCGACCTCATATAGGATCAGGTCGACCTAATCTGTTGTTTCAGTGTAAAAACAGTTTCATGGTGCCTACTTTGGAGATTCATATCTTACAATTGGCTAGATGGAAATTGGAGATTAAAGGCTTGTTTTGAAGCTGAGTGTCCCTCTACACATTAAAGTACTTGGGAGCTCAATAGAAAGTCCAGAAGAACATTTTGGAGCTCAATTCGAGAAGCATGAATGCGAGTCGAGTCCAGGAGCCTCTACCACGTTAATTTAGGTATGTTTTTATACAAATTCAAGGCATTGGATGAAATATTGAATATCTGTAAGGCTTCAAACAAAAGGGTCGAAGTTACATATATCCAATATTTCATCCAATGCCTTGAATTTGTATAAAAACATACCTAAATTAACGTGGTAGAGGCTCCTGGACTCGACTCGCATTCATGCTTCTCGAATTGAGCTCCAAAACAGGCTTCACAAACACGTTTCCAGACTTAGCCATTTCCAGGCAGTTTCCCAGTTTTGGCATAGCCTTTTGATGAGGTTCAAAAATGGTCTTGTGGACTTCCTATCGAGCTCTCAATCACTTCAATATGTAGAGGGACACTCCAGCTTCAAAACAAGTCATTAGTCTTCAATTTCCATCTAGCCAATTGTATGATATGAATATCCAAAGTAGGCACCATGAACTATTTTTACACTAAAACAACAGATTAGGTCGACCTGATCCTATATGAGGTCGACCGGATCCTATATGAGGTCGACCGAATCCTATATGAGGTTGACCTAATCCTAACTGAGGTCGACCGGAAAGTGCAAGTCACCGTGACATGCATGTCACCGTAGGCACACCCTTACTTTTTTCTCCTTATTTTTTCTATATTCTACTCAAACAGTCCACTGCCAAACTCTATTATGCCCAAATTATCATAGGGAGTACCTAATATATAATACTAAAATGGATTAGATGAGGTGTCAATTTAATTTTTCTTCGAAAAGTCCACCGTTTTTTATTTACAAAGTTCACTGTTTTGGATATGTTCTGTTTTGGGGAGACTTTAGACTTAGACGACCTGAGAGTTGAGAACCTACAGACTAAACTAGAAACACAATCGGTCTTTGAAAATAGTAATAGAGTAAAAGGGACAGCTTCATCGCTGGCCTTTTATCCATTTAAATGTAGGTGTTGATGATGATTGATGGATGAGCGGAGCCAAACTGAGTGCCATAAGCTACATGACGTCAAGCTCGAGCTCGTCAGCAGCAGTAGCCGCCCAAAGAAAAGAGTTCTTAATCCTTGGAAATTTAATTGGGTTAAGATAAAATAAAAAGACTAACGAGTTTGGAGTCTTTGTGGCCTCAAACTGCCTACTTCTATTTCGATACCGTTCCTATTTATTAACACACGCAATGGTAGTAAATAAATAGTAATTGATTAGTCAAATGTACATTTCGATTGATGTTCAAAAAAAAAAAAAAATGTACATTTCGATGCAGTGTTTTCCTGTGAAACTATTGGATGAATTTACAAGGTATTGTCTGGTGGTTAAATTGCAAGTTTGTTCATTCAAATTACTTAAAAAAGTTCACGTTTATTGTTAAAATTAATTTATTTCATCTATAATCAATAAAATTAGTTCAACAGTTCAAATTTGGTCACTCTCCGTTAATTTCCTTTACTTTAGCTGACGTGACAGTCAACTTTGAAAGTTTAGCGGTGACATGACAATTAAAAAAAATTTAATCTTTTAAAATGACACCTCAATATCACAATAAACTAAAATAAATAAAACATAAAAATTATAATTATAATTTTTATTCCCCATCCACCAAGCTCATCCCATTCCCGTCGGTCACGTAAAACCCCTGCTCCTTGGCTAGCGTCATCATCCCTTCCGCCTCCTTTTGCTTCCCGTACTACTTAGCATCGGCGGCCTGCTCCCGCGCGAAGAACGCCGCCTTCGCTGCCACCATCTGGGCCTACAGCTCCTTCTCTCTCCCGTACACAACTCCCTCCGCCGCCCTCTCCTTGTTGTACAAATCCCAATTTGCCTCCTTGTACCTGGAAAATAACACACAGATCATCAATCAATCAATTTTCACCCATAATCATCAATCAATCAATAGTCATTCATTTGATTTGGTGCACTAATGGGATATCCCTGTCCCGCACCTTCACACACAACACAACCACTTTCTCTCTCCTATTTCAAACACTCCTATTTCTCTCTAGTTTTTTATCGTCCTCTCCACAGGGCTGCCGCCGGCACCACTCTGGTGACAGATGGTGGCCCAAATTCTATCTTTTTCGTTCTTTCTCTTGCTCACCGGATTTCTTTTGTGGTTTCCTTGCTTTCCGATCTTCGTTGGCTTTTCCGGTTTCCTTTCTGGATTTTCAACCCTTGTTGGCTTTTGCATATCTATTATGATTTTCCTACCCTCGATGGCTCTTCCAGCCCTTGGTGGCTTTCTCTCGGATCCTAAGGGGTTCCCTCCCACATTCCTCCCTGGTGGAGATGTTGTGTCTTGTTCAGATCTAGTTTTCAAGATCTGTCCCTCTGTTCTGGGTACGGAAGATGCAATTTGGGGGTGCTTCAGCTGGATCGCTTTGAAGATTCTCCCATTCTTGGTGTGGTCATCCCATGGGTGATCGCGTTCACCGGTCCGCCTCTGTTGACGGGCTCCTTGCTTGATATTTGCATCGTTGCCAATCGTCTTTGTGGGTAGCGGTGTCTCTTCTGAATGTCCAAGCGGATGGTTCATGTTTCTCTGAGATCTGAGTTCTACCTAGGGATTGATTTGCAGTGTGGGTGTGGGTTGTTGTTGATGGTGTGGGTTCTGCTGCTCTTTGGGCGTCTCTTTTTGGCTTTGTGTCTCTACAGGTGAGGCTCTTGTTGGTGGGTCTTTATTGCTTGTGGTTCTGTGGGCATTTCAACCCTTGATGTACCCTATCCTCTGTTTTTATCATGGTTCCATTTGTCGTCGGCTCCCTTCTTCGTTTCAGCTCTTATCAATCCATACAGTCCTGTCCACCGCCATGTAATCTCTTCGGTGATTCACTATGATGAATCGTCTTCGAACAACTCCCATGAGGCGACATATGGTGTTGCAATGTTCAATCATCATGGTCAATTCTGTATTGGATGAGCTAAAGCTTTGCTTTGAGTTTTTCTGATAAATGAGGTTGCAAAGAGTGTTTCGGATGCTTTGTGTTGCGGCTCAAGAATGGAATGCCCTTGTCTTGTTGGATCATGCTTGGCTTTCTTTCGTTCTGATCTTTTCCTTGTTGGTTTGTGTGTTCCTCTTGATGTTTGAGGTTGTTCTTTCTTGGTTCGTTTTCTCATGTTGTATCCCTCTTTGTAACCGATTTTATTGGTTGAGCAATACAAGTGACTCCTTTGTAAAAAAAAAAAAATTCAATAGTCATTCAAAAGAGGGTACCTAGATTCATCAACAAATCGATTTCTAGATGAAAATTAAGAAACTAGATTGAAATAAAAAATTGACCTTCCCCTTGCCTCTGAATCGTGATGATATCCGTCTCTACATTGATCTTCACGGCGTTCTACTTCGTTAACTCGTCCTGATCTTTAGACCCAATTTCCTCCTTCATCATGGCCTCGGCGACGTCGACCTTGGCTTGATTGGCGGCCTCCATCTGCGTCTTCTGACCTAGGTACGAGAAGTACTCGTGCCGGAGGACGTTGACGAGATGCATGCTTGACGTTGGCGGAAGGGAAGGAGATGGTGGTAGAAGGCGCTAGAGACCGGAGCTGGGCCATGGAGTGGACGGTGATGAGTAGGGGTGGTTATTTGGTCTATTTTTTTTTGTTTTACCCAAAACCGGAACGTATAAAATGGACTGAGATCGGACCGACACCGGATACAAACAATCCAATCCCGTCTTCGAGCTTAGATTTGAGGTAAAAACCATTCCAGACCGGACCGAAAACCAATTAAAGACAGGATAAGAGGGCCCAATACCCAAAATCTAACCAACTCCTCACCTTTTCAAGCCTCAGGCCACTCAAATTCCCAGAAGCTATATCTAAAATCAAGACCGAATTGGGACTGGACCGGGTCAAGACCAGACTGTATCCAATCCCGTCTTGGGTTCTCATATTCCTGAAAAGATCGGACCGGGACCAGATCAATTTCGGTCAATTTAACCGGACGGGACTGTATAGCCACCCCTAGCAATGAGGGTCGCCGGAGTGGGATGGGGGAACGGGGAATGATTTTTGTTTTCCAATTTTGCATTTTTTTAATTTCAATTATTATTATTATTTATTAATTTATTGTGATAATGAGGTGTAATTTTAAAAGATTATATTATATTATTATTTAATTGTCACGTCACTTATTTAACGGTCAACTTTTAAAGTTGACTGCCACGTCAGTTAAAGTTAACGGAGAGTGATAAAATTTGAACTATTGAACTAATTTCAGTGACTACGGATGGAAGAAATTAATTTTAATGGCAAACATGTTTTAAGTAATTCTAGTGACCAAACTTGCAATTTACCCTTTGCATGGTCATTGTAAGTTGTAAGCAAACAGTAACATGATTATTTGTTCGATAAATATAAGATTGTTTATGTAAGTTTAGAGCAATGACATTTAATACGTTAGAGGTTTGGGGCGCATTGACTTTATGATTGTTGTTGGACACCAACCTTCAAGATAAACACTTGAAAAAAATGACCAACCATCTATGGTCGCTAGGAAAAGAAAGTGTTGTTGGATTTGGTAGTAATCAATTCACTGAATAAGTGTGTGTGAAGAATTCACATTTACAATCTTGTATCAAGAACAGAGTTTGTTGGGTCTGGGATGGGATGAATTCTTGAGAGTGAGTCGCGTCAAATTTGATTCTCGAGACTGAGTTGTTCTGGATGAGGTGTCCATTTAATTTTTGGTCGAAAAAGCCCACTGTTTTGAATATGTTATATTTGTATTTTGTAGAGACTGTAGGCTTAGACCTCAGAGTAGGGATGGCAATTGGTCGGGTCTGGGGCAGATTGTACTAAACTCATCCCCATACCCATATTCAATTACAAAATTTATATCCACCTCATCCCCATGCGGGGAGAGATTTTGCATCCCCATCCCTGTAGGTTTCGGATACCCGAGGGTAATCCCCGCCCCGTACATCTCATTATGATTTTAACTAAATTAACACACTTGAATTCAATAAAACATATAACTATTGTGTTGAAACATCAAACCTAATCAATGATGAACCTAATAAAGAACCACTGGTAATCTTAATTAGATCATCCAACTCCTACGAAGTTCCATAAACAAATTACCAATAAATAATTCAACACCAAATTATTCATCTCCAATACACCTCCTAAACAATAAAAAAATCCACAGCTCCAAAACACCTCCTAATCCAACACCACCACTGGTACCTTGTTGATTACTTGAACGGACGATGCATAGAAGACCCGATGAAGTGAAGGAGGGCAACAAGTGAGGGGCGGTGTTCTGGTGGAGATGCTATGGAAGAGGGGAGGAGCTGCAGCAAATTAAGCAAGTGAGAGAGGTATCGATGTTGCCTTGTCGAGTGATGGGATGGGAAACTTGACGGCTCAAGACTTTAAGAGAACTAGCTAGGGCTAGAGTTAGAAACGTGTTAGCCTGTTAAGAAATTAGGGTTGGTTTAACTATGTGAAATTAATTTTTTCGTCCTTATTTTTTTTCACAATAAGTTCTTTTTTTAGATTACGTTTAGTTATATTTTATAATTATATGACATAAGTAATGACGGGACGGATATGTGTATGAGTATGGGGCGAAGGCACTCAAATCGATCTCGGCCCATACCCACAAACTTTTTTCCGAGTATTACCCGTATCCGCCCCATACTCAGTCAATGCGAAAATTTCCCTCGTGAACCGGGTTGGGTAACAACAGGTATGCCTTGGAAACCCTAAACTTATGTTCTCATTGATTCTGATCGAGCTTATATACATCGTTTGTGCATTACAGGACAAAGATTACTAGCTGTGAACTTGACAGAGAAGAAGTACGAAATGCAGAGTAAGTCAGGACACAACGACGACGTCTTGATTCTCTTTGGCTTTGGTAGTCAGCAACGGTGACGTTTCAACCTTCTTCGTTCCGTTTAATTGAGACGGCAGCGTTCCAGGTGTCTCGCTCTTCGCTTTGCCTGAAACGACATCGGACCAGCTGATTCCTCTTGTAGCCGTTGAAGTGGCGGTTGAAAATTTTGATTTTTTCTCTGATACCCTCCCGCAAGCTGGTGGGCAGAGATTGTGTACACCAAGCTTGGAGAGGAGATCGGAGAAAAGGGTAGGAGGGAGGGCCTTGGTGAAGATGTCGGCCAATTGGTGCAGTGAGGATACGTGAAGCAGCTTGATGATTCCATTCTGCAGCTTCTCTCTTACCAGGTGACAATCAGTTCTATGTGTTTTGTTCTTTCGTGGAATGTTGGATTCTCTGCAATGTGGACGGCTGATTGATTGTCGCAGTATAGAATGGCTGGCTGTTGGTGATGCACCTGGAAATCACGAAGGAGATAGAGAAGAGACTGCAACTCACAAGTAGCATCAGCCATGGCTCTGTATTCAGCCTCACAAGAAGATCTGGAGATTGTTTTCTGCTTCTTGCTGCGCCAAGAGATGAGGGCAGTGCTAAGGTAGACACAGTAGCCAGTGACTGATCTTCTAGTGTCCATACAGGCAGCCCAGTCGGAGTCACTGAAGGATTTGAGATGAAGATTGGATGTAGAGGGGAAGAAAAGACCAGTGGAAGGAGCAGACTTGAGGTATCTCAGAATTCTTGTGACTGCCTGATAGTGTTGATTGCTAGGATTGGACATGTACTGAGCCACCTGTTGTGTTGCAAAACTGATATCAGGGCGCGTTGTGGTCAGATAGATTAGTTTGCCAACTAACCTTCTGTAGAAGGATGGATCTGGGTAGGGGTCTGAATGATTGGATGATAGGTGTAGTTTGTAGTCCATGAGGGTAGAAACAGGCTTGGATAGAAGAACTTATGCTTCTTCCAATATCTCCAGTGTGTACTTCCTCTGTGATAAATGTATTCCTGATGAATTTCTGGCAACTTCAATGCCTAGAAAGAATTTGAGTGGACCCATGTCTTTGATGCTGAATGTCTGATGAAGAACCTGTTTCAATTGACTGATTTCTGCCATGTCATTGCCTCCAACTAGGAGATCATCAACATAGACTAGCACAGAAGTAAATGAAGTATCAATTGTCTTGGTAAAAAGGGAATGATCAACTTGACTAGGCTGGAACCCTTGTTGAATTAAACAATCTGCCAACTTAGCAAACCATTGTCTTGAGGCCTGTTTGAGTCCATAAAGGGACTTTTTGAGTCTACAAACAGGATTGGGAATGTTTGGTGGGGGCTTGTAGCCTTTGGGAAGCTTCATGTAGACTTCTTCTGTGAGGTCTCCATGAAGAAAGGCATTGTTCACATCTAGCTGGTGAACATGCCATGATTTGGATGCTGCAATGGCCAGAAACAATCTCACTGTGGTCATTTTGACCACAGGAGCAAAAGTATCTTGGTAATCTATCCCTTCCTGCTGATTGTAACCCTTAGCAACCAATCTGGCTTTTTCTCTTTCAAGGCTGCCATCTGAGAGAAACTTGTATTTGAATATCCATTTGTTCCCTAGTGGTTTCCTCTGTGGTGGTAAAGACACCACATCCCATGTTTGGTTTCTTTCAAGGGCATCAATTTCATGATTGATTGCATTGTTCCACTCTGGACTGAGGGCTGCCTCCTCATATGACTCTGGTTCTTTATGACATGAAATGTTTAGGATATACCTCAGGTGATGAGGGGAGAGATTAGTGTAATCCAACACATCAGATAGAGGATAGGTTATACCTGTAACCTGTTGCTGCAGAGAGTGACCAGTGGAAGAAGTCTGTTAAAGCAGGTTGCAATGGTAATGTTGTAGTTTGGTGGGAGGTTTGATTGTTCTAGGTGGCTTTCTGATGGCTATGGGAAGATCAGATTGTGGGGAGGGAGGTGGGGAAGGACTCAGAGTGGGATGGGGAGATGTTGATGATGGTGATGGGATGGTGGGTAGTATAGTGGTTGTAGGTGGGTCATCGGGAGCAGGACTAGTTGGTATTGGATATGGAGGAGGTGGGGTGATTGATAGGTCTGTTGATGTGGTAGGGGATGATTGAAAGGGGAACTCAGTTTCATAGAACTGAACATCTCTGAAAATGAAGACCTCATTAGAGTGGAGGTCATATAGTCTGTATCCTTTAATGCCTGAAGGATAGCCTAGAAAAACACATTTTCTGGCTCTTTCTTGGAATTTGGTTCTGTAGTTTTTGAGGGTGGATGCATAGCAGAGGCATCCAAAGACTTTCAAGTCTTGCAGGTTTGGTGGTTTGTTATATAGTTTTTGGTATGGTGTGAGGTTGGCTAGGACTGGTGTTGGCACTCGATTGATTAAAAACACAGCATGTTTAACACATTCGCCCCAGTAACCTATTGGGAGATTGGCTTGGAATTTGAGGGCCCTAGCAACTGCTAGAGTGTGTTGATGTTTACGTTCCACTTTGCTGTTTTTTTGTGGAGTTTCCACACAAGAAATTTCATGTGTGATGCATGATTGAGCAAAGAAATCAGACATTTGGAATTCCAGACCTTGATCACTACGAATGGTTTGAACATTTGTTTGGAATTTTGTTTTAACCATTGTGCAGAATTGTTGTAGTTTAGGTCTGGTATCAGCCTTTGATGGAAGAAGGATGATCCATGTCATCCTGGAATGGTCATCTACAATAGTTAAGGAGTACTTATGACCATCATAGGTAGGATAAGAGTAGGGGCCCCAAATATCAACATGTATAAGTTGGAAACAGTGTGTAGTTACAGTTGAACTTGAAGGAGATGGAAGCCTCTTTTGTTTGGCAAAATGACAAACATCACAAGGGAGGCTACTGTTGGTTTCTATGGATGAACAAAGTTGATTCAATGGAGGAATTCGACTATGGGAAACATGGCCAAGTCTGAAATGCCAAATGTCTAAGGTAGGTGAACTAACAGCAACTGTGATGTGTTTAGGTAGACTAGCTAAGTTAAGGTTGATGTGGTAAAGGCCATGGGAAAGCTTAGCAGAACCAGTCACTCTCTTCAGCTCCAGATCCTGTATAGTGCAAGAGTCAGAAGAGAAGGTTAAGCACAGGGGTCTGGTGGTGGTTAACTTGCTTACTGATATCAGATTGAAGGTAAATTTTGGGACAAAAAGTGCATCCTCAAGGATCAGGCCATTGAGGCAAAGCACCTGACCAATATGAGTAGCCTGTACTCGATCCCCAGTAGGCAAGTTTATGTAAATATGATCCACTTTTCTTGATGTATGTAAATAACTGAGTGAACTGACAATGTGGTCACTTGCCCCTGTGTCAAGTATCCATGGAGTAGCAGAACTGCTATTGTTGAGTAGATATCAAGAGTGTTTACCTGAGGAATCAAGGTCATAGTGAGTGGTGAGTGCTGCTGAATGAGAAGTGTGAGCTTGTTTGCCCTTGAGATTGTCAGTCATGAGAGACATTAGCCTGTCATAATCAGTCTTTGTAAGCTTGAACTCAGGTTGAGGGTCTGAAGATGAGCCACTGTCAGTAGTGTTTACCATTGCTCTTGAGCGGATGGTAGATGGTCTGGCTTGAGAAGATGGTGGATATCCATGCTTCTTAAAGCATTTGTCTTCAGTATGACCAATCCTTTTGCAAAATGTGCATTCTGGGGGGTTTGGTTGATGGGTTTTTAGTCATTGATGAACCTCTGGAGGACAATCCTGGGGGCCAACCATGTTTGTGATAACATGTATCTTCCGTGTGGCCTGGATTGTTGCAGAAAGTGCAATGAGGGCGCTTGCCAGGGGGGAAAGAGCGTTTGTTGCCCTGAACAACAAAGGCTGAGCTTTCAGCAGTGATTGTTTTGCCTTGTTGAGTGTCATAGAGTTGGCGCTCATGTTGTAAAGCTCTCTGAAAAAACCTATCAATGGGTGGTAATGTGTCTCCAAACAACACTTGAGATCAAACAGTGGCATAGTTATCATTCAGACCACGAAGAAACTGAATAACAGAGTTGACATCACGGTAGCCAAGAACAGCAGTCATAGCAGCACAATCAACAGAACTAGTCTCTGTGCAACGACATGGATTGATGGGCTGATAAATGTCCAGCTCATCTTGAAGAGCAATTAGATTTCCATAGTATTAAGTCACGGTTTGGTTACCTTGTTTGATTGTGCCAATGGATTCAATCAGCTCGGCAACGCGGATCATGTCGCCTTGACCATAACGAGCCTTGAGGCTAGTCCAAGCTTCTGAGGCGAGCTTGGCAGACATGATGGTCTTCTTGATGCCATGGTCAACAGCCTGTTGAATCCAGCTGAGGACCATGATGTTGTTGCGACTCCAAGAAGAGAACAGAGGATCAGTGGGATCAGGGGCTGGAATGGTGCCATTGATGAAGCCAAACTTGTTCTTGGCGGCCAGAGCATTAAGCATTGCTTTGCTCCAATCATTGTAATTGGTGGTGGTCAGCTTCTCACCTACCAGAAGGAGTCCAGGTTGCTCAAAACCATGGAGATAAAAGGGATCCGCGGTGGGATCTTGTATTTGTGTTGTTGTCATTGTTGAGCGGCGGCTAGGGTTGCTCTGATACCATAACAACAGGTATGCCTTGGAAACCCTAAACTTATGTTCTCATTGATTCTGATCGAGCTTATATACATCGTTTGTGCATTACAGGACAAAGATTACTAGCTGTGAACTTGACAGAGAAGAAGTAAGAAATGCAGAGTAAGGAGGGAACATAAACTGAACAAAGGAAAGAGACGTTGTGGCTTCAGGACACAACGACGACGTCTTGATTCTCTTTGGCTTTGGTAGTCAGCAACGATGACGTTTCGACCTTCTTCGTTCCGTTTAATTGAGACGGCAGCGTTCCAGGTGTCTCGCTCTTCGCTTTGCCTGAAACGACATCGGACCAGCTGATTCGCCTTGTAGCCGTTGAAGTGGCGGTTGAAAATTTTGATTTTTTTCTCTGATATTGGGTAGGGTCGAATACCCGCGATTACGACTATAAATGTCATCCCTACCTGGGAGTTGAGACCCTACATACTAAATTACAAACACAATTGGTCTTTGAAAAGAGTAAAAGGGACAGTTGCATCGCTGGCCTTTTTATTTATCCATATGGATGTTTTGATGATGATTGATCGATCATACTGAGTCCCATGAGCTGGATGATGTCAAGGTCGAGCTCGTCAGCAGTAGGCGGACTAGGCGCCTAGACAAAAAGACTTAACGAGTTTGGAGTCTTTGTGGCCTCAAACTGCCTCTGCCTACTTCTATTTCGATACCGATCCTATTTGTTACCACACGCAATGGTAATAATTGATCAGTCAAAAGTACATTTTGATGGTGTGTTTTCCTGTGAAATGGTTGGATGAATTTACAGGGTATTTTGTCTGGAACATGATTATTTCATTATTTGATCAATAAATTTAAGATTGTTGATGGCATGTTTAGGACAGGAAGATTCAATATGTTGGAGGTGTGGACAACGTTGATGTTTTAATTGTTGTTGGACACCAACTTTCGAGATAATTACTTAAAAAACGACACACCGGCTATGGTCGATAGGGAAAGAAAGAGCTTTTAGATTTGTGAGCAATCAATTCACCGAATAAGTGTTTCTCTGAGAATTCACTTTTCTAATCTTGTATCAAGAACTGAGTTTGTTGAGTTTGGGGTGAATTCTCGAGAGTGAGATACCATAAATATGGTTCTCGAGAATGAGAAATTCAGACTTCTCTTTTAGACTTATCTTTTATGGAAAAAAAACAAAATGAGTTTGCTGCATCCTACCCCTTATAGAAAGAATATTGGTGTGACACAATCGCTTGTTAGATCTTCACTTCTATATAACTGAATTAATAGTTTACTATTCTTGACTTAATTTTCTATTTTCTTTGATGATGTAAACTTAATTTTCCATATAGGTGTTGGAATAAAAGATGATTTTACTGTAAAAAAAAAGGAAGAGAAAGCATAGGTTGGCATTCTAATTACTAGCGCCTTCTGTTCGTAGCTAGTATTGTGAATAAAAAATAACAAAATGGCAATCCATTTATCTTTCAACCAACCCATTGAGTGTAATGGTCGTTTGAGTAAAAGAAACCAAGCCATACTAAGTACTAACCATCCGGTAGGCGCAATGGTTTACTAAATAATAGAAAATTCATATCATGCAATCGGAAAACTAAGTTTACCTGAATTATTTGGAAAAAATCCCAAAATACATTGGTTCTTAAAAAAATTTCAAAATACATAAGTTATAAAAAAAATTAAAATACACATGTTTCTTCATCACTGTCGTGGTCGACGACAATGGATATAATAACTCGGTTTATAACAACAGTGAAGGCATCACCGCTTTGGTAAAAAATGGTGAATGTACCACCGCTCTACAAAACAGCGGTGATGGGTAGGTTTATAACAACGGTGAAGGCATCACCCCTTTGGTAAAAAACGGTGAATGTATCACCGCTCTGCAAAACAACGGTGAACCCATCACCACTGTATAGGAAAATGGTGAATAGATCACCACGTTGAACGACAAAAGTGAAATCATCACCGTTGTTGACAAAAATGGTGAACATATCACCACAATTGAGGAAAGCGGTGATTGTTTACCATGTTTTCCATTCCTGGTAGGTGGAAAATTGGTCACAACGACCTAGCATTCACCGCATTAGGCTACTGCGGTAAATATATTTATCGTCTTGGACTCTTGCGGAGATTTTTGGATATGGTTTTCATATAAATAATCGATCCCCACATAGCTGCCTCAAAAAACTGCCCAATTCCACTCAAATTTTTGCAAAAATTCTCTTCTCTACAGAAACTCAAAATTTTCGGTATGATATAATTCTGTATTGTTTAGATTTTGATGTTTTAATAATTATATGTATGTATTTAATGAATTGTTGTTAGTGGCAGTTATGTTATGTTAGAGATATTTAGATTAATTATGGTAGGATTGATGTTAGTTAGTTATGAATTTAGATGAATTTGTTTAGTAAACTCATGTTATTGTAATGCTAGAGGTGGTCCATGTTTCGATTAGTTATACTATACTAATTTATTCCACTTAAGCTAATAGTTACTTATTATAAATTGCAGACATGGGTAAATTCAAGAAGTTTCAGCTTCTTATTCGGTGAAATGGTCGGGTGACGAACTCTGACATTGGGATCGATTATGAAGACGGCGAATCCACAATGCTGAAAATTGAGTCGAGATTCATGTGGCAAGAACTCCGTGACATTTGTGCAGACAAGATTTGTATGGGCGGATAGACGAGAGTTGGTAAAATTACTTACCGGTATCCAAGCATGAGTGTTGGCGGGGTTATGTACGAAGAAGTTATCATAAATGATGATGACGTAGTTACCATGATGTTACAGTTCCTAACTGACAACCGGATGTGACTTGCAGAGTTGTATGTTAAGACCGAGGCGGTCGGTGAAACTCATTCTCACCAGTATTCGTATGATGATGGTTTTGCAGGAGGTTACAGATGGGGTGATAGTTCAAGCAACTACGGAGGAGGTAGTTCTGTAGGAGGGGTGCCATGGGAAGAATACCTGCAACGTGTTGAGCCTGCCCCATTCGTTTAGCCCGAGGGTGTTCAATGTTTGCTTGGGGGCCATAGTGGAGAACACCATTCGATCTAGTCATACTTCGCATGAGCGAGAAGACGTTGTTGGTGGTGCTGGTCATGGCCTGGCCCGAGCTATCCATTCGTCTACAGCGACGAGGAAAGTGAGGAAGATTTGAGATCAATCAGTGAGAAGGAAGATATGGACGATATCATCATATTGACGACGAGGTGGTGTTCCGTGAGCCACCAACGCCATACTATACAGAGGTTCCATCTCAATTTTTATATAGTCAGAACAATGGCCCTGACTTTCTCCCTATGCCAGTGTATAATCCGACGGCCAATTTGGAGGTCGGTATCCCTTGGCCCAGGATCAATATACAATCGAGGGCCATATATCTTGGCACCCATCTATGAAAAAATTGAATGAAATCAGATTATTTCGTTACCATTTAAAAAATCACAAAAGGAAAGAAAGTACGTACCCTCAGAGCCTTTTCGTCCATTTTTGGCGAAAGCTGGAGAGAGTATCGACGGGATTTTAGAGCGGAGGATTGTAAAAAAAAAAACTCTAGTAATTCTTTCTGATTCGGAAGATCAAACTTAGCCGCAACCACAGAGCATACTTAGAATGTAACTAGAATGGAGGGAGAAAGAAGAATATGTGTGGTGATATGGTTTGGAATGAGGGGGGAGGGCTTGCTGGAAAACATAACAGAGCCATAACCGCACCAGTCCAATGCAGGTAAGGTCCCGCGTTGCTCGAAGACAGTGAATGGGCGCGGATTGCTGACGTGGCAAACTGTGAGGCGTCGGATCTGGGACGAAAACCAAAATCCGCGCCTCACTACATCCGAGGACAGCGCTGAAGGGGTAGACCGACGCGAATCGCTGACGTGGACAGTAGGGCGTTCACCGCGTTCGTCCACGACAGTGAATGCCCCTAGTTCGTCCACATCAACTATCCGGTCCACCACCCCTTAACCGTAGCAATCCGATACGGTGAGGCGCGGATTATGGTTTTCTTCCCATATCTGACGGCTCACCGCATTACACGTTAGCGGTGAGGTACTCCTCGTTGTCGACTAATGCGGTGATTACTTCCCTGCTTTGGACCACAACGGTAAATATTTCCCCGCGTTTAACCTAAACGGTGATGCATTCACCGTTCTTGTATACGGCGATTCTTAATTTCACTGTCTTCGACCACATATCTGATGGAGAAACATGAGTACTTTGTGAATTATTTTTATAACTTATGTATTTTAGGAAAAAAATTAAGAACTAGTGTATTTTGAAGAAAAAAAATTCCGAATTGTTTGAGGTGGGATAAAGAAACAAGTACAAATACATTATAACACTCAAATTTTGTAAAAAATATCATTTGTACACGAAATCTTCAAAATTATAAAAGTGTCTCAAAGTATAGCATTAAAAGTCATTTGTGACACTCCTTGAATTTGGTGACCAATAGAAATGTTCGTCCATTATCCATTCAGACGTCACGTCACCAATACAAAAAAAATTCAAAAAAAATCAAAATTGAGTATCTATACAATAAATAAAAGTCAAATGAGAAAACCTGAAACCCCATTTCAAATTTCATGCATCCATAGTGAAAGTAGGAAGGACATTTTGGTCTTCACAATTACTTTTTTTTATTCATTAAAGAGAGACTTACTAGAATTCGAACCATGACCACTTTAAAGAAAAGCAAAGATCATAACCAATCACACTAAGTACATTTGTTGTATCTTTTTAAATTAAAAACATATAATCGCAGAGAGGAAAAAAACCCTTCCCCCATTTCAAATTTCCTGCTCAGGAGCGTTTGTAGGAAGGGTAGAATAGGGAGTGTCAATTTTTTTCTTTTTCCTCTGTGGAATGGGCCAACTTACCGTACACACGCGGATTTAAACGGGTCCCGGAGTGTCAATTTTTTTCTTTAAGTCCTTTTATTTCTCCATGGTGATAAAATATATATGAAAAGGCAAAAACAATACTCCTTTTTATTGCTAAAAAGAAAAAAATTTAACAATAAACTAATGCATGGATTCTAATGGGCTAACCGCTAATCATAAAATAAAAGAGTTGAATGGGCCTGACCTACACGGGATTTGCCCATGAAGTAAAACAAATGAACATCATGGGTTTGGCATTCTAAAACAAGCTATTTTCTCTAGCATAATATATATTATGCTATTATTTTATATCTTAGTGGCTAAAATATAATGTATTTTAAAGTTATTCAATGGTTCAACCTCGACCAACCCAATTAGTCAAATTTTTATCATTTCAAATATATTATGTAAATATTTGATATCATAATGATTAAATTATAGTGTATATTATAGGGAATCGTTTGGTATTTGTTAGTAAAAAAACTAAACAGAAAGATCTATTTGGTTATTTTTAACATTAAAACGATCCTAAACATTTTCAGTTTCCTTTCGAAATTCTATAGTTTTATTCCCGACTCAGTGATGTGCAAATGGCGAATTGCAGTCATCTCTTTTCTTTCATTTTTTTTATTTTCAAATAGAAAGTTTAAAAGTAAAGAAGAATTAGAGTTTGGCATGGGTCGGCCAAAAAGATTGAATTTCAAGTTTTGACCGGTTTTGATCAAGTCTAATTTATAATCACATGGTTCCCTGATACCCGATAAAAATCTCAATCCAAACCAGTTTGCCAGCGTGTTTACCACCATTTTCTAGGGATACAGGAACGGTGGTTCCTATCCCAAATCGTGTTGTTCATTCTTGATTTCTTTAGATTTTATCATGGCTTGGCAAAAAACCAGAAAACACAATGATGACAAGATGAAAGTTTTATAAAGCAAATTAATCGGCCAACGGGCCGAGTAAAAGCTAGCAACGATTGTGAGATGCTCATTTCCCGAAAACCGGGCAATTTTTTATTCAATTTTCTGGAATTCGGTTTCTATAAAACTTACTCCACTTCATCATATAACCAGAAACAATATTGTTTCACAAGGTAAGAGGACAAGATGAAAGTTTTATAAAGCAAATTAATCGGCCAACGGGCCGAGTAAAAGCTAGCAACGATTGTGAGATGCTCATTTCCCGAAAACCGGGCAATTTTTTATTCAATTTTCTGGAATTCGGTTTCTATAAAACTTACTCCACTTCATCATATAACCAGAAACAATATTGTTTCACTAGGTAAGAGGTACTTGATTTTGGTTCATAAGGCTGATTTTTGATTCGTTGTATCATTCATATCTCTTTCCTACTAAAATCCACTATTTTTATCACGTGTTTCCCAAAAAAAACTATACAACAATAAACTATACATCCCATTACATTATCAAATTTCATACCTCACCTTCCTGACCACGCTAGTTCTATTAATATTTGTCCAGGAAAAAAAGCACAAAGACTGACATTACATTGTTCCTCTTTTTGTCCACGTGGTGAAAAATGACAAGGATGGTCTTAATTGACTTGGGTATAAAAGAGAAAAATAGAGTGGGAAATGGACAATGGCAGGATAAGCTGATATCACTGTGGAGGGGGAAATGGAAACAAACACACCGATTGCATTGAAGGGGGAGAAAATGACAGTAATAAAACCAGGAAAAGGCTGCCACGGAAACAAGCAATACAAAAATAATTAGGAGTTTGTTATGGTGATTTTGTTAAAAACTCTAAACTACATTGACTTGGAATCTAGAGAATTATTTTCTATTACTGATGTATAAGTTCCTGGTTTGTTATGGCTTATCTGTGTGTGTGTGTTTTTTTTTTTTTTTTTTTTTTGAATATGGCTTATCTGTGTTGAAGTAAGAACACCAGAACCATTTAAATAGTAGTACTATCAACACAAAGAACTCCTATAAATAACCATATACTTTATTGGGTTATGGGTACTACATCTTCTGTTCTTCAAACCCGGCCGCCCTACACATCATGAGGCTAGACCAGAACAAACAACAATTTTATTGGGTTGGCGTCTTCCCTTGAAAATGATCAACATGTACAACAAGGTGGTCGACCGGTATCACAACAAGTTGGTATAGGCATCACACTTTGAAAGCGGTCGACCTGTTCAACGAAATGTTCGACTATTTGGTGCTCCAGTCCACTTCCATATATCATATTATACAACACTACAATTTTTTGTTCATCTATGTATGTACCCTTAAATTTGGTTGACTTGTGAATGAGACCAATTGAGACCATTATATGAATCACACAAAACATATACAATACATTTGCTATAACAAATTGGGTGTTTTTGTTCATAGATCTTGACGCAAGATCCTCCACTAAAACTTACACATCTCCATTAAGGGCATGTGCCAAAATTAGATAATTAACCAACATTAGTTGGTATGCTCGAATTTGGAAACTTTCATCACAATTTTATGATAAAACATATTTCTTGATTGAATGTTTACCTTAAAGCATGTATGACTTATATTACCAAATAAAAATCGTGTTTCATGTTTGATTTATAAATCAAACAATAACGAGTCAATGTCTCATGAAATGACCATAAAATTTGCACACAAGAGAGCAGGAAAATTTTCAGAAATTTCATTAAAACAACATAGATGAATCGGAAATAAAGTAATATACATAAGATAAAATACATATGTAATTACCGAAACTGAATCGGCCTATTTCCCGAGCACAAAGCTAGTAAATCTATGGATAAACAATGCATATAAGATCAAGGAGCAACAATTTATTACCTAAACGATCAAGGAGCACAAAGCTAGAACAAATTATTAAATAAAATTCTGCAGATGCAAAAGTGTCAAAACAGCCACCGGGGAAATGAAGAAAAGAGAGGTTACACGGTTCAAAACCATACCAGCAGTCATCGATAGCTGTAAGATGATGGGCCGGCGAACGAGTATCGTGACAAACCTGGGGCAGCTGCAGCTTCCGCACTAGCGTCTGAGTAGTATCTCGGATCATCGTAATGAGATAACCTGCCTAAACTTGTTGCATAACTCGAGCGCAACGGATCAACTCGGTCAGGTTCCCTCCCGACTGCTAGGTAAGAAGAGTAACCCGGTCCGACCTCCCTCCTCAGGCTTGGCAGGTAAGAAGACGGAGTGCCAGCGCCATAACTGTACCCAGCCGGGTAGTATGAATCTCTTGCATACGAGTCCAAACCAGAGGTTGGAATAGATGCAGTTGCAGCTATGGAAGAAGAAGAAGGTCCATAGTGCAATTCGCCACCTCGAGCACTAGGGATATAAGGCTCACCCACTTGCTGATGACGAGTGTAATAGAGAGGTTCAACTGGTATGGGATCCCGATAAACAGGCAGCTCAACCTGCCTGACAAGCCGTTCTCTTTCGCGTTCCCTGTCACGCTCTAAATTGCGACGAGGGGGAGGAGACATGTTTCTTCGGTCCGATTGAAGGCCGTAAGCTCGATAATCCCTTTCACTCATGTACAAATCACGTTCTCGTGGCGGTGGCAGGTCCCTTCTCTGAATGGGTGGCGACAATAGCTCCCTGGATCTAATATGGAGATCCGTTTCGTGTCGTCGAGCAGGCAGGTGCTGCCTACTCCTGTTGTCTTTCAATTTAGTTGCTGGATCTCGCCTGCGGGACCTGTCTCTCGATTTAGTGAATGCATCCCTTTTCGAATGATCTCTTCTATCGGAGCGAGGAGGCTCCCTGTCCCGAGTAGCTGGCTGGGCAGGGTGGCCAGGCAGTGGCTTTGACTGCAGAGGTGAGAAGGCGGCTGGTCGGAAGAGTGTGATTAGCTTCCTGACCTGATCACAGACAAAAAGATAAATTTCAATCAACAGTCATGCTGAAGACATTGCCATGCCAAAGAAAAATGTCTAAGGGGTCTTTTGGATTTTGAAGAATGACGAACTGATCTTCTTTGTACTTTTATTATCTCCTCTCACATATGTACAGGACCGCAACCATTCAAATGCGTAAAAAGGGTTATGAAAATGCTGATCCTTAACTGTGCTGCCACACCAATTTTTTTATTTTCGTTCAGGGATTTCATAATTAGGGTTTGAGATGAAATTGTGAAAGTAAGAAAATAGTAGTAATACTGGTAGATGAAGCACTCAGATTCGTACTTGTCGCACTGTAAGCTTTATATCGAATTTGTTCTTCTTATTGTAGTTTTCCTTGATAGCCTTCTTAAAGGTGGACTCAGGAAGAGGGTGGCACTCTTTATAGATCCTGAACCGCACCTGGATTTCAGATATTGTCAGTAAGAAAAACTATAGAGATTAGTAAAATGTAGACGGGTATCATAAGATAAAAGTTGGTAATATTATCACCTGGGCTGGGAACGAGCCGTTGAATGCCTTGGGCTCTAGTTTCATCCCACCAGAAGAGGACGCCACATAAATCCCATGCATAACTCGGCACTCAAAATCATAGAGAAAAAGCTTAAGACCAGGCTTAATACTCCGAACGATTTCCTTTTTACCAATCGTCTCTCCCATGACACCATAATTGAAAACATCAGGTCTGGTCTTTGAGCTACACATAAAGATCAAACCGCCAAGTTTTTCACCCTTCATATCTTGGGCACTTTTCTTTCTCTTGTCATCGATTTCCTCTTTCTTCTCATCTTGGTTGCCGTTATTATCCTTTGCAATATTCTTTCCTTTCCTCTTCTCATCTTTTGGGCGCTTGTCCTCAACCACAAGCACATTTTCCCCCTTATTGTCATCTTGGTGGGCTTCGTCATTTGTATCAAGCCTTTTCTTCTTCTCAACATTTTGACTTGCTGCCCCTCCATCGATCTTTCGCTTATTCTTCCGGTTCCGAATCCTTCTAGTAATACCTGTTTGATTGCCATTATCCTTTTGGTCCTCTTGACTCTTACTTGACTCGCCAATTATCAGTTCATTCTCTGGGGCTTTCACTTGGTCTTTCTCGCCGCGCTCTATGTCAGCAATAAGATCCTTCTTCTCAGCAGCATTTAAACCCATCACAACTCCATTTTCAGACTGAGCACTTACTTTATTGACTACTCGCACAACCTTCTTCTTTATAATTTTCCCCGTCAGTTGTTTGTTATCTGTTGCAGCAGTAGCTGCTGCAGTTTTTGTCTTCGACGCAGAAGCTTTCTTAACAATTTTACATCTAGCCCGCGATGAGTTTGAAGTTCTTCCAGATGTGTCCGCTTTATCTGATCCTTCCACAAAATCCTCAGCTTCCTCTTTCTTCTGCCCATCTGTTAGAGGTTCAACAGTTTCTTCCACTAGGTTCTCACCTTCATCAATCATCTGGTCATCAGGTGAATTGAACTCAGAGGTGGACTCCATGGCAATTTCAGCAGCGCCTATTGCACTGCTTTTCTTCGCCAAGTTGGCAGCATAAGATTTCTTGGCAACTTTAGATCTCGCTTGCAGTGGCTTGGTAATCCTTTTGGGGGTCTCTGCTTTATCTGATGAATCCACAAGATCCTCAGTTTCCTCGTTCTTCTCCGCATTTGTTTGAAATTTATTATTTACTCCAGCAACAACGTTCTCACCTTCATCAATCATCTGATCAGCACCTGAATTGAGCTCCGTGGTCGGTCCCGTGGTAATTTCAGCAGTGCCTACTGGACTGCTCTTAAATGAGTTGCCAGCAGGAGATTTCTTCACAACGTTACGTTTAGCCCGCAACGACTTAGAAGTCCTTCTGGAAGAACCTACTACTTTACTCGATGCTTCCACAACAACTTCAGCTTCTTCGTCTGTTTGAGGTTCAGTCGCTTCCTTCACAAGATTTTCACCTTCCTCGATCTTCTCGCCATCACTCGAATCGAACTGGGTTGAGCTTTCCATCAGAAATTCAGATTCCTCATCATCCTGTTCATCCATCTGTGACGGTGGGAAGGTTCCCTCAGCATCATCAATTTCCTCATAGTTCTCATCAGCTGACTGTGAATTAGTGGGGGATTGTACAAAATCACCATCTTCTTCATTCTGATTCTCTAGTTCTCTATCCATTATAAGCAATCTCACTCTCCCAACTAGATACTTGGTCGGAAGAAGACCTGAACACATTAAAACCTGTGATCATTAGCCAGATTTCTGCCGAACCAGTGAAGCATTCAGAATGGAGGGAAAATGCTTGTCCACTGATATCATTGCGTGCAATTTTAACCAGAAAGACAAAGTGAAACGGATTCCGAACCACAAGCGAATCTGAAGAGCGAAATAGAATGGAAGATATTCAACGTTGATTCGATCAACTAGCTCTCTTTTTTTCTGAGACAATTAACAATTCCAACGCATCTCCAAATCTAACAAGGAACAGTAGAAAAAGGAACAATCGAAAGAAGCCTAACTCAAGCACAGCGCAGGTTCAATTCAAACAAGGAGAAGATCGATTAACAATCAAATAAGGAGCATAGCATACATAATGGTAATAACCTGATATCTTGCTTCTAGGGTTGCTATTGTACCAAGATAGGCGAGAAACTGCTCCGCCGGTGGGAAAAAGCCCTACGAAGCCCTATGCCGCGACGGGAATCGTCAAGCCATCGACGGGGAAGAGAAGTATAATAATTAGCGTCGGTTGAGAATTGAGATATAGTCTCTGGCGTTACTCGTTACGATTCCGCGACGGCAACAAATGACGGTCGGAGGAGATCCGGAAGGGAGATAAGAGTAGTTGACTGGTTAGTGATGTCAAAAGGGGTGGCCGGGTGACTAACCAAGATTGTCAAACCGATTTAAATTGTTGAGCCGATCAAACAAGTAATTTGAGTTTGCGAAGCTACACAGGGGCAGGGGCGGACCTATGACACACCCTCACCCGGAAGTTTTGTGAAGGACCTATATACTTTTGGTACAAAAAATTTTAATTCAAGACTTCCGACACACCTCAAATAATTGTGAGCGACACACCTTTATTATACGAGAATGATTTTCTTGTTCTAAAGTTATTTATCGGACTTGAATTGTGAATTACAAAAAGCTCTCTCTATTCTCTCTTTGCTCTGAATTCTTCTTCTCCCCTTGCGATGACTGTCGTCGCTGATGGGGCCTCGCCGGGCGCCGTTGGCGGCGGCAGGTCCTGGGCATCTCTGTTTCACGTTGCGGAGGAAGTGCTTTTTGAGCCCGAATTCATCAATGGATCCCTTCGTATCCCTAAATCAGTCATTGAGGAAGTGCAAAAACGATGGGAGCATAGTCTTGTAGGTCAGTTTTTGGCCAAACCTCCATCCGTTTCGACTTTGAGGTTCTGGGCAAATTGGATATGGGGCAAAGAAGGCGAGGTAAGAGTCTCCTTGTTAGAGGACCGTCTTGTCCTATTTCAGTTTCCGTCAGAATCGGTTTGTCGCTGGGTTTTTGAGGGGGGTCCGTGGCACTACAAGGACAAGATTATTTGTCTCACGCGTTGGGAACCTGGAATTCAGGCGATGAAGATCGACAACTCGGCTATTCCAACTTGGGTAAAGCTCTCGAGCCTTTCAACTAAGCTCGCTTCTAGAAAAGGATTGGGGAGGATTGCCAGTTCTCTAGGTAGGCCGTTATGTATGGATCATTCCACAGCTCGTAGGGAGAAATTTGGTACTGTGCGAATTTGTGTTGAGATTCAGGCAAAGAAAGCACGGATTGACAGGATTAGCATTACTCCGGACGATATGAAGGAAATGTTTATCAATATGGAGTACTGTGGTTTACCGAAGTGTTGTGTTCATTGTGGGGTCTTTGGGCATGATTGCTCACTCCCTCCGTCTGGAGTTAATACTAAGAAGGTCTGGAGGAAGAAGACCCCGCTGATTGTTCCTATTGAGCCTGCAATTGTTTCCACGAGCCTGATATCTGAGGCAACTCAAGTTCTCCAAGCTACACTGAAGGGCAAAGCCATTGTTGAGAGTCAGGAGATAACACCAGCGCCTGTTGCTAGCCAGGAGATGCCTGTCTCTCCAGCACCTGTTACACCAAGTGCACTACCGTCGCAGGAAGAGTTTAATAAGGTCATCAATGGTGTGAAATCCAAATCATCCAAAAAGAGTTCGATTCCCATATTACATTCCAATGCTTTTGATGTCCTCTGTGGATCGAGGGATATTTGTTTACAGGCGCCTCCACTAAAGAAGACAGGGAGGGAGGGCTTAAGGAAAAGGGGGAAGCCACCAAGGTGGCTACTCTGCGTAAATGACAATCCTCGCCTGGAATACAAGGGGCTTCAATAGCCCCACGAAGCATAATGATATGCTTCGATATGTAAGTACCCGTCAAATTTCATTATTAGTTTTGTTAGAAACCAGAGTTAAGGATCCTAAGAAGGTGATTGACATCAGACGGAAGTTCCCTGATTTTCAATTTGCTGATAACTACTCTAAGCATCCGTTAGGGATAATTTGGATTGGTTGGACAGATGATATTACATTGAGTATGTTAGCAGAAGAGACTCATTTTATTCACGATGCAGTCTCCACAAGGCAGGGTGAGAAGTTCTTTTTCACAGCAGTTTATGGTTCCAATGATGAAAATGAGAGACTCTTGACGTACAAGGAATTGAGTAAATGGAAGATTCAAGGGGCCCCCTGGCTCATCTGTGGGGACTTCAACGCCATATTGGCTCCCTCTGAATCTTCAAACGAGGTATCAATTAATAGTAGCATGTCTGAGTTTCGTGTATGGGTTAATAAGATGGAGGTTGTCGATCACACAGCTACTGGTCCTGTATTTACCTGGGCTAATCAGCAGCAAGCCAATCCCATCGCTAAAAAACTAGAAAGAATACTTGTGAATGTAGAGTGGTTTGACATTTTCCCTGAATGTGTTGCTGAATTCCTTGCTCCTGATTTTTCTGATTACTGTGGAATGTTGATTATACCAAGAGTTCCTGTGAGGAAGTTCCCCAATCCATTCAGATATTTTGATATATGGGAACATCATCCCTCGTATTGTGACATCCTTCAAAACATATGGACTCAGCAAGTTTCTAGGAGGGGTTTCTTTGTTGTGAAACAGAAGATGTACTTGCTCAAGGCTGAAGTACACAAACTCAATAAAAATGCCTTCTCAGATATCTTAGAGAGGGTTAAGCACAAAAGAGAAGAGGGTAGATCTTTACAGCTTCAAGCTTTAACCAATCCAGCTCCAGCTCTATTTTCAGAAATGAATAAGTCTATCAAAGTCTATGCTGAACTGGTTAAACAAGAAGAGACTTTTTATAGACAAAAATCCAGAATAAGGTGGCTCACTTTGGGGGATCAGAACTCAGGTTTCTTCCATAAGTCTGCTATCATTCGTGCAGCTTGCAAAAAGGTAAGGAAGATCATGGCAAATGATGGTAGGGAGCTGACTGATACACAAGACATTGCTGATGAAGCAGTCTCATACTATAAGGGATTGTTTGGAGTGGTTAATAGTGCAGTTAGTGTGGATTCGGAGATCATTCGTGAATGCTTACACGCTACCTTAAATCGGGAACAACAAGACTCTCTATGTATTCCAGTTACTGCTCAGGAAATCAAAGATGCTCTTTTTGCTATGGATGGTTCAAAGGCCCCTGGGCCAGATGGATGGACAGCAGGTTTTTTTCAAAGGAACTGGGGAATTGTAAGCACTGATGTCATTGAAGGGGTCCAGCATTTTTTGCAGCACAAAATTCTTCCAAGAGGTATGAACTCAGCCTCTCTTACCTTAGTACCAAAGACTCCTAATGCAGATAACATGGGTTCCTTTAGACCTATTGCATGTATCAACATTTTATACAAAATTGTTGCTAAGTTTTTGGCTAATAGCATCAGAACTGTCCTCCCATCAGTAATTAGTAGAAATCAGTCAGCATTCATTCATGGACGAAGTATTCTGGAAAACATTCTAATGGCCCAAGAAGTTGTTCAAAACTACCATAGAATGCAACTTCCTTCCAGATGTGCAGTTAAGATAGACCTTAAGAAAGCCTTTGACTCTGTTCACTGGGGATATCTTACTTGCGTTATGATTCAAATGGGATTCCCACAGATTTTTATTGATTGGATTCTGGTCTGTTTGAACTCAGCATTCTTTAGTGTCTCGATACATGGCAGTCTCTTTGGGTTCTATCAATATGCAAAAGGGGTTAGGCAGGGGGATCCTCTCTCCCCCTACCTGTTCACCATTGCTATGGAACCACTTACGGGTCTTTTGAATCGAGTTGCAGTCTCCAAGATGATTCCTTTTCATCCTCAATGCAAAAGAGTTGATCTTACCCATCTCTGCTTTGCCGACGACCTATTAGTTTTCACTGAAGGTTCGACAAGGGCCTTATCTGGAGTTCGATTGGTGTTAGACAAATTTTATCAACTCTCGGGGCTATAATGTAACCCTGTGACACGCTAAAACACAACACCTAACAATGGCCAAGTGTAACCAATGAAAGGGACTGCAGTATAAGCAAGTTTAATTATCAACCCGGGGTCTAGATCTACTGCTTACTCCGTGATTCTCTATTATCTAGCAAACTAAGTCGAGTGATTGTTGTGAAAAGTAAAAGCAACAAGAAAGCAGTAAATTGTTCGGGTTTCTAAAGCAGGCAAGAGTCACTCGGGATTGAGTCCCCCTAGCCCCTTAGTTAGGTTCAATTGCAATTCCCTGGGTTGATTTACTGTTGATTAGACTGCGGAAGATCCGACAGTAGCTTGGAATCTCTTAAGCTGACCAAGCCCTCTCAGTCTAACTACCCGGCAGACGACTAGTCTTCACCGGGATAGAAAGCTGAGGCTATGAACACAGAACTCCACTACTGGCGCCAAGAACACCAGTACAAAGCAGTAAACTGGCTAATTCTCGTATAGCCAATCTCCTACTATCGAATGAAGAGGCTCTAACAACCTAATCAGATTCTATCTATCTCAGGTTGCAGCAGAAATTGAGAAAAGGTGATCAGACTCAAATCAATAAACATGCGTCATTCGATTAAAATCAAACAGTAATATCATCCCAAGTCATTACAATCAAATCCCTAACACAAGGAACTAGGGTTCTTCATACCCAAGTGAGAGAAGGGTTCTACTCCATAGAGAGAGAAGAGAAAACAAGAATCGGATTAGTCATATTCATAACGATGAGGATAATCTGCTCCGGGACGATGATTTTCACTCCTATGACGATCTCCAAGCTCGATTCGATGAAATCCAGCTCTAAGACAGCTTCTAGGATGTGTTCTTCGCACTTTCTCTCTCTAGGGCTCTGTTTTTGCTCTCAAAATACGATTCCCTCACTTTTGGCTCGGATTAGGCTTTAAAACCGGTTTCCCCGAGTTGCACGGCCAGGTGCACGGCCGTGCACAACACCATTCTGGTCGTGCACCTCAAAACGCGGCGTACCATTAAGTCGAACCTCAGCCTACTCGCACGGCCAGGATTGCACCTTGCACGGCCGTGCGTGGCCACGCACAATCCCGTGCGTGCCCACGCACAATCCCGCACGGCCAGGATTATATGTTGCACGGCCGTGCGTGCCCACGCACAATCCCGCACGGCCAAACTGGTCACTTGCACGGCCATGCGGGTTGTGGATGTGCCCGTGCGACTTCCTCAGAACCTCGCCATGCGTCCGATCCTTGTCCAATCGACCTCAAACTCGCTCCCAAGCCTCCATTCACGTACTAGGACCTGAAATATCATAAACAAGCACAACCTAGCGTGAAATCGGCCTAAAACACGAGAATCAATACCTCAAACGGAGTAAGAGCAGGGGTAAAAACATGTGTAAATAACGGTCTATCAAACTCCCCCACACTTAACCGTTTGCTTGTCCCCAAGCAAACCAAGTCAGACACCAGGTAAGCTTACATATTTCAATCAACCAACATTGGGGACAAGTCATAAAGGCACAGAACACGTGAATCGCACTGGTTTTCAAACATCAATACATGCACAACCTCAATAACAACCTGGACAACCACCACAAAGGACATTCGAGTGCAGCAAATCGAGTAAAGGAAGAGTCTCCCTTCTGTTCACTGGCCAACCTAGACTTGATTCAACCACTTACTCAAAACAGTCAACTCATGCATCCAACTCAAGACATCAGAATAGAGACCGAGCAATCTAGGTCCTCACCGGGGTACAAGAGCATATAGAAAATGAAAATGAATCACTCACTCTCGACCAGTGGGGTCAGGACAATTTGATGCGAAAGATGCGCATGCTATTTCTCTCAATCCCTATCATCTCTTCACCATGATGGCAGCCTCTAAATGCTAGAGTTCACATATGGGGTGTCACCACTAACTAATCAGGAGGTCTTAGACACAGGTTCAAATGACTGGCTAGGGTCTTGGACATGGGGAAAAGGCCTTTTAGGTGGTGGAAGTATTCATAGCAAAAGGTTCCACATTTTCCAAACACACAAACACAGTCAAACAACCCGGTATTTCCTTTCTGCTATTCTGCATTACTCAATATCTTAAGAGCACAAGAGCGAAGGAGGCATAAACATCAGCATTTCCAAGCCAGACTGCTAAGAAACACTGCTCACGTTTCCCCAATAACCTAGAGGTTCCCCGGCAACGGCGCCAAAAACTTGACACGCTAAAACACAACACCTAACAATGGCTAAGTGTAACCAATGAAAGGGACTGCAGTATAAGCAAGTTTAATTATCAACCCGGGGTCTAGATCTACTGCTTACTCCGTGATTCTCTATTATCTAGCAAACTAAGTCGAGTGATTGTTGTGAAAAGTAAAAGCAACAAGAAAGCAGTAAATTGTTCGGGTTTCTAAAGCAGGCAAGAGTCACTCGGGATTGAGTCCCCCTAGCCCCTTAGTTAGGTTCAATTGCAATTCCCTGGGTTGATTTACTGTTGATTAGACTGCGGAAGATCCGACAGTAGCTTGGAATCTCTTAAGCTGACCAAGCCCTCTCAGTCTAACTACCCGGCAGACGACTAGTCTTCACCGGGATAGAAAGCTGAGGCTATGAACACAGAACTCCACTACTGGCGCCAAGAACACCAGTACAAAGCAGTAAACTGGCTAACTCTCGTATAGCCAATCTCCTACTATCGAATGAAGAGGCTCTAACAACCTAATCAGATTCTATCTATCTCAGGTTGCAGCAGAAATTGAGAAAAGGTGATCAGACTCAAATCAATAAACATGCGTCATTCGATTAAAATCAAACAGTAATATCATCCCAAGTCATTACAATCAAATCCCTAACACAAGGAACTAGGGTTCTTCATACCCAAGTGAGAGAAGGGTTCTACTCCATAGAGATAGAAGAGAAAACAAGAATCGGATTAGTCATACTCATAACGATGAGGATAATCTGCTCCGGGACGATGATTTTCACTCCTATGACGATCTCCAAGCTCGATTCGATGAAATCCAGCTCTAAGACAGCTTCTAGGATGTGTTCTTCGCACTTTCTCTCTCTAGGGCTCTGTTTTTGCTCTCAAAACACGATTCCCTCACTTTTGGCTCTGATTAGGCTTTAAAACCGGTTTCCCCGAGTTGCACGGCCAGGTGCACGGCCGTGCACAACACCATTCTGGTCGTGCACCTCAAAACGCGGCGTACCATTAAGTCGAACCTCAGCCAACTCGCACGGCCAGGATTGCACCTTGCACGGCCATGCGTGGCCACGCACAATCCCGTGCGTGCCCACGCACAATCCCGCACGGCCAGGATTATATGTTGCACGGCCGTGCGTGCCCACGCACAATCCCGTGCGTGCCCACGCACAATCCCGCACGGCCAAACTGGTCACTTGCACGGTCGTGCGGGTTGTGGATGTGCCCGTGCGACTTCCTCAGAACCTCGCCATGCGTCCGATCCTTGTCCAATCGACCTCAAACTCGCTCCCAAGCCTCCATTCACGTACTAGGACCTGAAATATCATAAACAAGCACAACCTAGCGTGAAATCGGCCTAAAACACGAGAATCAATACCTCAAACGGAGTAAGAGCAGGGGTAAAAACATGTGTAAATAACGGTCTATCACCCTGATAAATGCGACGTGTTTTTGGTGGTCAAGCTCACTAGTATAAGTCCATTGCTTTGCAAGCATCTGGATTCAGAGAAGGGCATCTCCCAGTTCGTTATTTGGGTCTCCCTCTGACTTCAGGTAAACTCTCTAGCCATGAATGTGCGATGCTCGTGGATAAACTAACTAGGAGGATTCGTAGTTGGAGGGCTAATACATTATCTTATGGGGGTAGACTTCAGCTCATTGAATCAGTTCTATACTCTTTGATTCATTACTGGATGGCGATTTTTGTTATTAGTAAGAAGGTCATTAAAGATATCCAGAAAGCTTGTTCTGATTTTCTTTGGCATGGTGACAAGTCAGGGAGGGCTAAAGTTGCTTGGGAACACATAGCTTTGCCAAAGATGGAGGGGGGATTAGGCCTGAAAGACTTAACCTCATGGAATGTAGCCTGCATTGCTAGGCTTGTCTGGCTTCTTCTTATTCAGGGGGGCAGTTTCTGGGTTTCCTGAGTATCTAGATATCGATTGAGAGGATCTTCTGTTTGGGAAGTGAAACGAACTGCTGCAGGATCCTGGACCTGGAAACAAGTCCTCAAAGTTAGGCCTTGGTTGCAATTCAGAATGGGAATGGATAGTGATGGTGATGTTACTTGGCTTGGGAACAAGATGATTCGTTTTTCTGTGCCAACAGTTTGGAATACTTTACAAATCAGACAACCTTGTGTAACCTGGTGGAAGATTGTATGGGGCAAGTTCACTCTCCCCAGATGCAGAATCTTGGCGTGGCTCATTATCATTAATCGTATTCCCACGAGGGACAAGCTCAAAGCGTGGGGTGTTACTATGGATGATAGTTGTATTCTTTGTACTTCATCCAGTGAGTCAAGGGAACACTTGTTCTGTGTGTGTCCATTCACCTTGACCTTCCTTCCTTCTCTTCTCCGAACTACTATTCGCCTGCCTGCTACGTGGGATGATATGATGCTGCTGATGTCGCACAAAGCGATCAAAAATGACAACAAAAGTTTACTTGAGTGTTCCATTTGGTGCTGGACTATGGCTTCCATCTAGCGTGAACGTTGCAACAGGGTTTTTGGAGCAACTCCAAGACAACCTGAGCTGCTGGCTTCTCTTACGAGGGAGGAAATTTGCTTGTTTACCAGTGGTAATATTGAGTTTCAGTCTATGATTCAGAAAGTGCCAGAGTTATATAGAATCATTTCCCCCAGTAGATAGTTTTTTTGCTTTCTGTTACTCTGTGGGAGTTTGCTTTTGACAGCCTGCTGTCTTGTATTTTTTCGACTCATGTTGTTTGCATCGAGTTAGCTTTAATGGAAACCACTAATTATCGGGGGGGAAAGTGTTATTTATCTTAATTAATAATAAACAAGAATAAGTAAAATCAAATAAGTATGATTGTTTTAAAGTAACCCACACAACAATCCAATAATGAAAAAAATAAACATAACTCTATCCTTTGAAACTCGCCATTTCCACCCCTTGACCCTTCGTTTATTGAAAATAAAAAATGAAATAAAAACTCACCTTTACCCCTTTTTAGTTTCTAATTACTAAGACCCTCTGCCACATCCCCTTTTCTTTTATCCTTTAGTTTACTTGCTCTTGAAGTTGGTGTTGACTTTACTCAATTGTAAACTGCGAAAGAGCATTTTCAACTATGAAGATAATAAAGAATGAATTTCGAAATCGGTTTAAGTGACCAATTTATGAATGATTGTTTAGTTGTGTATATCAAAAAGGATTTGCTTCGCAACATAAGCGATGAATGTACTTTACAGACATTTCAGAATATGAAAAGTCGTTGTGGTTCGTTGTAATGACATTGTGAACTTTATGAATTAATTTCTGGTAATTTCTACTTAATTTTATTTAATTAGTATCTTATTTTATCTGCGACACACCTCTCTAACAATTCTGGGTCCGCCACTGCATAGGGGCTAGGGCTCCATCGAGAATTTCAAAAATTAATGAATGAATTACCAAAACCCATTAAAACTTGATCATCATCTCATTTGGTAATTTCATTCCAATTCCAAAACAACAATATTTTGTCACCGAACCGAAAATAAGAAAGTGGTTCGATCATCGATTTTTCCAATTTTTACCAATTTTGATCGGCTAACATCAAAATGATTTGTTGGAGATTGTTTTCATGGCCGTTTTTTGTCAGACCTAGTCCAACCGACTAATCTTATACTGGTTCCACAACATTGGTGGGTACTCACTACTCAGTGTACATACACGTCCCACATTGAGCAGATATGGGCAGAGTAGGTCGCCCTATTTTCACGTGCAAATGGAAGAAAATAAATTACGAATATTTATTTTTATGATAAAGAACATTTTTTTAATAAAATGTAGAGGTAATAAAATGAGCAACTGAGTCCAATTCGTTGAAATATGAAGCCTTGCACTTATCTCAATATTTCTTTGGTGAAAATATGATTTAAGGAAATTCATAATAGAATAAAGACAAAAAAATCTTGAGTCGGAGTTCTCTTTTGATACGTTGGGTATGTAGTTTTCTTTGCAGGTGGGTGAGTGGCAGCCACAAGTGCAGGGTCGGGCGGAGATGCGTGGAACGGCTTGTGAGGATCCATCGGAGGGTTTGGTGGAGCTAGCTTCGGTGTCCCTAAATCATGTGTGATTGTTTGTTGATGGGGCGGTTCGGCCTGGGTCTCATGGGGCTGGGGGATGGGTTATGCAGGATTCACAGCGGACACTCTTCGTAGTGGAAGGTCGATTGTTTGATAGGATTGTGGATCCTTTCTTGGTCGAGTTGCTCACGTCAAGAGATACAATTCGTTGGTGTGTGCTTCACGGCATGCGCCAGGTGGTGTTTGCTGGTGATGTGAAGGCCGTCTTTGATAAGGTTCACCATGGTGTTGTATTGGACGTTCGTGGAGGTGCCATTTTAGCAGACATAGCTGCCCTTAGAGAGTATTTAAAAAGTTTTAATGTTTGCTTTATTGGTCGAGTTAGAAATAGGGTTGCTCATTTGGTGGCGAAAAAGGCTCTTTCCTTGTTCCCCAGTTTGGTAGGTTTGATTTTACGTCCTAGTTTAGTACGGTGTATTGACTTTGATATGTTTTCTTTCCTCGGTGATACGAGTGAGCTAATGATAAAAAAAATTAAATAGAACGAGTCAATAATATAGTGGGACGAAAGGACTCATACTCTGTCTCACGCTACTATATGTTAGGTGATACCCTTCCGAACGATGGTTAGGCAGTGTAATAAATGATATAGTGAATCAAATTAAAAAATTTAGTTTATTTTCTTCAATGTACATGTGAGAATGAGCCAACATACCCTGGCCTAAACCACTCTCGATGTGCGGACATGTATGGAGTTGAGGTATCCGCCTCTCTCACCTCATTGCCATCAATTGACAGAGAACATTGAGTTTGTAGATGATGTTAATTTCTCTTTCTTATATTGAACTCTTAGCTTTGCTTAATTACGCTTGGCGACACCTATTCCACCATTGTATACATCAAGCACCCAATTAACATGAAATACTCCAGTTATAAAGCTGGTTGACCAGTATTAATCATAAGTTTCATACTTGGATCCATTGGGGTTTTTAACTCACAAAAATTTTACTATGGAATTTAGCAAGCACCATTGAGTATGTGACCCAAAGGCAATGTTCATTCTTCTATTTCTCCATATTAAGAAGCATTCTCCTTCTTCCTCATCTTCGAATCATCACTCTTCCAAGTTACCTTCCTGACTCACCACGGATGCACCGCGATTTATATCCTGACTAGAGCCCAAGCATAGACTCTAGCCGGGTGCAGCATAGAGCAAGTATGTTTTAATTGTCAAACCCGGGTCGGTCCATGTACCCCTACTTCAATCGCTTAGTTTGTTATCTAGCGAACGCTTTTGGGTTTAAGAACTAAGAAAACTACAAAATAAAACAAACAAGTAAAGTAAATCGAGGTTGTCCCAATGAGAGAAGAATTCACCCGGGTATTGCTCCCCCTAGCTACATATCAAGATTGACCTAATCGAATGCAAATGTGTGAAGGTGTGTTAACACACCGTTAACAGGGCGCGACAAGTGAAAGAAACCTCACTCTCTTAATCAATCGGTTAAGAAAAACAACTAAGTTAGGAACCCTAGCTCTCTCAATCAATGGATTAAGGATTGCTACAATAAACTAGGAAGTCTAGCTCTCTTAACCTTTCGCCTAAGGATTGCAACAATAAGCTAGGAGTCTCAGCTCTCTTAACCGATCAACTAAGGGTTGAAAGAACCAATCCCTCGGACATAATCCGGACGGCAAAATAACACCCAAGTTAAAGTGATAAATCGAAGATTGAGGTTTGCCCGTATTCGCCCTAGGTAGGTGGCTCGATTGGCCAAGGAATCTGGCCTATCAAAGCCTTCTAACAAAAAAAAGGGAATTCCCTCTACCTATGTCAAATTGGCATAGTAATGAGAAATGAAGAACACAACCCAAACATCATGAAAATACCTCAAACTTTGCATTCAACACAAACGCCACACAGAAAGCATTCAATTAATACAATCTATCATATATTTCAAGCTAGGGTTCACAACACTCAAGTGAATAGGTAAGTTATTCCATAGCTAGGCAAAGGAAAACAATAAAGATGAGAAAAAGAAACATGAAGAGATTACAATCCTCCTTCATCTTTGCTTAAATCTCCCTTGAGAGGTAAGAATCTCCACTCCTCTAGCTTAGGGCAAGCCCAATATCCTTCTTCCTCCTTTGAATGGCACTTTCTCTCTCTAAAATAGGAAGAGGAAACCCTAATCTCTCAGTAGAAACCCTCCTTTATTCTGAAAACTAAAACCCTCCAACAACTCCCTTTCTCCTTCAGCTCACTTCCCCTTTTATACTCAGATCGACGACTGTTCACGGTCTCAGTTCATGGCCGTGAACATTCTTCCTCGACCGTGAAGTCGAGCAGATTCGCACCGTTTCACTTTGTCACTTCACGGTCGCGTGACCGTGAACTGACTGGACTCTAGTGAGACTGAAAACTGCTCTGGACCCTCCGCACTGCACGATCTCGGGGCAATTGTCACGGTGACTTTGGACATTTTTCACTTTTTCGCACTTTTCGACCTCTAATTGACCCGAAACTCATCTTCGACCTTTCCACACGTGCTAGGACCTAATATGTAACAAAAAAAGCACAACCTAGCATAAAATATGTCGAGGGACGATGAAATGCAAAGTCAAACTATCAAGAAATGAGGGGTAAAATATGTACAATTAGATCTGGATCACTTCCAGATATGGAATACACCATGACACTAGTAGGAAGAAAACCCATCTTCTATTGCCATCAATGAAAATCTCATCATCGAACATTCTCATAATTCCATACATCGGAACCTGATTCTTGTAAAGAGCGGTTCAAGACAACAATCGTACCAGAAATTATTCTTTACAATTGTTGGGATTTTTGGGACGAGGGTACACGTACGATAGCCCGAAACCGTGTGACCAGAATTATGATAAAGTCGTGACCCACGTTCACTTTCAGTAAACAATATTTCCACCCTCTACAAAGCCTTTGGTTACATGAAATTTCTTCGTATAATAAAACTATCACCACTTTAGATTCCAGACTCATGAACGCTAAAGCATACTTTGAAGTTAAATAGGAAGAAGATAATGGTTTTTTGGTGTGTCTCGTCAATCACTATATGCATCATATTTATAGTGATTAAAACACCTTTTCCATGCATTGCATCGCTTCATGAGTGGGCACGCCGACAAATTGTCATGGCAAAGCATTGCCATTATCTCAAAATTCAAACCACCATTCCAAACGTTACATGGCTTCACAAATGGGTTGTTCCATTAAACCAACCGAGGAATCACGTTCATGGCAAAAAATGTCCACAAGACCACCATTCCCAAGCAACGCATTGCTTCAGGTAGATTGGTTTAGCTTTAACTTAACCGGTCCCTTTTGATTAGTTTAAATCAAAATTTCAGCCAATTGTTGCCTTTGGTGGAACGGCATCACGTGGAGAAAAATGGGAGAGGAAGTTGCCAATTCAAAAGAATTGAAAAGTTGCATAATTCTATTGATAGGTTAATTCTTTTCATTAACCTTACCCAATAATTTAACCAATTTGGTCCAACCCCAAATTGGTTGGATCAAATTTTCAACATTCCTCACTCATTTTAGTGTATTCTAAGAATCCATTAAAATTTTAACACCCTTCCAACAAAACTTAAGCAAAAATGAAAATGTTGTGACGAGTGAATTTTTCATCTTAGTATATTACACTTGACAAATATTCAAATATTTAGGTGTCGATAACGATTGAACCCATCTAATATTCAAAGATAATATACACTTAAGTTTTACAAACTTCTAAGTGCATTGACACTATTATCCGCCATGTGTCCAATCCTTCTCATAAGCACACACGAAATCAAAGTCTGGGTTCTTGAAATGACTACACTTCATGCTTACGTAGGTTGAATCTCTTATTTGTGTACTCGCATAATACATTTTTTCAAAGATTCAATTAAGGGGTTTTGTACTTCATCCTTTTCTCTCATGCAGGATAACAAGCACATACCTCGGGATGACAACATGCGTGCTTCACTTTCTGATAATGAGCTTTCCACATTGAATTCAGTCTCTAACGTTGTAATAGAGGAGAATTGGGTATCCCATGATCAGAAATTACATGGACTTTAAACCCATCTCTTTCACAAACTTGACCACCAAGTCACTAGTTTAATCATTTCGTCAAATGATCAACTAAATTATCTCTAGTCCGATCATATTTGTTCCTACACAAATCTATGAGTGATCAATTCATAGGTTTTAGCGTGCATAACTCCGACATGACCGTGATTTCCATTTTACACTAGGCTATATGTCTTAGCCAAATTACTATTACTATAAAAAGATCTCAACCATGACACAATTTGACTCCATAGTGAAACAAATGATGCAAGTTTGTTTTTAGAGGTCCAAGAGATGGTATCTCCCCGAGCAAGAAGTCTCATCTTAATGATAAAGTATGATCTTCAACATTAGAAATCAACTAACATCAATGTATCCTCCAAAAATGGATGGAAACAGACTATATGTCAATGCATCATGCACTGTACCTTAGAGATATCCTGGTACACGACTCATTTCATGCCAAATGATGAGCACTAGGTTTACTCAAACACCACCTTAATGGTCATACCTCAACGCGATATATGGTTTTATGCAAGTCATTGTATACATCAAGCACCCAATTAACATGAAATACTCCAGTTATAAAGCTGGGTGGCTAGTATTAACCATAAGTTCCATACTTGGATCCATTGGGGTTTTTAACTCATGACAATTTCCACTATGGAATTTAGCAAGCACCTTCTCGATGTAGAAAAATTGAGAGAAGGGATATACTTGTTTGTTCTGCTTGATTTAATACACAAAATCACATTTGCATCCCCCATGTCCTACATGGAGAATTTAGATAACAACTTTTTATCAAAGTTCACTTATCTTTTATTAGTACCAAAGATAAACATGTCATATACATACAAATGTATGATGACTCTATTACCAGAATCATCATAAATTGTATATACATTTTGTCTTTATGGTCTAACATATATCACTTGGACAAAACCACACCATCAAACCACTAGACAAATCCAAATTTGTCTAGGACTTCATATACGTCAAATAGAGAATTAGACAAATTAACAATTGAGTATGTGACCTACCCAAAGGCAATTTTCATTCTTCTATTTCTCCATAATACGAAGCATTTTCCATCTTCCTCATCTTCGAATCATCACTCTTCCAAGTTACCTTCCGGATATGGAATACACCATGATAATAGTACGAAGAAAACCCATCTTCTACTGCCATTGATGAAAATTTCATCATCGAACATTCTCATAATTCTATAGATCGTAACTAATTTCTTGTAAAGAGCGGCTCGAGCCATTGATCGTACCGGAAATTATTCTTTACGATTGTTGGAACTTTTGGGACGAGGGCACACGTACGATAGTCCGAGACCGGGTGACCAGGATTATGATAGAGTCGTGAACCACGTTCACTTTTCGTAAAAAATATTTTCACTCTCTACAAAACCTTGGGTTACATGAACTTTCTTCGTAGGATAAAATTATCACCACTTTAAGTTCCAGACTCAAGAACGCTAAAGCATACTTAGAAGTTGAATAGGAAAAAGAGAATGAATTTTTTATGTGTGTCTCGCCAATCACTATTTATAGTGATTACGACACCTTTTCCATGCATTGCATTGCTTTATGAGTGGGCATGGCGGCAAATTTGTCATGGCAGAGCATTACCATTATCACAAAATTCAAACCACCATTCCAAACGTTACATGGCTTCACAAATGGGTTGTTCCATTTATTCCATCAAACCAACCAGGAATCATGTTCATGGAAAAAACTATCCTCTCCAAGACCACCGTTACCAAGCAACGCATTGCTTCAGGTAAATTGGATGGCGTCTTGCCGTTTTCAGTGCACTCACTTTATTGGGTGCATTTAATGCACTCGCTTCTTAACCGTTATTTTAAACATGCAATTCATGTCAAAATGATGTCAATCATCACTTATGATGTGATGAACAATAAAGCACATGAATTTGCACAAAAACCATTCAAGATTTACTTTAATTTGAAGGATTTAGAGATTTAGGGTTAGGGTTTACAATTTGGGGTTTAGGAATAAAATTCAAAATTGGAGGTCTAGGGATTAGGATAATCAATTAATTAGTTGTTATCACATGTTATATCATCATATTACACTAATTCTACAAATTAAAACCTGAAGACTAGTTTTTGAAATGGGTGCATTTAACGCACTCATTTTTGTGAGTGCACCGAAGTACCGTTGAGATTGGTCGAAGCTAATCCATGCAAATCTAACGGTCAGATCATCTGGAGTTTGGGGCATGATACTATACCTATCCTCTAATGGGTGAACTCCAGTCCCTAATTTTCTAACCCAAACCATGAGGTTCGTTTAATCTTAAAATGAAAACCAATGAAAATTTTGATGAATCAGAATCGTTGATTTTCATTTTTAAGATTAAACGAATCTCATGCTTTGGGTTAGTGAATTGGGGACTGGGATTCACCCATTAGGGGGTAGGGTATAGTATCATGTCCCAAACTCAGATTAATTCTTTGTCTAAATAGCAAAACTCAATGGGGCGTATGGTACCGTATACCTTAAGTATGAAAACGCTATCTAGACCTCGAATTAGCATAATTTTTGGGCATGATACTATACCCTAACCCTTAATGAGTGAACCCTAGGTCCTAATTATCTAAATCATAAACTATAAACCTTAAGATAGTGCATTGATATTTTTGCCTATATTTGGACGAATCATAACCGTCGATTATTGTTTCTAATTAAATTGATCTTGGGTATAAGATTCAGAGAATTAAGACCTAGATTTTGATCTTTAAGGGTTAGAGTATAGTATCAAACCATGAGGTTCGTTTAATCTTAAAATGAAAACCAATGAAAATTTTGATGAATCAGAATCGTTGATTTTCATTTTTAAAATTAAACGAATCTCATGGTTTGGGTTAGTGAATTGGGGACTGGGATTCACCCATTAGGGGGTAGGGTATAGTATCATGTCCCAAACTCAGATTAATTCTTTGTCTAAATAGCAAAACTCAATGGGGCGTACGGTAGGCTAGCGTACACCCGGACGTACGGTAGGCTAGCGGACGCCCGGACCTACGGTAGGCTAGCGGACGCCCGGACGGGTAAAATCCGGGGTACCACATACCTTGAGTAAAAAAACGCTATCTAGAACTTGAATTGACTGATCTTTCGGACATGATACTATACTCTAATCCATAAAGATCAAAATATAGGTCTTAATTCACTTAATCTTATACCCCAAGATCAATTTAGTTAGAAATAATAATCGACGGTTATGATTTGTCCAAATATAGGCAAAAAAATCAATGCACCATCTTAGAGTTTATAGTTTATGATTTAGATAATTAGGACCTAGGGTTCACTCATTTAGGGTTAGGGTATAGTATCATGCCCAAAAACCCTGCTAATTCGAGGTCTAGATAGCGTTTTCATACTCAGGGTATGCGGTACCCCGGATTTCACCCGAGGTACCGTAGAAGGCACCATATATATATATATATATATATATATATATATATATGGTGGCTACTTCGGTGCACCCATTTTTTTGGGTGCACTGAACGCACTCATTTTCTGGTCTAATCTTGACCGTTGAAAATATCTAACGATTCACAATAATTAATAACTTTTTAATTAATTATTAACTAATAAAGTATACAATAATTATTAAGAGAATTTATAGTTATTGATAATTGCAATTAAGGACCTAAAAGCAACTGATCCCGCAAATTATGATTTCTTCCCCTCACAACAAACAGTGACTCTCTCACCAAAAATAGAAGATCACTTGGCCGACGGCGGCCACGCAATCTCTGTGACGGTGACGCCGACTCCGACATCGGAGAACAAAGTTCTTGGTGTCTCCGACCATACACCCCTTGTACAACCATCCCTGTTCAATGCTGGAGTCGTCGACGAGCAAGAAGCTTCGTTGTTGCAGCCGGCGAACGCCTGGAGATGACAGGAAGGATCCGGCGTGGATCGCTGAGAACCGATCGGCAAGAAAGCATACATGAGGCCCTACGAAATTGCTTTAAAAAATGGAGGAAAACGTTGGATTGAACAGAACTGGAATGAATCCTTGTGTGGTGGATTTGTGCTGCTGTTCTCTGTTCGTGCGGGTTGATATGCGGGGGGAGGCTTCAGCTCGATAAATGGAAATCGGAGGGGGAAACAAATTTTTGTTAGTGCTGATTGAGTCTGGGGCGATACTCAGGAGTCAAACTCCTTTGATTATATGTTGTACATACAAATATGTTGGAGACTTTTGAGGATGCAAGAATAGAAGTAGAAGGAGATTGAAGAAAGGAAAGGTTGTGTTTGATTGTCAAAAGTCTCTTATTTTAGCCCATTTCCTAAATAATTGAAAAGCAAACAGAGTAGCACCCGGCAGAAGCTTCGACGAACGACGAAGGTGCAGATGTTCAATTGTTCATGTTCCCCTGTTGCAGCCTCGCCGGGAACAGGGTAGCATCCGGCCGTCGTTTTGCTGTGTGAAGAGAGGGGTTTGAACACATCATTTTATTTGTAAATCATAAAAAATGAACTCAATAAAACTGATAGCTACTTTCCTTTTGTTTCCCTGTCAGATTCCGAGCGGAATTAGGCTTCTTCAGTGCTTCACCATTTCCTTTTCGGCAAAAGAAAATCCAGCAGTTAACCACTATATTAAATTAAACTATCTCCTCCGTCAATCTAAACTTGGCTACGAGGGTCAGATCAACCAAAAGCTCAATTTCTGTTATACTTCCACCAAATATTTTACTTTGTTTTAATCCAAACAACAACCCAATGCGGAGTAGAATATAATCTTGTTACCTGGTTACATATAGTTCATGCAGGGTGCAGCTTAAGCCACCAAATTTAATAAGTTGTGTAAGTGAATAATAGTTGTTAGATTAATCAAAGATTGTTATTAATTAGTTAGTCGTTATTAGTGGCGAAGGACGACGATGCCAGGCCACTGGAAAGTAATCGTCGCCTTCCTCTGGGAAAAGTATTGACGGTGGAAGAGGGGAAAATAATTAGGGAAGAAGAGAGGAAAAGTAATCGTCGCTCAGTTCGACCAGGATCCTGAACCCGGAATCAGAATATTATTCTGCTTCACCTTCAATCCGTTGCGGCAGTAGCAAAAGTATCAGATGTAATTCAATTAAACTAAATGTGTGAGGAAGAAGAAGGGTTCGTAAAGAGGGGAAAAATAATCTCGGAGGGTAGAGTTAGAGTTAGGGACTTTATTGCAATTATCAATAATTTTAAATTCAGTTAATAATTAATTATAAACAAACTGAATTATTGTAACCGTTAGATGCATTCAATGGTTAAGATTAAACAAGAAAATGGGTGCGTTCAGTGCACCTAAAAAAGTAGGTGCGCCGAAGACATTGCCATATATATATATATATATATATATATATATGGATACGACTCGTATGCTCCAGGCGCATAGCATGCTCCAGGTCCTGAGATCGTTGATCTAATCTAACGGCTAGTATTAATTATATTAAAATTATATATTTAATAAAGATTATGATTACAAATTACACCCCTTAAATAATTATATGTGCTATGAAGTCCCCGAACAATAATTACCATCATGTTTTCTCGTCTGATACCTTATTTTATAGAGTTCTATTATTCAACAGCAAATTTTATACAATTGATAAAAAAGATTCTCCATTAAAATTTGGCTGGAATTGTTAATGAATCAAAACTTCATTGTCATCATCCACTCAAAGGTTATCGTCATCATTAAAGCAGACCATCCCTAATTCCCTCTTCTTCTTCTTCTTCTTCCTTCTTCGTCCCGACTGTCCCTCCACCTTCATATTGATTCCGCCCAGATCATCCTCTCCTCGCTCTATCAATCCCATCTCGACCCTTCAAACTCCTTCTCTCCCACTCCCTATCTTTTATCCCCTTCGTAGCCCAGACTTTCGATTGGGCGCAGCAGGACGAGCAGAACACTACATCCACCATTGCTGACTCGGAACAGGAAGAAGAAGGTGAGGATTCTGCAGCCGAGGAGGGCCCGGTGGCTTCCTACGCTGCCGCCGAAGATGGGGATGATGCAATTGAGGCGCAGGAGCCGTCGGAGGACGCCAAATTGTTCGTCGGTAACTTGCCGTACGATGTGGATAGTGAGAAATTGGCTATGCTCTTCGAGCAAGCTGGAACTGTAGAGATTGCTGAGGTTTGTTTCGATGGATTACTTCACCTTTTTTACTGGGATTTAACTTCTAATTTGCATCTTTGTGAAATCTTCTTTTGTCTTTTGTTTGTTGGCAGGCCATTTACAACAGGGAGACTGATAGCAGCCGTGGTTTCGGATTTGTGACCATGAGTACTATTGAAGAAGCTGAGAAGGCTGTCGATAAGTTCAACAGCTATGTAAGTTCACCGTTTCTTTGCCATCTGTTTTTGACGATTGATTGCTGGTATGGGGCTGAGGATAGTAGTGTGAGAATGAAAACTGTGCAAGGGTATTTAACTGATAGCTAAACAGTTTGGGCCTCTGTCAGTTGCATTGAAAGATTGAGTCTTTACTGCTGAAATTCGACGAATGTAAGCTTTGAGATTGATAATCTTGTTGGGTTGGCTGGAATTAGCGAACTTATTTGCAATTGAGCATTTTTGCTTTGAATTGTTAATTTTTCTCTCAACTGGTACAACTCTTGTATCTTCCAGCTAGAGAGGTTCGGTTCATTGAAAGTGTGTTCTTAAACAGTTGCTTGAAGTAATAAGTACTTTCACTTTCTGGTCTATAATACTATGCTGCATTTCAGTGAAAGGTGTTATTGTGTGGAATGTTCCACTCAGCCATCATTGACTTGTCTGTATGTTAGTAGGATATTCATGAACTTTTGAACTAATGGCATTCCACTCTGAGCAAACTTGGTTTGATATACCTTCAACTGAGTTCAACTTGGTGATGTACACATGACATGGGAGGGAGGTTCTTGACAGTTAACAAAGCTGCTCCCAGAGGATCAAGGCCGGAGCGGGCTCCCCGTGTGTTCGAACCTGGTTGCAGAGTCTACGTTGGGAACCTACCATGGAGTGTCGATGATTCTCGCCTCGAGCAAGTCTTCAGCGAGCACGGCAAGGTCACAAATGCTCGAGTAGTGTATGACAGGGACATCGGCCGCTCACGTGGGTTTGGGTTTGTGACAATGGCTGATGAGACGGAGATGAACGATGCCATTGCCGCTCTTGATGGACAGGTATATGCATCTTTGCATTTACGTGATATCTTTTGCTGGTACTTTGTAGACTGTAGTGATAAAGAGTGAGGTTCTTACTACTGTTTCTCTTCCTTTATGCAGTCTCTTGATGGGAAATGGTTTCCTGAAAGAGAACTGGAATTCAATTGACCTAATGGTTCTGTATGTCCTTCATCTGGCATCACGCAATCGCGAAACAACCCGGGGACTAGCAGGCGTCATCTCCCCAAGGGCAGAAGATTTCAACAGAGACATAGTAGTAGTAGCAGTAAAGGTGGTTTTTTTGGCAACTCGTTGGAAGAGGTTCATATTATAGGCAGGGGCAACTTTGTAGGCCGTTCTCCGAGACAAGTGTCAAGTAAACTATTTCAAGATGAAACGAGTAATCAAAGATCAGGTCTCTGAAACACCAGTTTAGCCACTTGCATTGTGCTCTGACCAAATCCGAGCCGGCAGGTGAGCAAAAAATCTCTTGTTCCATATCGATCTGATTCTTCTGTTGATCATTAGATATGCTTCACCACATATCAAGTCATTCACTTTATGGTTATTCCCATTTCACTCTTCAATTTGAATTTTTTAATTTAGCGATTTTACTGCTTTATAACTCTTATGACTGCTGTTGTCATCAGGTTTACTGCTGAATCAAAATCCTAGACGGGAGTCGCATTGAAAAGAGGATTTGGTCTGATGGTTTACACACGCTGATATGGCTTTGGTGCTTGTTTACACACGCTAATGTGTCAAAGGATCTTTTCACTTTTGAACTACCATTTGTTGCCTTTGTGAATTATCCATTTCTATTTTTTATTTGTGTTAAATTGGTTGGACAGTTGGCAGACTCACTACACTAGCTCATATAATGAATCGAAGAGATTTTGGACTAGAATGCATTAATAGTAGGTTTGTTGTGTAATTCTCACGTTGTTAACTCAATGCAAATACAAACGAATTTACTTCCACTGTTGAGAAAAGCAATCAAGTCACATCTACTAATACTAATTTGTTCAAAGTACCATAACTAATTTAAATTCATATTTTACATCAAGCACCCCTCAAAAGGATAATAAACGTACAAAAGATATTAGCGTTCACATATCCATTACACTTACAGAACACGAGAGATTACAGAGAGGTGGGCCATTAATAACATTAATCCGATCATATTAATAATACCCAATTGCTACTTAGTTATCTAAAGGCAGGAACAACTTAACCAAGAATAGATCAAAAAAATTCCCCACGTTGTTCCAAGGACCGATTGTGACCATGACTTCATATGACTTGTCACCAATCAAGTTGAGAAGTGTAACATAGTCGGCATTGTCAATCTCAGAAGGTCTGACTACAGAAGAAATGATTCTCCGTAAGTATGATGATGGGAACACGACCTCAACATCAGTAATGTCATCTTCAATGGTCAAGTGAATCAAGTATACTCTGGATGCATCACACCAAGATCTCCTCGGCTCTGTTACAACGCCAGAGAAAATGTACGAAGTGCCCTGATATAATGCAAAAGATGATGATTTGAAAAAAAAAAACAAATCAGCTGCAAATCAATCACATAAGAGATAGAGAAGGACAGATAACAAACGTCTTTTCTTACTCACCTGATCATCACCATCCAATTGCTTTGGGATTAGATCTAAAGGTTCAACGGGCTCAGACATTGCCACGGCATTTTGATAATTTAGATTCATAACAAAATCATCTCCCAGGGTAAAAAACCTATAATTTAGATTATTAGCAATTGTATTGAGTAGTTATGAGAACACGAGAATATGGTTTATTATGAGTTGGTTGGGAAACCATTACTTACGGGTTCCATTCAGGTATGTTGTCCATCTTCAAATATATGTCACACTGATTTCCTTCTGCTCAATCTCTATTTTTGGCAGTATCTGCCATTTTTAGAATCATAAAAACAAACTATGTTAGTTGTGGTTTGGGACCACAGTGCATATTACTTTTGCATTGTGGAATTAATAACCAATTCTTATTTCAGTTGAATTAAACCAAAGAGACTCTTAACGACTATATCAAAACAGGATAGAGTTCCGACACTAATCAAATAATTATGTACAAATGAAGAGAAGACACATCTTAGGCATCAGAAACAAAGACATGCAAGGCAAAATCAAAATAAAAGAATGTTCGAAAGTAGAAATACTAGCTGAACAGCGTATGAAAGAAAGAAGGCCTCAGTCCTTCACATTCAACTCATAGTCAGGGTTGCTGGTATTCTTCTCATTTCTAAACAAAATATAGCCAATGAAAAGAGCAAGTTGAAGCCATTTAGCAGCTCATAATCTTCAATATCTGATACCTATTCAATATCATATTCACTTTAGAAAACATAGCTTACTGCATGGCGCCACCATCAAGGAATGCAGACACAGTAGTAAACTAGAGGGGAAAGCGAGAAACCTGGTGAAGTTCAGCAGGATAAACTAATCCCGCAAGTTACTGGAATCGGGAGGTCGCCAGTGCTTCTTCTCAACTGCTGTTTTTCTTTGCTAACGGAAGCCGAAATCAATTCCTCTGTTCCATAAACACGTCGTCTACAAGTTAGCTCGGAACTTCAATAAAGCAAACACGAAGCTCGAAGAAGAGAATAGTGTGCAAACTTCTAATGGCGGCGAGGAATCGCAAAGCGTTTCAAACACCAGGCCGTTGCCCAATCGACTAAGAATTATCTGAGAGCAGAAGGAGGCGTACCCAAAGGAGCGGAGGACGCGATTATCGCCAACCTGTTGATGAGTGGAAAGAAAATAAATGTGAGATGCTGGCAAAATCTTGAGAATCAACTCTTGGGGATGAGAATAATGTGGGTCAGGCAGATAGGAGGACAGCCAAACCCGACCATGCAATGAACCAGTCCGATTGATGTCTTCGCCGGGAACGGAACAGAGGCGCCGAAGGGAAGAGGAAGAGGAAGCGGAAACGTTTTCGTGATCCTTTTTGGTTTTGGTTTTTTTTTATGCAAACGTTTTGGCCGGCCAAACCCAACTAATGGGCCTCTATCAACAGCCCAAACTTACAACTAGCCGGCCAACGGGAGAACGCGCCTGCTACACTGTTGGGCCTATTCGGTGGTAGTAATGTTGGTTGTTTCTGATCTCAAGCCCTCAACTGCAAAAAGAGTTCTTCAATTCGTCTACTCGTCGGGCCCTAATTAGACAGAACTCTTGGCCGACTTCGATGGAATGGGGCACGAGAAAGTCCAGTTATGGTTTGGTGTTTCCCAATGGACACCGCTACTATTATTATATCGGTAAGTGAATGTGTGTTCTTATCCATTTGTCGATGTGGTAGAAATAGAGAATAATCTTCTTCCATGTCCATCCAATTAGCTTCTTGTCTCCTTTTCCTTCGAATTGGTCCTTGCAGGTTGTGAAAGGGTTTCTCTTTCCTGCCAGTTTAGTGTACGGTATCATCCTTTTGGGGTTGGAATTAACGGAGAAGTACTCTTTAGCTAATCATCAATTATGTCGTCAATCTGCAGCATCAAATTAGAGAGTTGTTGTCGATCTTACTGGTCCTACGATATAGGATGTGGGTCTGACAAAAGAGTAATCACTTACCTTCGACCTTTTTTTTATAGTTTACTAAGTCATGGTCTCATGAAGAATGATTTTACATGGATTGGGTAAGTGATATTGGCTGAAGATTTTAACTAATAAGAAGGCCTTCACTATTCTTATCAGCTCAAGTGCCATTCTTATAGGTTGTGGTCTACGCCTTTATATATGGTGCCCAATTAGACATTTACAAAAATATTACAACCTCTAAGGCAATAAAATATGGACATAGAATTATATAATTGATAATTGAACCCTGAACCCTATACCCTGAACCCTATACCCTAAACCCTGAACCCTATACCCTAAACCCTGAACCCTAAACCCTGAACCCTATATCTCCGCATGATCAGTTCTCATAGTAGCATAACACATGCAAACGAGTCATATTCAATGGGTTGACTTTTGGTTGACTTCTGTCTATCGTTGTTTCTCAATAACGTAAAAATGGCTAATATTTTGATGCATCATGAAATATTTGGATAATTAATAGAATTTTAATAGGTTTGGATAATATAAAAGAATCTAAAAATGTTTGGATAATATAACTGAAAATAACTAATAACCTTTAAAATTCCGTCTAATTAATCCAAAAAAATATTTCCCTCTATTTTTCGTTACTAATGCAGATTACTGCTTTGCTGGAGGAAAAGTTCAAAAGATTATTTGCAATTCATTTCTCACTATATTTATTATTACAAACTAACCAATTGGTGGAGGCAAAATTGAAACGTGAAACAAAACTTAACATTTTCAAAACTTCCTTTCTTACTCTTTTTAGAAGACCGCCTTTTTTATCCGCCAAAAAATTGGACTACTCTTTTCAATGAGAGCCGCTTGCTCTTGTGGTAGCCACGCTGCCAAAAAATTGGACGACTCTTTCCCAATTTCTGTCTCTTCATTCATTCTTAACCCATTTAGGGCTATTAATGAACCAAGCTGCTCATGAACGGCTCGGCGTCCGACTCGATAAAAACTCGTTTGAAACTCGATTCGTCTTAATCGAGTCGGCTCGCGAACAAGCTCGTTAACTAAATGAGCCGAACTCGAGCCATACCATGTTCGGCTCTAAAGCTCGCGAACAAGCTCATTTAACGTTTTGGCATAAGAAAGAATTAGAATTCATGGATTTTATGCATTGAAATTGAAATAAATATTGTGTTTTATTTTGGTAGACTTAGATATAGGTTTGAATGTAATTTTGTGCCCAGTTTGAACATTTTATGAGCTTAACTCGATTTTGGGTTTTGGGTACTTGTAATGAGCTTATCGGCCGACTTTGAGTAATCTTTGAGATCGAAATATGTGAAGACATATGTTCTCTTTGTTATACCCTCTTGTCATACACTGCACCCTATACACTGAACCATAAACCCTAAACCCTGAACCCTAAACCCTAAACCCTGAACCATATACCATGAACCTTAAACCCTAAACCCTAAACCCTAAACCCTAAACCCTGAACCCTAAACCCTATACCCTAAACCCTAAATCCTCGTTTATATGAGCGGTAACTTTAAACAATTTTATAGATACTTAAATTGAGGACATAGGTTTAGAATTTGAAAAAAAATAAAGAAACAATGAATATAAATTTTCATTCCCCCAAACTATCCTGCCATTTTTTTGTTTTGGATTTTCCCAAACTTTGAACCAAATAAAAAGATTTTCCCACCAAATCATGAATTTATTAATTTATGCAGCTTTGAAATAGGAAAGGCTAATTAAAACACAAAGAAAAAAAAAGGAAAGGCTTGACAGGATGGAACACGATGTCGTACAGGACAATAGAATGAGGGTAACTTTACCTTCCTCATTCGCATCCTTCATTCTTCCTCAGATCCACCCATTTCCTCACCACCGTTCCAGTGAAAAGGATAACGAAACAGCTCAAAAATCCCAAATCCTACCATAAAAAAACGACAATCCAACGATGGAGCTCCAAACAGAACCGCGACGGAAGCCTGTTTTTATCCGCCAAAACAAAATTTCATTTCTTTGCAACCCTTCCCATCCCACTGAAACAGAATAGCATAGTTTCATTCTCTCTTTCCATTAATCGTTTGATGTTTCTGGGAAATCTGGTCGATTTGGGGTCTTCGAAGCTGGCCCACTTTGCCGGCGGCCGAAGGTGTGGCCTTGTCGATGAGCACGCGGAGCTTCAGATATACGATTTCTGGGATATATGGCGCATGCATATCGCATAATGAATCACTCGAAGAAGGTAGGCTTCCGAATCTCTGCACTTCCCTCGCCCCGATTCGGCTTTGATTCACTGAAACGGCGATTGGTTCAGGTTCATGCTCTGGTAGCGAGCAACGAAACGGTGATTGAAGCTGGGATCGGAGATGAGGGAGCTCCACAGCTTGCAGATGGGTTTGTAGAGGAAGGCGGATCTGGGATTGGGGAGGGGAATCAGAATCTCGACGAGGAGGCCGTCTCCGAGTTTGCTGATGGCGGAAGGAGGGTGTAGAGGGTTTCTGAGAACTAGGTTTCTGTTGCCGCCGCCGCTCCTATCGGTGACAACGGCTCCTCCTCCATCTCCACCGCTTCGCCGTTACAGCCAGGTAAAGTTTGGTTCTTGGTCTCTGCTTTCGCTTGTTTTTCTCTGATGGATTCTGAGAACTGGGTTTCTGTTGCAGTTGGGAGCCGGGTTGGAGAAGTGAAGAGGCTCACCAAAGAGACCAATGTTTCTGTGAAAATTAACTTGGATGGTACTGGGGTTGCTGACTCGTCCACGGGAATCCCATTTCTCGATCACATGTTAGATGTTAGTGAACTTCTGGAAATCACTTTGCAGCTCTGCAACTTCCCTTTTCAATTTGGTCGACTACTCGATTTTCTTTTGCCCTGGATTTGATATATGATATTTCCCGCTTTTCGATCGATTGATTGTAGCAACTTGCGTCGCATGGGCTGTTTGATGTACATGTGAGGGCAACTGGTGACATTCATATTGATGACCATCACACCAATGAAGACGTTGCTCTTGCTATTGGATCGGTCAGTACTTCCAGTTACCTTCCCCTTTTCATTTCTCAGTCTTCTGCCTTCATATAGCTCACCACTTGTAACTCGCCTCCATGGATTATTGATTGAGGATTTTGAGAGCTATCAGCAAAGAGAGCTAGGGAATTGGTCAGGCAAAAGAGTGTCTTGAGATCATCTTCTCTTCCAGGGAAGCTTGATGATTGCTCATCTACCAATCCTGAAGAATCTGGTGACTATTCTATCGATGAACCTGTCGATGTATTTGGATGTTGCAGATTCTTCTACATTGCCCTATGGCTGGAGTCGCTATGCACAATTCAGCTTGGCTGTGGTGAATCAAATTCACAACAAGTACTCAATCAGAAAAGGTACGTTTCTGGTTCTGATAGACAGTGCCTTGGTTTTTGCTTTATATGGTGTTGAAACGTGGCAAGCATGTGCATGGGATGAATTTAGGACTAGTCACAAGTAATTATTTGGACTTGAGCAATTTATTGAATGAGTAGTTTCTAATATGCTTACTTCTTTGTTTTTCCCCATATACTCAACACCAGTTCAATGGAAGGGAGAGTGACTGGGGTTTCACATCATTTATGCCCCTCAGTGATCTGGTTGTCGAGGTCTCACAAGAGTCAAACTGGTTCTAAGGAATACAAGACACGTGCTGCAGTTGGTGTAAGTTTATCTCAACCCCTATTACATATCAATCTGGTCCCTATGTTGGATCAGTCTACTTATGTTAGATAAATCATGGTATAAATTTAATAACCAACCATATGCATATCAATCTCAGGCACCTCGAAGAGAAGATGAAGAAGACAACAAAGTTAAAATCAAAGGGGTCTTGCAAAAAATGCACGAGGTATGTCCTTTCATAACTAAGAACTCATTTCCAACTCTCTATGTTCGTCAAACCACACAAAAAAAAAATTCGTCAAAGGCTGCACTTGTTGTAAATCAACGAAGCTAAAAGATTCTGTCCCATCAATTTCAATGAACAAATAACAAAAACTGAGTGCTTTTCAACTCCTTGCTCTGGATGTTGTTCAACTTCTTGCCCTGTCTGTGTTGTTCAACTTCTTGCCATGTCCCCTCTTCTGAAACATAAAAAAACAAGATAAAAGAACATTGAAACTGTCACTTTTTTAGCAAAGGTTCTCACATAATATATACATTAGGATGCATTAGATTATTTTCACTAAAAAAACCTGTTGGGTCCTCTCAGATTGGCGTTCAGAACATTGAGCAGAAGGCTCCACACTAGGTTCTGTATGCTTATTGGATTTCCCTTGCTGCTGATGTGTCATAGTACTACTCCTAGTACGTGGCCCAGTCTGTTACAAGAGTAGAAATTAAACTCTTAAGTTGATAGCTACTTGTACCAAATAGAATAAAATTTAGAAAGAAAGTGTTGTATAACCTTATGTAGCTTCGGTATGTTTTCCGTAGGCTCTACATCAGCATCGTGGTTGCTAGTTCGTTGATTCTAATATAACCATTATAAAAACACTTAGTTTTTAAGAACTATTAATTCTGATAAAAACTCAAATATGTTTTACCAATTACCTTTTGGGGCCGACCACTTTGGTCATCGTCATCATCTCCATCATCACCTCCCTCATCACCTCCATCATTGTCCGCAAAATTCATATCATCGTCGTCATCCTCTTCATCAGGCGAAGATTCTCTAGCTGGCGGCACGTAGCCTTCGGGTTCAGGACAAGTCTTAATATAATGACCGTCCCTTCTACCGCATCTCCCACACTTCCTCTTCTTTTTCTTCTGTTGTTTTTTTGCCTTTCCTTTTCTACATCCCTTGAACATCACTTTTTTGGGGTTGAGGACTCTTTCGAACTCCTTAGGTATTACCATCGATTCCCTTTCAGCCGGAGTTGTTCTCATCATTTCCAACTTGTCCCTCACTACTGTCAACCCCCCTCGAGCAACCTGGAAAGATAGAGGAGTCTCTGCCCCCAATAGGAAAATATGTGTAGCCAAGAACTGGAGTGACCCATATCTGGTGTTGAAAGAATGATCATCCCCCAACTTAGGTGGCGGTGGCATACTGTCTATTGACTTTGGGTTCTTTGAGCAACGTTTAAGTACCAGTTTCTCAGGAAGACTTTTCACCCGTTCTTCTTTCAACACACAGAGCATATGAGTGCAGGGAATTCCAACACTGTTAAAATTTTTACAGCTGCACTCCATATCCTTTGTTTCAAGGTTGTATTTTACCTCCACAACCTTCTGTTTGTTGAACATACTTAAACTGTAGGTGTGTATGTTTCCATCCTCAGATTGAGTGTTCTTTATGCACCCAATAACCTGCTCTAGTTCACTTCTGAATTTAAGAAATGCAGCTTTCGAGAACAACTTAACTGCACTTTCCTCAAGGGGTCTAAGCATGGTGCTCTTTAGCGGGGTTAAACCATAATTAGATTTAAAATCTAATTTGATCTCTGTTTCCCTCAAATCCCTACACCAACGATCATACTGAATGAAAAAGTCAAGCAAACAGTGTCTCTCCTCCAAATATCTTCCGACAAATGAATTTATACCTTCATTTCTTGATGTGGTTGTCAGCCCGGCAAAGTAGTGGGAGCGCAAGTATGTGTCCGCCCATTCTCCGCGTCTCCCAAATAAATTTGTAGTCACCCATTGGTTGTTCTGTAGACCACATTTTTCCACTAATTCCTTCCATTTCTCTTCAAATTCTTCTTCCTCATAATCAGCAGTTACAAATGTGCTCCATTGGGGTTCGAAGTCTGGGCTATTCTTCACCTTGCCCTTGATATTCTTTGAAAGATGCCACGCACAAAGCCGGTGTGTTGCATCTGGAAACACAGTAGCAATGACATTCCTCATTGCTTTATCCCCATCTGTTACAACTGTATGCAAGTCCTTTCCACCCAACATTTCCTTCAATATCTCCAAAGCCCACTTGTAGCTCCCTTCAGTCTCATTAGCTAACAGTGCACTCCCAAATAAGCAACTCGTGAAATGATGGTTGATACCTGAAATAGCAAGTGCTTCTCAACTTGTTTACGGATTAGAAAATTGAATATACGAACCAAAATTAGCACTAAGGTGTGTACCTGTGAAAATAACAAGAGGCATATTGTAAATATTTTTTTTTGTATGTCGTGTCAAATGCGAGCAACTCTCCAAAGCACGAGAGGTCAGCTATGCTCATACTGTCTGCCCAGAATAAAATGTGGAGCCTATTTTCCTCGTCAGTAGTGTACCGGAGGATGAAGTGCGTGTCCGTACTTTTCTTCGATTCTAGATAGGCCAGTGCGGCTGCCGCATCACTAGGACATAGCCTTTCATTGCGATCTCGAGTGCTGAAATTCATCCCATCTTTTACTGTGTACCCAACTTTGTCATGTCCTCCAGCATTATGCACAGCAAGCTTTATGATTTGAGAAGGTTTCATACCTGCATTCTTCTTAAATCTAAAGTCTGCCTTGTCAGCCTCTGTTAACCCTCGTTGTGATCTTAGGTGATGAGTACAATGCCGATTAATTGGCATATGATTGTGATCTTCTTTAAATATATCCACTATCCATTTTGAATCATTCTTATTAAATGCCACACGCATTTTTGCTTGACAACCAAATCCGGTCTCCATGGGGGAGTCTCTATTCTTCTCCCCTTTGTTGGGGGCTCTATGTCCCTCACAAGAACAAACGAAAGCTCCATTAGAAACCTCTCCCTTGCTGTTCCGAACTTTCTTTGAGCGCCTAACAGAGAATCCCCAAGCCCTTGCATAATCATTGTAGAAGTTGTAAGCTTCTTCAAAGTCATTAAATATCTGGCCGATTTTAGGAGGATCTAAAATCACATCTTCCATCCCAGTCGTTTCTCCATTCAGAATGTCAATGTCGGTTTCTCCTGTTTCCTCTAAAATCTCAAGGTCATCTTCGATGGGACTGTTACGAGGATGTTCTTCTTCTTCCATCGATAACCTTCTTTGGTTTAGGGTCTCGGCAGGGTGGGATACTGACTGTAGGTGGTTGTAGAGGGTTGGAGGCGGCTGAACGTGTATGTACGTACAAGAATTATGCCCAACCTGCTGCAGGAAACCTATTTTTACCCCTCTGTTGTTTTGTCTATGTTAAGAATCATTATTTTAGTATTTTTGGTAGCGTAACCTTCCACTTCAATTAATTATCCAATGCTGCCATGTGTAAATTGATTCATTTATTTTTTTATTTATTTTTCTCTCTCCTTACCGATCTGCTTCCTCTCAAAACCGGAAAATCTTCATCCTTCTGTGTTCTGTACAGAGGAAAAAACGTGTAAATTGAATTCGATTAATAAACAAATAGATGATGATAAAAGAATTTTCTAAGTTTAATTAATGATAAAAGATTTTCCTGTATAGCTTTAATAGAATTTTCTAAGTTGATTTAATAAGGTAGATAAATATTATAACACTTACCATAAAGAGAAAAACACTCTACATCCCCCTTTATTAAGACGTGTGAAACCCCTTTTTCAGGAATACCCAGCTCTGTTCTGTACCGTTCTGTGAAGCTGGAACAGAAGAGGACCATGGAAAAGCCAGGGTAAGTAAATTATATACACAAGGAAGAAAGCCACCATCGTAATGTCTCTCTTTCTTCTAAATTCCTCTTTTGTTATGATTTCTTTTTTATCTCAGGGACAAGAACAAGATGAAGCATGTTGTGGACAGCGGGGTAATGACAAGATCAAAGGCGCGGTCGTCCGATTTAATGGTATGTCAGTTTACATGTTTTCATATCTCCATCGTTGGCAGCTTATTTTTCGTTAAAAACTAAAGAACGACGATTGTTGTTGTACTATGAACGTAGGAGCTGGAGAAGGATGTATCTCCGGTAAAGAAAGCTAGAACTGAAGTCGGTGTGATCCCTCCATCGACGCCGGGATCAAATATGATTGTTCTTGATGGTGAATCGAGGGGAGATGGCAATGCTTTAGTCTGGAAAAGTCGTACCAGATTATCTACCCTGCAATTCACCGATAAGGTATTTCTACCCTTCTCTCGTATTTTCTGCTTCGGTTCTCTTTTCCGGCACCTGTTTCTTTGTGTTTTGCTTCCCAATCGATAGTGGTGAAGTTATCTGTGTAAACTTTCTCTTATTTGGATTCAACACCTGCACCAAGCTTCTTCGTCTCTTTCGGCAAGAACAACATAACCAATTTTTTTACCTAGAGTTTTTGTTTGATCGGAATGACCAGGAAGGATTTCTTCTTTTGGTGTTTGAGCAGCCGATAGCTTAGCCTTGGAAGAATTGGGCCGAGACCCAAAGCTTATTTTATATTTTTTTACGGGTATGTTGGTTGAATTTGATTCACCATGTTTTGTGCTATAGTTGCTTGAGAGAGATTCAGGGCCTCGTATTAGTGTGTTTCTTCACTACTGAAGTGATTTAAATGGCAGTATGTCTCAGTAGCCAACCTTGAACAAGTTGCGCTCTTTATGTGACGATTACGAATGACGATTACATTAAAATTAGGGCGATAATTAGCAATCCCCTCTAATCCACCCCACTAATATTTTTCTGCCTTAAAACGAAATCAGTGGTTATATTTTTATCGAACCCGCTAATATTCTTTCATCTTCCATTGCAGGCAGAAACTAAGTTTAGGCTGCCTCACGCCGTCAACTACAGTGAGGAGGAAATCAAACTTGCTCACTACATATTTGCAGCTGACCTTCCGCTGAAAGAGGTCCTAGTCGATACCATGATGAAATCCTATACGCGAAAGGCGCTATGGTCCCTCTGCCCTAACTCCAATGTTGATGCTGATGTAAGTTTTAATCCTGGCCTACTGTTACTAATCAGGATGTTGAAGGGTGTTTTATATCTTGTTGTTTGCACGTCATTTGTTAATGAGTAGATCACGATTCGTGGGAAAATTGATAAGGATCAAGGCATAGCCTGGACCATGTCCTTTCTATACAGAATTTGAGTCTGGTGCCTGTTTATTTGACATGCCTTTTGCTTTGTTGTTTTTTTTTTCTCCTGTGTATTTTTGCCCTTTTCCCTTTGTTTCTTTGAGGAGTGCACTGTTGCTGCAGCTTTGCTTCTAGTTTCCTCTATGATTTTGTATCTAGTGTAGGATGGTGTTTGCGCCTTTCAATTCTATCAAAACAATCAAAATATTGGTCTTCTAATATGATTTATTTGCTTCTCATTTTCAATAGAGATTGCAACCTTACCTCTCTCCTTACCATTCAACTGGCATAATACCAATCTCCTAAAATTTGTATACCCTGGTTGGTTGGTGTGTTAGGTAACTACAGCAATGACTTGCCACTTGACCCTGGACGAAATTACGAGAGATGCTGGCCGTGGGAGAAGAGTATGTTTTCTGCCTTCTGAACTGCAGGTACATATTGATTTACCTTGTATATGTATTTTAGGTGAAATATACTGTTTGTCCTATGGTATATAATAAACGTGTAATTCTGCTAATTTAATCAAATCATGATTAGGAAATGGTACTTAACTATGGCATGACACCGAAAAAAGCTTTAGAGTGTTACGGTACAAAGTTTCTCACAACAGCTCACACCTGCAGAAAGGTTTTCTTCTCAATACTTTCTTCTGCATTTCACTTTTGGCTTCCTCATTAATTGTTTCTAGCTATTGTATGAACATATATGTGAATAATTTTTCTTTCCAATCAAGCTATGTAACTTTTTCATATATGAAATGTCAAATATGGTTTACTGATGTTAGTATTTCTTGTCGTAATGTAGTTGTGTCTGCCAATGAAGGATATCATGCATGGTGATGACATTCATTGGTATTTAGTAGTCATCTTGATGGATGAGAAGCAAGTTCATATCTTGGATTCATATCCTTCTAAAGAGCGCCAAACACCTCGTAAAGATGCAGTACAAACTATGGTATGGTTAGAATTTGTGCGTGGAATACGATTATATTTGTGAAATGGATTTTTGTTCTCTTCTATTTGTAATAAAGTTACTCCTTATGTAGATTGGATTTCTGCTTAGGATATAATATCATGCCTCAAACTCTGATTTATTCGTTCTATAAATAGTAAAACTCGACGGGCGTACTGTAGTGTGAATACAGGCGTATGCTAACCTGAACTATATATATATATATATATATATACTATAGTACCTTGTGTAAAATCTAGGGTAGGACATACTCTAAGTAAGAAAATGCTATATAAATCTTGAATTAATCGACTTTTTGGCCATAATACTATATTTGAACCCTTGAAGAGTAAACCTTGTGCATCGACGAATCATAACCGTCAATTTTTTTCTAATTAAATTGATCTTAGTGTATTAGATTTATAGAATTAAGACCTATATTTTAATCTTTAAGGGTTTGAGAATAGTAGCATATGTCAAACTCCGGTCAATTTGAGTTCTAGATATTGTCTTCTTACTCAAGGTATATACCGTACCCTTGATTTTACCCAAGTAACGATAGAACCACCCATATATATAAACACACACCAAAATCAAGAGTTCCATAGTCAAAGAACCTGTAGGTTCGCAACCTACGCAACTAGCTAGGGAAATAGCTGACCATGAGGACGAGTTTCTCGGGGAACATTTTTTTTTTTATAGATTTCTCGGGGAACACTAGTCGAAACACGAACCTTGGAAAACCCTAAGAATTGGCAGCCAGAACAGAGAATTTGTTGGTCCATCGTTTTTGGCGCTGATTCACCCTTTAGTTCGATTTCGCTCTAAGTCAAGTTAGTCATCTCCACTGCATAATAAGTTAGTCAAATGTTTAATTACTAAAAAAAACATAAAAAGGAAATAAAGAAAATTAAAAAGTTTGAAAGGGTGGCAGGTTGAGAGTGAGTAAGATCACGACGGTGAGTTGATCAGCCTTAATAATATGAATCACCCGGTATCCAGTTGTGCTGTGACCAGTAATCACACATGTTCTCGATCAACCGCCAAGTGGTGTCGCTAAGCCTAATGACCTCCTGGGTGAGGAGCATATGCTGGTCATATTGTTATTCCTACTGCCAGAGTATCTGGTTATTCTACTACTGGATTTGTTGTTGCTCCTAAAATAGGAGTTGGTTGAGCTAGTAGTGGTCGGCTATAAAAGGGTTGACTCCAGCTCGAGCAGTGCTCCTAGCTCCACCTCCAATACTGGTACCTGCTCCATCATAGGTTGTTATATGTGCGGGATCTAGTGGAAGCTCTAACACATCAACCGCCACATATACTTTGTTTCATATCATTATCGTCATAATACCTTGAATTCGTGCTATGGTGCCTTGTGTTTTAGCAACCCTAAGATTGCTTTTGCGGATTTGATACACTTTTGATAGTGCTTTGAGCATTTTCAGATCAAACCAGACTAGTGGGCCACTTGGTAACCGAAGGGAAAAATAGATCACATTGCTAATCATGAAATCGGAGAGAAGACGAGCTTAAGAAACGACACCCAAAATGGTGGTCCATGATAGAAAACGTCGTTGCCATCATTTTACGTGGCACCTCAACTTCGTCAGAAAGTTAGCTCAACTTATGTGGCACCTCAACCCTTCTACCTCTTCATCTTTTCTAACTCAACCCTCGCGCCCATCCTTCACTTGACCACCCTTAGCCACATCCAAAATCGATTTCACAACCATGTCAATGCCTCAAAGCTAGTGTTCGCAAAACCGTATAGTACTAGCTATCCGGCCAGAAAAACTACCTATCAAAATTAAATGGATATAAAATATTACCGATATTGAACTACGACTAAACCACAAGCACAAAATATCCTATCAATGACTTATTCAATACAACTTTTAATATGATTTTAGGGAAATTTCTATTTTTTACCCAAACCTTTTTCAGATTCTTTTATTTTAACCAAACCTATTGAATTCCTAAAAATTATCCAAACGTTAACTCTCCGTCAACTTTTCTTTTAGTAATGCTGACTAAGTATGACCATAATAAGTTGACTTCCTACGTGGCGGTCAGAATACCATCATTTACTATTTTTAATAAAAATATTATCAAAAAACAAAACAAAATCCCACCTCTCACGTGGACGAAATAAGTAACGGTAACAGAATGAATGCCAATACTTTGATAAATTATAATATATTTGGATAATAAATAGAATTTCTATAGGTTTGATTAAAATAAAAGAATATGAAAAAGGTTTGGGTAAAAAATACATTGCTCATGATTTTACAATCCTACCAAAACAACCAAGTCATCAAGCCGACAATGAATTCACTTTCAAAGCACGAGGTCGAGGATATCACTTCTCTCACCTCCCCGGGGTTTCATCATAGTCATATATCTCCTTTATTGAACCTCTTTTGCTCATTTGGCTTCACAAACACCGACTCCCATGAAAACACTTTTTGGACATTGACTAGCTTTCCAGTAAGGGTGGCAGTTCAGTTCGGTTACGTATTTTCGATTTTAACCAAATCAAACCAGTTCAATAGCCTTATCAGTTTCCCATAACGGGTAAAAACCAATAATTCCTCAATGGTTTCGATTAGAACCAAAAACATGTGAATAAACCGATAAAAACCGCAACTTATGAAGGGAAAAGTGGAAATATCACTTTATTCTAACTGAAAAAACGTTAAGAGCTTATCGGTTTTCGAAACCGAAAATTTGATAAGCCCTTGAAGGTTTCGGTTTTGAGCAATTATCTAGTTCATATTTCGGTTTTTGCTGCTTTTTCGGTTCGGCTAACCAAATCGCTAGCCCTACGTTCCGGTTAGGGGATCCAGCTAGTCATTGAACACTTCTCAAAGTAACCGGAATGCCTGAGCAATGCAGGTGCAATTAACCAAACATTTTGATCCGGAAAATAGAGTTGCACCATCCTCGAGCATTACTCGTAATATGAGAGTTTCAGACCCCCCACGAGTTTACCCCATTGGTTATAAGAGGAAAGCTAGTGGAGTACGTTTTATGGTGATATAAAGAGAAAAGCTAGTGAGGAGGGTTTATGCCTCAATTCGAACCCCTTTTCTTGGGATTTTGCTCGGCTAGAATTCGAACTAGCTTGAAGTCTAGAACTAATTGCCCTATTATACTGATCAAGAATCATGTTCACGAAAATGTCCCCTAAACTTCTATAACGCAACCCTATTGACCTAAAAGCTCATGGAGAAAAGTTCATACCATCGAATCCAACCATAGCCATGTTTCCCCCTTGGCAATCATTTTTCATGACACTGGAGCAAAGCGAAGTAACTACATTTCCAAAATTTTGCAGCCACAGTGGACGACGAATGAACTAACCTTTGTTCTGTGTAGATTAGGGAACTCTGAAAGAATCTTTTCAGCCCTGCAAAACAGATGAAAAACAACAAGGGAACTCGAATCACCATTTTCATAGAAAAGCTTGGCTTATATATAAGTCAAGTAAATTGGAAGTGGAACATGTACAGAAGGAACTTCTGCTAGATAGAAGCTTACCAGTTATGTCACTCTGATAACTTGCCTGGTTCGCCTTTTCCAAAAGAAAAATAGTACATAAATAGTTAAAAGAAAACCAAAATCTGCAATGAGCTTCGGAATAAGTGGAGAAAAAAAGCATTAAGAAACTCACTGAACCGAATTTGTTCCAAACAAAATGCAGAAAAGAGGGAAGCTTACCATTTCAGTTATCCATGAACCCAAGAGATTGCCATGTTTCAGCCCCATTCCCTTGCTTAGGAAGGCCACTACTAACGAGCTGTCTTACTTCATCTGCACTAAAATCAGAGGCCAGCCTGAACGCCGATACGAGTTGCAGAAAGCCCAGAACCTGCAAAGAAGTTGCTGGTTTCATCATGGTAATTCTTGCCTTCCAGTCCCGCGCAAGCTTCATTGCCTGTCCTCTTACATCAGATTTAATATGTGGTTTGATTCCCAATAAATGTTCCAGCAGAGTGATGCAGGTTCTCCTAGTGACAGATAAATCATAGTCCATATCCTGGTTTTCTGAACGAGGATAGAACTCATGCATTACTTCTAAGACCAGCATTGCAGGATCTGGTGCTCTCTGCAATGCAATGGAAACTTCAGCTTGGAAAGCGTCGTGCTTCCTCAAATGCTTATCCAGGAACAACTGGAGGTTGGTAGCATATCCTTCATGCAAAATCTGCATATTTATGAAACACCACAATTAGTAAGGGAAAAGCATCAGACTATCAGGAGGCTTCACTTTGTTAGTTTAATGGCTAAAAAGTGAACGTGTTGCTTACTTCATGCGTTTTAGACTCTACTGCAGAATGCCCCTGGGAGGGCTTTTGTACTGAATGATAATGATCTCGTTTTTGCCGAAGGTCCATGATTGATTTCTTCAATCGGTTTCGATGTTCTTCCATTGATTTGAGCTTTCCAGTGTTATTTGCAAGCTTTGCTTTGATCTCCCCAAGTAGCTTTGACTTCTCATCAAGAACTTTGTTTGAAGCTTCAATACACTTTTTTAATTCGTTCAGTTCCTTCTCTTTCCACTGAACAACTTCACAACTTTCGCGTACTTCATCCTTGACATAACGCAGTGCCTTCTCTTTTTCCATGGATTCTTTGATTGATTGCTCTAGGGATTTGAGTTGGCTCTCTTTCGATTGGAGCTCCGCCGAAGACTGGCCAATAGACCTTCTTATTGCCTTGTACTGATTCTCTCTCAACTCAAGTTTTAAGTTGGTTTCTTTAATCAACTCTTCAATGGAGTGCAGACAGCTATTTTTTTCGAGAAGCTCTCCTTGTTTGTGCTCAAGGGACGCTTGGGTTCTCTCTAGCTCCATCTTACAAGCCTTAACTCTTTCCTCCAATGTAGCTAACTCTGCCCGTTTAAGATCCAACTCCTTATTTACATAACCATAATCTGCAGTCACTTGGTCTTCATCCCCATCAATCATGCAGCTCTGGCTCATAACTTCATCCTTGGATCTTGGTTTCTTAGAAGCAAGTCTATCGCCGTTGATAACTTTGCGCTTTAAGGACATTGTGGTCCCTGTCTGACTAGTTGAACGTTCAACTCTCTCATGTAACGAATCGCTTGTTTGGGCTCGGTTCTCCCACGTACTCGCAGACATTAGCATAGCACCGCTCTCAAGGTCGACAAACTTGCTTGCACTTAACTCCCTACCTCTTTGGCTCAACCCAATTGGACATGTCTTCAAGGCATCTCTGAATTCAATAGTTCCACAGTTCCCCTGAGAACTAATCTTCTCCTCGGCCATGAATGAACCACTCCCTCCCTGTGGCCGAATGCTGACGACTTGCTCAACATTACAAAAACCGCTAGGCAGTGCAGCTGTATCGAGTTCAAAAGACCCAGCAGGGACACCCTCTTTTTCCCTACCAGTCATTCTGCAAGATGGAACCCGATGTGAAAAACTGAACAGTACTTCGTTCGGCAGTATGAAGAAGGACACGCAGGTTTCATGGGAAGCTTTCTCATAGATGCTAACAAATCCTTCTACTTTGCACAAATAACAAACTTCAACACCAACTTCCTCCGCAAAATCAGACATAACTTCCACCAAATCATAAGTACGCTGTGGCTTATGCTTTTCTGGTTCACAACCCCATTTAATATCCCAATCCTTGAACAATGCCCAAGTCTCCCCCTTCTTAGGGAAGATGAAATATGTATCCTTGTCTTTCCCCCTCGAGCAGTCCATTCGGTGTGACAATGACACACGATCCACAATGTCCACTCCCTCCGTCTTGAAAACACCACACGAAACAGGCATCGCTTCATCGCGCCTATCTAGTCCGTCTTTGGTACCTGGGCAAGCCTCCAGCCATGTCATGAGAAGCTTACTCCCAAGTGAGAGCACTTTCCTAACCCGGCCATACCATCTAGGCATCTTATCGAAGTCATCGTACATTGCCCATATTTGATCAACACCCAAACAATTCTCCGACCTATCTTTCTCAAAGTCGTGGAATTCCGGATCAGGACACGAAGGCACTTCCTCCAATTCTGGTTCAGATTCGCTGTCGAGATCATAAACCTCATCATCGTCATCGGAATCCTGCTGCCGTTTTAACAGAACGGATAACAAAACCTCATCATCGTCATCGGAATCCTCCGTAAACCGATAGTTACCCCTATACGAAGTTGTTTCACCGTTCCCCGCTTTCCCCTTCTTCGCTGCCGCTCGACTACTCCCCAAAACCCCAATCATTCTGATGAACCAGAATCAACAGCAAAGTGAAAGAAAGAAAAATCAAAATCCTATGAACCCTAACGGACGAGTGGAGTTCGCTCAAATGAACCGACAGAGAAGGGTTTGGAAAGCAAAAAAAAAAACACATAAGCACCCGGCGGCAATCAGCGGTAGCTACGATCAAGCAGAGCAAAGAGAAAACCAGAGGGGCCGGGAAAATGCTCACAGAAACGGTGAGATTGTGAGAGAAGATGGCGGCGATGAGAGAGCGAGAGTCATAATGAGGGCCAAGGATGGGGGGACTTTATGGTTTGGCTTTTTGAGAGGGGGGAAAAGCGAGGCGGGAAGGAAGAAGTGGAGCAAGGTCAGTCTGACAGTCTCACACAAGCGGCACACGAGAGGGAAAAGAATATAAAATGGTCAACCGGCGGGTCGATTTGCGGATTGGCCTATTTTGATCCTGATTCAGTGAGAGAAAAGGGTCACATGCACCTGCGAGTTAACCTGCTATAAGGCTAAATTCAATGGAGCCTTTATAAATGGGAGAGTCTCTATATTTAGGGAAAAATTAGCTTCAATTGAGTCTCTATAAATTGAGGAGTCTCTATATTTGGAGGAGATCTCCAAAAGGATCCCAATTTTGGGGTGGAAATTGGGGTTCCTCCAAATATGGAGACTCTCCAAAGCCCACCGCGTGGCTTTTCTTTTTCTTTTTAAGATTTTAGGGGTTAATTGGGGTTTAATTAGGGGATTAGTTAGGGGTTTAATTAGATCAATCATTTTCAATTGTTGTGTGTAAACCCAAATTAGGTCCATAATTTTTTGACAAAAAAATTTGGTCTCGGAATTTAACAAAATTCTGTCAAAAATTTTGTATTTAAAAATGATGACGAACTATATAAAATTAACATGAACAAATTATATTAAGGCTTCAATAATTACATTTTTAAGGGCTAAATTACACGTTTGGTCACTCAAATTATACGAATCTTTCACATTTGCCACTCGAATCACTTTTCTTTCTTATTCGCCACTAACTTTACAAATTGTTTCACCATTAGTCACCCGCCGTCCAATTCCGTTAAGATCATCCTGCGTGGCAGTCAACTAAACCCTTTGACCGTTAGTTTGATGACGTGGCAATTAAAAATTAAAAATATAGATTAATTTTTCAATTTAAAAATACTTTCCATCTTCCATCCCCTTCCACCTACGCGGACTTGAGATATGCTGTGCAAAATTGACAGAAACTAAGAGTGGCCAGTTGCTTTGACGCTTATTGCGACGAGACATGGTTGGAGATCAGAAACAGATCCAGGATTCGGGTTGTGGCCTGGGAGCAGAATTAAGGGTCGTGCGCGAGATGTGGATTGTTTTTTTGTGGATGATTACCAGGACATATGCTCTGAGAAGCTTCAGCTGAGTGTTTGCAGGAAGAGCTCCGCCGTTTGGCCTCACCCAGCAGGAAGAGCTCGCCATCATGGTCACCGCACTTAGGAACGTGGTCTCTAACACCACCAATTCAGCTCGCGCCCGCGAATTGCTCCAGTTCCCATTCAATCTAGCAGCGTCGGTGCCGGTGTCAGAGCAACATAACTCCTATCCGCGAGGTTCGAGACCCGCGGCGGGATACGAGGGTGTGGCTGGGACATTTGACACCACGGAGGACGCGACACGGGCTTATGATAGGGCACAGATCGAGTTCCGGGGGCTGCGAGCCAAGCTCAATTTCTCCTTCCCTGGTCACATTCAGATTGTTAGAAGCTCGATTCCAATCAAATGGCGGGATCGGAGAAGGCGAATGGTAAGCCCGTGAGAGAAGAAATATTGTAGGTGGAGGAGATAACGATTGATGCAATGGGACCGGAAGTAGCAGTGAAATGATGAGTGGTCAATAGGAGGAGTTTCACGAATGGATGAGGATGATGATGGATTTCTCCGGCAGGGACTCTTCGGATTCCGTCGGCATGTTAAGAACTATGTGCGCAACCGCCGAGAATTGGTGATGTGAAATAGTGTGGGAAGAAGATAAGAATCTAACGTGATGGAAGGGGAAGAAAGATATAAGTAATTTTAAATTGAAAAAATTAATATATTTATTTTTTATTATTTTTTAATTGCCATGTCATCAAACTAACAGTCAAAGGACTTAGTTGACTGCCACGTAGGATGATTTTAACGGAATTGGACGGCGGGTGACTAATGGTGAAACAATTTGTAAAGTTAGTGGCGAATAAGAAAGAAAAGTGATTCGGGTGGCAAACGTGAAAGATTCGTATAATTTGAGTGACCAAACATGTAATTTAGCCCATTTTTAAGTAAATGAAAAAAATGGAAAAATTAGGATCCCCAAATATGGAGATTGAAGCGTTGGAGCAAAATAAAGGAAAATGGGTATCAATCCCCAAATTTGGGATTTTGCTTTGGACTTGGTCTAAGGTTATCGGGTTAGAGGTTACAAACAGTCGTTTTCTCTTTGGTTTGTAAAATGTGACTTTTTCGGTTTTCCTTTTCGTCTAACCCTATCTGGGGAATTCTAAGTTGAAATTTGAAAATTTATGTTATATAAGTGTGTACGAATTTTTACTATATGTTAGATCGAAGTACAGCTTGTTATTTTAGTGTAATGTTATATGTTATTACTCATACATTATATAAGATCGGATATAATTTATAAACGTATGAACAATATAATATTTTTTCATATATTCGGACTAAAGCGGTCAGACCATTAACTCTCAACCCACTTGCTCGACTGGACTAACGGGCTAAACCGAGTTGACATCCTTCAATGCTAGCAAACATGTTACTAAATTTTATTGGGTAAATTGGACATTTGGTCACTTAATTCATAAAACTGTTTCATATTTGTCACTAACAAAGTTTATTTCATTAATTCTGACTCGCTTTACATTTTCGCTCCACAGTGGTCATTGGCTATCTAAATTCTAATACTTTAGGTGCTAATTATCACAGCATCTACATCAATGGTATTTGTTGGGCATGTGACTCGGATCACCCCCGCGCCAAAAGAGCATGTCAAACCGCGTGCCGCAACAGACACGGCGAGGGCGCGACACGTCCGACAGCGCCGAGACCTCACGCGCGGCAAGAGCAAGGCTAAGCGCGCAAGTGGGAAGACAAGGCGGCAACCAGACTCAAGAGCCGGAGAGGGCGTCATTGTGTCTCCCGAGGGAAGGTCACGTCAAGACTTTTAGGTACAAATCATAGACAACCCTCTGACAAGTCCTAGGTTGGGGGATGGCCTAAATCCCTGACACATCAGTAGTCACGTCGTTGTACCATCTCGAAGTCCACCCACTCACCCACCACCATGTAGCCTATAAATATGGCATTTACTCCGGTGGGTGAGGGGATCGCATTTTTTCACCATTCTCTCTCTATAACAATTACTTCTCTTTCTAAAAGTTCGGACTCCGGTTCTCACTCAACTCTCTGATTCTTGTCTTCTTGATCAAACTCGACGTTCGCGTTTCTTCTTGACCCAAACTCTCACTCGAACCTCACTCCTACACTCAGTTAGGTTCAAACAATTGGCGCCCACCGTGGGGCCAAGAAGAAACGCTAAAGAAAATCCCCCAATGGCAGAGCACAACCACGACCAGCCTGACCAAGCAACGCCGATCAAGGCAATGACTGACTCGAGGGCGTTCGCGGAAGCCAGCAACCTCAACGCCGTGCTCATCGAAGAAGAGGAGCCAGAGCTGACGGCCAAAGAAATGAGGGATCTAGTGAGGAAGCAAAACAACGTCATAGCCGACATGCAGAAACAAATGAGCCAAGTTATCGCGCTCATGATGAGCAGGGAGAGCGCGCCAACGATAGGCGCGGCGGCGGACGCGCCTCAACACGCCTTGGCGGTGGCGCCTCAGCAAGCCTTGGGAGAAGCGTCGGGGACAGCCCAGCTACCCCAACACGCGCCGACGGAACTTCCCGCGTGCGAATCGCCGGGAATCGAACCACCGGAGCGGGCGGACCTCAGCTTCTTAGAACAACACCTGTCTCCGCAGTACCGACCCAACCCGCCCAAAAGGGTCCTTCACCAGCCATTGAGCGCGCAGATAATGGCGGAGAACCTGACGGGGGCGACACCCACCCTCCCGACGTACAATGGCACGACTGACCCGGAAGACCATGTAAGCACCTTCTGCTTGCGTATGCAACTCCAAACCAACTCCAACGCCGCGCTGTGCAGAACCTTCCCGTCGACGTTCACCGGCATATGCCTCGACTGGTACAACCGCCTCCCGAACGGAATCATTCGCTCGTTCGAGGAGTTCATACTTCTGTTCACAACAAAGTTCGCTTCCCAGAAACGGCGCCCCCTCCACCTCAAGGCCCTGATAGATGTCAGGCAGAAGGAGGGAGAAAGCCTGAGAGCTTTCTACGCCAGGTGGTCCAGGGTAGCAATGTCTGTCCGTGACCTTACCCCCGAAACAGCTGCCCATCACCTCATGGAGGCCACCAACAACATGGAGCTCAAACGGGCGTTAGCAAAGAGGCCCGTCACGCTGTCAACGGAGTTGGAGATGAAGATCGAAAAGGCGATCACATTGGAAGAGACCTTGGGGGCGGGATCCGTCAGGCGCTTCGAACCAGCGAGAATGCCGAGAGAAGAACAGGCACGTCGTCAGCCTCCAGCCACAATCCCACGAGACCAATTGCTACAGATGCACAGTGGCCCAAAGCGCGTCCCTCCCCCCCCCACCAGAGCAGGCGCAGCGCGGGCGATCGCCAGACAGGCGCACGCCTAACGCCTACACTCCCCTCAATGACTCCGTGAGGAATGTGTTCCATGTCCTTCGCGAGAAGGGTTACAAGCTCAATTGGCCTGCCCCGTTAAGATCCCAACCCTATATGCGCAATCCAAATACGCATTGTGAATTCCACAGAGCAACGGGTCACCAGACGGAAGACTGCCGAGAGCTAAGGTACGAAATAGAAGGCCTCGTACGGCGAGGGTTGCTAACCGAATTCACTCACGTGAAGAAAGAACAAGCTGAACCCCCTCAGCGCCCGCCGCCACCACCACCCCAAGCCGAATACGACGATGACACAGGCGCATACGTAGTGCGCAAGGAAATTGGGGTGGTGACGGTTGAAGGAGATCGTCCCCAGAAGAAAACAAAGCGGGAGCGCGCGACGGAGTGCGCGGCAGTCGACGCGCCGACAAGGTTCAACCTGAGCTTTGATGACACGGAATTCCCACAGGGAGTCCCGTCAGAGGAGCCGCTCATCATCACCGCGCTAATCGCCGCCTGCAAAACTCACCGCCTCCTGATAGATGGAGGTAGCGCGGCTGACATCCTCTTCCAGAGTACCATTGACAAAATGGACATCGATCCGCGTCTAATCAGGCGTGCGCAAGGCAACCTAGTTGGTTTCTCCGGAACCAAGGTCCCGGTAATTGGAGTGGTCACCCTCCCTGTGGTGATCGGCGACCAGGAGCCTCGCGTTTCCAAACAAGTAGAGTTCACGATCGTCAATTGCGAATCGGCGCACAACGGCATTCTAGGCCGCCCTTTCCTCGCAAAGTTCACGGCCCTCCCGTCGACGTGCCACCAGAAACTCAAGTTCCCATCAAATAGAGGAGTAGGAGAAGCACGGGGAACGACATGGGAAGATCGCGTTGTGGCTCGACAAACCAACATCGTCGACACAAGGGCGCAAGAACCCCGACCGGAGTCCATGGATTCCGATTTCGAGGTCGCGCTGGATCCCGCCGAGCCGACTAGGAAGATACGCATCTCCACTCACGTCAGTAATGACGCGATCGAGCCGCTCGTGGCGCTGCTGAAAGAGTACCAGGAACTATTCGCGTGGTGCACGGAGGACATGCCAGGAGTGCCCAGGGAGGTGGCCCAACATAGCTTGGCAGTCCCAGCCAACGCAGAGCCAAGGCAACAAGGGCGGAGGTCCTTCACGGGCGACAAACTGAAGGCGATAGAAGAAGAGGTGGCGCGCCTACTGGCAGCCGGGTTGATTCGACCCGTAAAGTATCCAAAGTGGCTGGCAAACGTGGTCTTGGTCAAGAAATCGTCAGGAGCCTGGCGGATGTGCGTCGACTACACCACAATAAACAAAGTATGCCCAGGAGACCCTTATCCCCTGCCACGTATCGACCAGCTGATCGACGCAACCGCCGACCATGAGACGTTGTCTTTTCTCAACATGTTCTCCGGATACCACCAAATCCCAATGTCGGTGGAAGATGAAGAAAAGACGGCGTTCATGACACCGTTCGGGAACTTCTGCTTCGTAGGGATGCCGTTCGGATTGAAGAACGCGGGCGCGACATACCAGAGAATGATTGACACGGTTTTCTCGCGACAAATCGGGCGGAATATCGAGGCGTACGTAGACGACCTCATTGTCAAAACCAAGGCGGGCAGGTCACATCTGGAGGACCTGCGCGAGACTTTCGAAGCCCTCCGCCAGCACAGCCTTCGCCTCAACCCACTCAAATGCGTCTTTGGAGCGGAAGCGGGGAAGTTCCTTGGGTTCATGATAACCAAGCGCGGCATAGAGGTCGACCCGACGCAAATCACCGCGGTCCAACAATTACGGGCGCCCCGGAACGCGTTGGAAATCCAATCTCTGAATGGCAAGATAGCGGCACTGGGGAGATTTATACCAAGATCCGCCGACAAGTGTGCGCCTTTCTTCCAAACACTCAAGAACGGAGCGCGCTTCGCATGGACGACAGAATGCGAAACAGCATTCCAAGAACTAAAGGCGTATCTTGTATCCCCTCCTGTACTGACTGCCCCCAAACTTAATGAAAAACTTTTCTTGTATCTCGCTGTGTCAACAAGGGCCGTGAGCGCGGTGCTGATATCTAGAAGAGATGGCAGAACCGAGCAACCAGTGTATTACACCTCGCGCACTCTAGTCAGCGCGGAAACAAGATACTCCTCGATCGAGAAGGCTGCCTTGGCACTAGTAAGCGCCTCCCAGAAGCTGCGCCCGTACTTCCAAGCGCATCATATCACCGTCCTGACAAACCTCCCACTAAAAAAGATACTAACTTCGATGGAAGTGTCGGGACGCATGGTCAAGTGGGCGGTCGAGTTGTCGGAATATGATATCCAATACGCGCCAAGACCAGCAATAAAGGCCCAAATCTTGGCGGACTTCATCGCAGAAGGGGTGACCCTCGAAACAACGCCGGAGGGCGTTTGGGAAGTCTACGTTGATGGAGCGGCGAGCAAACATGGCGCCGGAGCAGGAGTTGTGGTGCGCACGCCTTCTGGCGCGGTGCACGAAATCGCAATCAGGTTCCGGACGCTGAAAACAAATAATGCAGCAGAATATGAGGCCATCTTGGCAGGGATGACGGCCGCTCATGACTTGGGAGCGAGAACGATACGGGTCCTCTCCGACTCCTCCCTGGCGGTCAATCAGCTGAACGGTGCGTTTGATGCAAAGGAAGACGCGCTGGCGCACTACATGGAGCGTGTTAAGCAGAGAGCCACAACATTCGAAGCGGTAACATATGCGCAGATACCAAGAGAAGAGAATGCGCACGCCGACGCACTATCCAAGCTGGCAACAGCTACTGACTTTGAGTCCACGCGCCTCGTGTCCGTCCAAAAAGAAGAAGAAGCCTCCTCGGAGGTGGCCATCAACACAACCCAGCTTATGTCAAACGAAGACTGGAGACACCCGATTTTGAAGTACCTTCAAGATGGGGCAGTACCAGAAGACCCTAAGCAAGCTTGGACTCTAAGGCAAAAGGCGGCCCGTTGCACACTCATTGAGGGAGAGTTATATCGAAGGTCGTACTCGGGCGTCTACCTCAAATGCATTGGGCAAGAGGAGGCGCACAACTTAGTGCGTGAACTTCATGACGGGATGTGCGCGATGCATGCCGGGCCACGCAGCATGGAACGCACCATCCTCTTGCATGGATACTACTGGCCGCGAATTAAGAAGGATACGAAGAACTACGCAGATCAGTGCCACAAATGTCAAATCAACGCGCGCCAACATCACTTGCCAGCCACCGAGCTCCAGGGCAACCTAAGCCCATGGCCTTTCGCGCAGTGGGGAGTCGACCTCCTTGGACCTTTCCCAACTGCAAAAGGGAAGCGCAAATACATAATCGTGGCAGTAGACTACTTCACCAAGTGGATTGAGGCTGAGGCGCTGGCATCCATAACAGCGCAACAAGTAACGCGTTTCTTGCGCAACAACATTTTGTCGCGCTTTGGAGTCCCAAATGCACTCGTCTTCGACCATGGGAAACAATTCGACTGCGTGGAAGTGATAGACTTCTGCGACGGGGTAGGAACCATCGCAAGATTCGCGTCGGTGGCCTACCCTCAAGCCAATGGCCAGGCAGAATCCTCCAATAAAGCGATCTTGCACGGCCTACACACCCGCCTGAATGAGGCCAAGGGCAATTGGGCGGACGAGCTCAACACGGTGCTATGGGCGCATCGCACTACACACAAGGTGGCAACGGGCGAAACCCCTTTCGCCCTCACGTATGGCACTGACGCGGTAATCCCCATAGAAACGGCAACACCGACCTATCGAATCACCGGGTACAACGAGGAAGCAAACGACGAGGCGCGCCTATTAGAGCTTGAGTTGTCACAGGAAAGGCGAGAATTGGCATCCATCAGGCTAGCCGCAATGAAAGAGCAGGTGGCCAAGTACCACAACGCGAAACTGGTCCCACACAAGTTAATCCTTGGAGATCAAGTACTGCGGCGAAACTTCCGTCCCGATCCCAGACACGGGAAGCTCGCCTCAACATGGGAAGGTCCTTACCTAATCCGCGAAGTGGTCGGAGCCAACACATTCAAACTCAGCGAGCTGGGGGGCAACAAGATCCCAAGGACGTGGAACGCACAGAACTTAAGGAAATACCACCATGCAGATTAGCGTGTACCACGTTCGTAATAGCGCATTAGCGCAATAAACAAAAAGGACACGGTTCACAATAACAAAACTTAGCAATAGTCCAGCACTATCTGCGCTTGGTTCCACGGAACAAAACTTAGCAATAGTCCAGCACTATTCGCGCCCAACCAGTTCGAAAGAACAAAAAATCAGCAATAGTCCAGCACTATCTGCGCTTGGTTCCACGGAACAAAACTTAGCAATAGTCCAGCACTATTCGCGCCCAACCAGTTTGAAAGAACAAAAAATCAGCAATAGTCCAGCACTATCTGCGCTTCGTTCCACGGAACAAAACTTAGCAATAGTCCAGCACTATTCGCGCCCAACCAGTTCGAAAGAACAAAACTTAGCAATAGTCCAGCACTATTCGCGCCCAACCAGTTCGAAAGAACAAAAAATCAGCAATAGTCCAGCACTATCTGCGCTTGGTTCCACGGAACAAAACTTAGCAATAGTCCAGCACTATTCGCGCCAAGTCAGTCTTACGGAATGACAAATTAGAATAGTCCAGCACTATTCACGCCCATCCAGTTTCACGGTACCGCGCCATCGCGCCATTCAACAAGACGAAACAGACACGCGCGAACAGATAAGCACACTAGCAATTGAGCGTCGTCAAAAGATGTTGGATTTAATAAGTCGGGAGCACCATAAGTGTTCAACGCGCTCGGCTACATCAAAATAACTAACGACAGAAAGGATAAAGTCAAAAGCAAAAAACAAAATATAAAGAAAGGCGCGACTACACTTAGTCCGCCTGAGCATCACTAACATTCTTCTGCGCACCCATCAGGCCTGTCTTACGGCGCACCAAAGGTTGGGAATCCTCCTCATCAGTACTCGCACCGTCATCCTTCTTCTCGCCACCACTGGCGCCCTCGACCTTCTCCCTTTCCTGCTGCTGCTGCTGCTGCTCTTCTTCCTGACGCCCTTCCTCTTCCTCCTCTTCCTCCGACTCCGAATCCGACTCCAGCGGCCTTTTCTCGTTCAGCCACGTCCTCACATGCGCGACCATGGCACGAGTATCCCACTGGTAGCCAGGATTCTCCGGGCGCACCCTCTTGCCCACGGCAATCACAGCCTTAGTCATCGCATCAGCAATGATCTTCCCAAATGACAAGGAAGACTTGAACTGGCGGACAGCAACAGCTTGCGCTTCACGAACCGCCTCCGCCTTAGCCACATCATGAAGGCGCACCAAATCCCTCTTCTCCTTCTCAAACTCATCCCGAGCCCGCTTCAACTTGTCTGCGGCGTCGGACACCAGCTCCTTCTTCTCTTTCTCCTTCTCGTCCAGCAGACGCTTCCGCTCCACCTCAAACTCCGCCCGCAACTCAGCCCGGACGCGCTCCCTTGCGGTGTCCATCTGATCCGCCAGCTTGCTCTGCAGGACGCCGAGCTCCACTAGCGCGTCATTGGCTTTTGTGGTGGCCAACTCCGCGCGTCCTTCAGTGCCAGCAAGTCTCCCCTCCAGCTGCTCAATCCGAGACTCTTCGGATCTCAACTTCGCGCGCTCGCGTCCCCGCTCCTGTTGAGCGCGGAAAGTCGCCAGCAAGCCCTGCGAATACAGCGCGATAACACTTAGCAAAATTTCTGATAAAAAAAAAATGATGATAGTTCACACTCGGCAGAAAGTCTTACCGCGAAATGGATCTGAGCAAGGTCCATGAGCGGATCAGACTTTTCCATGCGGGACGGGATGCCCAAAAGGGGACCCACGGCCCGCAGCGCAACATTCGCCGACGCAACGTTACACGCGGCGCCCGTATGCAACCGCACGTCACGGAAGTAGTCGATGGCCCCCCCGACCATCTGCGGCAGCTGTTGCTGGACTCCAGCTCCAGACGAGCTACTGGCACCACCTCTACCGGCACCACCTCTGTCGGGACGAGCGGTGCTGGCTGCCCGCGGAGTATGCTCCGCAATCGCCAAAGGCACGCGCGTCGTCGCCGGTGCTGTTTGCACAGCCGGCTCCATAATGCGCACCGTCTTCGGCGCCTTCTCAGCAATGGACGGCTGCTCCGCCGTCTTCCTCTTCCCGCCCCTCTCCGAGGCAGCCTGCTTACCTTCCCTCGACTTCTTCCTCCCACCGCGAGGAGCCTTGATGACTTCATCAACAGACATCATGCTCGCCAAGCTAGAAAAGTCAACACCTGCGCCAATAAATGTTAAGAGGGCGGTTAATAAGAAAGAATACAAAACGAAAGGAACACAACTAACCATCGGCAAACAATTCGGCCAGGCAGGCCTCGCGGACCCCAGCCGAGTGTAGGTCAAACTTCTGAAGCAGGCACGCCTCATACTCCTGATCGAGCCCGGGGTACTTGCCCAGCTCCGACTCGTACGCATGCGTGCCACCCTTCATCCAAGTGGTTGGCTCCGCAACATACGCGCTCGCCCACTCCCCGGGCGTAGGCTTCACATAAAAGAAGCGCTCGAACCAGGTCTTCATAAGCCTGGGCGAGCCGTACACAAAGCCATCAGGCCTGTTATCACGCCGCTTGATGGAAAGACAATCACTCGTCTTGGTGGGCTCCTTGATCTTGTAAAATTTCCGGAACAACCCATAAGTGGGCGTGATCTTGAGCCGCTTGCACGCCGCTCGGAGGCAACTAGCGTGCATAATAACAGAGGGAGAGAGCCGCGCGATTGAGCAATTGAGCTTCTCATATAAGGCGCACAGCAGTGGGTCGATGGGAAATTTGAATCCCATCACCCAATACTCTGTGTAAACGCCGAACCAGCCCGGGGGGCAGTTCCCAACCATGCTGCGCACAGACGGTACGGCGTACTGCCAGCTGGGGGGCAATCCCAACCCACGCACAATCTCCTCCACATCCTCGCGCCCGTAAATTGATGCGTGGTCGGGCCCGCGGAGAAGATTATCATGTGGGGCTGGCTGATCGCCCCACATCTCGGCCCAATCCAGAACAGTGTAAACCGCGCCCACGCCTTGGAACCCTAGCCGGCTCACTGCTTCTGTCACGCGGACATGGTAAAGGGGCTCCGACTGCGTCTCTGACCCATCGCGCACCTCGGAGGTCGCCCCGCCAGATCTTCCGTCATGAGTACGCCGGATTATCAGGACCCCACTAGAGGCCGCCGGCCCACTACCCGACGGAACCATATCGGCGTTGGAAGACTCCTGAAACCCCGGTCGGAATCGACGTTGCCCGACGGCGACGCCGAAGCACCCTCGTCGTCACTAGCATCGTCGTCGTTGCTAACACCACCGCCGTCCCCGTCGTCCCCGTTGCCGGAATCGGCCGGGTCCGACTCAAGTCGGGTAGAAGTAGGTGAGAAAGAAAGAGGATTACCTTCTTCGCCCTGCACGACCTCGGTCTCATTGATGTTGGTGCTATCCATGGCAATACCTTGAGTAGCAGTGGCAAACGGCAGACTTGAGGTTGTAGAAGAAGAAGAGGAATCCTAGAAACAGAGAGATGGAAAAGCGAGAGAGCAAAGTAAGAAGAAGGAAGGATGGAAGAAAATTTCAGGAGCAGCCGAACATTTATAGGTGATGATGGGAAGTCGAAGGGGTTAAAGGTCATCGAAAATCGCAACCGTCAGAGGATTTCGAAATTCAAAAGGCCGCCAGAGCTAACCAATCACACACCGACACGTGGCAGACTCCAATCCCGAACAATCATGACGAGCATAGGCACTAGTCGTCGACGTCACTAGTGACGCGCAACGCCTGGGGGGCATGACACACCCGCAAAAGGGAAAAACCCCACCCCCAAAAAAAAACGCTCGAAGAAAACCTCGCGGAAATCGCGCACACAAAGCGACCGCAAGATTCCCCGTGAAGATCGCGCACGCAAAGCAACCGCGCACACAAAGCTCCCCGTATAGATCGCGCACGCAAAGCAACCGCGCCGTACCCCGCAACGCACAGGAGAGCCCCAATATAGTAGCGCGATCACAACGCTTCAGAGCGCACGAAACCTAGCCGGCCAAGTCCTCGCAAAACACGTGGATCCGAGTCAGCAGAGCGGAAATCACAACAGGAGGCGTTCGAGAAACACCCCCTGTGGGGGGCAATTGTTGGGCATGTGACTCGGATCACCCCCGCGCCAAAAGAGCATGTCAAACCGCGTGCCGCAACAGACACGGCGAGGGCGCGACACGTCCGACAGCGCCGAGACCTCACGCGCGGCAAGAGCAAGGCTATGCGCGCAAGTGGGAAGACAAGGCGGCAACCAGACTCAAGAGCCGGAGAGGGCGTCATTGTGTCTCCCGAGGGAAGGTCACGTCAAGACTTTTAGGTACAAATCATAGACAACCCTCTGACAAGTCCTAGGTTGGGGGATGGCCTAAATCCCTGACACATCAGTAGTCACGTCGTTGTACCATCTCGAAGTCCACCCACTCACCCACCACCATGTAGCCTATAAATATGGCATTTACTCCGGTGGGTGAGGGGATCGCATTTTTTCACCATTCTCTCTCTATAACAATTACTTCTCTTTCTAAAAGTTCGGACTCCGGTTCTCACTCAACTCTCTGATTCTTGTCTTCTTGATCAAACTCGACGTTCGCGTTTCTTCTTGACCCAAACTCTCACTCGAACCTCACTCCTACACTCAGTTAGGTTCAAACAGTATTTGCTCAATATCTAAATTCTATTACTTTATGTGCTAATTATCACAGCAGCTACATCAATGGTATTTGCTCAATTGCAAATCCTACATGGCAATCAATATGCAATTGCAAAGGGAATTGCACCAATGTAGTGGGCAATTGCAAATATGCAAGCTTGCATTAAATGAAAATAATTATAAAATCATTTAAACTCTCATATAAAATCATTGCTCGTGGGAATTGCACCATATAGGGAAAAAATATATTTTTCTCTATCTCTTGATTTATTTATTTTATAATTATAAAATCATTTAAACTCTCATATATGCAATTGCAAGTGAATTGCATTGATGTATGAGCAATGAAATAAAATTGAGTTGGATTGCATAAAGTTTGAAATGAAAATATAAAAATAATATGAAATTAGTTTTTCAATTTCATTGATGTGGATGCTCTCATAAATGCTCACAAAACTATTCACTTTGTATAAAACGGTCACAAACATTTAATTATGCACGTTTCTGGTTTCAGTAACATATGTTTGGACTAATAACAAAAGGGTAATTTTGTCCATCTCCATCCAAAAATCCATTGTTTCGCTCAAGTCAACAAGCCACGTTATTAAGATATTAATAAAAAATTAAGGTCCAAATCCAATTGAACTGGTAACCCAACCAAAAACCCTAATTCTATATCCACCCACCCGAGGTTATGTAAGGTCACACCGGCTCCCTCCTCCCCTCGCCCGCTCCATCCTAACAAAACCTAGAATAGACTCTAACATCCCATCCAGTACCCCCATCCCCAACCAATTCCAAATCCATCCATCACCAACCTTCCACCTTCCGTGTCGGTCTGGAGGTGAAGGCCATAAGAGAAGATTGCCTTCCCGGTAAGGAAGAGAGCAAAAAGACGCTGTCATCTATCTCGACCAATTTCCCGAGGCATTGGTTGCAAAAAAAAAAAACTATTTTTAGAGTTTGATACGAACACTAAGCCAAACAATTAAAATAATAATACTCTCATAATAAGACATAAGCATCACTCTGTCTGTTGGAGGCCTTATTCCTGGCAAAATAAGATTCTGAATAGCCTTTGGCTAGGAAAGCACAGTCAGACTAGTGTCGCGCCCAAAGCACCAAGACAGCTTATTCCACTATAACTGTAAAGAGTCAATACCTCTTATGGCGGAAAAGTAATAAAGTAAAGTGCTAACGTGCAGCTCCCATTTCGAATCAAAGAGAAAGACTAAGAGAAGACTATGCTACAAACCCTAGCTGGTACCAAAGCCAAGGGAAAGCATTTGAACAATAGGAATGAAAGAAGAGCTTAATTTACAAGATTCCGTATTGGAAGCGGGTTGGATATCCGATCTCCCACTGACGTAGGAATGGAAATCAACATGTTTTATCATAGGCCCCTCCTTATCTTATCCACACAGACAAGGGGTTAGACTTTGAGCTTTATGACAATGTAGTCAAAAGCGTGTTTCTACGTAGAAGCGTTTTGGTGATCTAGAAGCGTAAAATCATAAGTTTTTAAGCATTAAAGCGCAGCTTTTAACTACATTAGTTATAAAAACTGTGATTATGCGTAGAAGCATCTTGGTGAAATCGTAAAAGCGTAAGATTTTAAGATTTAAAGCACGACTTTGAGTCTTTGACTACATTACTTTTGGATATCGCGCCACACACTTCATATGGGAATGGGAATGGATCCCACCTCCCAAACATCCAAAGCCCACCACACCCACCACCACTAAGATCGTCAATGGGATCCTCCGACGAAAAAATCCAATGCCAGTAGTTCACCCTTCATGTAATTACTTGTCCATCCTCCCTTAGCCGGAACCGGAGGGAGCATTCCTCAATTTCCTTCTCTTTAGCCTCCAGTATCCTCCATTTCTCCTCCAACACTGCTTCAACGCAGCATCTCCCGACCGCCGCCTTCTCCTCACGTTTTTCTGGTCCTCCTTCTTCACGAGGAGCTCGAACGCCGCCTCCCTCACGTCGACTTCCGCCGACTTCCGATTCACCTACTCGACTTCCTTCTCCAGATCCTTCTTCTTCCTCTCGACTTCCTCGATCCCTTCCTCCACCTTCTTTTCCGCTAGCCGCTGCCATAGAGCGCGCTTGGAGGGTGGTGGCGGTGGAGTCGAGCTGTGCTGCGAAGGAGGAAAAACTGTTGCGCACCTCATCGATCGTATCCCCAAGGAGAGGTTGCATTGCCGGCCAATCGCCGCTGCCATCACCTTGTTCTGACACTAAAACTCCGACGTTTCTATTCATCAAAGCACGACACGTGCTCCGCTGACAAGGCGAGAGGCAAGGAAAAAAAGAGAGAGCATTTCTCTTTTCCTGGCTCTTTCTACTGTCTGTTATCTCTCACCCGTGATTCACTGTGTTGAGCGTCTTAGAGCGACTCTCAGGAGGCGGCTAATGGCATTGTGTTCAATCATCATGGACTCGTTCGGATAGGACGAGCTGATTGTGCTTGATGCTACTTCGTTTGATTTGATTGAAAGATAGCTTTCAATTTTTACTGCTTTTAGTTCAAGTGTCTCAGATCCTTTGTTGTGTGGCTCCTTCTGGGTTTTATGCTCTTCTTGTTGTATCTCTGAAGTACAGATTGAGCATCCAGGTGTTTGAGTTTGTCTGTGTTTGTTCTGATTTTGGTTTGCTTTACTGGTTCTCTTGTAATCAATCATTTAAAGTGCAATGCAAGTAATTCCTTTGTAAAAAAAAATACTTTCTGGCAAGGATGTGAAATGAGTTTGGCTACAATTGGTTTATACGTTTATATTAGTTATATTATGGAAAAACATGTAAAAAGTAGAAAATCATTAATGCTAAATGAAGCATATGTGAAGACAATCTCTCTAAAATTTACATCTATATTTAAATAAAATACAACATTTCAAACAAAATAAAAAATTCTTATATTTCAATACAACATTGACGTTTATATTTGAATTCAACAAATAATGTCAACATTTAACATTCAAATTTGAGAAAGAAATCAAAAACTATTTTTTATAAATTAAAATCACAAAAACGACGTCATTTTGTTCCGATGTCAAACACGATTATCACGATCATACCAGGACGTTCCAGTCAGGGGAGGACCTATGTGTTGCTAAGGGGTGTCGTCCGACACCCCTTTGTCCGAAAATTTTGTGAAGAACCTATATTTTTTTTGTACAAAAAATTTTAATACGAGATTTTCGACACCGCTTTAATAATTATAGCTGATACTCGTTTATTAAGCGACACCACTATTCAACAATCCTTGGTCCGCCACTGATTACAGTCGACATTTGTAACTGGAACTAGTTGAACTTAGTTGTACGACAAGCTTGCCATCGACTTGACAACCATTGTTTCTAGTATGGTGGGAGAGACAATGTGTAGGTGAAGATCGACAATTCTTCTTTTCCCCGACAAATTGATTAGCATTGGTTGGCGGTTCAATTCATGAAAAAATCGTTCGAAACTTGACTCGATTACTAATGAGTCGAATCTTATCTAAATCTTATACGACTTACGAGATTCGTGAGCCAGTTTGATCCAGTAATTTGTTGAACTTAACTTGTGAGTTGGTTCATTTTCAGCTTATTATGAACTAGCTTTATTGATGACAAGGTTATAGGCGACGTCGAATTTTTTATGCTGAACATTGGGATCGGTCGACGACCACCTTTCAGCTCGAACTACTTTCGTGGTGTCAGCTCCAATCGTCTCCTGCAAAAAAAGGTATGTCTATCGATCTAGGAGGGACACTCTCTAACACTCAAGTTAGTGAGTGGTTCTAGTAAAGAGGAATATAATATCAAAAAGAAGCAGGAGGAAGGGAGTTGTATGTGAATATCTTCACTAATTATAGCGGGAGTTTAGGAGGCTATGCATGAGAATTTTGATTACCTAATTATAACTTTAATGCAACGAGAGAATGATTATCTAGTTACTTCTACTCCTAAAACTCATACGAAAATACTAATATGGATTCTTATTCACGTAATAAACTGAAAGACTACGTACATATTTATAGAAAAACCAGAAAAATCTTATCACTTACCAATCCAACAAGAACACGATAACTTACTCTTAAAGAAACTAGGGGTGGGCAACGGGACGGGATACCCATCCCGTTTTAAACGGGTACCCAGACCCATTTGGAGACCAAAGTCCATCCCATATCCCAAACCCATATGGGAAACGGATACCCATTACCCGTACGAGACGGATAACGGGTACTCATACTACCCATAAATACCCAAAGTTTAAACCACTAAAATTTTAACAAAAGTTTAAACTTAACTTGTATTTGCTTAACAATCACAAGACACAAAATACATCCCAATCACAAATACTTGGTTTGCAAATTACACATTCATGAACAGTCACAACACATAGAAATAAATCATTCCAAGCACCAAATTATCAAAAAAGAAGTTTCATTCAACACAACCAAATGGGAGGCATGCTGCTACTTTCTGCAAACTGCTGCTGCTGCAGTTCTTCCTTCTCCAGGCTGCTGCTGATGCCGTTCTCCCTTCTGCAGGCTGTTGCTGCCATTCTCTCTTCTGCAGCTGCAACTGTCCTTCACTTGCTGCTGTCCAGCAAAGAAGAATAATTAGGAGCAATATTGTGATGATCCAAGTTCCTTAATTAAGTACACAATGATCCCAGGTTGTAAATGGACACTCGTTGCTTCATTTCAAACACATCCCAACTCTCTCTACTAATTCACCAAATATGTCAGTGAAAGAGTGAAAGGGTAAGGGCCCAAATGGAATTGAAATTGAAAGGGTAAGGGCCGAAATGGCCAATGGGTTTTAAATTGGGCTGGGCTGAACTAAATTTATGCATTTGTATTGAATGAGTATAATGTATACCCATATTACCCAAACGGGTATTCGCGGGTAACCCACGGGTACCCATATTAGGAATGTACAATCCCAAGTCCCATCTGTTTATAATATTACGGGTAATATGGGTATCCGTAACCCTTAAAAATGGGACGGGTACAGGTATACCCAAATACCCGTTTCCCGTTGCCCACCCCTGAAAGAAACTACAATATGATTCCTAAACAAGGACTAAATGAACTTATAATTAACTAAGGACAACACAAATAATAATAATAATAATAATAAACTTTCCAAAGCCCACCCATGAGAGTGATCATCAGCATGACATTAATATCCCTCTCTCCTGAATTTTTTTTTATTTTTTCCCCTTTAATCTTTAGAGGACGATTTCTCTCTCGTTTTAAGTCGAAATTTAAATTTTTTTGCACAGATAAATCAGATTAAATGTACTCTTTAAAATAATATCCACTTTGATATATTTTTAGTACAAAAAAAATTGAATAATTTTTTACCAGTCATTACCATATGGTATGCTCATATTTAATACCATATGGTAAGAAAGCGTACTATGATGGTATGAACATACCAATATTGTAAGAAGGTTGAATACATGATAATAGGAGTATACTAACTGTCATGTACGACTTTCATCATTGTTTACCACAAGTTACCACCCACATACCAATACCATAGTGGTAAAGTATGGTAATTTTTTGTCCAGTATTTTTTTCACCTAGAAATTTGTACTAACTGTCATGTACGACTTTCATCATTGTTTACCACAAGTTACCACCCACATACCAATACCATAGTGGTAAAGTATGGTAATTTTTTGTCCAGTATTTTTTTCACCTAGAAATTTGTAGATCTAATAGATCATGATGAACTCGTTCCTTCTGAGCAAACGTTTTCAAAACGACTTAAAAACGAAGAAGTTACCATATGGTAAGTAGTTGGTAAAAAAAAGTTTCTCGAAATATATTGAAAAGTGATTTCATTTTGTAGAGCACAACGAACTCATTCCATGTGTGCAAAAAAAAATTGAAATCCGAGTTAGAATGAAGAAGATAAGAGTCGATTATGAAAACTAGGGAAAATAAAATGTCTTTAGATTATGAAAACTAGGGAAAATAAAATGTCTTTAATTGACAACCCTTAGATCTGAATTTTCTGAGCCCACTTAGATCTAAAAGTCCATATTTATTTACTTATAGGTTAGTAATCATTGGTTACTCACCCTATCCTAAGCCAACTTTGTGACTAGTGAGTCAGCGTGAGTATCTACTTATTAACGGATTGATGTGTAAGTTATGAGATGGCTTTTAAATTATAAACAACTTTATTAGATTATATATTTTACAATTTATTTTTGTTTAAGACTTTGATTACGTGATCAAATATATCTAATTCGTAATTTGAAACATGCATTTTTTTTTACTTTCGGTTTGGTTTAGGGATTGTAATCCCTTTTGTGTCTCGTTTTGTTGTTATGGTTATTATCTCGATCAAATGTGGCTAGAAGTACGAGGGTCGTTGATGTTCTCGATCTCATCGAAAGCAAAGGAGAAACCCAACGATGAGAGACTCGATCTTCTCGGTTAAGATTTTGTGAGTTTATTTTTACTTTCTAGTTTTATGGAAAAAGGTTCTTCTTTCAGTTTCTTTGTTTGCTTTTTTGGATTTTGACTATGCACAAGGACGAGAAGAAGAACAAAGAAGAAAAGAGAGAGAAGAGAGATTATGTGAATTAAAAAAGTAATCAAAGTCACACTTTTTGTTTTCTTTCCGAATCGGAGGACGGATTACATAGTCACTTTTCCCCTCCTTTACCCCAACTTTCTATGTTATCTTTCCTTCCCCTCATTTTCCTTCCTAAAAAAAAGAGTGTTAGGGTACATGAGTATTCCTTCTTCCTCCTTCCTCCTTCCTCTTTTACCACTTTCACCATCGTACACCTCCACAGGGTCCTCGTCATGACCACTTCCCTTGTCTTGGCAGGACTCTCCTGCTTTGCATTGTTGCTCCTCGTTGCCTTCGCGCTCCACTACACATAGTCGACATCGTCGGATTCCTATCCCACAACAAAAAAAAAAACACTATTGATCAATCAAAATGATCCCTTAAATTAATGTTTAGAGTGGCAATAATTTGATGGGTGGTGAAATATGTTGCAAATATACTAAAGAGTATTAGAGAATTGTACATTAATCAATTTATAGTAATGTGAACTATTACATGAAATAACATCTGATCTTATTTCCATTGTTTATTCGGGCCAATCAATTTGAATTGACTTAGTGGCGTGTCATTTGGGTTACAGATTATTGAGTTACATCATGCAAGTTGCAACCAATCAGGTGGATTTTGAATAATGTGTTTAATTAGTCAATTTGGGTTACACTCAGGTTACGAGTCAAGTTGAACGAACAACTTACTCCGATTAGGTTCTGTTTTGACACCAAGCAGTAACATATTAGTTGAGATGACAAATCCGTTATCAGTGGATACCCGAAGTCTCGTATTCTTCCACAAAGTTAACAAGAAAGACTAGATAACTGATCTCCACATCTCATACCTCCTAACTAGGCATAGCTAAGCTAGCTACGTATACACACACACACACATCATACCACACTCCCTAGTTCTTCTGCCGCTTGATCTTCTGTCCTTCGGTCAAATTCCCAAGCTGCAATGGCGATTTGTTGCCAGAAATTGTAGCAACACCATACCTTTGGCTCTTTATAACAACACCCGTGGCAAGCAAGCAACTTCTTGTATGCCCCAATAGAGTCTCCAGAACATGGAGATGGTCACTGATCTTCTGGTTCAAGACACTCGGATCAAGCCCTAATCCAGCCACACGTTGTGACATAGCTTTCAAGGATTCAAGATGCTTGTTCAGGGCCTCGTACTGCAGAAGGAAGGAATTATCAAGTTTCAGAAATTTGGGTTGTTGAAAGGAAGAAGGATTATATTACAAGGAAAAGAAAAGAGGAAAGGAAAAGATATGTTTAGTTACTTGGGATTCAAGTAAGTTCTTTCCGTCCTCAAAGATTCTTGTTTTCTCCAAGTGTTTCGATAGGAGTAGATTTGGTGGGAAGCTGCGAACTTGCTTGAATGCCAAACTGAATCTAATGGCCTCCATATGCATGTGCTTCTTAATTAGGCTCTGGATAAGTCCTGAAGGAAAAATCAAGATGACGGTAAGGAACCAAAATTAGGAACGTCCACAGAGGTGGAAAGCAAAAGCACTAAGCGTTTGATAATGCCAAGAGAAGTGAAAAATGAAAACATACCAGGTATCCATTTTGCAAGTCCAAGGGAACGGCATAACTCAGGAGCCCTTTCATGGTGAGCAATCACGCTAGCCAGTTCCAACATATCCTCCGCTTTAAAATGAGAGCCAACTCCAAATACAGCCAAAAACAAGAAGAAAGCTATGATATCCATTGAACAATGAGCCTCCAGTCTTAACTTCCCTCTCCAAGCAACAGCCAGTTCAATGGATGCTTCTTTCACCTCAGGACTTACATTTGCAGGGACTCCCATCAACCTTTCCAGCATAACAACTCGATTCCTGACCACAGTTTGGTCATACCTCTTAGCACCAATCTGGGAAATTGACTGTTTTAACTGGTCAAATATCATCTTTGCTGGGTCTGATGACTGAAGTGCAGTAGAGACCTCATCGTCAGTCAAATCAGGTGGCGATGGCTCTTCTAGGGCGGGATCTGGAGGATTGCTTTCACAGGACATGACCCCTACAGTAAACAGCAGCGATGTGTGTCAGACCACTTGAGGAATACTTGAACAAAAGGGAACATAAGAACGATCAGAACACAATTCCAGAAGGAAAAAAAAAACATGGATGTTTCACTTTTATTGAAAGTCATATCACTGTCAAACACCAATTTAAATCCACCTATAACTTTGACACAAGAATACACACCCTGAAGAGTGATGATCATCTAAGATAAGAAGGCCAAGGAAACATCTAAAGAGTAGAGCGTACCGTATATATTTTCCACAGTCCCAGCTTGCTTTCGGATTCTCTGCTCTTCTAACAAGCTGCTTAGTTCCTTCTCTTTCGCTTCTAGTTCTGTAAATCTTTCATCAATCAGTTTTTCTTTTGAACCCAATTGTTCTTCTCTCAATCTAAACAACTCAGCTTTTTTCTGAAGCTCCGTCCTTTGCATTTCAACTGCTTCAGCATGTTTTTCCACATGCTTTCTTCTGTCTGCAAGCTTGTTTCGGCATTCAAACAGTTTTGTCATTATAGTATAGAGCTCGCCCAGCTTCAACTCAAGCTTACTGCAACATGAATTCATCTGTTCCCCAGCCATTTCAACGCTCTTACTATTTGACTCAAGAGCAAGGGTAAAGTCTTCAACCAATGCTTGGATAGAAATTTTCTGCTCTTTCAGTGATTCCAGCTCTGTGCTGCGTCTGTCTATCTTTGATTGAAGTAACTTCTGCAATTTATCTTTCACTTTAAGTACTTTGTCTCGACTTTTTATTGAAGACTCGATAGCACTTAGTGCAGCCTCTTTCAGTTCAATTGACTTCAGCAGCGAACTCAAGTCCTTCTCTTTGAAAGAAATCAGCTTGCAATGCTCTGCCAGGGCTGTTTCCAAGTAACCCAGTAGCTCCTGATTAGACTGAAGCTGCCCTCCACATTCTTGCACCTCGAGCCCAGAATCCAAGTCCCTCTCCTTGATTTGAAACTCCCCTTCCTCCATAGTCAGCTGATTCTCCTTCAAATCATGTTCAGCGTTCCATTTCATTACCATGTTCCTTATCTCGCCCAACTCTCTCTCTTTTCTCTGGAGCTCAGAATTGCAACTTGAAAGCAAATCCATAGTTCTTTCTACTTCCTTCTGCCTACAATCAAGCTCCTTCGACTGCTCCTCTACATACTTTTGCAATGAACCGAATTCTTCCTCCTTCTCAGAAACCTTCTCCCTAAGCTGCTCCAATACCCTTTCTAGTGAACTAAATAGCTTCTGTTTTGCCTCCAGTTCGCCTGTAGATGCTTTCACCCTATGTTGAACAGAATCTAAGTCCAATACATTAACCTGAAGCTCTTCAGCCACAATAGCCAGCTGTATCTGCTTCAATTCATGGCCAGTGTTGCATTCTGTGATCATGTGCCTTACCGCAGTCAACTCTTTCTCTTTTTCCTGAAGCTCAATAGCCAGCTGTTTCTGCTTCAATTCATGGCCAGTGTTGCATTCTGTGATCATGTGCCTTACTGCAGTCAACTCTTTCTCTTTTTCATGAAGCTCAAACCTACAACCTGAAAGTAAATCCTCTACTCTACTTATTTCATTCTGTCTTAACTCAAGCTCCTTGGAGCGTTCCTCAAGAGAGTTGCACAATGAACCTAAGTCTCTTTGTTTCCTACAAACTTCCTCTCTCAGCTCATCCAATGTACTTTCTGTGGAACTCAATAGTTTCTGTTTGGCCTCCAGTCCTGCTGTAAATTCTTCCAACCTCTGTTGAACAGAACCCATTTCCGCCACCTTATGCTGAAGCTTCAGAGCCACCAGGTCGAGCTCCTCCTCCTTCGATTTATGCTTAGCGTTACATTCTATGATCGAGTTCCTTGCTTCAGATAATTCTCTCTCTTTTGCCTTAAGCTCGGAGCTACAAATAGATAGCAATTTCGTCATTTTCTCTATTTCATTCCGCCTTGATTCAAGTTCCTTCGACTGTTCCTCAAAGGACTTCTGCAAGGAGCACAATTCTCTCTCTTTACCACAAATTTCCTCCCTCAGCCCAGCCAGTTTACTTTCTGCCGCACCCAATAGCTTCTCTTTACCCTCAAATTCCTCTCTACATTCTTCCAGCCTATGTTCCAAACAACCCATGCCCCTCTCCTTATCCTGAAGTGCCTTATCCGCCGCAAGTAACTGACTTTCTTTCAATTCATATTCAGCATTATACTCAATAATCGATCTCCTTAACTCAGTCAACTCTTCCTCTTTTGCCCGGATCTCAGTACAAGAACTCAAAAGCAAATTCGCCACTCTCTTCAACAGCTTCTGCTTACCCTCAAGTTCCTCTCCACATTCTACCAACTGCTTCTCTTTCACTTCATGTTCAGTATAACACTTAGCAATCAACCTCCTTATCTCACCCAACTCTTCCCTTTTCGTTTGAAGCTCCTTGGACTCTTCCTCTACAGCCTTCTGCGCTGAATCCCTTTGTCCTTCTCTCTCACAAACCTCCCTGCGAAGCTCATCCAATGCCTTTTGTAAAAACCCTAGCTCCCTCTCTTTACCCTCAAGCTCAGCCTTACAATCCTCAACTCTATGTTTAATATACCCTAAATCCCTCTCCTTCCCCTGAAGCTCCCTGTTCTTCAAACCCAGCTTAGAATCACTGTCCTCAATCTGTTTTTTCAGCAAACCCAAGTCCTCTTCCCTCCTCTGAAACTCTCTGTTCTTCGAACCCAGCCCAGAATCGCACTCGGAAAACTGTTTTTTAAGCAAACCCAGTTCCCCTTCCTTCACTCCAACCTCGTCGAGAAACCCTAGAGCCATTTCCAACTTAACCTCAACCTCGATTTCTCGGGCCTCAATGCTTCTCCAAGCTTCCTCCACTTCCGTAGCTTGCATGGCAAGTTGTCGCGCGTGTTGGAGTAAACTCTCCCTTATCGACCCGTACTGTATGTCTAGATCCTTCCATTGTAGAGAGAGCGAGAGGATGGAGGAAGATTTCGCCTGGAACTCGTCGATCAAGCTGATAAAACTCCCTTGCTTCGCCTCGGCCAGCTTCAAATCGTTCATCACCTTCTCCATTCTTCAGAAGAAACACATCAAACCAGGTCGGAGATTTCTATAGAACTGCCAAAAATGAAAACCAGTGCACCAAGGATTGTAAAATGGAATCGGTACCCGAAAAATATTACTATGTAAGTAGGATAAATATAAGGGCAAATACAATATATTATCCACAACTATTAACAAACGGGAAATTATATCCATAATTATCGAAATACAAAATAATAGCCAACTGTTAAGTCTCCGTTAACACTTCCGTTAGATGATGGTGAATTTGCAGATGCTATGCTGACGTGGCAGTCAACACAAATGCCACATAAGCAGGTCAACCTTTTAACTTATTAATTAATATATTATTAGGGGAAAAAATAAAAAATAAATCCCCCGATGGGGAACGCGAAAGGAGACATCCCCTTCTTACTCCTCACCTTCTCGTCCCTTCTCAATTCCCCCTTCTGGTTTCAAGGAGAATCAAGGAAGATCGACCGCAGCAGCGACGTCGACAGCTTCCCTGAGCAGCTGAAGAGTCACCAGCTTCCGCCTCCTGCCGCCCACCAGATCGAAACCTTCGAAGAAAGGATCTGTCTCCCGCCACCCGCACAAAGCTCCACCGTTGCCTCCTCGCCATCTTCGCCTGGATCTAAAACGAGATCTGTCTCCTCCATCTCTACCTTTCTCAGATAGAAAAATAGCCACGAGCAATGTAAACGTCAGAAAAGGAATAGTCCCCGGTTAGGGATTTTGGGTACAAGTTAGAGCAACCGATATCGAGAATTTATCGGAGGCAGGGAGAGATGTGGGTTACCTGAGCGAGTGGACTCCATCGTTTTCCACACGGTCTCCGCCGCAGTCCAATCGCCGTCCCTGCCACCGGATTCCCCAAACCCATCACTCTAGCAACCCCGCTTCCACGCTCTGTCTTCCTCCACCCTGCAGTGAACTCTGGTCTTCGTTTCTCTGCCAATTACTTACTCCGGAGTTCTTCTCCTCCTTGGACTTCCATCCGCGATGTTGATTCCCCCACCGATGAATCGCCGCCAATCGGAGAGGACTCTGCTCTATTCCAATTGGAGAATCAAAAGCTCTCATCTTCGATCGCCTCAGCCACCCCCGACGCCGTCGGGGGAACGCGAACGGCCGCAGGCTCGCCGACGGGTCGGGTTTCGGTGAAGAGGAGTAGTAGTTCTGCGGGCTGCTCTGTGCTGTGCCGAACGAATAGTCCTCGAAATGACCTCTGCAAGATCTGGTGCTCATCTTCGTCAGTGCCGATGGAGTCGGCGAAACCTGGAAATTGGATTGTGCGATGGAGTCGGAGGGGATTGTGCAATAGGGGGGAAATTCTTTCCAGCGGAGGGGATTGAGAAAAAATAGGTTTTCTCATTTTTTTAATTTTTTTTAATAATAATGATTATTTTAATATATTATTATTTTAATATTTTCTGACGTGGAATGGTGATGTGGCAGTCTCCGTTATAAAATTTAACGGAGACACAGACAGTTAGCCATTTCATGATTCGCAATAATAGTTGGGGCTATTATTTTGTATTTCGATAGTTATGGATATAATTTCCCGTTTGTTAATAGTTGTGGATAATATATTGTATTTGCCCTAAATATAATTTAATAATTGAACCTTTTATTTTAAATAAAATAATAGTCAAATTTTTTTAAAACAATTTAATAACTAAACTATTAACTTTTCATTCAATAGTTGGTTGACGGTAACGTAGCAAAATATTAAGAGGGTTACTATTTGCCGCCCGGGTAATTACTATTTGCCGCCCGTAAAAAACACTAAAAATACAATTTTGCCCTCCAAATTTTTCTTTATATTCTATTCGCTGAAATGATTTTTTAAACAACATACACACTACCAGAGTCCCGACCACCAACCCCCCACAAACACCACAGCCAGATTCACGGCCACCGGACGGCAGCCTAAGTCGCCGACCACCGGACCAATCTCGTCAGCATAATTCGCCGGGTACTGGACGGCAGCCGTACCCTATCGTCGGACCAGCGAAGCAAGTAAACCCCACTGACTTCCTGGATTCTTTTGCCCGTTCGCTCGCCGTCGTCGGACCCCGACCGCTCGCCGTCGTCGGACCCCGTCGAGCGGACGGGGCCCGTCGCCGGGGACCGGATGCATCGGAGTCGGCAGTGTTATATTTTTCTTTTAATTTGAGATAGGTTATTATTTCTAGAGCTAATAATTTATATTTACTTTATTGCTTTTATTTCTATTTTACATAGTTAAATTCATATGTAGTTTGAATTAAGCGATTGTATTTTGATGTAGCGCTAATTAGTTTCTTACTGTCAAATTATCGTTATTTTGTAGAGTTAATTAAATTATTGCATGTAGTTTAATTTTGTAGAGTCAATTGAAGCACAATTAGTTTAATTAAGCGATTGTGTTTTGTTGTAGCGCTAATTAGTTTATTGTGTTTAGATATAATTCGTAGAGCTAAAGAAGTTTAATAATTTATATTTAAATAATTTTCTTATCGTCAAATTATCATTATTTTTTAGAGTTAATTAAATTATTGCATTTAGTTTAATTTTGTAGAGTCAATTGAAGTACAATTAGTTTAATTAAGTGATTGTGTTTTGTTGTAGCGCAAATTGGTTTATTGTGTTTAGATTTAATTTATAGAGCTAATTTGGTTTAATAATTTATATTTAAATTATCATTATTTTTTAGACTTAATTAAATTATTGCATTTAGTTTAATTTTGTAGAATCATATAATTTGTACATTTCTAACGAGTTGTAAAATCATAATTGCAGGTGGACATGGCTTACAATGTTGAACTAATTAGTGATTACACAGACCATTTTCTCAATCACGTCCGATATGACAATTTCGAAGATGCTGTAACACTGACCAAAAACATCGCGATGTCTCTTGGTTTCTTTCTAACTAAGGGATCGATGAAGCCACGTGAATTGAGCAACAAAAGAGTATTGGGTATCTGTTATATGTATTGCGACAGATGCAGTAGGGAGAGGAAGTCATACAAGCCGGATCCTTCAAAAGGATCGGGATGCATGTTCAAGATTAAAATCAAAGAACTACTGGTTAATCCAGATGCTCTTTATGGACCTTCATTCTGGGAGATACAAGGAGTGACGGAGCAAGGAACCAGTTTAAGGCGAGGGTATCACAATCATGAGAAGATGCTTTATCCCAAGGGTCACAGTCAAATGAATAAATTGAGTCAGGAGGATAAAGAATCTCCGAGGGAGATGAGAGATGCTGGGGTACCTCCGTCGCAACAGAAGCAGACAATAAACAAGTAGAAGGGTGACAAAGAGCATCACACCCAAAGGCAGATGTATAACCTCGGGTCCAAGTCTAGGAAAGACGAGATGGGCGAGATGAATGCAATGCAGTATGCATTGCTAGCAGTTGAACGTGAGAATTATCATACAGAGGTTGTGAAGGACGATGACGACGTGCTGACACATCTTTTTTTTGCCCATCCAACTTCCATCCAGATGTTGAAGGCTTGGCCGTACGTGATTCTGATCGACTCAACGTATAAGACCAATGCATATAAATGGCCGTGGGTGGAGGTCGTAGGTGCTACTCCAGTTGGGAAGAATTTCAACATCTGTTGTGCTCTCATGAAGGATGAGACAAAAGAGTCGTATATGTGGCTGTTGCAGTGCATACAACAATTGCTCCATCCACGCGTGCCCACTGTCATCATCACCGACCACGAAGGTGGACTACTTGCTACGGTTCCTGTGGTCTTCCCCCGCATTTGCTATGTGTTTGGCACATCAACACCAATGTGCAGAAGAAGTGTTTGGAAATATTTGGGAAGGACATGATGGATTTGGTCAACGAGGCGTACGACCAATATTGGTGTCCTATGCTTTATTCTTGGTCAGAGCAAGGTATGTTGGCCGCGTTTGGCCGCTTTAGGACAAGATGGGGCAATTACGAACCACGTCTGTTGCAATACATACAGGGAGTGTGGTGGCAACATCGAGAAAAGTGGGCTGTTTGTCATACCAAAAATGTGTTTCATCTAGGAAATACGAGCACAAACAGGGTTGAGTCGTCACATTCCGCTTTGAAAACTTTCCTCCACAACTCGCGGGGATCTATGGACACTGTATGGAAAGGAAACCACCGCTATATTACTAACCAACTCGGGGAGGTTAGGATGATGTTGGAAAACTCTAGACAGAAAACCCTTTCAGCATCCGGTGGTACACCATTCACATACTTGAGAAGGAAGGTCAGTATGCAGGCAATTATATTAATGAAGGAGGCTGAAGAAGAATTGGCTACCCGCTTGGAAAAAAATGAGAACTCCCGATTTGCATGTCATTTCTCTGTGACACACGGCTTGAGGTGTGGATGTCAAGTTATGGATGGCAGAGCGCGGGACATAGAGATATATCCCGGTGATATTCATATATATTGGCGGACACTGTCATACGAGCATCCACCCAATGCTCAGGAGTACGTTCCCCAGGAGGAGGAGGCTAGATGTCACCTTCAGGAGTTGGTTGATGAGGCTGTACGCAGAGGACCAGAGGCAACGAAAAAAGCAACAAAGAACGTGTTTCGCGGTCTCCACCCGGCGGAGGACAACATTCACGAGCCAGAAGTGAACGAATTTAGAAAGGGACGCCCAGCCAAAAAATCAACTGGAAGAACTAAAGGGTGGTGGGAAAAGATACTGCGAGGCAAGAAGAAAGCATGAAAAAGAAGTCGGGAAGCAGAACGTCGGGGTCTACAAAGTCGACCAGTACCAAGTCCACGGGGACTCAGACAGACGAGTACCCGTCAGACGACCATGCAGCGGAGGAGTGTGATGATCCAGAAGAAAACAACAAATACAACTGTCCTGACACAGGTAAAATTTAAATTTTTCATAAGTGTAGTTATTTATATTAATATTTTACGTCGAATTTGTGCTGATTATCTATTTCCTTCACAGATATCCCTGGACCCAGCAGCCCCCATTCTGATTATGCACACATGGAACTGCTTCCTGTCTTCATTCGGCCGCTTATCATTGCCATCCACGACCCGGTGCCAGACGGTCATTGTGGGTTTCGTGCACTTAGTTTTGCACTATATGGTAATCAAGAAGGGTTCCCAGAGGTGAGGCGACGACTTGCTGAAGAAATGCATGAGCACGATTGGCGATACGCACCCATCTACGGTGAAGGCATCAATGATGCAATCAGACGCATTGACATCACTACTACAGCACCAACGAATCAACATCATTGGATGATGGGTGTGGATCTATTCGTATTTGCCACACTATTTAATTTGGCTGTTGTCATGTACAGCTCTATCCTCTACCCAACTCCATGTGCGTACTACTGTACCATTCTGCCAGTGGACAACATATCTGGGGCAACCCACCCTAGAGGAGTCATTGTTCTACATTTAGTCCAGGATCTTTGGATCAACCTCTCTTTCCCGGCGGACAAGATACCAATGCCCCCTTTACATGGCATGTGGCCAGGCGGTCACCAAGAAAGCGTGGATGGATGGGAGACATATTTCGCGCCGTTTAGTCAAATGTGGTTCGATCTTGGGGGTGCGACGCATAGCTTTCCATCACGCAAAAAGATGGTTCCAAAGAAATAAATTTGTACTCGTCTTCAATTTAAATAAATGGTAATGAACGTCTTCAATTTAAATAAATTGTAATGAAGTTTGTTTATGTCACATGGAAGCATGATATAATAAAAACATCCGAAGTACAACATAAACCACATAAGTCATAATCAGATACAACAAATAACATAAGTCATAGTCCCAAAACAACAAATAAGCAACTGAACACCACATAACATAAGTCGTAGTAGAACACATAAGTCAGCTCGTCTAAAAACAACAGATAACACTCATACATATGACATAATAATCATACAACTACTGTGGAGGTGGTAGAAAACCCGACTTCCTCCTAAGCTCGGGCCACATGTTCCCAACTCCATGACATAAGTCGTAGTACTCGTTGGCGCTAGCCATCCACTCCTCCCTACTCCCCTGTGCAGCATCCATCACGGGAGATATCTCAATCCACATCTCGCGTGACAACTGTAAACAAAAACCATACAATTTAAATACATCTTAGTTACAATCAATTTTTTTTTAACTTAATACAAATAATTTCAAATATGATTGTACTAACCGTATCAGCATCCGAGATGTCGTGAACAGGTCGACTGTCACTCAGTATATGTGGGTGCTAGTGCCTAATGTACCACCCCATGTAATCCTCAGCAAACTCCCATGGCCTACGTCGTATCGGAGTAGAAAAAAGGTCTAGATGCACACTATGCGCCCCCAAGTTGTTCCAATACGAATCATAAACAGAAGGTAGCTAAGAGAGTATCCAAGCGTGGAAGCAGTTCGACGCACAACAAGCGGACGCTCCGGGGGATACGGTACACTCTGCACGTAGCCTAACTGTCGGAGGCACCTAGTGGGATCATAATATTCTGCTATCTCTGCAAATCTGAGCAGGCCCTGATACAAGGTACGTCTCGCCGTCAGATGAGGACGCTGACCATACGGAGTCCAACAAACTGACTGAGGGGTCAAACTATCAATCGTCTGCCGATAATAAGCCAGCATCTGTGCATCCCTCTTCTTACTCGACCGGGGTGCTGTACCGCGCCACCTGAATGCTCCTGCTTGCCCCTGCTCCAGCTCTCGTGGCTCCAACCGACTAGGCCTCAAAGTAGTAAAGTGGTCGTAAATCCAACATTGTAGTAAAGTCAGACAACCCGCCACTCCCTTAGCCTCTGCCCGGGAGGCAATACCAAGCTGCCTGTACAGATAAGCAAGTGCTCCTGCCCCCCACGCGTACTCTCCTAGCATATCCGGCCTCTTCACAAACAAGTTGACAACAGCAGAAACGCGGTCCTTACTCTTATCTACGAACAGTGTGGACCCAAGCAGCAAAAGAAGATAACACTGAGCCTCTCTAGCTGGCGGACCAGACTGCTGCAAATGAGTCAAAGCTCCCACACCCAACAAACCAAATCCTCTGTACCACCTAGACAGACTAGCAACCTTGCCAACCTGCGCCCCGTACTCATCCTCGTCACGATCTAATCCCAGTAGTGCTCAGATGTCAGCCTCCAGTGCACACTTCTCCAACTGCCTCGGATCCACTAACATCGCCTCTCCCTCAACCGCAAGCCCAAGAATGTGTGCCACGTCGTGAAGGAGGATCTTCATCTCTCCAAACGGCATGTGGAAGGTGTTGGTATCCGGCTACCACCTCTCCACAAATGCCGAGATGAGAGCAGGGTCCAACTCGCTCTGGAAGGTGATATCAACGAGGTGAGCAAAGCCCGATGTCTCTATGGTAGTCCTAGCGTTATCATCTGCTATCTTATAACCGCCGAGAACGTGGCAAAGGGTCGAACTCCTATCGTAGCAAGTGATCACCCCTCTATCAGCCTCTCCCGTGTACAGACGGTGGGCAACATGCCCAAGAAAGCTACGGAGCAAACTCGGATCGCTCGGCCCTCCAGGACACGGTCCTCTAGGCTCCCAGGCCTCTCCCACATCAACAGTACCACTCTGGCCCTCACCAGGCTGTGGAGCTCTATAGAAACGCCCCATATGGTCTCTATAGATCCCAGTAACAGCATGAACCCCAGTAACGACATTTGACGATCCGTTGGGGGCACCTCTGTCTCTTATCGGACTGACTCGTGGAATCCGATATTCAACAACATCCGACTCATACTCCTCCGACTCGTCGTCAATCTCGTTTGAAGGCTCAAACGGCGAAGTATGATGATCAATACTGGGACCAGCTCCACTACCAGCCATACTAGGCAACTGAAAATCAAACTGAGGGAAACCGTCTGCCCTAAATCTCATCGGTGTCACCTATGGCTGTGGCTGTGGCTCATCTCTATCATTTGGGTCCTTATTTCACACACTAGCGCTAATGTTGAGCAATTACTTGTTGTTTCATAGAGTAATTATGATACATACAATTTGTTATCTACTTAATATTTCGTTTGATGTTATCTACTTAATTTAACTAGATAGTTACTTTACTTACTACGATAGGTAGTTATTTAAATATTTATTTCAACTTACTCATTACTTAACTAAAACATCATAGATAATTATTTCAAATTAAAAATTATTTACAATTTATTTAATCCAATAATTATTTAGAGATTTTATCTATTAGAATATTCAATAATTATCAATTAATCTGTTATAATAAATTATTAGATTAGCAATTTTTTCATAGTCATAATTTATCAATTACTAATTATGATACATACAACTTGGTTATCTAATTAATTTAACTAGATAGTTACTTTACTAAATACGATAGATAGTTATTCAAGTAATTATTTCAACTTACCCAATTAATAAACTAACACATTATATAATTAATTAACAATTATATACTAATTAATCAACTATCAATATTAAACTAATTAATATACTAACATTTGTATTTAAAATAAATCTAATAAATATTTCTGTAAACCGAACCATTCAAACTGATTCAGAAACCCAATCAGACCGGTCCGACCAAACCGGGCGGGCGGGGTCCGACCAGACCACGCGGACGGGGTCCTCTCCGGCCACGCGGACAGGGTCCGCTCCGACCAGTCGGACCGCGTCCGCTCCGGCCAGTCGGACCGCTGCTAAAAAAAAATAAAATACCTGCGGCGCGGGGCTCGGCGGCGGCGGCTTCTGCTCGCGGTTCTTCTGGGCAGTGGTCGCCAGCGGCGGCGGCGGGAGGACTGGTCGGCAGGAGGGAGGTCTTCTCGTCGGCGGCATGGGGGCGGCGGAGGTGGCGGACCGGCGGAGGTGGCTGGCCGGCGGTGAGGGTGGGATAGGCAGCAGGTGAGGGTTTTGGGAGGTGAAGGTTTGGAGGGGTAGGGTTAGGTTGGGATAGGGATAGGGTTTTAAAATGAGGCGGGGGCAATTTCGTCATATTTTTCCTAACTATGGGCGGCAAATAATAAAACTACGGGCGACAAATAGCGATTCATAATATTAAGTGAGCTGGAAGATTTTTCTTAAGTGGCAATAAGTTAAACATTTGACTTGCCACATGGCAATTACATTCTTTTTATAAATTAACTTTTTTAGAAGGTTAAAATCATTAAAAAAAAAAAGATAGCTTTCATCTGTTTTCTATCTCTAGCCTATTAGGCTAATCCCTTCCATCTCTATCCTCCGCGAAACCCAGTCAGTCTCCATCTTGCTCCTCAATCTTCCAGCAGTAGCAGATTCCCAGTTTGTATTGATTTCCACCAGATGAATACGATAAACTTTCCCCTAAAACAACAGTTGAATGTCATTTCTGACTTCCCTCAACCAAAAGTTCCACCGCGCCATTCCCAAATCCAAAATCCATATGAAACAACCATACGCTGCGGAATATCGCTTCCCTTGACCAAAAGCTCCACCACCACCTCAGATCCCGAATTCCATCTGAAACAACGAGTCGAATTCCATCCCGAATTTCGCATTTGAAACTGCCTCCGTCCCTATTCGTATGACCATGTACCCACTAACAGAGCTGACCAAGAGATCGAGTTTCATATCTGAGTTTTACACCGCCGTCGGATTAGCGATGAGGACGACTCATGATTGGCGAAATATGGGTTGGATAGCTTCGATTGAGAGAGGGCGATGTCCCCTCTGCAGCAAATCTTCTCCAGCCGCAGCAATCAACGGCGGATCCGCCACTGCCATGATGGGAAGAACAAAAATCGGTTGTGGGATCTGGCACATTGAGCGAAACTGGACTGGGATCGGAGACCCTGCAACCGCACATTCCTCTCCTACAGCCAAAACTATTTTTTGGTCATATACTTCCCCCTGGCCAAAATTTGTAGTCGCTTCCATGGTCAGAGGCTTCTCTGTCACTGTCAACCGACGATTTCAGTCGAAGACCAAGGAGTTCAACGGAAGTTGGGATTTCTGCATTCCCGGTGGAGTCTCGTTGGAGATAGGGGTGGGCAATGGGACGGGATGGGATACCCGTCCCGTTTGAAACGGGTACCCAATCCCATTTGGAAAGCAATCTCCATCCCATGTCCCAAACCCGTACGGGTTAACGGGTACCCATTACCCGTACGGGAGGGATAACGGGTACCCATACTACCCGTAAATACCAGTTCAATTTCGAGTATCAGAAGATCCCTCCAAAAAGAAAATTTTACTATTCGAACCTGATATGCTTCTCTTCCTGTGCATTGTGATCTTGATCCTAGGTATGAGATAAATATTAGAACCTGCTCTTCGTTGCATATATCCTCCACAGCTCAAAAATGGGGATGATTGTCAACAACAAATGGGATTAGTAGCAGCAGAGTTATCTTGGTAGTGGACAATGGTGGGTTGGTGGCGTTCATATATTTGTTTCCCCTCTGTAAGGATGCGACTGCGACATATATTTTGGACTAAACGAGTATTAACGGGTAACCCGTGGGTACCCAAAGTAGTGATTCTTGATCCAAGTCCCATCTTGTAAAAATAAATACGGGTATTTGGGTACCCGTAACCCTTAAAAAACGGGACAGGTACGGGTATACCCAAAAACCCGTTTTCCGTTGCCCACCCCTAATTGGAGAAGACCTAGCGGCGAATGGAAGCATGGGGATTTCCATTTTTCTTAAATTTTATAATTATAATTTAATTATATGTATCATTATTATTTAATAATTTGATAATAATTCAACAAAACTATTAAGAAAAAAATATAGGCTGACGTGTACACATATTTGCCACGTCAGAGTCAACTAACACTTGATCAGATGGGTGCAGATTTCCGTCAAAAAAAAAAAAACACTTGATCAGATGGAAAGTTAACAGTTTGTCTATTAAATTTTTTTCGAAAAGGTTTGGCTATTATTTTGTTTAAAATGAAAGGTCTGGCTATTACATTGTATTTACCCTATATTTTATATTAAAACTATAGTTTAAGTTTAGCTATATTTCAATCATTTTTAATTTTTATTACTAAAATCACATTTAGACTCCAATAATATGTTTTCTAAATCGAATCGCTAATACAAAACAGTTTTACAACACACTATACACCACTCGTTTGTAGTTAGAAGAGAGGAAATCAAAGCATGCGAGGAAGAGATACTTACTTTTCTTTTCGTTTCAATTTTTTGTTTACAAGTTTTGGGTATTAATTATCTCTACTGGTATGACTCAGTTTCGAATCAGCAGAGGTTAGGGATGGGCATTGGTTCGGTTCGGTTTAAACCGAACCAAAATGGTGCATACCGGGTTTCCGACTCCCTCCCAAAGGTCAAACCGAGTTCGAACTGAAATATAATTCGGTTCGATTTGGCCGAACCGAGTTATATTTCGGTTCGGACCGTTTCAAGATCCCAACCCGAAATATCATCACCTAGTGTCCTAACAACAGCGCTTCCTTGTTTACTTCATTTTCCCCCATTTTCATATCCTACCACCAACGCCACCACCCACCAATTCCTCTCTCTGCTCTCTCCCTGACTTCCCTCTCCATTCTCCCCTTGATCTCCCATTCCCCCAATTCTTACCCTACCATCGTTTTCTCTCCCTTTCTCTCAGACTTTCCCAACTCGACCGAGGACCATCGTCTCATCTCCCCGACACCCCGATTCCCCAATCCCGTCCGTCGTCTCGATTCCCCAATCTCCCCAAGCTCGACGAGAATAAGATCTCGAAGATCGGGAGGGTCGAGAACCAGAATAGGTGGTCACCTAGTCGGAACTTCAATATCCTATCAGATCTAGAACCCTCAAGGCCTCAACGAGGTCTGCCGCATGCAACGCCGATCTTCTTCACCATCGTCGTTGGTGGCACCGCCTGCATGTACTTGTCGGCGAAACGTTGAAGGGGAGGCAGGTTGGAGATGGCCGCTCAAGTCGCCACTGGATTTGATGAAGCGAGGTTGTAGCAACAGGCTGCAGCCATCCAGGAGCGAGGTGGTGAAGCAAAGTCGGCGGTCGGAGAGGGTTGTTGGCTGTTGGAGTTAGGGTTTTGATTGAGCTAAGTGAGTTGGGTTTTGTTTGGGCTTAGAGAGTTACGTTGTTAGGGGTTTCATTTGGGCTTAGAGAGTTGGGAAAATAGGGATATTTTTGGGCTTATGTAATGCATTTCGGTTTTTCGGTCGGGAATTCGGAACCTCGGTTTGGTTGAAAGAACTCTGGTTTCCGAACTATTCAGATTTCTCTTTCGAATTCCGAACTGAACAGTAGTATTTTGGTTTCAAATCGGTTCGGTCCGGTTCGGGTTTACCTAACCGGATGCCCATTCCTCTCCTGCCGCCGCAACTATTCTTCGTTCATATTATCAGTTGTGGGATATGGCACATTGAGCGAAACTGGACTGGGATCGGAGCCCCTGCAACCGCCCATTCCTCTCCTACCGCCGCAACTATTCTTCGTTCATATACTTCACCCTAGACAAAATTTGGAGTTGTCGCTGCGGTCAGAGGCTTCTCTGTCACTATCAACCGACGATTTCAGTCGAAGACCAAGGCGTTCAAATGGAAGTTGATTTTCTGCATTCCCAGTGGAGTCTCGTTGGAGAAGACCTAGCGGCGAATGGAAGCATGGGGATTTCCATTTATCATAATTTTATAATTATAATTTAATTATTTATATCATTATTATTTAATAATTTGATAATAATTCAACAAAACTATAAAGAAAAAAATATAGGCTGACGTGTACACATATTTGCCACGTCAGAGTCAACTAACATTTGACCAGATGGAAAATTAACGGTTTGGCTATTAAATTGTTTTCGAAAAGGGTTGGCTATTATTTTGTTTAAAATGAAAGGTTTGGCTATTACATTGTATTTACTTTATATTTTATATTGAAATTATGGTTTAAGTTTAACTATATTTCAATCATTTTTAATGTTTATTACTAAAATCACATTTAGACTCCAATAATATGTTTTCTAAATCGAATCACTAATACAAAACAGTTTTACAAACACTATACACCACTCGTTTGTAGTTAGAAGAGAGGAAATCAAAGCAGGCGAGAAAGAGATACTTGCTTTTTCTAGAATTTCAATTTTTTGTTTATATTAATTATCTTTGATGGTATGACTCAATTTCGAATCAGTAGAGGTATCAATGGAGAGAGAGGAAGGAAGGATTGTCTTTTCCAGGTGAAGAATCATTTCCCGAAATTGCAATTGATTAGAGAGAATATTTACATTTTACATCATGGTTGTCATGTTAGTGGCATGTCAGTTGCTTAAATTAGGCTTAATCTGTATTGGTCATGAAACTGATAAAAATATCATCAGTATAATTTTTTATGGTGAATATCAGTCAAACCCGAGAATTCTGAGTGGTCTAATCGAAATGCTTAATTTCGAATTTATAGACGTTCACGATGGAGGACTACAAAGGTATAGATCAAGGTTGTCAAACCGGTTTAAGTCATTGAGCCGGTCAAGTAAGGGGTTTGAGGTTTATTGACCCGATCAAGGTCCGATCGGTTTGAACCATTTTATACGCTTTCTTAATATATATAAAATGAGGTAGTAATTAAAAAAATTTAATAACTGAAATGAAATTTATTTTACATACATCTATTAAAAACTTATTTCGCACAAATTAAAACCTACCTAATCTCTATGATCCACCAACCATCTCTCTTCGTTCTCCCCCCTCCTCCCTTCCTTCTCTTTTCTTCTCACTCTTAAGGGGTCAGACATGGGCTTTCTGGAGGCCATTTTGAAGCCCAGCTTAGATCGGACCGGGTCCAATCAGGGGTCGATAGAGGTTTAACAACCTTGGTATAGATAGAGGGGAATGACATGAGTAGCTGGGTTGGACCAAAAGGAAAATAAACAATGAGTTTACTTTCAAGAATGTCAAATCATTTGAGGTTTGATTAATACGATTACATATTTATATGTTAAGTATGTTAGAACCAGTGTTAAGCCTAATCAGTCGGTCTAACCTATAAAACAGGGATCCGCACCCGGCCACCAATTCGACTCGTACCAAGTAAAAAATCCAAGGATTGAAATACAGTACCGTAGCGGCAGTTCGACCAGAAAATACTGTATCGTACCAGTGGTATTTAGCGGTATTTAAGCGGTTGAACCACGATTAATTCACTATTTTAGCATAAAATACCCTACCACTGACTTTTCCGGTACAACCTCCGGTACCGTATTTCAATTCTTGAAAAAATCACCTATTTTGAAACGATCGGCAAATCAACGATTCAAATGGTTAACTACTCAAACTGTTCAACCGTTAAACAGGTTCTCAGCTCCAATCGCTCAATTCATTGAAAATAATTTAGGGGTCGTTTGGAAGTTGCGTATGTTAAATCGTTGTATTGTTATGAATCATTATGATATAAATGCATGCATTGATACAATAAATGCATTTTGAAATTACATTGTTTGGTTGTTGAGATTATAATTTATGAATTGATTGTTATAAAGTTACTTTATAAGGAAATGTCATATTTGTCCTCCACTTTTAATATAAAACAAAAAGAACTATGGACATAATTGGAAAAAGTAAATGTGCTCAATTATTAAACCAACAATCACAACAATCTCAATTTTTACTTGAGATTGTACAATCCCTCATTTTTGTTGATTGTTGGTGGGACCCACACAAAACAATACATACATTGTTTTGCAACTTGACCCTTCCAAACGTTGTGTTGTGGACAATGCATGTATTTAACAAATACAACACTAACAATCGCAACTTCCAAACGACCCCTTAATCACTGGTGCGCCTGAGGTCAAGGTTGGATTGAAAAGAAATTTTGTCCTATATTGTTGTTTGGGTTCCACGCCGGAGAATTGAAAATGAAAAGTAATTAATGTTTACAATTACACTTTATAGCAACGGGATGGATATGGTGACAACCCCTCTAGATACCATTAGTTCTATTATCTTTTTTTCTTTTTTAAATTGATAGATGAGATTGGACCAATGACAATTTTGAACGAAAAATATGAACGCATGAGATTACTTAACCCCTAATAAGTAATAACTCTATATCTACATCTACTCCCTCTAACCCTAACAAATTACTCGTCTTCCTCTCTCCCTGTCGCCTTCCCCCCTCCCTCCCTCCCTCCCTAACAAATTGGAAATGAAAAGTAATTAATGTTTACGGTTTATTCACTCAAATTATATAAATCTTTCATGTTTGCCATCCGAATTACTTTTCTTTCTTATTTTTCACTAACTTTACGAATCGTTTCATCGTTAGTCATCGGTCGTTACATTCCGTTAAATTTGTCCTACGTGGTAGTTAACTATAAAGTTTGACCGTTAACTAGTGACGTGAAAATTAAGAAATAAATTTATTTTTCCACCTCATCATTTCATATATGATTTATCATATTACTTATTTAATAAAAAATAATTAATAGGATGAACCGGAGCAGGGCGCATTGCTTCGCCCGCCAATGAGGCTCCGACTCTGGTGCCGGCGACGGCGTTTCTCCGGTAATGTCGCCATCTCGTATCCCTCACCACGCTCGCTCTTCCTGTACTTCCTCCAGCCTCTCAGTTGTCCAAGGAGGAAACGACGAGGACTTAGATGTAGGTTTACTTAGTTCATAGGTTTAATTGTAATTTGATTATATTGTAACTACTGTATAGGTATTTAGTATTTAGTATATATAGATGGAGATGTAATGGATATTGTAACTTTTGATTTCCAATTAATAAAAATCTGCCTGATGGCTTCCCTAAACGACATGGTATCATAGGGTGAACTTCACCTTTCTTGTTTTCTTTGACTGCTAGTCATTTACTTTCTTGTTTCTCGAGGATTCCAGGAGAAGTGAACAGCTCGTTCCTTTCTCTCTCCTCTGCTTCTCGATCTTTCTTTGATCGATCCGATCCAGTTTCCGCTTCCTCTGTTGATTCTTCGATTCGTTCCTCTGCGACGATCGATTTTCCGTTCGTTTTCTTTGCGGCGATCATCGATTCGGTCTTCGCCGACGGTTGTGCTTTCGTCACAGTCAGTTCTTTCGCGATTCTCAGATCTAGATCGATGGCGTCTTTCTCCGCTGTCAACACAACGTTTTGCTCGTCGTCTTCTGGTCCTGCGTCGGGTGCTCCTTCGGTTAGCGCGATGGCTGGTGGTGCGGCATCTGTTGGAGCGTCGCTGTCACCGGCGCATCCGTTCTTCGTCGCCAATGGCGATCTCTCTGCTCAACAGCTTGTGACGGTGTTGCTATCTGGCTCCAACTACCACAGCTGGGCCCGGTCGATGCGGATGGGGTTGCATGCCAGAAACAAGCTCCCGCTGATCGATTCTGGTTCGCCGGTCCCATCGTTAGATGATCCTCTCTGGAGTGCTTGGGATCTGGCTAATGTTCTTGTGCTTGGATGGATTCAGCGTCAGTCACACCAGAAATTGCACAGAGCATTCTATGGTTCAACACAGCTGTGGAAGCTTGCGAGGACCTTCGAGAGCGCTTCAGTGAAGGTAATGAGATCCGGATTTCGGATATCTATGATGAGATTGCTGCTCTCAAGCAAGGTTCGATGTCCATCAGTGCTTATTTTACCAAGTTTCGAATCCTTTGGGAAGAATTCTTGATTCTTAGGCCTCTCCCTGTATGCACCTGTAATCCTAAGTGTGCTTGTTCTGCTTCGTCAATTCCACGGGAGTATGTGCGTAGGGATCAGGTTATTAGATTCCTGAAAGGATTGAACAAGAGTTTTGCTCATATCAAGTCTCAACTACTGTTGAATGATCCACTGCCATCGATTAATAAGGTGTTTTCTACCCTAGCTCAGCATGAACGGCAGTCTGGTTTGTAACACCCTTCCACCATTGACACGTCACTAGCAATAATTTCTTATACCGAATAAAAACATGTGGAGAGTTCAGTTCCGCCATCCACCTCACGACAACCGACTTTTTTCTTCTATCACGATCCCTTTGAATCTGGGAAACAAATATTGACGGGGGTGAGACGTCACTCAATGAGTAAACAATAACCTAATACAAACATTAATACCAAAATAGTAACGAGTGATGTTGTACCCCGAAGTACTTCTCCTATCATCCATGACACATTCATATCACTTACCATACTGTAACAACCGACAAGACATAGTCATTTTCAAGCATGGTCTCACAACACATGTCATATACCACATCACAGATAGATCACGGCACACGAGATTTCATTCGATAACACATACATCTATTCATTTCATCAAGCACTCCAATATCATATCAATGTAGTAAACTCATAGAAAACCATCACATAACTATATCATCCACATGCACATTTTGTATATCAGATCATAGAAAGTCATTACATAATCTCATCATAGGAAATCTTTATACAAGGATTCAATCACATCACAGTTAGGTTGATTCAGTGGCTCTTACTTCATTAGCTTGTCAAATCATACACTCTTCCAAGATATAGGAATAGGGATTACCACTGGTTCTAATAAAACCTTTCACCGCGGAACGTATCTCAGCCCTGTGCCATTATACCACTGTGGGACGTACCCAGCCCATTCTCATCATATCACATACCACCGCGGAACGAATCACCGTCCGGTGTCATCATACCATGTTCTCCCTTTTCCCATATCTTGTGTTGAGTGTATAACAAGGCAAGCATTATGTTTGGTTTAGGTGACCATGCAATAACATTTCCATTTAAGGCCAATCAATTCCCCTTTCATATACAGATAATATACTTTTAACCATCTTCTAACCTTTCTCATTCATGTGCCTTATAGGCCATTTCCATATTCTAATCATGCACTTTCGTTCTAGGCAAGGTATCTTGCCTATCATTTCACTTTAGCACCTCAAATGTTACTCCCTGTTTCATGTACTCGATATCTCATTTTATATCACATCGTCATAGCCCATATATCATACCGAAAACCATCATGCAATATATTATACAATACATGTCACATACCAACATGATCATTCAAGTAAGTATGCACACATACAAGTCATTATCCATTCTCATACAAACAATACTATGATATCACACGAATCAAACGATACTAACTTACCTTGTACTCGAGTCACTTCATGAACCGAATACTATAGTCGTATTAATATAAGCATTAGGTTAAGATTTACTCACTACTTTGATGTTACACTACGATTACCCTGCCTCGTGAGGATTCGCCGGCTTGCTCCTTTCCTTTAAGGAATTTAATTACGGATGATTTAGTACCATTAGTAATTTATCACACAAGGAGACCAAGAAATCCAGTACAATTATTCATCAAACCAAAACACATAAATCCCACATAAAATCCTCTAACCTCTTCTTTATTACACAAACTCGTGATCACATCAATTTAAATGTACCTATTTCTACCCCATCCTTCTCACACGCTGCTCCCTGTTAAAACTAATCAAATCCCCCTTTTTAATTAATCAAATCCCATACTCACTTTTCTCAAACACAAACGGATCCATATATATGTACATGCATTTACTTAAGTTTACACCCCATGATATCACTTCTACACCCACACAAATCGGGATCGGTTCCCATAAACGAGTCATGCAATGAAAGCTTAATTTTCCCACCCAAAGGTTGGGTGCTTTCTCTCGTAGAACAATAACACTCAACTACTCTAAACATGCACACCAACTTAAACATACAAGTAATTATCTATGTGTGCATACAAGTATATATATATATATATATATATGGCAAAGGCTAGCGTACGCCCGGGCGTACCTTAATCTACCGTACGCCCGTTGAGTTTTGCTATTTAGACAATGAATTAACCGGAGTTTTTGGCATGATACTATACCCTAACCTCTAATAGATAAACCTCAGTCCCTAATTCACTAATCCAAAGCATAATATTCATTTAATCTTGAAATGAAAATCGAAGGTCTTGATTTGCCAAAATTATTGTCGATTTACTTTTCAAGATTAAACGAATCTCATGAGTTGAGTTAGAAAATTAGGGACTGGGGTTTATCCATTAGAGGTTAGGGTATAATATCATGCCAAAAACTCCGGTTAATTCATGATCTAAATAGCAAAACTCAACGGGCGTAAGGTAGATTAAGGTACGCCCGGGCGTACGCTAGCCTGAACCATATATATATATATATATATATATATATATATATATATATATATAGGGGAGTTCTACGGTACCCAGAGTGAAATCCGGGGTACCGTATACCTTGAGTAAGAAAACGCTATCCAAAACTTGAATTGACTGATCTTTCGGACATGATACTATACTCTAACCCTTAAAGATCAAAATCTAGGTCTTAATTCTCTAAATCTTATACCCCAAGATCAATTTAATTAGAAACAATAATCGACGGTTATGATTCGTCCAAATATAGGCAAAAAAATCAATGCACCATCTTAGAGTTTATAGTTTATGATTTAGATAATTAGGACCTAGGGTTCACTCATTTAGGGTTAGGGTATAGTATCATGCCCAAAAACCCTGCTAATTCGAGGTCTAGATAGCGTTTTCATACTCAGGGTATGCGGTACCCCGGATTTCACCCGGGGTACCGTAGAAGGCACCATATATATATATATATATATATATATATATATATACCCTGAGTACGAAAACGCTATTTAGACCTCGAATTAGCAGGAATTTTGGGCATGATGCTATACCCTAACCCTTAATGAGTGAACGCTAGGTCCTAGTTATCTAAATCATAAACTATAAACCAAAAGATGGTGCATTGATTTTTTTGCCTATATTTGGACAAATCATAACCGTCGATTATTATTTCTAACTAAATTGATCTTGGGGTATAAGCTTAAGTGAATTAAGACCTATATTTTGATCTTTATGGATTAGAGTATAGTATCATGTCCGAAAGATCAGTCAATTCAAGTTCTAGATAGCGTTTTTTTACTCAAGGTATGTGGTACCCCGGATTTTACCCGGGGTACCGTAGAACTCGTCATATATATATATATGGCAAAGGCTAGCGTACGTCCGGGCGTACGCTAGCCTACCGTACGCCCCATTGAGTTTTGCTATTTAGACAAAGAATTAATCTGAGTTTGGGACATGATACTATACCCTACCCCCTAATGGGTGAATCCCAGTCCCCAATTCACTAACCCAAAGCATGAGATTCGTTTAATCTTAAAAATGAAAATCAACGATCTGATTCATCAAAATTTTCATTGGTTTTCATTTTAAGATTAAACAAACCTCATGGTTTGATACTATACTCTAACCCTTAAAGATCAAAATCTAGGTCTTAATTCTCTGAATCTTATACCCAAGATCAATTTAATTAGAAACAATAATCGACGGTTATGATTCGTCCAAATATAGGCAAAAATATCAATGCACTATCTTAAGGTTTATAGTTTATGATTTAGATAATTAGGACCTAGGGTTCACTCATTAAGGGTTAGGGTATAGTATCATGCCCAAAAATTATGCTAATTCGAGGTCTAGATAGCGTTTTCATACTTAAGGTATACGGTACCCCGGATTTCACCCGGGGTACCGTAGAAGGCACCATACGCCCCATTGAGTTTTGCTATTTAGACAAAGAATTAATCTGAGTTTGGGACATGATACTATACCCTACCCCCTAATGGGTGAATCCCAGTCCCCAATTCACTAACCCAAAGCATGAGATTCGTTTAATCTTAAAAATGAAAATCAACGATTCTGATTCATCAAAATTTTCATTGGTTTTCATTTTAAGATTAAACGAACCTCATGGTTTGGGTTAGAAAATTAGGGACTGGAGTTCACCCATTAGAGGTTAGGTATAGTATCATGCCCCAAACTCCAGATGATCTGACCGTTAGATTTGCATGGATTAGCTTCGACCAATCTCAACGGTACTTCGGTGCACTCACAAAAATGAGTGCGTTAAATGCACCCATTTCAAAAACTAGTCTTCAGGTTTTAATTTGTAGAATTAGTGTAATATGATGATATAACATGTGATAACAACTAATTAATTGATTATCCTAATCCCTAGACCTCCAATTTTGAATTTTATTCCTAAACCCCAAATTGTAAACCCTAACCCTAAATCTTTAAATCCTTCAAATTAAAGTAAATCTTGAATGGTTTTTGTGCAAATTCATGTGCTTTATTGTTCATCACATCATAAGTGATGATTGACATCATTTTGACATGAATTGCATGTTTAAAATAACGGTTAAGAAGCGAGTGCATTAAATGCACCCAATAAAGTGAGTGCACTGAAAACGGCAAGACGCCATCCAATTTACCTGAAGCAATGCGTTGCTTGGTAACGGTGGTCTTGGAGAGGATAGTTTTTTCCATGAACATGATTCCTGGTTGGTTTGATGGAATAAATGGAACAACCCATTTGTGAAGCCATGTAACGTTTGGAATGGTGGTTTGGATTTTGTGATAATGGTAATGCTCTGCCATGACAAATTTGCCGCCATGCCCACTCATAAAGCAATGCAATGCATGGAAAAGGTGTCGTAATCACTATAAATAGTGATTGGCGAGACACACATAAAAAATTCATTCTCTTTTTCCTATTCAACTTCTAAGTATGCTTTAGCGTTCTTGAGTCTGGAACTTAAAGTGGTGATAATTTTATCCTACGAAGAAAGTTCATGTAACTCAAGGTTTTGTAGAGAGTGAAAATATTTTTTACGAAAAGTGAACGTGGTTCACGACTCTATCATAATCCTGGTCACCCGGTCTCGGACTATCGTACGTGTGCCCTCGTCCCAAAAGTTCCAACAATCGTAAAGAATAATTTCTGGTACGATCAATGGCTCGAGCCGCTCTTTACAAGAAATTAGTTACGATCTATAGAATTATGAGAATGTTCGATGATGAAATTTTCATCAATGGCAGTAGAAGATGGGTTTTCTTCGTACTATTATCATGGTGTATTCCATATCCGGAAGGTAACTTGGAAGAGTGATGATTCGAAGATGAGGAAGATGGAAAATGCTTCGTATTATGGAGAAATAGAAGAATGAAAATTTCCTTTGGGTAGGTCACATACTCAATTGTTAATTTGTCTAATTCTCTATTTGACGTATATGAAGTCCTAGACAAATTTGGATTTGTCTAGTGGTTTGATGGTGTGGTTTTGTCCAAGTGATATATGTTAGACCATAAAGACAAAATGTATATACAATTTATGATGATTCTGGTAATAGAGTCATCATACATTTGTATGTATATGACATGTTTATCTTTGGTACTAATAAAAGATAAGTGAACTTTGATAAAAAGTTGTTATCTAAATTCTCCATGTAGGACATGGGGGATGCAAATGTGATTTTGTGTATTAAATCAAGCAGAACAAACAAGTATATCCCTTCTCTCAATTTTTCTACATCGAGAAGGTGCTTGCTAAATTCCATAGTGGAAATTGTCATGAGTTAAAAACCCCAATGGATCCAAGTATGGAACTTATGGTTAATACTAGCCACCCAGCTTTATAACTGGAGTATTTCATGTTAATTGGGTGCTTGATGTATACAATGACTTGCATAAAACCATATATCGCGTTGAGGTATGACCATTAAGGTGGTGTTTGAGTAAATCTAGTGCTCATCATTTGGCATGAAATGAGTCGTGTACCAGGATATCTCTAAGGTACAGTGCATGATGCATTGACATATAGTCTGTTTCCATCCATTTTTGGAGGATACATTGATGTTAGTTGATTTCTAATGTTGAAGATCATACTTTATCATTAAGATGAGACTTCTTGCTCGGGGAGATACCATCTCTTGGACCTCTAAAAACAAACTTGCATCATTTGTTTCACTATGGAGTCAAATTGTGTCATGGTTGAGATCTTTTTATAGTAATAGTAATTTGGCTAAGACATATAGCCTAGTGTAAAATGGAAATCACGGTCATGTCGGAGTTATGCACGCTAAAACCTATGAATTGATCACTCATAGATTTGTGTAGGAACAAATATGATCGGACTAGAGATAATTTAGTTGATCATTTGACGAAATGATTAAACTAGTGACTTGGTGGTCAAGTTTGTGAAAGAGATGGGTTTAAAGTCCATGTAATTTCTGATCATGGGATACCCAATTCTCCTCTATTACAACGTTAGAGACTGAATTCAATGTGGAAAGCTCATTATCAGAAAGTGAAGCACGCATGTTGTCATCCCGAGGTATGTGCTTGTTATCCTGCATGAGAGAAAAGGATGAAGTACAAAACCCCTTAATTGAATCTTTGAAAAAGTGTATTATGCGAGTACACAAATAAGAGATTCAACCTACGTAAGCATGAAGTGTAGTCATTTCAAGAACCCAGACTTTGATTTCGTGTGTGCTTATGAGAAGGATTGGACACATGGCGGATAATAGTGTCAATGCACTTAGAAGTTTGTAAAACTTAAGTGTATATTATCTTTGAATATTAGATGGGTTCAATCGTTATCGACACCTAAATATTTGAATATTTGTCAAGTGTAATATACTAAGATGAAAAATTCACTTGTCACAACATTTTCATTTTTGCTTAAGTTTTGTTGGAAGGGTGTTAAAATTTTAATGGATTCTTAGAATACACTAAAATGAGTGAGGAATGTTGAAAATTTGATCCAACCAATTTGGGGTTGGACCAAATTGGTTAAATTATTGGGTAAGGTTAATGAAAAGAATTAACCTATCAAATGAATTATGCAACTTTTCAATTCTTTTGAATTGGCAACTTCCTCTCCCATTTTTCTCCACGTGATGTCGTTCCACCAAAGGCAACAATTGGCTGAAATTTTGATTTAAACTAATCAAAAGGGACCGGTTAAGTTAAAGCTAAACCAATCTACCTGAAGCAATGCGTTGCTTGGGAATGGTGGTCTTGTGGACATTTTTTGCCATGAACGTGATTCCTCGGTTGGTTTAATGGAACAACCCATTTGTGAAGCCATGTAACGTTTGGAATGGTGGTTTGAATTTTGAGATAATGGCAATGCTTTGCCAAGACAATTTGTCGGCGTGCCCACTCATGAAGCGATGCAATGCATGGAAAAGGTGTTTTAATCACTATAAATATGATGCATATAGTGATTGACGAGACACACCAAAAAACCATTATCTTCTTCCTATTTAACTTCAAAGTATGCTTTAGCGTTCATGAGTCTGGAATCTAAAGTGGTGATAGTTTTATTATACGAAGAAATTTCATGTAACCAAAGGCTTTGTAGAGGGTGGAAATATTGTTTACTGAAAGTGAACGTGGGTCACGACTTTATCATAATTCTGGTCACACGGTTTCGGGCTATCGTACGTGTACCCTCGTCCCAAAAATCCCAACAATTGTAAAGAATAATTTCTGGAACGATTGTTGTCTTGAACCGCTCTTTACAAGAATCAGGTTCCGATGTATGGAATTATGAGAATGTTCGATGATGAGATTTTCATCGATGGCAATAGAAGATGGGTTTTCTTCCTACTAGTGTCATGGTGTATTCCATATCTGGAAGTGATCCAGATCTAATTGTACATATTTTACCCCTCATTTCTTGATAGTTTGACTTTGCATTTCATCGTCCCTCGACATATTTTATGCTAGGTTGTGCTTGTTTTGTTACATATTAGGTCCTAGCACGTGTGGAAAGGTCGAAGATGAGTTTCGGGTCAATTAGAGGTCGAAAAGTGCGAAAAAGTGAAAAATGTCCAAAGTCACCGTGACAATTGCCCCGAGATCGTGCAGTGCGGAGGGTCCAGAGCAGTTTTCAGTCTCACTAGAGTCCAGTCAGTTCACGGTCACGCGACCGTGAAGTGACAAAGTGAAACGGTGCGAATCTGCTCGACTTCACGGTCCAGGAAGAATGTTCATGGCCATGAACTGAGACCGTGAACAGTCGTCGATCTGAGTATAAAAGGGGAAGTGAGCTGAAGGAGAAAGGGAGTTGTTGGAGGGTTTTAGTTTTCAGAATAAAGGAGGGTTTCTACTGAGAGATTAGGGTTTCCTCTTCCTATTTTAGAGAGAGAAAGTGCCATTCAAAGGAGGAAGAAGGATATTGGGCTTGCCCTAAGCTAGAGGAGTGGAGATTCTTACCTCTCAAGGGAGATTTAAGCAAAGATGAAGGAGGATTGTAATCTCTTCATGTTTCTTTTTCTCATCTTTATTGTTTTCCTTTGCCTAGCTATGGAATAACTTACCTATTCACTTGAGTGTTGTGAACCCTAGCTTGAAATATATGATAGATTGTATTAATTGAATGCTTTGTGTGTGGCGTTTGTGTTGAATGCAAAGTTTGAGGTATTTTCATGATGTTTGGGTTGTGTTCTTCATTTCTCATTACTATGCCAATTTGACATAGGTAGAGGGAATTCCCTTTTTTTTGTTAGAAGGCTTTGATAGGCCAGATTCCTTGGCCAATCGAGCCACCTACCTAGGGCGAATACGGGCAAACCTCAATCTTCGATTTATCACTTTAACTTGGGTGTTATTTTGCCGTCCGGATTATGTCCGAGGGATTGGTTCTTTCAACCCTTAGTTGATCGGTCAAGAGAGCTGAGACTCCTAGCTTATTGTTGCAATCCTTAGGCGAAAGGTTAAGAGAGCTAGACTTCCTAGTTTATTGTAGCAATCCTTAATCCATTGATTGAGAGAGCTAGGGTTCCTAACTTAGTTGTTTTTCTTAACCGATTGATTAAGAGAGTGAGGTTTCTTTCACTTGTCGCGCCCTGTTAACGGTGTGTTAACACACCTTCACACATTTGCATTCGATTAGGTCAATCTTGATATGTAGCTAGGGGGAGCAATACCCGGGTGAATTCTTCTCTCATTGGGACAATCTCGATTTACTTTACTTGTTTGTTTTATTTTGTAGTTTTCTTAGTTCTTAAACCCAAAAGCGTTCGCTAGATAACAAACTAAGCGATTGAAGTAGGGGTACATGGACCGACCCGGGTTTGACAATTAAAACATACTTGCTCTATGCTGCACCTAGGGCTGTCATTTCGGTTGCCGGTTAGCGGCTAACCGGCCGGTCTAACCGTTAACCTCCGGTTAGCGGCTAACCGGAAACCGAAAAATAGAGGACGCGGTCGGTTGGCGGAATGGATCAGTGGGCGAGCGGTTAGCCGATAAACCGAAGCCGGTTAACCGGCTAACCGACGGTAACCGACCGAGATGAAACGACGTCGTTTTTGCCTACCCTTAATCACACCCATTCACCCCAAACCCTAGCTGCCGCCTCCATTTTTGCAAGTGCCGAGCTCGCCGCCGCCTTAATTCTCCAAAACCCCAAAGAACTTCTCTCGCCGCCTCACCTCGAGCCCCCAACTGCCGAGCTCCCGCCGCCTCGCCTCGAGCCCCCGCCGCGCCTCGAGCTCCTGACTGCCGAGCTCCCGCCTCCTCGCCTCGAACCACCGCCGCGCCTCGCCGCCCGTCACCCGCCTTGCCGCCTCGCCCGTCACCCGCCTCGTCGCTTTATTTCAGTACCTGAGAGAGCCAGTGAAGGGAGAAAGAGGAGTGGAAGAAATCGATTTATGGAAAAGGAAAGAAGAAAGAGATGGGAAGAAAGAAAGAGATGAAAAGGAAAGAAAGAAGAAGGAAGAGCAGAGACAAGATTGATGGAAAAGGAAAGAATGGAAAGGAAAGAAGAAGAGATGGAAAGAAAGAAAGAGAGAGAGACGGAAAGGGGTCTTCATTCATTTCCTTTATTTTAATTTTTTTTCCCCAAAACCAAGCCCATTCCTGCCGGCTAACCGACCTTATAACCGAAACCGATCGGTCGGTTTGCCGGTTAACCACTTCTTCCTCACGGTCGGTGGTCGGTAGTCATTGAGGTGGCTTGGTTTAACCGATAACCGAGAATTCGGTTTTCGGTTAAACCGAAACCGACCGGTTGACACCCCTAGCTGCACCCGGCTAGAGTATATGCTTGGGCTCTAGTCAGGATATAAATCGCGGTGCATCCGTGGTGAGTCAGGAAGGTAACTTGGAAGAGTGATGATTCGAAGATGAGGAAGAAGGAGAATGCTTCTTAATATGGAGAAATAGAAGAATGAACATTGCCTTTGGGTCACATACTCAATGGTGCTTGCTAAATTCCATAGTAAAATTTTTGTGAGTTAAAAACCCCAATGGATCCAAGTATGAAACTTATGATTAATACTGGTCAACCAGCTTTATAACTGGAGTATTTCATGTTAATTGGGTGCTTGATGTATACAATGGTGGAATAGGTGTCGCCAAGCGTAATTAAGCAAAGCTAAGAGTTCAATATAAGAAAGAGAAATTAACATCATCTACAAACTCAATGTTCTCTGTCAATTGATGGCAATGAGGTGAGAGAGGCGGATACCTCAACTCCATACATGTCCGCACATCGAGAGTGGGTTAGGCCAGGGTATGTTGGCTCATTCTCACATGTACATTGAAGAAAATAAACTAAATTTTTAAATTTGATTCACTATATCATTTATTACACTGCCTAACCATCGTTCGGAAGGGTATCACCTAACATATAGTAGCGTGAGACAGAGTATGAGTCCTTTCGTCCCACTATATTATTGACTCGTTCTATTTAATTTTTTTTATCATTAGCTCACTCGTATCACCGAGGAAAGAAAACATATCAAAGTCAATACACCGTACTAAACTAGGACGTAAAATCAAACCTACCAAACTGGGGAACAAGGAAAGAGCCTTTTTCGCAACCAAATGAGCAACCCTATTTCTAACTCGACCAATAAAGCAAACATTAAAACTTTTTAAATACTCTCTAAGGGCAGCTATGTCTGCTAAAATGGCACCTCCACGAACGTCCAATACAACACCATGGTGAACCTTATCAAAGACGGCCTTCACATCACCAGCAAACACCACCTGGCGCATGCCGTGAAGCACACACCAACGAATTGTATCTCTTGACGTGAGCAACTCGACCAAGAAAGGATCCACAATCCTATCAAACAATCGACCTTCCACTACGAAGAGTGTCCGCTGTGAATCCTGCATAACCCATCCCCCAGCCCCATGAGACCCAGGCCGAACCGCCCCATCAACAAACAATCACACATGATTTAGGGACACCGAAGCTAGCTCCACCAAACCCTCCGATGGATCCTCACAAGCCGTTCCACGCATCTCCGCCCGACCCTGCACTTGTGGCTGCCACTCCCCCACCTGCAAAGAAAACTACATACCCAACGTATCAAAAGAGAACTCCGACTCAAGATTTTTTTGTCTTTATTCTATTATGAATTTCCTTAAATCGTATTTTCACCAAAGAAATATTGAGATAAGTGCAAGGCTTCATATTTCAACGAATTGGACTCAGTTGCTCATTTTATTACCTCTACATTTTATTAAAAAAAATATTCTTTATCATAAAAATAAATATTCGTAATTTATTTTCTTCCATTTGCACGTGAAAATAGGGCGACCTACTCTGCCCATATCTGCTCAATGTGGGACGTGTATGTACACTGAGTAGTGAGTACCCACCAATGTTGTGGAACCAGTATAAGATTAGTCGGTTGGACTAGGTCTGACAAAAAACGGCCATGAAAACAATCTCCAACAAATCATTTTGATGTTAGCCGATCAAAATTGGTAAAAATTGGAAAAATCGATGATCGAACCACTTTCTTATTTTCGGTTCGGTGACAAAATATTGTTGTTTTGGAATTGGAATGAAATTACCAAATGAGATGATGATCAAGTTTTAATGGGTTTTGGTAATTCATTCATTAATTTTTGAAATTCTCGATGGAGCCCTAGCCCCTATGCAGTGGCGGACCCAGAATTGTTAGAGAGGTGTGTCGCAGATAAAATAAGATACTAATTAAATAAAATTAAGTAGAAATTACCAGAAATTAATTCATAAAGTTCACAATGTCATTACAACGAACCACAACGACTTTTCATATTCTGAAATGTCTGTAAAGTACATTCATCGCTTATGTTGCGAAGCAAATCCTTTTTGATATACACAACTAAACAATCATTCATAAATTGGTCACTTAAACCGATTTCGAAATTCATTCTTTATTATCTTCATAGTTGAAAATGCTCTTTCGCAGTTTACAATTGAGTAAAGTCAACACCAACTTCAAGAGCAAGTAAACTAAAGGATAAAAGAAAAGGGGATGTGGCAGAGGGTCTTAGTAATTAGAAACTAAAAAGGGGTAAAGGTGAGTTTTTATTTCATTTTTTATTTTCAATAAACGAAGGGTCAAGGGGTGGAAATGGCGAGTTTCAAAGGATAGAGTTATGTTTATTTTTTTCATTATTGGATTGTTGTGTGGGTTACTTTAAAACAATCATACTTATTTGATTTTACTTATTCTTGTTTATTATTAATTAAGATAAATAACACTTTCCCCCCGATAATTAGTGGTTTCCATTAAAGCTAACTCGATGCAAACAACATGAGTCGAAAAAATACAAGACAGCAGGCTGTCAAAAGCAAACTCCCACAGAGTAACAGAAAGCAAAAAAACTATCTACTGGGGGAAATGATTCTATATAACTCTGGCACTTTCTGAATCATAGACTGAAACTCAATATTACCACTGGTAAACAAGCAAATTTTCTCCCTCGTAAGAGAAGCCAGCAGCTCAGGTTGTCTTGGAGTTGCTCCAAAAACCCTGTTGCAACGTTCACGCCAGATGGAAGCCATAGTCCAGCACCAAATGGAACACTCAAGTAAACTTTTGTTGTCATTTTTGATCGCTTTGTGCGACATCAGCAGCATCATATCATCCCACGTAGCAGGCAGGCGAATAGTAGTTCGGAGAAGAGAAGAAAGGAAGGTCAAGGTGAATGGACACACACAGAACAAGTGTTCCCTTGACTCACTGGATGAAGTACAAAGAATACAACTATCATCCATAGTAACACCCCACGCTTTGAGCTTGTCCCTCGTGGGAATACGATTAATGATAATGAGCCACGCCAAGATTCTGCATCTGGGGAGAGTGAACTTGCCCCATACAATCTTCCACCAGGTTACACAAGGTTGTCTGATTCGTAAAGTATTCCAAACTGTTGACACAGAAAAACGAATCATCTTGTTCCCAAGCCAAGTAACATCACCATCACTATCCATTCCCATTCTGAATTGCAACCAAGGCCTAACTTTGAGGACTTGTTTCCAGGTCCAGGATCTTGCAGCAGTTCGTTTCACTTCCCAAACAGAAGATCCTCTCAATCGATATCTAGATACCCAGGCAACCCAGAAACTGCCCCCCTGAATAAGAAGAAGCCAGACAAGCCTAGCAATGCAGGCTACATTCCATGAGGTTAAGTCTTTCAGGCCTAATCCCCCCTCCATCTTTGGCAAAGCTATGTGTTCCCAAGCAACTTTAGCCCTCCCTGACTTGTCACCATGCCAAAGAAAATCAGAACAAGCTTTCTGGATATCTTTAATGACCTTCTTACTAATAACAAAAATCGCCATCCAGTAATGAATCAAAGAGTATAGAACTGATTCAATGAGCTGAAGTCTACCCCCATAAGATAATGTATTAGCCCTCCAACTACGAATCCTCCTAGTTAGTTTATCCACGAGCATCGCACATTCATGGCTAGAGAGTTTACCTGAAGTCAGAGGGAGACCCAAATAACGAACTGGGAGATGCCCTTCTCTGAATCCAGATGCTTGCAAAGCAATGGACTTATACTAGTGAGCTTGACCACCAAAAACACGTCGCATTTATCAGGGTTACATTATAGCCCCGAGAGTTGATAAAATTTGTCTAACACCAATCGAACTCCAGATAAGGCCCTTGTCGAACCTTCAGTGAAAACTAATAGGTCGTCGGCAAAGCAGAGATGGGTAAGATCAACTCTTTTGCATTGAGGATGAAAAGGAATCATCTTGGAGACTGCAACTCGATTCAAAAGACCCGTAAGTGGTTCCATAGCAATGGTGAACAGGTAGGGGGAGAGAGGATCCCCCTGCCTAACCCCTTTTGCATATTGATAGAACCCAAAGAGACTGCCATGTATCGAGACACTAAAGAATGCTGAGTTCAAACAGACCAGAATCCAATCAATAAAAATCTGTGGGAATCCCATTTGAATCATAACGCAAGTAAGATATCCCCAGTGAACAGAGTCAAAGGCTTTCTTAAGGTCTATCTTAACTGCACATCTGGAAGAAAGTTGCATTCTATGGTAGTTTTGAACAACTTCTTGGGCCATTAGAATGTTTTCCAGAATACTTCGTCCATGAATGAATGCTGACTGATTTCTACTAATTACTGATGGGAGGACAGTTCTGATCCTATTAGCCAAAAGCTTAGCAACAATTTTGTATAAAATGTTGATACAGGCAATAGGTCTAAAGGAACCCATGTTATCTGCATTAGGAGTCTTTGGTACTAAGGTAAGAGAGGTTGAGTTCATACCTCTTGGAAGAATTTTGTGCTGCAAAAAATGCTGGACCCCTTCAATGACATCAGTGCTTACAATTCCCCAGTTCCTTTGAAAAAAACCTGCTGTCCATCCATCTGGCCCAGGGGCCTTTGAACCATCCATAGCAAAAAGAGCATCTTTGATTTCCTGAGCAGTAACTGGAATACATAGAGAGTCTTGTTGTTCCCGATTTAAGGTAGCGTGTAAGCATTCACGATGATCTCCGAATCCACACTAACTGCACTATTAACCACTCCAAACAATCCCTTATAGTATGAGACTGCTTCATCAGCAATGTCTTGTGTATCAGTAAGCTCCCTACCATCATTTGCCATGATCTTCCTTACCTTTTTGCAAGCTGCACGAATGATAGCAGACTAATGGAAGAAACCTGAGTTCTGATCCCCCAAAGTGAGCCACCTTATTCTGGATTTTTGTCTATAAAAAGTCTCTTCTTGTTTAACCAGTTCAGCATAGACTTTGATAGACTTATTCATTTCTGAAAATAGAGATGGAGCTGGATTGGTTAAAGCTTGAAGCTGTAAAGATCTACCCTCTTCTCTTTTGTGCTTAACCCTCTCTAAGATATCTGAGAAGGCATTTTTATTGAGTTTGTGTACTTCAGCCTTAAGCAAGTACATCTTCTGTTTCACAACAAAGAAACCCCTCCTAGAAACTTGCTGAGTCCATATGTTTTGAAGGATGTCACAATACGAGGGATGATGTTCCCATAAATCAAAATATCTGAATGGATTGGGGAACTTCCTCACAGGAACTCTTGGTATAATCAACATTCCACAGTAATCAGAAAAATCAGGAGCAAGGAATTTAGCAACACATTCAGGGAAAATGTCAAACCACTCTACATTCACAAGTATTCTTTCTAGTTTTTTAGCGATGGGATTGGCTTGCTGCTGATTAGCCCAGGTAAATACAGGACCAGTAGCTGTGTGATCGACAACCTCCATCTTATTAACCCATACACGAAACTCAGACATGCTACTATTAATTGATACCTCGTTTGAAGATTCAGAGGGAGCCAATATGGCGTTGAAGTCCCCACAGATGAGCCAGGGGGCCCCTTGAATCTTCCATTTTTCCTTGTACGTCAAGAGTCTCTCATTTTCATCATTGGAACCATAAACTGCTGTGAAAAAGAACTTCTCACCCTGCCTTGTGGAGACTGCATCGTGAATAAAATGAGTCTCTTCTGCTAACATACTCAATGTAATATCATCTGTCCAACCAATCCAAATTATCCCTAACGGATGCTTAGAGTAGTTATCAGCAAATTGAAAATCAGGGAACTTCCGTCTGATGTCAATCACCTTCTTAGGATCCTTAACTCTGGTTTCTAACAAAACTAATAATGAAATTTGACGGGTACTTACATATCGAAGCATATCATTATGCTTCGTGGGGCTATTGAAGCCCCTTGTATTCCAGGCGAGGATTGTCATTTACGCAGAGTAGCCACCTTGGTGGCTTCCCCCTTTTCCTTAAGCCCTCCCTCCCTGTCTTCTTTAGTGGAGGCGCCTGTAAACAAATATCCCTCGATCCACAGAGGACATCAAAAGCATTGGAATGTAATATGGGAATCGAACTCTTTTTGGATGATTTGGATTTCACACCATTGATGACCTTATTAAACTCTTCCTGCGACGGTAGTGCACTTGGTGTAACAGGTGCTGGAGAGACAGGCATCTCCTGGCTAGCAACAGGCGCTGGTGTTATCTCCTGACTCTCAACAATGGCTTTGCCCTTCAGTGTAGCTTGGAGAACTTGAGTTGCCTCAGATATCAGGCTCGTGGAAACAATTGCAGGCTCAATAGGAACAATCAGCGGGGTCTTCTTCCTCCAGACCTTCGTAGTATTAACTCCAGACGGAGGGAGTGAGCAATCATGCCCAAAGACCCCACAATGAACACAACACTTCGGTAAACCACAGTACTCCATATTGATAAACATTTCCTTCATATCGTCCGGAGTAATGCTAATCCTGTCAATCCGTGCTTTCTTTGCCTGAATCTCAACACAAATTCGCACAGTACCAAATTTCTCCCTACGAGCTGTGGAATGATCCATACATAACGGCCTACCTAGAGAACTGGCAATCCTCCCCAATCCTTTTCTAGAAGCGAGCTTAGTTGAAAGGCTCGAGAGCTTTACCCAAGTTGGAATAGCCGAGTTGTCGATCTTCATCGCCTGAATTCCAGGTTCCCAACGCGTGAGACAAATAATCTTGTCCTTGTAGTGCCACGGACCCCCCTCAAAAACCCAGCGACAAACCGATTCTGACGGAAACTGAAATAGGACAAGACGGTCCTCTAACAAGGAGACTCTTACCTCGCCTTCTTTGCCCCATATCCAATTTGCCCAGAACCTCAAAGTCGAAACGGATGGAGGTTTGGCCAAAAACTGACCTACAAGACTATGCTCTCATCGTTTTTGCACTTCCTCAATGACTGATTTAGGGATACGAAGGGATCCATTGATGAATTCGTGCTCAAAAAGCACTTCCTCCGCAACGTGAAACAGAGATGCCCAGGACCTGCCGCCGCCAACGGCGCCCGGCGAGGCCCCATCAGCGACGACAGTCATCGCAAGGGGAGAAGAAGAATTCAGAGCAAAGAGAGAAGAGAGAGAGCTTTTTGTAATTCACAATTCAAGTCCGATAAATAACTTTAGAACAAGAAAATCATTCTCGTATAATAAAGGTGTGTCGCTCACAATTATTTGAGGTGTGTCGGAAGTCTTGAATTAAAATTTTTTGTACCAAAAGTATATAGGTCCTTCACAAAACTTCCGGGTGAGGGTGTGTCATAGGTTCGCCCCTGCCCCTGTGTAGCTTCGCAAACTCAAATTACTTGTTTGATCGGCTCAACAATTTAAATCGGTTTGACAATCTTGGTTAGTCACCCGGACACCCCTTTTGACATCACTAACCAGTCAACTACTCTTATCTCCCTTTCGGATCTCCTCCGACCGTCATTTGTTGCCGTCGCGGAATCGTAAAGAGTAACGCCAGAGACTATATCTCAATTCTCAACCGACGCTAATTATTATACTTCTCTTCCCCGTCGATGGCTTGACGATTCCCGTCGCGGCATAGGGCTTCGTAGGGCTTTTTCCCACCGGCGGAGCAGTTTCTCGCCTCTCTTGGTACAATAGCAACCCTAGAAGCAAGATATCAGGTTATTACCATTATGTATGCTATGCTCCTTATTTGATTGTTAATCGATCTTAGCCTTGTTTGAATTGAACCTGCGCTGTGCTTGAGTCAGGCTTCTTTCGATTGTTCCTTTTTCTACTGTTCCTTGTTAGATTTGGAGCTGCGTTGGAATTGTTAATTGTCTCAGGGAAAAAGAGAGCTAGTTGATCGAATCAACGTTGAATATCTTCCATTCTATTTCGCTCTTCAGATTCGCTTGTGGTTCGGAATCCGTTTCACTTTGTCATTCTGGTTAAAATTGCACGCAATGATATCAGTGGACAAGCATTTTCCCTCCATTCTGAATGCTTCACTGGTTCGGCAGAAATCTGGCTAATGATCATAGGTTTTAATGTGTTCAGGTCTTCTTCCGACCAAGTATCTAGTTGGGAGAGTGAGATTGCTTATAATGGATAGAGAACTAGAGAAACAGAATGAAGAAGAGGGTGATTTTGTACAATCCCCCACTAATTCACAGTCAGCTGATGAGAACTATGAGGAAATTGATGATGCTGAGGGAACCTTCCCACCATCACAGATTGATGAACAGGATGATGAGGAATCTGAATTTCCGATGGAAAGCACAACCCAGTTTGATTCGAGTGATGGCGAGAAGATCGAGGAAGGTGAAAATCTTGTGAAGGAAGCGACTGAACCTCAAACAGACGAAGAAGCTGAAGTTGTTGTGGAAGCATCGAGTAAAGTAGTAGGTTCTTCCAGAAGGACTTCTAAGTCGTTGCGGGCTAAACGTAACGTTGTGAAGAAATCTCCTGCTGGCAACTCATTTAAGAGCAGTCCAGTAGGCACTGCTGAAATTACCACGGGACCGACCACGGAGCTCAATTCAGGTGCTGATCAGATGATTGATGAAGGTGAGAACGTTGTTGCTGGAGTAAATAATAAATTTCAAACAAATGCGGAGAAGAACGAGGAAACTGAGGATCTTGTGGATTCATCAGATAAAGCAGAGACCCCCAAAAGGATTACCAAGCCACTGCAAGCGAGATCTAAAGTTGCCAAGAAATCTTATGCTGCCAACTTGGCGAAGAAAAGCAGTGCAATAGGCGCTGCTGAAATTGCCATGGAGTCCACCTCTGAGTTCAATTCACCTGATGACCAGATGATTGATGAAGGTGAGAACCTAGTGGAAGAAACTGCTGAACCTCTAACAGATGGGCAGAAGAAAGAGGAAGCTGAGGATTTTGTGGAAGGATCAGATAAAGCGGACACATCTGGAAGAACTTCAAACTCATCGCGGGCTAGATGTAAAATTGTTAAGAAAGCTTCTGCGTCGACGACAAAAACTGCAGCAGCTACTGCTGCAACAGATAACAAACAACTGAAGGGGAAAATTATAAAGAAGAAGGTTGTGCGAGTAGTCAATAAAGTAAGTGCTCAGTCTGAAAATGGAGTTGTGATGGGTTTAAATGCTGCTGAGAAGAAGGATCTTATTGCTGACATAGAGCGCGGCGAGAAAGACCAAGTGAAAGCCCCAGAGAATGAACTGATAATTGGCGAGTCAAGTAAGAGTCAAGAGGACCAAAAGGATAATGGCAATCAAACAGGTATTACTAGAAGGATTCGGAACCGGAAGAATAAGCGAAAGATTGATGGAGGGGCAGCAAGTCAAAATGTTGAGAAGAAGAAAAGGCTTGATACAAATGACGAAGCCCACCAAGATGACAATAAGGGGGAAAATGTGCTTGTGGTTGAGGACAAGCGCCCAAAAGATGAGAAGAGGAAAGGAAAGAATATTGCAAAGGATAATAACAGCAACCAAGATGAGAAGAAAGAGGAAATCGATGACAAGAGAAAGAAAAGTGCCCAAGATATGAAGGGTGAAAAACTTGGCGGTTTGATCTTTATGTGTAGCTCAAAGACCAGACCTGATGTTTTCAATTATGGTGTCATGGGAGAGACGATTGGTAAAAAGGAAATCGTTCGGAGTATTAAGCCTGGTCTTAAGCTTTTTCTCTATGATTTTGAGTGCCGAGTTATGCATGGGATTTATGTGGCGTCCTCTTCTGGTGGGATGAAACTAGAGCCCAAGGCATTCAACGGCTCGTTCCCAGCCCAGGTGATAATATTACCAACTTTTATCTTATGATATCCGTCTACATTTTACTAATCTCTATAGTTTTTCTTACTGACAATATCTGAAATCCAGGTGCGGTTCAGGATCTATAAAGAGTGCCACCCTCTTCCTGAGTCCACCTTTAAGAAGGCTATCAAGGAAAACTACAATAAGAAGAACAAATTCGATATAAAGCTTACAGTGCGACAAGTACGAATCTGAGTGCTTCATCTACCAGTATTACTACTATTTTCTTACTTTCACAATTTCATCTCAAACCCTAATTATGAAATCCCTGAACGAAAATAAAAAATTTGGTGTGGCAGCACAGTTAAGGATCAGTATTTTCATAATCCTTTTTACGCAATCGAATGGTTGCGGTCCTGTACATATGTGAGAGGAGATAATAAAAGTACAAAGAAGATCAGTTCGTCATTCTTCAAAATCCAAAAGACCCCTTAGACATTTTTCTTTGGCATGGCAATGTCTTCAGCATGACTGTTGATTGAAATTTATCTTTTTGTCTGTGATCAGGTCAGGAAGCTAATCACACTCTTCCGACCAGCCGCCTTCTCACCTCTGCAGTCAAAGCCACTGCCTGGCCACCCTGCCCAGCCAGCTACTCGGGACAGGGAGCCTCCTCGCTCCGATAGAAGAGATCATTCGAAAAGGGATGAATTCACTAAATCGAGAGACAGGTCCCGCAGGCGAGATCCAGCAACTAAATTGAAAGACAACAGGAGTAGGCAGCACCTGCCTGCTCGACGACACGAAACGGATCTCCATATTAGATCCAGGGAGCTATTGTCGCCACCCATTCAGAGAAGGGACCTGCCACCGCCACGAGAACGTGATTTGTACATGAGTGAAAGGGATTATCGAGCTTACGGCCTTCAATCGGACCGAAGAAACATGTCTCCTCCCCCTCGTCGCAATTTAGAGCGTGAAAGGGAACGCGAAAGAGAACGGCTTGTCAGGCAGGTTGAGCTGCCCGTTTATCGGGATCCCATACCAGTTGAACCTCTCTATTACACTCGTCATCAGCAAGTGGGTGAGCCTTATATCCCTAGTGCTCGAGGTGGCGAATTGCACTATGGACCTTCTTCTTCTTCCATAGCTGCAACTGCATCTATTCCAACCTCTGGTTTGGACTCGTATGCAAGAGATTCATACTACCCGGCTGGGTACAGTTATGGCGCTGGCACTCCGTCTTCTTACCTGCCAAGCCTGAGGAGGGAGGTCGGACCGGGTTACTCTTCTTACCTAGCAGTCGGGAGGGAACCTGACCGAGTTGATCCGTTGCGCTCGAGTTATGCAACAAGTTTGGGCAGGTTATCTCATTACGATGATCCGAGATACTACTCAGACGCTAGTGCGGAAGCTGCAGCTGCCCCAGGTTTGTCACGATACTCGTTCGCCGGCCCATCATCTTACAGCTATCGATGACTGCTGGTATGGTTTTGAACCGTGTAACCTCTCTTTTCTTCATTTCCCCGGTGGCTGTTTTGACACTTTTGCATCTGCAGAATTTTATTTAATAATTTGTTCTAGCTTTGTGCTCCTTGATCGTTTAGGTAATAAATTGTTGCTCCTTGATCTTATATGCATTGTTTATCCATAGATTTACTAGCTTTGTGCTCGGGAAATAGGCGGATTCAGTTTCGGTAATTACATATGTATCTTATCTTATGTATATTACTTTATTTCCGATTCATCTATGTTGTTTTAATGAAATTTCTGAAAATTTTCCTGCTCTCTTGTGTGCAAATTTTATGGTCATTTCATGAGACATTGACTCGTTATTGTTTGATTTATAAATCAAACATGAAACACGATTTTTATTTGGTAATATAAGTAATACATGCTTTAAGGTAAACATTCAATCAAGAAATATGTTTATCATAAAATTGTGATGAAAGTTTCCAAATTCGAGCATACCAACTAATGTTGGTTAATTATCTAATTTTGGCACATGCCCTTAATGGAGATGTGTAAGTTTTAGTGGAGGATCTTGCGTCAAGATCTATGAACAAAAACACCCAATTTGTTATAGCGAATGTATTGTATATGTTTTGTGTGATTCATATAATGGTCTCAATTGGTCTCATTCACAAGTCAACCAAATTTAAGGGTAGATACATAGATGAACAAAAAATTGTAGTGTTGTATAATATGATATATGGAAGTGGACTGGAGCACCAAATAGTCGAACATTTCGTTGAACAGGTCGACCGCTTTCAAAGTGTGATGCCTACACCAACTTGTTGTGATACCGGTCGACCACCTTGTTGTACATGTTGATCATTTTCAAGGGAAGACGCCAACCCAATAAAATTGTTGTTTGTTCTGGTCTAGCCTCATGATGTGTAGGGCGGCCGGGTTTGAAGAACAGAAGATGTATTAAAAAATTGTTCCTCTGTGCTCTTTTTTTTTCCTGGACAAATATTAATAGAATACTCAATTTTGAAAAAAATAAATTGAATTTTTGTATTGGTAACGTGACGTCTGAATGGATAATGGACGAACATTAAATCTATTGGTCAACCAAATTCAAGGATTGTCACAAATGACTTTTAATGCTATACTTTGTGACACTTTTATAATTTTGAAGATTTAGTGTACAAATGATATTTTTAACAAAATTTGAGTGTTCTAATAGTATTTGTACTTGTTTCTTTATCTCACCCCAAACAATTCAGGAAAAAAAATCCCAAAATACACTAGTTCTTAATTTTTTTTTCTAAAATACATAAGTTATAAAAAAAATTCACAAAGTAATCATGTTAAACGCGGGAAAAAATTCACCGTTGTTGTCCAAAGCAGGGAAGTAATCACCGCGTTAGTCGACAACGGGGAGTACCTCACCGCTGACGTGTAATGCGGTGAGCCGTCAGATATGGAAAGAAAACCATAATCCGCGCCTCACCGCATCGAACGGCTACGGTGAAGGGGTGGTGGACCGGATTGCTGACGTGGAGGAACGAGGGGCATTCACTGTCGTGGACGAACGCGGTGAACGCCCTACTGTCCACGTCAGCGATTCGCGTCGGTCTGTCCCTTCACCATTGTCCTCGGATGTAGTGAGGCGCAGATTCTGGTTTTCGCCCCCAGATCCGAGGCCTCACAGCTTGCCACGTCAGCAATCCGCGCCCATTCACTGTCTTCGAGCAACGCGGGACCTTACCCGCATTGGACTGGTGCGGTGATGGCTCTGTTATGTTTTCTAGCTGGCCCTTCCCCGATAAATACCACCCCTCCCCCTCATTCCAAACCACATCCACACAACTCCATTCTAGTTTCATCTTAAGTATGCTCTGTGGTTGCGGCTAACTTCGATCTTCCGAATCAGAAAGAATTATTAGAGTTTTTTTTTTACAATCCTCAGCTCTAAAATCCCGTCGATACTCTCTCCAGCTTTCGCCAAAAAATGGACAAAAAGGCTCTGAGGGGTACGTACTTTCTTTCCTTTTGTGATTTTTTAAATGGTAACGAAATAATCTGATTTCATTCAATTTTTTCATAGATGGGTGCCAAGATATACGACCCTCGATTGTATATCGATCCTGGGCCAAGGGATACCGACCTCCAAATTGGCCGTTGGATTATACATTGGCATAGGGAGAGAGTCTGGGGCATTGTTCTGACTATATAAAAATTGAGATGGAACCTCTGTGTAGTATGTCGTTGGTGGCTCACGGATGATGATGATATCGTCGTCGATATGATGATATCGTCCATATCTTCCTCCTCGCTGACTGATCTCAAATCTTCCTCACTTTCCTCGTCGCTGTAGTCGAATTGATAGTTCGGGCCAGGCCGTGACCAGAATCACCAACAACGTCTTCTCGCTCATGCGAAGTACGGCCAGATCGAATGGTGTTCTCTATGTCAGCCACTATGGCCCCCAAGCAAAGATTGAACACCCTCGGGCTCAACGAATGGGGCAGGCTCAACACGTTGTGGGTATTCTTCCCATGGCACCCCTCCTGCAGAACTACCTCCTTCGTAGTTGCTTGAACTATCACCCCATCCGTACCCTCCTGCAAAACCATCATCATACGAATACTGGTGAGAATGAGTTTCATCGACCGCCTCGGTCTTAACAAACAACTCTGCAAGTCACATCCGGTTGTCAGTTAGGAACTGTAACATCATGGTAACTACGTCATCATCATTTATGATAACTTCTTCGTACATAACCCTGCCAACACTCATGCTTGGATACCGGTAAGTAATTTTACCAACTCTTCTCTGTTCGCCCATACAAATCCTGTCTGTACAAATGTCACGGAGTTCTTGCCACGTGAATCTCGACTCAATTTTCAGCATCGTGGATTCCCCGTCTTCATAATCGATCCCAATGTCAGAGTTCGTCACCCTACCATTCCACCGAATAAGAAGCTGAAACTTCTTGAATTTACCCATGTCTACAATTTATAATAAGTAACTATTAGCTTAAGTGGAATAAAATTGGTATAGTACAACTAATCGAAACATGGACCACCTCAAGCATTGCAATAACATGAGTTTACTAAACAAATTCATCTAAATTCATGACTAACTAACATCAATTCTACCATAATTAATCTAAATATCTCTAACATAACATAACTGCCACCAACAACAATTCATTAAATACATACATATAATTATTAGAACATCAAAATCTAAACAATACAGAATTATATCATACCAAAATTTTTGAGTTTCTGTAACCGTAGTTGCTGAAAGCAGGCAGAGAAGAGGATTTTTGCGAAAATTTGAGTGGAATGGGGCAGATCCAAAAATCACCGCAAGAGTCCAAGTCGATAAATATATTTATATGGAAACCAGATCTAAAAATCACCGCAAGAGTCCAAGACGATAAATATATTCACCGCAGCAGCCTAATGCGGTGAATGCTAGGTCGTTGTGACCAATTTTCCACTTACCAGGGCTGGAAAACGTGGTAAACAATCACCGCTTTCCTCAACTGTGGTGATATGTTCACCTTTTTTGTCAACAACAGTGATGATTTCACTTTTGTTGTTCAGCGCGGTGATCTATTCACCGTTTTCTTATACAGCGGTGATGGGTTCATCGTTGTTTTGCAGAGCGGCGATACATTCACCGTTTTTTACCAAAGCGGTGATGTCTTCACCGTTGTTATAAACCACAGTGATTATATCCACTGTCGTTGACCACGACGGTAATGATGAAACATGTGTATTTTAATTTTTTTTTATAACTTATGTATTTTGAAATTTTTTTAAGAACCAATGTATTTTGGGATTTTTCCAAACAATTCATGTAAACTTAGTTTGCCGATTGCATGATATGAATTTTCTATTATTTAGTAAACCATTGTGCCTACCGGATGGTTAGTATGGCTTGGTTTCTTTCACTCAAACTACCATTACACTCAATGGGTTGGTTGAAAGATAAATGGATTGTCATTTTGTTATTTTTTATTCACAATACTAGCTACGAACAGAAGGCGCTAGTACTTAGATTGCCAACCTATGCTTTCTCTTCCTTTTTTTTTACAGTAAAATCACCTTTTATTCCAACACCTATATGAAAAAATAAGGTTACATCATCATAGAAAATTGAAAATTAAGCCAAGAATAGTAAAATATTAATTCAGTTATATAGAAGTGAAGATCTAACAAGAGATCGTGTCACTCCAATATGCTTTCTATAGGGGAGGATGCAACAAACTCATTTTGTTTTTTCCATAAGAGATCAGTCTAAAAGAGATGTCTGAATTTCTCATTCTCGGGAACCATATTTACGGTAACTCACTCTCGAGAATTCACCCTAAACTCATCAAACTTAGTTCTTGATACAAATTGGAAATGTGAATTCTCAGAGAAACACTTATTCGATGAATTGATTGCTCATAAATCTAAAAACTCTTTCTTTCCCTATCGACCATAGCCGGTGTGTCGTTTTTTAAGTATTTATCTACAAAGTTGGTGTCCAACTACAATTAAAACATCAATGTTCTCCACACCTCCAACATATTGAATCTGCATGCCCTAACCATGACACAGCGGCGGATCCAGGACACAGCGTAGCACTGGGCCGCATTTCATTAGAAAATTAGATATCGTAAAAAAATCACAGTTTTTTTTTACAATATCAATTGTACACGTCAATCTTTTAAATTTTAATATAGTGAATTCATCAATAATAGAGTTTGCACCCACATCAATAGCATACTCTCTTTAAGATAAAATAGTTAACCAATTGGAGAGAAATTCATCGTTAATTTTGTTGCGCAAATGTCAACACAATCGACTAATCAATTCCTATTTTCAACAGCTGCTCAAGTAATTTCTTAAGAGAATAAACCTCATATTTATTTTAGTCTTTTACGCTTTAGAATTTGAGGTTTCATTGTTTGCTTTTCTTTATATGAGAATTATTGGAGCTAGAATTTTCAGGCTAAATTTAGAGTTGTGATTTGAATATGTTCATCTTACCCATTTTCCTAATTACACACAATTTTATTATAAAATAACACTGGGCCAAATGGTTAAATCGATAAACTCATAAGGGCTATACTAGTTCCGGATCCAGGGGAGGGCTGGGCCGGGGCCCGGGGTGGCCACCCCCTGGATCCGCCACTGCCATGACATCAACCATCTTAAATTTATTGAACAAATAATCATGTTCCAGACAAAATCCCCTGTAAATTCATCCAACAATTTCACAGGAAAACACACCATCAAAATGTACATTTGACTGATCAATTATTACCATTGCGTGTGGTAACAAATAGGATTGGTATCGAAATAGAAGTAGGCAGAGGCAGTTTGAGGCCACAAAGACTCCAAACTCGTTAAGTCTTTTGTTTGGGCGCCTACTGCTGACGAGCTCGACCTTGACGTCATTCAGCTTATGGCACTCAGTATGATCGATCAATCATCATCAAAACATCTACATGCATAAATAAAAAGGCCAGCGATGCAACTGTCCCTTTTACTCTTTTCAAAGACCAATTGTGTTTGTAATTTAGTTTGTAGGGTCTCAAGTCAACTCTCAGGTAGGGATGGCTTTTATAGCCGTAATCGCGGGTATTCGACCCTATCTAACTCGGTCAACGAGGGAAATTCCCGCATTAACTGAGTATGAGGCGGATATGGGTAATACCAGCAAAAAAGTTTGTTGGTATGGGACGAGATCGATTTGAGTGCCTCCGCCCCATACTCATACACATATCCGTCCCGTCATTACTTATGTAATATAATTATAAAATATAACTAAACGTAATCTACCAAAAGAACTTAAGAGTTATTGTGAAACAAAATAAGGACGAAAAGATTAATTTCACGTAGTTAAACCAACCCTAATTTCTTAACAGGCTAACACGTTTCTAACTCTAGCCCTAGCTAGTCTCTTAAAGTCTTGAGCCGTCAAGTTTCCCATCCCATCACTCGACAAGGCAACATCGAAACCTCTCTCACTTGCTTAATTTGCTGCAGCTCCTCCCCTCTTCCATAGCATCAACACCAGAACACCGCCCCTCCCTTGTTGCCTTCCTTCACTTCATCGGGTCTTCTATGCATCGTCCGTTCAGTAATCAGCAAGGTACCAGTGGTGTTGGATTAGGAGGTGTGGATTTTTTTATTGTTTAGGAGGTGTTTTGGAGATGAATAATTTGGTGATGGATTATTTATTGGTAATTTGTTTATGGAACTTCGTAGAAGTTGGATGATCTAATTAAGATTACCAAAGGTTCTTTATTAGATTCACCATTGATTAGGTTTGATGTTTCAACACAATAGTTATATGTTTTATTGAATTCAAGTATGTTAATTTAGTTATAATCATAATCAGATGTACGAGGCGGGGATTACCTTTGGGTATCCGAAATCCACGGAGTTGGGGATGCAAAATCTCTCCCCGCATAGGGATGGGGAGGGTATGAATTTGATAATTGAAAATGGGTATGGGGATGAGTTTAGTACAATCCACCCCAAACCCGACCCATTGCCATCCCTACTCTCAGGTCTAAGCCCAAAGTCTCGACAAATAGAACATATTCAAAACAGTGGACTTTTTCGACCAAAAATTAAATGGACACCTCATCCCGAACAACTCAGTCTCGAGAATCAAATTTGACGCGACTCACTCTCAAGAATTCATCCCATCCCAGACCCAACAAACTCGGTTCTTGATACAAGATTGTAAATGTGAATTCTTCACAGACACTTATTCGGTGAATTGATTACTACCAAATCCAAAAGCACTTTCTTTTCCTAGCGACCATAGATGGTTCTATTATTTCTTTCCGCCATATCGCTACTAGCGGGCTCCTTACATCTACAACCAAAATGGAAACCAAGGTCATTTTTACCAAGTGTTTATCTTGAAGGTTGGTGTCCAACAACAATCATAAAGTCAACACGTCCCAAACCTCTAACGTATTAAATGTCATTGCTCTAAACTTACATCAACAATCTTATATTTATCGAACAAATAATCATGTTACTGCTCGCTTACAACTTACAATGACCATGCAAAAGGTAAATTGCAAGTTTGATCACTAGAATTACTTAAAAAGTTCATGTTTGCCATTCAAATTAATTTCTTCCATCCGTAGTCATTGAAATTAGTTCAACAGTTCAAATTTTATCACTCTCCGTTATCTTTAACTGACGTGGCAGTCAACTTTAAAATTTGACCGTTAAATAAGTGACGTGGAAATTAAATAATAGTATAATATAATCTTTTAAAATTACACCTCATTATCACAAAAAATAAATAAATAATAATAATTTAAATAAAAAAATGCAAAATTGGAAAACAAAAATCATTCCCCGTTCCCCCATCCCACTCCGGCGACCCTCATCGCTAGGGTGGCTATACGGTCTGGTCCAGTTAAATTGGCCCAAATTGATCTGGTCTCGGTCCGGTCTTTTTAGGAATATGAGAACCCAAGACGGGATTGGATACAGTCCGGTCTTGACTCAGTCCAGTTCCAATTCGGTCTTGATTTTAGATAGAGCTTGTGGGAATTTGAGTGGCCTAAGGTCTGGAAAGGTGAGGAGGTGGTTAGATTTTGGGTATTGGGCTCTCTTATCCGGTCTTTATTTGGTTTTTGGTCCGGTCCGGAATGGAATGGTTTTTACCTCAAATCTAAGCTCGATGACGGGATTGGATTGTTTGTATCCAGTGCCGGTCCAATCTCAGTCCGATTTATACTTTCCGATTTCGGGTAAAACAAAAAAAAACAGACCAAATAACTACCCCTACTCATTGTCGTCCACTCCATGGCCCCGCTCCCAGTCTCTAGCGCCTTCTACCACCATCTCTTTCCCTTCCACCAACGTCAAGCATGCATCTCGTCAACGTCCGCCGGCACGAGTACTTCTCGTACCTAGGTCAGATGACGCAGATGGAGGCCGCCAATCAAGCCAAGGTCGACGTCGCCGAGGCCATGATGCAGGAGGAAATTGGGTCTAAAGATCAGGACGAGTTAACAAAGTAGAACGCCGCGAAGATCAACGCAGAGACGAAGATCATCACGATTCAGAGGCAAGGGGAAGGTCAATTTTTTATTTCAATCTAGATTTCTTGATTTTCATCTAGAAATCGAATTGTTGATGAATCTAGGTACCCTCTTTTGAAGGACTATTGATATTTTTTTTTTTACAAAGGAGTCACTTGTATTGCTCAACCAATAAAATCGGTTACAAAGAGGGATACAACGTGAGAAAACGAACCAAGAAAGAACAACCTCAAACATAAAGAGGAACACACAAACCAACAAGGAAAAGATCAGAACAAAAGAAAGCCAAACATGATCCAACAAGACAAGGGCATTCCATTCTTGAGCAACAACACAAAGCATCCGAAGCACTATTTGCAACCTCATTTATCAGAAAAACTCAAAGCAAAGCTTCAACTCATCCAATACAGAATTGACCATGATGATTGAACATTGCAATACCATATGCCGCCTCATGGGAGTTGTTCGAAGACGACCCATCACAGTGAATCACCTAAGAGATTACATGACGGTGGAGTAGTGGACAGTACTGTACCGGATTGATAAGAGCTGAAACGAAGAAGGGAGCCGACGACAGATGGAACCATGATAAAACAGAGGACAGGGTACACCAAGGGTTGAAATGCCCACAGAACCACAAGAAACAAAGACCCACCAACAAGAGCCTCACATGTAGAGACCCAAAGCGAAAAAGAGACGCCCAAAGAGCAGCAGAACCCACACCATCAACAATAACCCACACCCACACTGCAAATCAACCCCTAGGTAGAACTCAGATCTCAGAGAAACATGAACCATCCGCTTGGACATTCTGAAGAGACACCACTACCCACAAAGACGATTGGAAACGATGCAAAGATCAAGCAAGGAGCCCGACAACAGAGGCGGAGCGGTGAACCCGATCACCCACGGGACGACCACACCAAGAATGGGAGAATCTTCAAAGCGATCCAGCTGAAGCACCCCCCAAATTGCATCTTCCGTACCCAGAACAGAGAGACAGATCTAGAAAACTAGATCTGAACAAGACGCAACATCTCCACCAGGGAGGAATGTGGGAGGGAACCCCTTAGGATCCGAGAGAAAGCCACCAAGGGCTGGAAGAGCCATCGAGGGTAGGAAAATCATAATAGATCTGCAAAAGCCAACAAAGGCTGAAAATTCAGAAAGGAAACCGGAATAGCCAACGAAGATCGGAAAGCAAGAAAACCACAAAAGAAATTCGGTGAGCAAGAGAAAGAACGAAAAAGATAGAATTTGGGCCACCACCGGTCACCAGAGTGGTGCCGACGGCAACCCTGTGGAGAGGACGATAAAAAACTAGAGAGAAATAGGAGCATTTGAAATAGGAGAGAGAAAGTGATTGTGTTGTGTGTGAAGGTGCGGGACAGGATATCCCATTAGTGCACCAAATCAAATGGATGACTATTGATTGATTGATGATTATGGGTGAAAATTGATCGATTGATGATCTGTGTGTTATTTTCCAGGTACAAGGAGGCAAATTGAGATTTGTACAACAAGCAGAGGGCGGCGGAGGGAGTTGTGTACGGGAGAGAGAAGGAGTTGTAGGCCCAGATGGTGGCAGCGAAGGCGGTGTTCTTCGCGCGGCAGCAAGCCGCCGATGCTATGCAGTACGGGAAGCAGAAGGAGGCGAAAGGGATGATGGCGTTAGTCACGGAGCAGGGGTTTTACATGACCGGCAGGAATGGGATGAGCTTGGTGGACGGGGAGTAAAATTTATAATTTTTATGTTTTATTTATTTTTAGTTTATTGTGATAATGAGGTGTCATTTTACAAGATTAAATTTTATTTTTTAATTGTCATGTCACCGCTAAACTCTCAAAGTTTATTGTCACATCAGTTAAAATTAACGGAGATTAACGAAGAATTACAAACGTGAACTTTTTAAGTAATTCGAATGACCAAAGTTGCAATTTAGCCACCAGACAAAATACCCTGTAAATTCATCCAATGGTTTCACAGAAAAACACTTCATCGAAATGTACATTTGACTGATCAATTACTATTTATTTACTACCATTGCGTGTGGTAATAAATAGGAACGGTATCAAAATACAAGTAGGCAGTTTGAGGCCACAAAGAGTCAAAGACTCCAAACTCGTTAGTCTTTTTATTTTATCTTAACCCAATTAAATTTCCAAGGATTAATAACTCTTTTCTTTGGGCGGCTACTGCTGCTGACGAGCTCGAGCTTGACGTCATGTAGGTTATGGAACTCAGTTTGGCTCCGCTCATCCAACAATCATCATCAACACATTTAAATGGATAAAAGGCCAGCGACGAAGCTGTCCCTTTTACTCTTTTCAAAGACCGATTGTGTTTCTAGTTTAGTCTGTAGGTTCTCAACTCTCAGGTCTAAGTCTAAAGTCTCCCCAAAACAGAACATATCCAAAACAGTGAACTTTGTAAATAAAAAACGGTGGACTTTTCGAACAGAAATTAAATTGACACCTCATCTAATCCATTTTAGTATTATATATTAGGTACTCCCTATGATAATTTGGGCATAATATAGAGTTTGGTAGTGGACTGTTTCAGTAGAATATAGAAAAAACAAGGAGAAAAAGGTAAATAATAATAACTGAAAATAACAGGATTCTAATGGTAATTCTGGTCGGCTTTAATCAGATTTACTTTGAGGGGGTTCAAATTTTCACGAATTTTTTTTTATAATAGAAAATTTTCCCTTTTCACAAAAAAAAAAAGCTATTACCATAAGCGTCACCATTTATCCATTTTAATTACAAAATATAAATTCTAGTAAAATGGCTTATTACGTTATAATAAAAGCTTATGTAAAAGCTCAAAATCTATACTTAATATATGAAGCTAAAGAGTTACAAAATTTAAATAATATATCAGTTATAAGTTTAGTAATAACTGTTGGGGGTATTACCCAGCGAGCTAGGAGATTGGGCTCCCCAAAGAAAGAGCTAGGGGGCAAAGCCCAAAAGGGTAAGAACCAATATTCGCTAGTGGCCCACAGGCCCAAGAAAAAGGACCTCAAGAGTAAAGTACCAAGAGCCAGGTGGCGGCCAACCGGCTGGTGGACCACGGCCTACGGGCGCCTGTCAGGTGTCAGGAGTCTGACAGGACGGTTAGCTGTCTCACAGAGCACCAAAAGCCAGGTGGCCACCAGCTGGCTGGTGGACCACGGCCTGCGGGCGCCTGTCGTGTGTCAGGAGCCTGACAGAGCTGTGGAATACCAGTCAGGTGTCAGGAGTCTGACAGGGCAGTTAGCTGTCTGAGGGCGCAGAGCATTAAATGAGGAAGGTGACGTGGCAAAGATCAACCTCGGGTTCGGTGAGTATAAATAGGGGCAGTCGACAGCATTTACGCAGGTTGGCTTCTCACACTAAAACTCGGTTTTAGACTTCTCTCTCTAGACTCTGCTCTAACTTGGGCGTCGGAGTGCTAACGGGCATTACCCAGCCCTTTAGGCGCTTGTCCTTGCAGGATCCAGGCGCCTGTACTGGGTTTGAAGGGGTTGAGATCGAGGAAGGTGTGACCGGAGGAACTTGGCACCAACAATTGGCGCGCCAGGAAGGGGGCGAAGCAAATGGAAAACTTGAACGTTGCGAACGACGGGGAAGATGTTTCGAGGTTGGACAATTCGAGCCACGAGGAAGGCGAGCGGCAACCAAGCCGAGAGATGAGCATGGAGGCAGAAGGGGAAGCGAGCCCTGGGCGCCTATCGGCGGAGGAAGGGGAGTCTCTGACGAAGAGAGAGCTATTCCGAATTATAGCCGACCAGGATCGAGCCATTGCGGCGCTCAGAAGGGAGTTGGATGGGGAGCGAAGTGAGGACGTACTGATGTATAGCCCGGGCGTCAGGAAACGAGAAAGGATGGGAGATGATTCGGAGTCTTTGCAGCGCGGGCACCCGTACCAAGCTGACCAAGAACATGATGCACCAAGGCGTTCACGCGCCTGGAAAATGCCTACCGAGCATAACCAGTTGGAGCCAGAAGACTTGTGGGCGCCTAGAAGAGTCGCCAAGCGGTTCGGGGTCAGGCAACCATTAGCGCGAAGCATTCTAGTGGAACCCGCGGGAACCACAATTCCCCCGTTACCCAGTTACGATGGGGTGGCGGACCCGGAGGATCATTTGAACAGCTACTTCACGAAGATGCAACTGTACAACAGTTCAGACGCCACGTTATGCAAGGTGTTCCCATCCACGTTTGCGGGCGTAGTGTTAGATTGGTACCATCAAATCGAAGAGGGGCGCATCGAATGCTTTGAGCAGTTTGCGGAGTTATTCTTGTCCAAGTTTGCAAGTAGGAAGCGCCGGACACTAACCATAGGCGCATTGTTCAAGGTAAAGCAGAGGGAGGGGGAGGCGCTTAGAGAATTTTACGACCGATGGATCTCTGTAGCCATGGCGGTCAAAGATGTCCAACCGGCGGTGCTTGGAGTTTGCTTGGACGCCTGTACCTCGAGCGAAGAACTCTGTCGAGTCCTCTCCAAGCGGGATGTGGTGTCCACAGAAGACCTGGATCGAAGGGTGCAGAAGGTAATCATGTTGGAGGAGACGTTGGCGGCACGGAGAGCTGAGAAGAGGCGCCTGAGGGGAGATGAATTGGAGGTAAGGCAGGCGCCCCGAGTGCCCTCCGGGAATTATGGTCCGCAGAGAAGGCCTGAGGCACCTCGCCCTGTGCCGAGAAGCTCAGCTAACTTTACTGAATACAATGATACATTAAAGAATGTCCTGCAGTATGTGAAAGATAGGGGCTACCACATACGGTGGCCGGGGCCCATGCGCGGCCAACCAAACGAGAAGAACCTTGATAGATATTGTGATTTTCATCGCGACAAGGGGCACTACACGGCCGACTGCTACCAGCTTAAAGCCGAACTACAGGCGTTGGCCGACAAGGGCATGCTCAATGACTTTGTTAGGAGGGCGGAAGACAGGACTCACCGGGCGTACGTGGCGAGGCAGGTGCCGGAAGCCCCGAGGAACTCTAGGGCGCATGAAATCCCAGGGACCCAAGAGGCGCCAAAAGGGCCAAAAACCCCGCAGGAGCCTCTGATACCCCCCCCCACCCGTTCGAATTGGACCAGGAGGGAGAGCCGAGTCGCGTCAGGCTCACGGTCGAATCCATAACCGGCACGGTAGACTTGAGGGAGAAGTTGGAAAGGTCTAGACGCCTGAGATCCGCTTCAATTGAAGCAAGGGAAGCCGTGCAAATCAACTTTAACCAAGAGCCGGACGAGGCATGCCAGATACCCTCAGAGGAAGTATTGGAGATACATGGGGTGATCGCAGGATGTAAAGTGAAAAGGATGTTAGTTGATACAGGCAGCTCAATGGATGTCCTGTTCAAAAGCACGTTTGAGCGCATGCAATTGGCGCCTGAGTTGGTGCGCCCATCGAGTTCGGTGTTAATTGGGTTTTCCGGTGCGCCTGCCCAGGTCATTGGGCGCGTACGCCTACCGGTGACCCTTGGAGATGAGACGCACTGTGTAACGCATGCAGTGGAATTTGGGATCGTAGATTGCCCATCGCCCTACAATGTGATACTTGGCCGTCCGCTTCTAGCACAATTCAATGGCGTGGCGTCCACTTGCCACCAGACGCTGAAGTTTGTAGCACTCCAGGGCATAGGCATTTCCAGGGGGAGAAATGTTCCCCGGTACGCCCGAGAAGAAGACCCAAGGGGCCGCGTTCGCCAGCATAGGGTCAACGCGGTCGACGTCCGCCTTGAAGAAGCGCCTAGGGCGGAAGCCTGGGACGACGAGCTTGTAGTAGCCTTGGACGAAGAGTACCCAGAGAGACAAGTGAGAATTTCGGCACAAGCCCCTGAAGTAATGAAGGCGCCTTTGATCGAGCTACTGAGAGAATTTGGAGAGTTATTCGCGTGGAGCGCCCAAGATATGCCCGGCGTCTCTCCAGATGTTGCAGTGCACAGGCTGGCGGTGGAAGTAGGGAAAAAGCCCGTGCAACAGAAACGCAGAAACTTGTCTCAAGAAAAAGAGGAGGCGCTCCGCCGAGAGGTAGACAGATTGCTCGAAGCGGGATTCGTTGAAGAAGCAAGGTACATCACATGGCTGTCCAATGTGGTATTCGTCCCAAAACCGTCGGGGGAATGGAGGATGTGCGTGGACTTCACCAACCTCAATCGAGCATGCCCCACGGATGCATACCCCATGCCGCGCATCGACCTGCTTGTAGATGCCACCGCATATCATGAAGCTCTTAGTTTCCTTGACATGTTCTCGGGCTACCACCAAATCCCTATGGCCAAGACTGCGTTCATGACACCCTTTGGGAACTTCTGCTACAGAGTGATGGCGTTTGGCTTGAAGAACGCCGGGGCAACATATCAACGCATGGTGAATCAGATTTTCCGCAAGCAAATAGGAAGGAACGTGGAGGCATACGTGGATGATTTGATTGTGAAGAGCAAGAGGCGCCAGGATCACATCATGGACTTGCGAGAAACATTCGAAGCCATGCGACGTTTCAGGTTGCGACTTAATCCCAAGAAGTGTGTGTTCTTGGCCGAAGCAGGAAAGTTCTTGGGATTCATGATAACAAGACGGGGAATCGAAGCTAATCCTCGGCAAGTTGAGGCGATCATGAGTCTGGGCCACCCCCGAACGCCTAAAGAGGTGCAAATCCTGACTGGGAGATTGGCGGCGCTTGGGCGCTTCATTCCCAGAGCCTCCGACCGGGGCGCTCCGTTCTTCAAGATATTAAAGAAAGCTTCCAAGTTCAAGTGGACCATTGAATGTGATGAAGCTTTTGAGGAGTTGAAAAGATTGCTCACGGCACCTACGGTGATGACGGCGCCCAAGGCCAATGAAGTGTTGTACCTATACATAGCTGTATCTATAATCGCAGTAAGTGCAGTCCTCATATCCAAAGACCCCCTGACGAATGAGGAGAAACCAGTGTATTATGTGAGCCGTACCATGGTGGGTCACGAGACGCGCTATGCGCCTATAGAGAAGGCGGCCTTGGCGGTCGTGATGGCGGCCAACAAACTCCGACCTTACTTCCAGGCTCATCGCATTGTGGTGCTCACAAATCTTCCCCTTAAGACGGTACTAGGATCAATGGATGTGTCTGGGCGCCTGGTAAAGTGGGCCGTGCAACTCAGCGAATTTGACATAACCTATGCGCCCCGACCCGCCATCAAGGCTCAGGCGTTGGCAGATTTCTTGGCTGAAGGAGTGATTGACGGGGGAGCAAGCGGAGAGGAGTGTTGGCAAGTGCATGTCGACGGAGCTGCAAGTAGGATCGGTGCTGGGGCCGGAGTCGTACTCATCAGTCCACTGGGCGCCCTACACGAAGTGGCGTTACGATTTGCGACCTTAAAGACAAACAACGCTGCTGAGTATGAGGCCGTGCTTGCGGGACTCCACATCGCGAGAGAACTAGACGCCCAAAAAGTGAGTGTAAAAACCGATTCGGCGTTAGTGGTTAATCAGCTGAACGAGGTGTATGAGGTAAAGGAAGAAACATTGGGAGCTTACGTGGAGGCCATCCGCAAAAAGTGCGCGTGGTTCAGAGGCGTGACATTCACACATGTTCCAAGAGAAGAGAATGCTCATGCGGATGCCTTGTCGAAGTTGGCGACGGCCTTGGATTTTGAGGAGAATCGAACGGTGATTGTGACGAAGGAGGTGCCGCACGAGGAAATGGTGATGGCCTCTGTCACGACAGGGGAAATGGGAGGATGGATGGCTCCAATATGGCTCTTTCTCACCCAAGGAAAGGTACCTGATGACCCGAAAGAAGCATGGCGCCTACGACGAAAAGCAGCACGATGTGCCATAGTCGAAGGGGTGTTGTATAAGAGGTCGCATTCGGGCGCCTATCTGAGGTGTCTTACTGAAAGTGAAGGGTTAGAGGCAATCAAAGAGGTGCATCAAGGGACGTGCGGCATGCATGCGGGTGCCCGGAGTCTTGAGAAGGTCATTCTCCGACAGGGATATTATTGGCCGACGATACGGGCAGATGCAAAGAAGCACGTAACAGTTTGTCACCAATGCCAAATTCACGCCAATGATGTGCACATCCCAGCGGCGCCTATGCAAGGGAACGTGGGCGCGTGGCCCTTCGCGCAATGGGGCATGGACCTTTTGGGACCCTTCCCCAAAGCTCCTGGGCAGTTCAAGTATTTAATTGTGGCGGTTGATTACTTCACTAAATGGATCGAAGCGGAGCCCCTGGCATCGATCACCGAGTCACAGGTAAGAAAGTTCACAAGGAAAAACATTTTCACAAGGTTCGGACTCCCGGAGTCCATCATCACTGATCATGGGAAACAATTTGATTGCAAAAAGTTTATCGAGTTTTGTGATGAGAATGAAGTGGTCTTGAGGTTCTCTTCTGTAGCCTACCCACAAGCCAACGGGCAGGCAGAGGCGGCCAACAAAAGTATCCTACATGGGTTGCACACCAGGTTAACGGAGGCCAAAGGCAAATGGGTCGAGGAACTGCAAAGCGTGTTGTGGGCGCACAGGACTACATTAAAAGTGGCTACGGGCGAGACACCCTTTGCTCTGACATATGAAAGCGAAGCGGTTTTGCCTGTCGAGATGCGAGTCCCGACCTTCAGATTGACCCACCGGGATGAGTCAATGGGCGCCCAAGCGCGTGTTGATGAGTTAGATGTATTGGAAGAGCGTCGAGAAGTGGCAGCCTTACGGTTGGAGGCAATGAAGGGTCAGGTTGCGAGGTACTACAACAAAAAGATGTGGGCACATAACATTGTGGAAGGCGCCTTGGTGCTAAAAAGAGACTTTCGCCCCAGTGCCGTCGAGGGCAAGTTGGCACCCAAATGGAAAGGACCATATCGAATTAGGGAAGTCGTTGGCCCGGGTACCTTCAAGCTAGAGCACATGTCAGGCAAGGGAGTGAAAAGAACTTGGAATGCTCAAAACCTACGAAGGTACGAGGCAACCATGGATACAGGCGCCCAGGGGCAAGCATCTTCTTGCGAGTAGAGGTAAAGGGCAGGGTGTTCTTGGGGAAGACGTGTCTTTGTTAAGTGATTATAGTAAAGTTTCCAAAAGCGCCCTATATGCGCCCGTAATTATGTAAAGCGCCCCGTTAGCGCCCGGTCCATGTAAAGCGCCCAAACTTTGCGCCCCCATTTTTCAGAAGCGGATTAATTATTATCTACAAAACTATCTGTTACGGAAACACAGCAAAGCGCCCTTTCTATAGCGCCCTAATTTCGCTGTGTTCCGACCAGGAATTCCATGAGACACAAAAGCGCCCCAAAATAGCGCCCGACAAATCTAAGTATAGCAAAGCGCCATGTTTCGCGCCCATCTTTTGCAAAAGCGCCCTAACATTGCGCCCTCACAAGAAACGCGAAGATTGGTAATAAAGGGAAAGTTAAAGTGGAAGCAAAGCCGATTGGCAAGGAAACATAAATTCTTATATAATAAAAACGCAAGGAAGGTCATTACAAAATAAGAAAAAGATAACACCCAAAAACCGCTAATCTAGTCGGCGCCTGAATTCGCATCCCCAGCACTATGCGCTCTTGGAGAAGGAGAGGGGGGAGCAGATGGCTCGGGCGCCCCACTTGTCCCGCGAGGCGTCTCCATCCCACCGATCACATACTCAGCCATCTCCGAAAGATCCCAAGTAAGGTCGGGGTGGTCCTTCTGCAACTTCCCCCGCAGGATTTCAATGCCGGTCAGAATGGCATTGGCGCACATGGACTTCCCAGTCTCTGACTCCATCAAGTTGTCCAAAGATTGCCGAAGTTCGGAAATTTCTTTCCGGGCCCTCTTCAAGGATTTCTCGCTCTCCTTGTGGGCGTCCTTCAGCCTCTTCTTCTCCTCCTTGAGGATGTCAATTTCACTGGCCTGGGCGCCAGCTTCCTGCGCCAGCGCATCCTTCTCAGCCTGCAGGTTGGTCAGTTTCCTGCGCTCCTCGTCCAGGGCGCCTTGCAGACGCGACAACTCCATGGTGGCCGTCATCTGGGCGTCCTCACACTCCTTCGCAAACTGCTCGCGGCGGGCAGTTGCGTTCTCTAAATCCAACTTCAGCTGAGAAGCCGAAGAGGAAGCCTCGAGCGCCTCCCGTTTAGTCTCATTGAGGCGTCGGGCGCCTCTTTCAGCAAAAAGAAGGATCTGCAACCATTGGAAAAGGGTCAGCAAGTTATGCAAAATAATAAGTAAGAAGGATCTGAAAATACAAGTACGAAGAGGCATACCTTAGCGCCCACTTGGGCCAATTCAGCAAACAGGTGATCACTGTTCACCTCGGACGGTACTTGCCAGGACTTGGCGGCCGCGATTGCCAAGCCCATGGCACACCCTCGGTCAACGGCGACCAAGGGGGAGCAGTTCATATTGACCCGTCCCACCTCGGTACGCCGTGGCCGGAAGATGGGGGGCGCCCATTAGGGCCAACGTAGCGCCCCTCTTCATTCAAGTGAAGGCGGGCGTCCTCCACAGTCTCCGCCTCCACTTCCACCTCATCGAAGGCGTCCTCTTCGCAGGCGTCCTCCTCGCCCACCTTCTTCTTTCCTCTGGCGGCCCTCTTGCTGGCCGAGGTTAAGGGGGAGCCCGCCCTCTTCCCCTTTCGGAGCAAAGGCTCCTCTTCTTCTTCCTCTTCAGCGGAGTTAACCTCCTTCTCCGCGGGGTCGACATCAGGCGTCCCCTCGCCTTCTTCCGGGGCGGACGACGCCACGCTTGCCGTGTGCGCCCGAGCGGTGCCACCCTTCACCGCCCTCTTCTTCCCTTTCCTCTTCTTGGGGCCAGCTGGCGGCGCCTCTGATTGGGTGGCAGGTTCCTCTGGTTGAAGGGGCGCCTCTTGCTGAGCGGGCGCCTCTTGTTGGGAAGATGCTGCCGCAGCCGCCTCCGCCGCCATAGTCGCCAGCCTACTCTTCATAAGCTTGGCAATACTCGAGTAATCCGCCCCTGCATATGACAAAAGTAAGTTAGTACATAACGCAAACAAGGGGATAAGGAAACAGAACACCTAGACGCCTACACACCATCGTTATAATAAGCTTCAATAATCGGAGGACGATTATCTGCGGGGCGTAAGTCAACAGGCTCCCCCTCGCAAATTAAGGGGGCGCCAGCTTTCTCAGACGCCGTCAAAACCACTGGCTTATTGAAGTCATCGACATGGCCTAACTTCCATGTCCTCACAAAGGCGCCCCCACTGGCAAAGAAGGAGTCTTGATAGGCCTTCACGAAGAAAAACCCGTTGAACCAGCTTCGGTTTAACTTAGGGCATTTCTTCACAAAGTGATGGGGGCAGCTTTTCTTCTTGCGCTTCTGGAGGGATAAGCAGTTGTCCAGAGGCACCATCTTGAAGAAGTATCTGAACAAGTTGAAGGTGGGCTCCACGTTGTGCTCTCGGCACCTCAACTTGAATAGGATGACAACCGTGATGACCGAGGGGGATAGGCGCCCGAGGGGACAGGCGCACGTCGTCAAAATTCCCTCCATGATCGAGTCTAGGGGAAACTGAAGCCCGAAACGAAAGTACTCCTGATAGAGCCCGATCCACTTTGGGCCACAGACGCCCACCCGGGACTGGGGCGATGGAGGCGCATACCACTAGTCTCTGGGAAGTTGGAGACTAGTCACCAATTCATGAACCCGGTCCAGGGTGACTGTCGACGTGTGCTTGGGCCCGGCCACCTCGAATGATAAGTGCGACGTCTCGGTGGGCAAATGATCAGGTGGGAAACACTTCTCCCACGACGTGATCTTGTAGGACCCATCGGCGGGCAAAAAGCCAGGCGCCGAGGAACTTGACGGCCCAGCTGATGAGGAAGCAGACGCCCGCTCTAAACCAACAAATGACCCAGACGCAACGCGGACAAGGGGTAAGTGACGCCCCTACCCTAAGTGACTAGAATAAGCTCAACGAAATCGACGAAAAGAGAAGGACCACTTACCACGTTGAACTGGGCGCCTTGCTTCACCACCATCGCCGGAGGCGCCTGCGCCCGAGGCGCCGGGTGCAGAGGTCTTGTCTTGTTGTGGAGACGACATCTTTTGGACGAGAGTGATGTGTTGGACGCGAAAAACAGAGAGGCAAGAGGACAGAGGTCAGAGCGGAAGCTAGAGAGAAGTCAGAGCAAAATTCTAGAGAGAGGGCGAATAGAAGAAAGTGACAGCATCACAAGGGAGGAGGGGTATTTAAAGAAAAACGAGGGCTCACCCGTCGCATGACACGTGTCAGTCATGCCGAAGGAACCCTTCCTCTCCCCCCACCTTTTGGTCTTTTCGCGAGCCACAAAATCACAGGCGGACCTTTGAGCTTCCCCCACCCTTTCCTTTTCGGGGAAATTTCTCAACTCCCAAATTTCGAATTTCGAATTTCGAATTTCGAATTTTCTTTTCTCCAAATTTCCCTGACAAGCAAAGTGTGGGTGAGGGGGGCACAAGGGATAAGGACACTCGTCAAGAACAACACCCCGGAAGCGCCCGAAAGGGAGGGTTAGTTAAAAAGGCGCCCCGTTTGGTAAGAGGCGCCTCGGCAGGTAAGAGGCACAGAAGCACCTGGAAGAGCATTCGATAAGGGACCGAAGCACCTGGGTTACAACTAGAGGTTCAGTCAAGCGCTCGATGGCGAAGCCACGAGCACCTAACTGGGGGGGCAATTGTTGGGGGTATTACCCAGCGAGCTAGGAGATTGGGCTCCCCAAAGAAAGAGCTAGGGGGCAAAGCCCAAAAGGGTATTACAAACGTGAACTTTTTAAGTAATTCGAATGACCAAAGTTGCAATTTAGCCACCAGACAAAATACCCTGTAAATTCATCCAATGGTTTCACAGAAAAACACTTCATCGAAATGTACATTTGACTGATCAATTACTATTTATTTACTACCATTGCGTGTGGTAATAAATAGGAACGGTATCAAAATACAAGTAGGCAGTTTGAGGCCACAAAGAGTCAAAGACTCCAAACTCGTTAGTCTTTTTATTTTATCTTAACCCAATTAAATTTCCAAGGATTAATAACTCTTTTCTTTGGGCGGCTACTGCTGCTGACGAGCTCGAGCTTGACGTCATGTAGGTTATGGAACTCAGTTTGGCTCCGCTCATCCAACAATCATCATCAACACATTTAAATGGATAAAAGGCCAGCGACGAAGCTGTCCCTTTTACTCTTTTCAAAGACCGATTGTGTTTCTAGTTTAGTCTGTAGGTTCTCAACTCTCAGGTCTAAGTCTAAAGTCTCCCCAAAACAGAACATATCCAAAACAGTGAACTTTGTAAATAAAAAACGGTGGACTTTTCGAACAGAAATTAAATTGACACCTCATCTAATCCATTTTAGTATTATATATTAGGTACTCCCTATGATAATTTGGGCATAATATAGAGTTTGGTAGTGGACTGTTTCAGTAGAATATAGAAAAAACAAGGAGAAAAAGGTAAATAATAATAACTGAAAATAACAGGATTCTAATGGTAATTCTGGTCGGCTTTAATCAGATTTACTTTGAGGGGGTTCAAATTTTCACGAATTTTTTTTTATAATAGAAAATTTTCCCTTTTCACAAAAAAAAAAAGCTATTACCATAAGCGTCACCATTTATCCATTTTAATTACAAAATATAAATTCTAGTAAAATGGCTTATTACGTTATAATAAAAGCTTATGTAAAAGCTCAAAATCTATACTTAATATATGAAGCTAAAGAGTTACAAAATTTAAATAATATATCAGTTATAAGTTTAGTAATAACTGTTGGGGGTATTACCCAGCGAGCTAGGAGATTGGGCTCCCCAAAGAAAGAGCTAGGGGGCAAAGCCCAAAAGGGTAAGAACCAATATTCGCTAGTGGCCCACAGGCCCAAGAAAAAGGACCTCAAGAGTAAAGTACCAAGAGCCAGGTGGCGGCCAACCGGCTGGTGGACCACGGCCTGCGGGCGCCTGTCAGGTGTCAGGAGTCTGACAGGACGGTTAGCTGTCTCACAGAGCACCAAAAGCCAGGTGGCGACCAGCTGGCTGGTGGACCACGGCCTGCGGGCGCCTGTCGTGTGTCAGGAGCCTGACAGAGCTGTGGAATACCAGTCAGGTGTCAGGAGTCTGACAGGGCAGTTAGCTGTCTGAGGGCGCAGAGCATTAAATGAGGAAGGTGACGTGGCAAAGATCAACCTCGGGTTCGGTGAGTATAAATAGGGGCAGTCGACAGCATTTACGCAGGTTGGCTTCTCACACTAAAACTCGGTTTTAGACTTCTCTCTCTAGACTCTGCTCTAACTTGGGCGTCGGAGTGCTAACGGGCATTACCCAGCCCTTTAGGCGCTTGTCCTTGCAGGATCCAGGCGCCTTTACTGGGTTTGAAGGGGTTGAGATCGAGGAAGGTGTGACCGGAGGAACTTGGCACCAACAATAACTAATAAGTGCCGAACAGCAAAATCAACCATGACATACACAGTAAAGGCAGGGAGATTTGAGGATACAACCTCTGTTTTCATAACGGGATCGGAGGCTGAACCGAAAAATTTAGTGGTTTAGGATTTAGTGGTTAATCGTTAAAAAATCGTTGGTTAATGTTGGGCCATTAAAAATGGCTTGGCCCAGCCCAAACCACAACTACAATCCATCAAGTGTGTATGGGCCCAAACCCACAAAGTATCTTCATGATCCTACAACTAAAGCCCACATGAAGGGGGCAAACTAGGCCTATAAATACACGACCAAGCACTCCAAGTAAGGGATCTCTTCTTCTTCTCGACACATTTTGGATATCACTTATCTCTCTACAATCTCTCTCTACATAAGATCTCCTTATTTCTCTATCATGGTACTAATGTTGATCGTCGGAGTGTAGATAATGGGGGCCATCCCCGCCCTTTCACAGATCCGGCGCCCTTCTTGTTTCTTGGCAGAAACAATTGGCGCGCCAGATAGGGGTCTTACACAGCTGCGCCTTCAACAATTAAAGGGGAAGTTTTCTCACAAAAAGAAAAAATATATCAGGAGGAGGGGGCGAACACCTGATTGTGAACGAGATGCGCCTCCACAAAATAAAATAGTGGAGGTGGCGCCCAAACCTCCTTTCTTTTGCAAAACCACGAGAAGAATTGGGCCTAGTGCTTGCAATTATTATAAGAGCCATGGGCCCACAACAAGCACAAAATGTTGAGGCAACTGAAAAGCTGCGAGTTTTCCATTGTGACTTTGTAGCGGGAACCAATAAGATCTCAAGCAGGATGTGCCCGAACGCCTCCTTTTTCTCCGTCACTTTTCCGAAATACAACTCTGGACGACGCCAGCTGCTTTTAGTGGTACATCTCTTTCTCGTCATAGCTCCGGCACCGCACCCACCTCCGGCCACTTATCGTCATGACCCACTCAATTGGGCGCTTCTCAATTTGGAAGAGCAAGAAAAAGGGAAGCAAAATTTTAGAGGCGTCCATCTGTGAGGCCCCTAGAAGAGCTCGCCTCTTTTGGGCTTCTTATCCATTACAACGTGGGATCAAGCTAGTTTTGGGAATTTCCATGTCGAGGAGCGCCTGAAACTCACTATCTCAAGAGTGATCCTGGCCGAGCTAGCCTCTGTTTTGATTGAGCGAAAGAAGACGCGACGGAAAGAGATGATGGCGCCTTGCAAGAACTGGGATAAAGAGATGATGGCGCCTTGATTTGTCATCACCACCACCTCGAAGGGGTCGAAAAGGCTGAAGGAAAAATGAGATGCTTAATACAGAAATTGGGCGTCCCTGTCAAAGGGAAATATGGGGAGGAAACGATGGCAACAAAAGAAGAATACCTCTCAGATTCAGACAAAATGATTGGTCAGAGCTAAGCGCGGCGCCGGAACTCCGGTGATAAAGAGATGAAACCCTAGCATCGAAACCCAAAATGAATACAAAAGAAGACCTTATGCTAGTTCCAAATTAAAGAGCGCAGAGTAAGAAAGAAGCGCCAAGCAAGATGCAGTTTAAGACGCCAGAGAAAGGAAGAGATGGGCGCCTCTATTTACAAAATTGAGTATGAAGAAATGGAGAGGCGCTAGCCGCCGATTGAAGTTGCCAGATTTGGCATGAACATGGAGGAGAGTAGAGCTGGGCACCTCAATTTTGTAAAGAGGTGATATGGGCGTCAGACTCGAATACCGCAAAAGGCGCTCGGTGGATGAATTCTTGCAACAGTTCGAGAGGCGCATGATTTTGCGATACGGCATAAGGCGCCGATCGTTTCTCGTCAGAGAAGGAGAATGGATTGCGCCGTAGAAAGAAGAATAAGCGCATAGAGGAAAGGAAGAAGAGAGAAGAAATAAAAAAAAAAGGTTAAACTCAGGGGAATTGGGGGCGTAAGGGGAGCCCGGAAGTTGGGAGTGTGGGTGGAGTCGCCTGCTGCTCAATCCTCCCAAGAAGTTTTTTTTTTCCAAACGAGGCTCACAAGACGCACAGTCTCATCATTAGGCTCACCATAGTTGGAAATTTTGCATTGGGCCACAAGGTTTGCGTCGTCGGGCCTGGTCTACATGAGGCCCAAGGCGCTCATTTACGTTGGAGCTCGGAGTAAGACCGTCCATGGTGGGCTTAGGCGCCCAGCTCACAAACTAAAAATAAAGCTCCTTGATTCAAGAATCGAACCAAGAACCTTTCTAATCAAGACAAGCAATTCAACCACTTTGCTAGAATGCTCTGCTTGTCACGTTTCAGCGGGCGCCTCTTATTGTCCTGATCGTGGCTTCAGCACACTTGGAACTAAGCTAAGTACTAAGTTTCTTGTGAGATGTGATTTTACTTCCATGAAATATCCTTTTGTTTTAAAAAAAAAGCTGAAGTGCACAAATTTAGTGCGTTCCAATGGAAATACTTTCAGGTTTCCATAAAAAAAAAAACAAAAAGATGGAAATACTTTTTGCGCCCATATATAGCGCCCTTGGTTGGAAATACCCTCTGCGCCCGCATTTAGCGCCCTTGGTTGGTAGAACTCTCCGCGCCCAAATCTAGCGCCTCTGGCTCGAAATACTCTCCGCGCCCACATTTTGCGCCCTTGGTTGATAATACTCTTCGCACCCAAATCTAGCGCCTTTTGTGGTATATACTCTCCGTTCAAATTTTGCGTCATTTATTGAAAGTGCTTTAGGGGAAAATATCATGCCCACTGAAGGCGCCCAACTATGTGGAGCTGGAAAGGAAAAAACAACGACAAGGCTAGCTACAAGGGAGCACTTTGGGAGATAAGCTAAGTATTTTCTATCACTTCTCGAGTTATCTTCATAATCAATGCGTGAGTCAAATTCTACTCTACTACTTAACATCTTTATGACCCTTTCGTTATTCAATTAAGATGTTATGGAGGCGCTTGAACTTGTGCGCAAAATACCAAAAGATCTTAGTTTAAATTTGGCAATTCAAATAATTATTAGTTAATCAGTCCATTGCACCACAAGGCGCCCTAAGTTTGGCACCAATAATACCATGAAGCCCCTAAGACACGTGGTATTTGTGGAATCATAGGTGTTGAAAAACTTGGTATAGGTACTTGTAGCGCCTAGAGCCGAGCAGTTGTAGAGTCAAGGTGCATGTCTCTAAATTTTAGGCGATTGATTCAAAAATCATGAGTAAAGAAACTTCCATCATCTAAGCGCTCAAAGAAATTGGATATGGAGTGTAGGCGCCTAGTCACAAACGTCTCAAGGCTCTCCTTTATTGTCAAAAATGAGATAAGTGGGATTGAAACATCGACTGCAAGACCATATGGTGCATTGTTATCGCCTTCTGGATAGGTCATATTATGTTATCTTTGAAATTTAAGTAAAGTATGAGCACTTTATTATTGGCCACCTGCTGAACATCATAAGCAATTTCATCACCATCCGGACATCATGATACCCATGCGTCTATGAACGATTTCTTTGGCGTTTCAATTCAGGCTTTGTGATATGATTTTATGAAATGAGTGCTAGAGTAGTCAAACCAATCCGAAAGTGGTATTGAGATCCGCCTTATATATCTACGAGCTCAAGCCTCCGATCACTAAGAGGGGAGGACATTTGTGGCGCCTAAGGAAACATGATTGGCGAATTCGAGCGCCAAAGACTTATTACTAAGGCGCTGAAATTTTAACTTCTAAAGAGACGTCGTAAGGAATAAGCTAAGTCTTTTCTACCCTTACTCAAGTTATATTCCTAGTTATTGTATGAATCAAATTATGTGGCATCACTAAGTATATTTGCGATCCTTTCTCTGTTTAATTAATATGGTAATGGGGGACATGAATTGAGGAACAAAACACCAGAGGATCTTACGGGAAACTTGACAAGTTGGGGGATTTTAGTTAGCCGTCCAGTGTACCACTGGGCGCCTAACTGGGGGACAGTTGGGGGTAACATGTGCATACGCATTCGGGATTTTTTCTAAGGCAAACAAATCTTTAATTATGTGCCGAAAAATGTCATAGCCTTGTTAGGCATCATATGTGCAGTAAATAGTTTTATCTCATTGCTTGAGTTATATCGTTAACTATGTTATGAGTCACATCATTTTACATTGATAATTCTCTACATAGTTTCTCTCGGAATTCCTAAGCTATTATGATCCTGGGGATAATTGGAGGGACAACATGCAACTTCAAAATCTTGTCTGGAGAAAATGAATCTCCAGTTAGGTGCATAGGGCGCCATAACCTTGTTAGACGTCGAAAGAGAAGTAAGTTTATGTGTAAGGTAAATAAGTCCTCAACCGGGAGCCTAAAATGTTGTGATTCTGTAGACGTCATGGGAACAATACGTTACTTGCCACAATTTGAGTTAATTCTTCTATGAGTCATATCATGTTTTATTGTCAATTCTCTGCAAAGTTCTTATTTCGAGATTGTTCGGCAAACATGATGTTGGGGGACATGAGTCAGCTAAGCCAGGAGACAAGATGACGCTTAAACAATCAAGCGTGCAACTCTAAGTTCGTAGTAAAGCTTGCAAGGCAAAGACTTCTAGTTAGGCATCCAGTATGCTACTGGATACCTAACTGGGGGACAATTGTTGGGCCATTAAAAATGGCTTGGCCCAGCCCAAACCACAACTACAATCCATCAAGTGTGTATGGGCCCAAACCCACAAAGTATCTTCATGATCCTACAACTAAAGCCCACATGAAGAGGGCAAACTAGGCCTATAAATACACGACCAAGCACTCCAAGTAAGGGATCTCTTCTTCTTCTCGACACATTTTGGATATCACTTATCTCTCTACAATCTCTCTCTACATAAGATCTCCTTATTTCTCTATCATGGTACTAATGTTGATCGTCGGAGTGTAGATAATGGGGGCCATCCCCGCCCTTTCACAGATCCGGCGCCCTTCTTGTTTCTTGGCAGAAACAGTTAACATACAAAATTTGTATATTACACTAATTTAAAAATGAAGTTATTATTGACCATAAAACAATTTAAATTCATATCATCACCTAAATCCAAATTCAATACAAACAAGAACTCCCATCTCTTCGGCACAAACACTCTCCCAATAAACATTTTGGTGTCTCCTTTAGCGGCTCATTCCCATGGCTTGGAGCCCTGTTATCATCGTTTGAATTGAACTCATGTTTTAATAATGGGGAGAGACTACGTTGGGATATGGGTTACATTTCGTTCCTATCTAATAGGATCAGGAGAATTAGCATGCTAAACAAGGTTGTCAATACGATTTATCCAGTTGGTCTGATTGAGCAAGTAGGCTAATTGTTTTATTGTTTTAGTCCAATTTAGTTCAGATATATGAAAAAGACATTACATTGTTCATGCATTTATTATTTATTTCAAATTTTATATATATGTAATAACATATAACATTATACCAAAATAACATTTTGTATTTGGATCCAACATATAGTGAAAATTCAAATACACTCATATAATATTAATGTTTAAATGTTCACTTTAAAAATCCAAATATAAAATTATGTGAAGGGGAAATTGGAGAAGATGCGCGATTCGCAAACAAAAATGAAAAACGACGTCGACCGGTGATACAATATATTTTAGCAATCCTTGCTAAAAAATTAATAGTTTCCCGAACGAATTAAATTTTAAGCCTCGTAATGAGGGAAACTTTCAAATTGTGTGATTATTATTTTTAATAGTGAAAATTTTGATGTAAGAAAAAATATTTCTCATCAACAAATAATGAATAAAAACAGTATTGACAAACTATTTTAATTGTTTGATTTGCTATCATACGACCAATAACATAACATAGTCATCACACTTCCCAATATTTTTACCCTCCTACTTTTCCCCCCACTTTTTTTCATGAAACAACATTTGCCTCCCAATATTTCTCTCCTTCAAATTTTCTATCCTCTCCCCATTTTCCTTCCCCTCCCTTCATTTTCCTCCCTTCCTTAAATAGGGCTGAAGGTGCATAACTAGATGTGGACCCTTAAACTTGAGTGTGCCTAAAAAAGTCCAGATCTAACCGATGTCAATTAATGGTTTTTTTCATTGTTTTCTTAATCTGCTCTTATTTTATTTTTTCTAATTTGGATTTCATTTTTTTCAATATATTTTGTCCGAAAAATTCACACCACTATTTACCACCTTCATTTTTAACTCGAATTTTGAATTTTTTTTGCACAGATGAAACGAGTTCATCGTGATTTATTCGATCAACGAAAATTTGGAAAAAAATACACGATCTACCACTCTATACCACCCTGGTATATGAGTGGTAACTGGTGCTACCGAATGATGAATGCGGTAAATAACAGTTCGTATGTTCCTACTATCATGTATTCAACCATTATACACTATGCTATGTTCATACCACCATGGTACACTTCACTACCACACGGTATGATTTTATGTAGTACTAAGCATTACCATCACGGTCAGGGGCGAAGCCAGGATTTTGATGTAGGGTGGCCAAAATTCGAATAATTATACCTATCTTTTTTACCTAATAAAATGAGTTAAATTGGTATAGTAATTGCATGTTTCAAAAAAAAATTCATTGAAGGGATTGAAAATTTACTATAAATTTGTTAACTAATTATGACGATTTGCTAATAAAACTAGTTATTAAGAGAATCAAATCTAGGGAAATTATCAAATGATACAGTTAATAAACAAAGTAAAATATATGATGCAAGTTTGCTTGTAAAAGGCAAAGAGTAAAATATAGAATGATAAATGCTATAATCAAGAATTGAACCTGTGTGCTCTTGGTGGTTGAAAAACGTAATTTTCGGTAGACTACTAAGCAAAGCATTACTACTACTCATACCGATACCAATTATAAATTTCCGGGAGGGTCATGGCCCCCTAGCTAGCTCCGCCCCTGATCATGGTATAGACTGGTACTAAATGTCTCAATTTTTTGTTGTAAAAATATATTAAAGTGGATATCATTTTGAAGATCACAGTTTATCTGATTTATATATTCAAAAAAATTTAATTAACGACATAAAACGAAAGAGTTAGAACCCATTAAAATTTATAGGAGAAATTGTTAAGAATCTTCCATAAATGGTGATGTGACAATAATATGGAATTTTCTCAACACATCACCCAAAAGCTAAAAAAAATTCAAAAATATCACCCTTTCCAAAAAATTCCATTCATGCCACCCTTTCACAAGGATTGCATCCCCCCATGTCGGTTAAAACGAGGACCGCAGGGGTGCTGCTGTTTTCATTTCCGTCGTCAACAAACGTGTGCGGTCGCCACCATCAAATTGACAGTGCGCCACCTCAGCGATCCAGGTCAAACCGTGGCAACCCCGCCTAGTTTGCATTTCGAACGCGAAAACCGCCGCACACCCTTGGGGTTTGCATTTCATACGCGGAAACCGCCTCACCCCCTACGGTTCTTGTTTTCCTTTGGTAATTAAGTCGATCAACAAACCAACAAAGTCGAAGAACATAACTTGTGCAAACCCACAAATTCGAACAAATAACTTGAATGGCGAACAAAGTCTGACAACATCACTTAAGAAACCAAACATAGAGCAAACAACTGAAAAGAAATGATCAAGCAATCTATATTCCATTATTTTGATTTGCAACGTCATTGGTCCAGTACAATTTCGTTTATCATGACTTGATACTTTGCATATGGAACAACGCCTTGCCCTCATGGTGGTCTTCCAGATTATCCATCTCATTGGGAATCCTCTTTACCGTCGGTTGTCCCGTTCACGCATTGGTCCGAACGGTGGGGCGATCACCTTTCCTTCATACAAAGGCCGGTAAGTTTCGTCAGACAATAAACGAAAACTCTTTCCATAGGCTTTCTTGAGTGAGTCGATATTGAAGAAAGGACTCACGAAGTGGAGGGGTCTTTGCTCCTAGAATTGATTACGACCATGGCATGAGAACAAGGAAATCCTCTCCCCTAATACTTCAGGTAGGAGCACTCCCCTTGATTTGTGCTTAAGTTCACCTTGACTTCATGGAGATGACCCCACAGCTGCCATCCTCCCAAGGCTCGGTCTCAACTGTATACTCGCCAACATCTCGGTTCATGTGTTTGTACATGTCCATGATTTCTAGGGCCTTTTCGCTCTCCAGAATGTCATCTCAACAATGGCAAAGATAGGCAGTGCACGAACAACTTTGTAGACACAGTTGATACTCTCACTTGAGTTCGTTGTGGCAACACCCCACTTGGTACCTCTGTCCTTATGAAAAGTCCAAATGGATAGGTCATGTTGATCGAGCCACTGCACACCTTCAGGGCATAGCTCACGGATCTTTTGCAAATTTTCCATGAATTTCTTCTCTTGATAGGAAATAGCTGCTGGACATACATAAGCGTATGTCAACATTTGTGTAAAATGACCCGAGACCAACATAACTTGACTATGAAATAGAAAGCTTACCGGTCCACTACAGATTATCAGCAAGCTTCCTCCGCTTGGAATGATGGTTCTAATTGCTCTTGAAGTGTCGTATGTAATACCTATGGAACCACTCCCATGCCAGATCCAAGCTTAAGATGCCAACTCTGATCCTGATGTGGCGATCAGAAATGATTACGAGGCCCGTCCTCTTGGTGACGCGGAGGTGAATTTTTCGGAAGAACCATCACAACTTTTGATACTATCTCCCTCAACAATGGATGAAGCTATAGGAAAGATGCCCATATTCGCATCTGCTATGCTGGCAATTAGGAGAGTGCCCTTGTACTTACCGGTAAGGAACGTGCCATTCACTTGGATGACCGGGACACAGAAGAGAAAACCATCAATACATGGCTTGAATGACAAGAAAACGCGTCTGAACTGGCGTTTGTTACCGGGCTTCGACGGATGAATTTCTTCATCTTGGTAGCATGAGGAGAAGATAGTGTCGAGGTTAAACCTCTCCAACGCCAAAATCAATCTAGGAAGGTATGCATATGATTCTTCTTAATCACCAAACACGGCGGTAATACGTTTCTTCTTTCTGTGCCGCCCTTTCTTATAGTTAATTTGATATCCATAATGACTTGAAATGTGGGTGATGATAGTTTTCACCTTTAGATCGGGTTGTTGCTCAGTCAGTTGCTTGATAGCCGCGCTAACAACCCTCAAAGTCAAATGGGAATGACTCTTGATGCTCAGACGCTAGACTTGCATCCCTCATGATTATTCTAACATCTAACTACCATTCTAAACCCCTATTCATTGCTTATGTGTCAATAGTGTTACGAACCTCCTTCGTCGAACCAAATTGTTGGCCCGTCTTAAAACCAGTAGTTGGAACCCATATTGGCACCTCTGCCTACTCAATGTCAGCATCAACATACCAATTTTCATGTATTATGGGATAGGCACACTGTCACTAGCACCTCCTCATCATCTGAGCCTGAATCATCAACACCTTCAAGAGGGTCGAAGCTTTCTGCACTGACATTGCCTTCCTCTTCTTCATCTTCACATTCACTAACTCAAGCTGGAGAAACATATTCCATCTCATCTAGATCATTTAAGGCACCATCTTCAGCTCCTTAATGATAGTTGTGATAACTACCCTTGCCTGCATGGAAGCTGTACTCGGGTTGTTACTGGTAGCCTTCTGGTTGGTTTTCTTGGTTACGGTGGGATTTTTTTCCGTATGATGAGAAAGGTTGATGATGATGATGGCCTCCGCCTTCTTGTTGGAACTCATGGTACTATTGGGCTTCTTTCTTTATATGATGGGAATGATTGATGATGATGACCCCACCTCCTTCTTGTACTCATGCTAGGATTGATGACCATGGTAGCCTTAGTAGGGATGATCTTCATATACTCCACCCCCACCGTGAATACCAGATGTTTGGCCACCTCCAAGATGAACTCCACCGCCTTCAACCTCCTCGGTGTAAACAAAAATCTGTACTTTGTAAATGTTATTGATATGCATAAAATCGAGCATGGCATCAACTTCCTACTTAGTGGTTAAGAGCAATTCCTATACAACAACGACTCGCCTTCTCTGCGTGGATATCGATATACCATACGATCAACTCTCCGCGTGACCTCCATGCAAGTAACAGTAATACACATATGACAGAGCTCTTGAAGGTTCGATCGTGCACCGACCTTCACTTTATGAAAATCATAACCTACATAACGTACTCCCTTTCCAGTATCTTCCATGTAGGGGTGGGCAAACGGTTCGATAAACCCAAACCAAACCAAAACGAATTAAACCGAACCAAAACCGAATTAATGCTATTCGGTTCGGAATTTGGAAAGAAAATATGGATAGTTCCGTAATCATGGTTCTTTCAACCGAACCGAATTTCCGAATTTCCGACCAAAAAACCGAAATACTATAATTGCAAGCTCCAAATAGTGGATTTTTATGTTTTAGTTGTTTTTAGACTTAAATATTTGAAATGTTTTATGATTTATGTGTTGAAAAGTTTGATTGTATCATTGATGATGCATATAATTGTATATTTATTGTTTATATTAGGGATGAAAAATAATTTAAAAGTGAGAAAATACAAGTAGTTTCACAAATTCGGTTTTGTGTGAAAAACCGAACCGAATTATAATTCGGTTTAAACCGACAAAACCAAATTATAATTCGGTTCGAATTTGATTTGAGGTTTGGGGGAATTCGGGGACCCGGTATTCCAAATTTCGGTTCGATCGAAACCGAACCGACCGAATGCCCACCCCTACTTCCATGTAACCATTTCACCATATCAAAAGCGTGAACTTTTGGCAGGCCATCCGCAATAAAACAGTTGGGAGAAGAACATAAATTAGAGGAAGAAAGAGAGGAAGTAGTGAAGAGGGAAGAGTTGGGGTGAAGGGTGTTTCCTGTTGCAGGAAAATTGGGGATTAAAAACTGCTAGGGGGTGTGGCAGTTTTCAGGAAACATGTTAGCTGTAGGGGGGATATGGATACCATGTAAACCGCAAGATCCCTCAACAGTTTTATTTTGGCAAACTAAACCACTAGGGGTTGCGGTGGTCTGTCTAGGTCAGCCAAAGAACCGTGTATAAGTCAGCCAGAGAATCGCAGGAGGGTCATGCGGTTTTATCTAGGTCAGCTAGAGAACCACAGCTAGCCCCTGCGGTGATTGAAAAAATGAAAACCGCAACACCCCCTGCGGTCCTCGTTTTAACCGCCATGGGGGGATGCGGTCATTGTGAAAGGGTGGTATGAATGTAATTTTTTGAAGGAGATGTACTAACTTAAAAAGAAGATGTACTAATTAATGCCCTAACTTAACCGTCGATTATTGTTTCTAATTAAATTGATCTTGGGGTATAAGATTTAGAGAATTAAGACCTATACTTTGATCTTTAAGGGTTAAAGTATAGTATCATGTCCGAAAGATCAATCAATTCAAGTTCTGGATAGCGTTTTCTTACTCCTGGTATGTGATACCCCGGATTTCACCTTGGGTACCGTAGAACTCCCCATATATATATATAGTCATCACCAATAATATTAATTGTACAACCAGACCATATCCAAATATCCAACCAGATCAAATCTAAATGTCCAACCAGAATAGACCCAACCCAATTGATTCTTGCAACTTCACCCAGCAGCGCGGTTCCTTCTTCCCCCTCACCATCGCTCGGCAGCAGCAGAAACGATTGCAGGTATGGTCGACGGGTCCTCGAATATGTTGTCTTTCCAACATCTAAGCGATCTCAACCGTCATAGCCGGCCGCAGCACTTCCGTCATTCCGACAAGCCCCACTGTTTCTCGGGAAATGCTGCAGTACTCTTACGACGAACCGATACTTTATCCAGGACCTCGATCACTTCAGCTACTCCAATCTTCCCAATGGCGAGCGATGGTGGCATAGGAAGAATCCCTAGGCAGTTGTGGCGGGGACAAACGAGAACTTCGAGGGCGAATGGCGGCGACGGGGGAAGAGCTAGAGGGTTCGGGACCGACCTTCTCTCTCCTTCCTCAATGGTGATCGACCTTCTCGCTCCTTCCTCAACACCGATGGGCAGAGCAACAACAAAAGTGGAGAAGAGTTGTTTCGTGAACCAGATATTCACAATTCCGGATTATGGTGATGGAGCATTTTGGGAATTGGGGGCGACAAATTTGAGAATTGGGGTAGAGTCATCAATTTGGTTAATTTAGGGCTAAAATTTTAAAAAGTCATCCTACCTCCTATCCTATCCTACCAATCCTATATACACGTTCCCCATCAGAACATCAACATACACAATTGAAAAATTGCTAGCTTCTGCGTAATTTAAGGAAGGTCTCTCTGGTAATTTCGGACCAATAATTTCTTTGCCCTGCAGTGCAATGCAATAGTGTTCCGTTCTTCAATTTGCTTCCTCCTATATTTGTGTCCTTTTTATTTTGTGTGTGAATATTTGTGTCCTATTTGAGTACAATCTACATAGGCTTTTGCTTAATTTATTACTTGACCATCTTCTCATTAAGCACATTAAAAGAAATCCACAAATTAAAATTATAACGGTTTTAAAGCAAAGAAAAATATTAATCCAAATTCCAATTTGCAAAACATGTGGGTTTCACGTAAGGTAAAGTTTCCATTAGCACTAATATAAAGAGTTTCTCTATGAGAATTGAGAAGGTGCTTAATTCAAAATTTACAGCCTTCTGAGTGAATTTAGTAAGGATATTTTTGTCATCTTAATTAATAAATACCATTCATTAATTATACTAATGGAAAAATACGTCGTTGGAAACTTTTATACACCAATTATTATATTAATATCTTTTTTATTATATTTAGTTTATTTATTTAATTTCTTTTATTATAAGATTAAGTGTTTGAGGCAAACTCTTATATATGTGACTTTGCTAATTAACTAATTCTTAATTAATTAACTAAAAAAATCAAATACTTTTCAATTATAAATTTGGATTTGAGGTTTTTCATAAATAAGATATAAAATAGAAAAGTTCTTTGCGTTAATGAGAATTGATAAGAGTTAGGAGGTTTATGAATGTAATTATCAATGATTGTTTAATTAATTATTAATTTATTTCTCAATTCTTCTTTTAGGTATTGATTTTCTCTTATAGTGATAAAATATAGATCACAATCTTTATCTAGAGACTAGAAGTTTAAAGTTTCAAAAGAAGTAGCTAGATAATTTCTTTCTCATACCAACTTAGATCTACGTTTGTTATGTATTTTTTTTTCTTTAAATTGTAGAAAACGACAACTCCATTTTCTTTCTTCTTCATAACTTTGCTTGGTTTTAATCAAATATTAGTGAGAGATTTAAAACTTGCTTGGTTTTGAACAAATATTAGTATGATGATAATTCTTATCAAAACTTGCTTTGGCAATAACATATTATTTTTTATGTTATAACTGCTTCAACATTATTTTGAGTTTGTAAGTCAACTCTTACAATTATTAAGTACTATATTTATTGATTCTACGCATTTAAAATATATTCAACTTGGAGAATCATCTTTTTGACAAAATAGTGTTCCAATATGATCTTCAAACAATCAAGTAAAATGGCCGGAATTTTGGTGCATAACCTCCTTTAGTTACAGCTGGCTCAAATCTCAAGAGCTATTATTAAGGGTCTTTTAATTTCTCGCAAATTAGCGGACTATATCTCATTCGTTTCCACTGATTTTTAATAGGTTAGGAAAATCATATTAATTGTAACTTGCCAAAGAAAAGTTAAAGAAGACTAGGACGAACAATATATCTAAGAATTATACAACACCGAAGATTGAATTTAAAATTAATTTTATAAGAATTATAGAACACCAAAGACAATAGTAGTTAGGTAATGATCTACCTCTACCAAGGTTGTCAACCCGCGGGTCGACCCACTTTGACCATGACCCGGTGAAAAAATGGGCCGTACGCACTCGCCGGGTTGGCCGCTACAAGGTACCGGGTTGGAGGTCATATTGTGCCATTTTTTCTTTGGTTTGTGAAATGCGCATATTTTTCGATTTTTCTTTTCGCCTAACTCCATCTTTGAAATCCTAAGTTGAACATTTGAATATATATGTTATATAAGTGTGTGTGAATTTTCACTATATGTTGGATCTAAGTACGACATGTTATTTTGGTGGAATATTATATGTTATAACTTATACGTTAGATGTGACTTGATATAATTTATTAGGATAAGTACAATATAGTGACTTTTTCCATATTTTTGGGCTAAAACGGGTGATCCATTAACCCTTGACCCACTAGCCCCACCGGGACCAGGGTCGACCCGCGGGTTGATAACCTTGACCTCTACTCTTTAATTGTTTTTAACTTCAAGTTCATTCATTAGAGAGAAAAGAACGTACCCACTAAAATATAAAGTTTTCAACCGAATAATATATTTCAATTGTTGTTATTTTGTAGATTCGGGATTAGCTGTGAGCTATCGACAATATTTGTTCAATCTAACTTTGTATCACGAGGGAGCTAGACTTTTTGGAATGATTGTTGAGAAACTACTCAAAGATAGTGACAAAATAAGAGAAGATTCACCTCCTCATCTCATACAAACAGAGCACGAAGTTAAATTTTCGTATGAAGCTCATAAATTACAACATCGCGAACCCCATAAGTTGGTACACAGTTTTGAAGATAATGAAGAATGAAGAAGTGCAATCTCGCGCAAAGTTCATGACATCTACATGTTAAATTTCAGTTCTTGAAAATGGAATTTTCATAATTCAAAAAAAATTGCCATTAGATTTTTGCATCAATGAAATGTACGAGAAGAAAGAAGAATATGCTAATATCAGAGGTAGTGACTTCAGAGATGGAGATAAGGATGTTATTGTGATAAAGAAAGATATTATTGATGGTTGATATAGAAATAGATGTGATAGTAGGAAAGAGTGAATGGTTGAAATATTTGATTCATATGAGGTGAATTCTAGCATAGTGAAAAAATGTTTCACATTTTCGAACATTTTACAATTAAAATGGTTTTCAATGAAATGCTGGAGAAAAGGAAGCTAAGAGATTATTGATGGTGAATATGAAGTTTCAATAATCAAAATGAAGTTGTGTGGATAAAATGTTTTTTATGGCGGGGAAATCAAAAAGAAATCCAAAAGGAAAATTGCGATAACTTCTAGCAACAAAGAGTCAATTGAAATATATATATATATATATATATGGTGCCTTCTACGGTACCTCGGGTGAAATTCGGGGTACCGCATACCTTGAGTATGAAAACGCTATCTAGACCTCGAATTAGCAGGATTTTTGGGCATGATACTATACCCTAACCCTTATTGAGTGAACCCTAGGTGCTAATTATCTAAATCTTAAACTATAAACCCTAAGATGGTGCATTAATTTTTTTGCCTATATTTGGAGGAATCATAACCGTCGATTATTGTTTCTAATTAAATTGATCTTGGAATATAAGATTTAGAGAATTAAGAACTAGATTTTGGTCTTTAAGGGTTAGAGTATAGTTTCATGTCCGAAAGATCAGTCAATTCAAGTTCTGGATAGCGTTTTCTTACTCAAGGTATGCGATACCCCGGATTTCACCCGGGGTACCGTAGAACTCCCCATATATATATATATATATATATATATTATTGATTGACTCTTCCCACGTCATGCCATTTCTGGCAAATTTCCCTAACCTACCCGGAAATTTCCACAGCCACGAGGAGAAAAGATTAGAAGAAGAAGAATCAATTCAATTCAAATCCAACCACCTCTTCTTCTTCCTCTTCCTACGCGTGCCACTACTATATATCTGCTCCAACTCTAAGGTTTCCAAGATCGAAATTCCTGACGACACTGGTAGATAATCTACCTCGCCGGCGCATAACGCGGCATTCTTTAACTACCCGGCGGGAAGGGAATAATCCACGGCGTGATCAGGAATCGGAATCGTACGAATTGCATTGCTTCGTCTTCTCTCTCTCTCTGTCTCTCTCTCTCTCTTTCTTGTTCGTCGCCTGTCAAGTTTTTTTTATCAGGGTTTTTCCTGAGAAAGAAATTAAAAGAAAAAGCAACCATGGGAGGGTGCATGTCTGGCGATGTGAAAGGCGGGAAGCAAGCGATTGGCGGAACGTACTTGGCGCCGATCCCCCGCGACGGCGGCGGCGGCGGCCATAACGACGCCGTCGATTTCTTCTTTAGGGCTCGTGGCGCCCATCCCCTTTTCTCCCAAATCGAGGTAAATCAGCCCATGTATTCGTTAATAAATTGATTGGCCCCAAGTAAACCAAGGTTTTGGGTTCTAACATGGGAGGGGTAACTGTTGGTGATTGAGACCATTCTGCAACAATGGAGCAAGTTTTTTTGGCTGGATAGAAAAAGCCAGGGAGAAAGGCTAGAACTAGCTTTAACGTGGAATCAGGGGTGAAGAAACATACTCTTTTTCTTTGGTATCTGATGGGTTTTGCCTCTCGAATGGTGTTTAACTGTTCAGAGAATGCGAGATTTGAGATCTCGGGGAAGCCATGTTTGAACTCTTCTGGGAAACCATGGACCCTTCTGTTCATAAGGGTTTTGTTCCTTATTAGATTGAAGGATAATACCGAACCTTTGTCAAGGGAAGAACTGCAGCTGAGAAGAACCTCTGCTTGTTCTTCCAAATTCTTTGCTACGCAAGTTGATGGTTTGTTCATTGATATAAAGGGATTAGTTTGTACCTGTTTCGTTGATATGACAAAACAAGAGGGCCCCTTAGTTTTTTTTTTTTGGGAACTTTTTGGTGAAGTTGACGCGACTTGTGAGAATTTGTTTTTGTCCCCTGCCTTTAACCTTGATCCTCCTTGATTATTGCTAGCTCTCGACAAAAGGAATCCAAGATTCCCAGGTTGTGGATGATGATTAAGCTCAGAACAGGACAGAAACAGTGGAAATTAAAGTATTATTAGCTCTAAAGTTTTTTCGGGAGAGGAGCTAAACAATTAACAATATATTAGGGACCATCTATATAACATGATTAATATAAGTGGACTCTGAATTTGGGGTCTTCTCTAGGTCAATGTGGTAGCTATTGCTCTGCTTTGCCTGCATGTGCATGTCTGCACGTATTTGTGCATGTCCAGAGCTTCTGCTAAACTCATTTAGGTGAGCTTATTTTGCATACTACCTCTGTGTTATTGTTAGATATATTTACTTGAGCAGTTTTTATGTGCCACTGCAGTTGTCATTATCAGCGTCGAAGTTACTCGATCGGGATATAACCTCCAAGGTGCCTTTTCTTTAATCCAGAAATCATTATGTTACCTTGACTTCTTGTACTGGCTCCTGCTTGCTCATAATTCCAAGTCTTTGCTAACTTGAATGAGATTTCTCCGTGCTTCTTCTTCCAGAGCGACCCCATGGCTGTTGTGTATGCCAGAAAAAGTGATGGGAAATTGGAGGAAGTTGGTCGTACAGAAGTCATCCTGAATAGCTTGAATCCTTCATGGATTTCGAAGGTCACGATTGCTTATCAGTTTGAGATGTTGCAACCGCTAGTGTAAGTTTAACTTATCCTGTTCATTCGAGTGACCGTGGTTTTCTAGTCATTCTTCCACTCTCTGGATTCGATCTAGTGTCTTCCACTGTCTTGTTCCTCATTTCTGCTCCTTCCAATCTTCACAGCATACACATATTCGACGTGGATACCAGTTACCATAACATACCTGTAAAGGTATTTTTGATGTACCCTGCCTTTATATATGTACCCGCTACAGATACGATTCTTAAAGCAGCTTCTGATTTTCCTCCTTTTTGCTTCCATGCTAATATCTTCTCATGTCGCAGTCACTGAATTTGAACGATCAGGACTTCTTAGGAGAAGCCAATTGCTTTCTCTCTGAGGTAAGTTTCCATTGATTCAATATTGTTGCAGAGCTTTTTACTTCTTAGTCATCTAAGATTTTCTTATCCCAGTCAGACTTACAGATCTCCTATATAATCTGTTGCCTGATTTTCTGCAGATAGTGACCAGACAAAACCGTACATTAACTTTAACTCTCAAGAGCAGAAGTGGGCATGACACATCCAGAAACTTAGGCACAGTCAGTATTCATGCTGAAGAAACAGTTGCTTCCAAGACTGCAGTTGATATTTCATTCCGTTGCTCCCACTTGGATAACAAAGACATGTTTTCTCTAAGTGTATGATTGATTAAGTTGCCATTAAGCTATAATTACTTCCTCTTGGTTTCTGGCATTATTAGTTCTCTTCTTATACTCATCTTCCTTTCTCTATGCAGGATCCTTTCTTGAGAATATCAAGAATAGTAGAGAGCGGAGGTTCAATACCAATATGCAAGACCGAGGTTATTAACAACAATCTGAATCCCGTCTGGAAACCACAGTGTCTTACGATGCAGCAGCTCGGAAGCAAGGTAATTAATTATATTTGCTAATCTCTACAGTGATTTTTCTTTGAATGAACAGCTATAGGCTTCCTGTTGTAGTGAGATCCATTGATACTTTTGTTGCAGGACAATCCATTGGTTATTGAATGTCTCGATTTCAACAGCAATGGAAATCATGTCCTTATTGGGTATGTATTAGAAAACTTGTCAACTTCCAGTCTTCCTTTTGTTTCCTTTCATTTTCTCTGATGCGGTCTTATGTGTTCTATGGTTCTTCAGTAAGATCCAGAAATCTATCTCGGACCTGGAAATCCTTCACAGAGAGAAAGCCTGTGTCAATTTAACAATGCCATCTCATCGCGGTCCCGATAAGGTTTTGAAGGGGCAGCTATTTGTGGATAATTTTTTGGAAAAAGAACAGCACAGTTTTCTGGATTACATTTCAGGTGGCTATGAGCTCAATTTCATGGTTGCAGTTGATTTCACAGGTATAAATAGGATCCCTTACTGGAGTCATTATGCGTTCTTCTCTTGTTTCTCCCCATCCATTCATGATTCTATTTTTCGGATTGGTTTCAGCTTCAAATGGAGATCCAAGGCTATCAGATTCCTTACACTACATCGACCCCTTTGGCCGCTTGAACTCTTACCAAAAGGTGGCTGCTCCTGACTTCTCTTGGGAACGGAAGTGTGAATAGTTTTTTTTCAACTGTATTGATCTCAATCTTGCTTTTTTTATCAGTCTTCACTCAATCCTGTTATTTGCAGGCCATAATGGAAGTAGGGGAGGTCATACAATTCTATGATTCCGATAAGCATTTCCCTGCTTGGGGTTTCGGTGGGAGGACACCAGATGGTGCAGTATCACATTGTTTTAACTTGAATGGAAGTCCAACTGGCTTTGAGGTGAATTTCTTAGTCTGAGTCAGTCTGCTTCAGATGATCCTATATTGCTTCGTAAACCTAGTCAAAGAACATAGAACATATTGGCGCTCTTTTTCTTTTGGAACAGGTTAATGGTGTTGAAGGGATCATGTCTGCATATACAGCTGCTCTGCACAATGTTACTCTCGCAGGACCAACATTGTTTGGACGGGTGATCAACAATGCTGCACAAATTGCAGGTCAATCACTCTCACACGACCACCGGAAGTACTATGTGTTGCTTATCATCACGGTAAGCTCCACTTTCAGGCTCTTACTTCTTCAATTCGCCTTTGGTCGTGAACTTATCAATCAGTTTGTCCTTTCTTACAGGACGGAGTCCTAACAGATTTCCAAGAAACAAAGGATGCAATTGTGAAAGCATCTGATCTTCCATTGTCGATTCTCATTGTTGGAGTAGGAAATGCAGATTTCACGCAGATGGAGGTATAGTATGCCCTTTATAAACTTTGTTGTAGAGAATGCAGAAAAAAGCTTACCGTCGAAAACTCATTTTTGGTCTTTGGTGAAACCAAGCCCAAAATTTCGAATTTCGGTTCAGCAAAACCAAAACAGTGGTTTTGATTTTGGTTGACCGGAACCATTAGCACCCTACTTATCGACTTGTAATCTTTTGCTTGTTTCTGCAGATCCTTGATGGTGATAATGGTCGTCGTCTAGAGAGTTCCACTGGGCGAGTGGCTACCAGAGACATCGTACAATTCGTTCCCATGCGAGAAGTTCACAGTGAGTAGTCTCATTACCAGAGGCTCCATTTACTTCATATCTAGAATCTTTGGCTTGAAATGCTGCTGGGCTAAGTTAGGTGCTTACTATTGATTTTGGTGTGGATTAGGTGGGCGGCTCTCTGCTGTTCAGGCTCTTCTGGAAGAACTGCCAGGCCAGTTCCTTACCTATGTACGGGCTAGAGATATGAAACCGGGCCCTCGGCCGCAGCTCGCTTGATAGAGGAAGGGGTCATTCTAGTTGCAGACGTTGCCGACGAGCCATAGATAAGGAACATAGCTTTAACATGACCAAGTGTTGATATTAGTAAGTGAGAGTTTGGGTATACGGCAGGAATCTGTTTCTAGTAGTACCTGCGTTGTTCAATAGGGATGGCAAAAATATCCGTAACCGTGGATATCCGCCCGAATCCGGCCTAGTCGGGTAGGGTAAAACCCGAACCCGAAGGACATTTAGTGGGTACGGGTAAAACCCGAACCCGAATATTGCGAGTAATGGGTGGGCATGGATTTCTCACTATCCGACCCGAACCCGCCCGATTATACACATGCATATGTATTTTGTCTAGAAATAATCATTATTTTTCTCTAACATATTTTATATTTAGCATATAAATATAACATTTTCATGAAATTGTGTTGTTTTAGTTAATTTTCTTCATTCTAGTGAATTCTTGTCGTACTTTTTCTCTTACTTAATATAAGAATACGTGTGAATGTTAACATATTGGTTGGAGTTATGAAGAGAAATTAATATCCATGGATAACCGTGGATACCCGAAACCCGAACGGGTATGGGCATGGTTTTGATTTTCTACCCGTTTCACATGTGGGTATGGGTATGGGTAAAACCCGAAGTACTTTGGGTAGGGTAACGGATATGCACTATCCGCCCCCGACCCATTGCCATCCCTATTGTTCAACAAACAGCAATATTTTTGAGTAAATACTTGGCAACGAAGGGAACGAATGACTAATGAGCATATCCCTATTCTACAAAGGCTATATGATTTATATCTTTGGTTGTTCTCATTTAGTTAGAATTTCAACTAAACAAGTTCAAATACATGATGTCAAAGGCCTTGACACCATAACTAGCAAGGTCTGGTCCTGAGTCGAGCAAAAGATGTGGACCTGGTTGCAACTCAGTTAGCATTTTTTTCCTTGGTTTTCTTAAAAGGAACCAGAATTGAAACTCAATCAAATTTTATTTGATACAATTCAATCGATTCAGAGTAATCTGGAAAGAAAATGATAAAAGGCATGAGAACTATGTTACTTACCAGTTCCGACACAGGATATTTAGGCAGCATGGCAACGGCTGGAATACATTATACATCTAAAAGAAGTGTTTTTTCCCCCTATAACGAAAACTTGTATAGCCAAAGGCCAAGAACAAAATCCATGAACAAAGCAATGTTTGCATGGCTGGCTCTCAACAGCTTCCTTCATGCATTTCTTTCAAGGCTGCAATTTCTCCCATTTCCAGATGGTCATATGAGCGGAGGAATGGGGCAGGGAAACAGAGCTCTCCTTGTGTGTATAACTCAGCCAGCCTTTGTTTTCGTCTGAGAAAACGACGGTCTTGATGAGAAAGGAAAGATGACCTCACCAAGATTGCTGAACCATCCCTTGTTGTATGTGTTTTGCTTGGCAATGGCCTCCACGGCATCTTCAAGTGGGGATTTTCGGAAAAAGGCTTTCCATTTGCTTTCCGGAGGCTTTGCTTCCATGCGCAAGTCGCTGATGCTTGCTTTCAGTGCCGCAGCGCTTGCTCGAGCTTCATTTAGCTTCTTTTGCCAGGTTAGGTGCTCCTGCCACTTGAAAGTCTGCAATTACACATAAATGCGATCAAGAACCCTATGCAAATACAAGGATCTATTTGTTAGACTCTACTACACAGACAAATTTGTTAAAACAACGAAGTATAAGCAGTAAATTAAAATTAGTCTATACTACTACTAATGTAGGTTGGCAAGATCATACCTCATTTGTTGTGGTGTTGGTGAGACAAAGGTTGACATGGTAGCCAAAGAATCCGGCTAATAAGAGAGAAACTATGGCGAGAAAGATCATGAGAAGTATTTGAGTGTTGTAGGATCTCAACAGCCACTGCAAGAACTCAAATGAATAGTGTTGTCAGAGGATTGAATGGAAGATGTGCAACTCAAGGAAATGAAACAATGACACCAGAATTCGCAAGACATACTTGTACAACATGAGGAGCCAAATCGCGAAATGTATTCTCGATTCCATAGTAAACTGAAAATTTGAGATAAAGATGATGTCTTAAAACTCGGAGAGTGCATACTCTTTCAAGACATGTAGTTTTATTGCAGGTTTTATTATTACCAGTTAAAATATAAACAACTCTCAGTTCTTTCAATCGCCCTGCAAGAACCAACGCTACAGCAACACTTCCATAAAGACACAAAAGCAAATGCCTGCAAACAAAAAGGCAGCTACATATGAAACTAACCAACAATGTGCAATCCATGGACTAAGCCAATGGAAGTTGCAGATGAATGAGTTACTAGAGGCTAATGGTTCCTTTCAACTGAACCATATGGATAAGAATGACAAGCACGAGCTTAAGGACACTTCGTTTGTGAAGCTCGCATAGATAACTCACCACAAAAGAAAACCCAAGAAGTACCGGTTATTTCTCTCCCCTATACAGTTATTCTGCAACAACAAACCTCTTTAAGCAGAACCGAAAATTGTTGGAGTTTAGAAACTTTGCCAAATGAATAACTAGCTCAAGAGTAGGAAAAAATGCAGTCATAGAACACGAACCATCCAACCACAATGATGGTCAAACCGGGCAACACATCGGTTGCATATGCTGCAGTGCTTTGATCTAGCAGGTCTGCAAAACAGGATGACGGCACATCAACTCATTGCACTCTTAACTATTAGAGAAAGATACTATAATACAGCAGTCAGGAAAGAAACTCACTTTGGAATTTTACATGTGGTACATTCTTTCTCCTTGTATAGGACTTCGTCATAAGGATATGCATTCAGATATTGCAAGACGTTTTCAGGCTTCACTATCCCGGGATCAGAAAAGCTTGTTAAAATGAAAAACAGAATACCAACAACAACTCCCATCAAGCTTATATATCTATGCCAAAATAGAAGATCGATTCAAGTCAGACTCGGGATGATAGCTGGAGGATAAGTTTGCACTTTGCATAACTAAATATTCAGGACTACGCTTGTACCTGTGAGCTCCACTTAGATAGTAACCAGGCATGTAGCTAAAACACGAATTTGCAATCATGTAATAAATTCCTCCAATTATTGCCACATACAAAATCTGCAGCAGAAGACGTCAAAGTCTAGCATAAGACATCCTTTCATATTGCAATAGTGGAATATATATCTTGATAGATGACACACAACAGAGGCAAATACATGTTCAATAGGAACAAGCAGTCAATACTGTTCTTCACAAAAGAATTATTCTAGCCTGCTTTGACAAGAATGCACAGGGCCACTATATCTTATGTTTGAATCAACCGCTAAAATTGAGGGTTTTACACTTATAAAGATTAGAAGACATGACCTTTCGGTCATCAAAGATTTTGATACCTTGACGAGAACTAGTTTATCCTAATACCGAGTTCAAGTTGCTGCACTGGCCTTCCATGTGCGAATTAGTTATTCTCCTCAATCCTTTTATAAGCTCTAAACTTTCGCATACTTCAATACCATCGCATAAAAATTAAGGCCTAGTTCTAGCTTATGTATGCATAGATTCAGAAGGCAACCCTCTTCTCACGCAACTTGATCTGCCCCCCTAATTAACTTCGAAAGGGGCAAATTTTGAAGGGGAGTCGATTTTCCGAAAATTTCTCAACTACTAGAAACTGCAACTCCATTGATAAACATAACAAATAGCTCGTGGTCAATGCAAATCAACTTCCGAATGCAAACATCCAAACCCGAAAACCAAAAGCAACCATTTCATTTTTCACAAAATCATCGACCACCAAATCACCTGAAGAATAGGATTAGGGCGATCGCAGCAGAAATACTCGATGGAGAGGATGAAGTTGGTGCCTTTGCTCCCAAACACAGCCCCAACAAGCCTCCTGCGAGAAACGGAAATCAACCCATCAGAACAAGAGCAGGGAATACTGCGAGATAATATAAGTTGGAGGCGCGTACTGGAAGTAATCGTAAGCGCCGAAAGTGAGGAAGTAGTGGATTCGTTCGATGAAAGTCCCCTGAAAGATTGGCCATTGACCGCAGAGAAACGAGATCACAACCAGCAGGGTGATCAGACCATGGCAGACCAGTAACCACTGCATCCCCATCAAAAAGAATTTACGCGCCGCTTGATGGAAGAAGGACGGCGATGGCGGGAATTTCTCGGCCTTCGATTTACAGTCGGGCCGGCCGGCGTTGAAGGAATTTGGGGAATTATGCTTTAGCTTCCAGCTTCCAAATTTTCGAAGCAGTTAAAACTTGAGAGTTGGAACTCCCGTCCCGTGGCTTTGTTTTGGATTTGGACAAATTTCCTTTGCATACTGAAAATGTTTTGTGATTTCACTTTTAATCCCCAAGTCAATTTAGACCAACTTTAGTGCATAGATCCATAATTTCCAAATTTGGGGCTAGAATTCAAATTTTAGCCCCTTCAAAAGTGATTTTGAATTGGTGGAGAGTTCCAAATGTTAAAAAAACTAGAATTCGACTTTAATTCATAATTCAGTTTAATGTAGATTTCACCATTCTAATTACAAAATTTGTTCATTATTTTTATATAGATATTAATAATTAATTAAATTGAACATTCCGATAATTTTTTTTTGAATTCGGACAAAAAAATTATATATAGATATGACCTAAACAATAATAAAAACATAATAGCTAATACAATTGTCATATATACATGACATATTTTATCGGAATGACTTTTTTCTTTTGGTGGGATTATCGGAATGACTTGAATATTACACATGTAATGTTTAATTTATTTTTATCTCTAATTTGTGAAGTTTAATCAAAGAATGAAGCAATTAAAGAAAGAGTCAATTAAAAGGGATTGGCTGGGGCGGATTGCAGAAGCTCTGCATCCTAGGCGCGTGTGGCACAATCAGGGAGGGATTTGCTGTGGCGCTCGGGTGGCGCTCACCTTCCTCTCCCGGCGTGTCTCCTCCGTCCCACCTTGTGGTCCCGCGAAATTTGGACCAACTTGTCTGTTTGTGGTTCATTTTTGGAACCGAAATCCGCTAAAATCCAATTATTTGGCTATTTGGAACCCCATTAAAGTGCTCTGGGTCCAAAATTTTGGAATTTTGGCCCAACACTAAAGATGGTCTTAGATTGTTCCATGCTTGTCCTTTTTATCGAGTCAGTACTTAAACCGGTTTATACCTTTATATAGGTTTGGCAAGAGGAATGATCTGAGTGGTGATACAACCAGATTCATATAAGTTTGTAGGGGTGATACTCAATGCAGTTATGGTTTAACTGCACCGCAAAGGCGATTGCCCGAGGAGAACAGACCATTCGGCAAGGGGATTCTGAAATTGCGGAGGATTGATTTGATCAAGCCGGCTCACGTACCGCTTTAATGGGCGAACAACCCAACCCTTAGAACATACTACAGCACCAGGTGGTGAAGAGCCGACATCGAGGTGTCAAACCTTCCCGTCAATGTGAGCTCTTGAGGAAGATCAGCCTAGCCAAAAACTGCAACCGACAACGTCGGTTCAGTGAGACAGTTAGCTTACAACCAGCAAGAGGGAAGGCTGAATGGTCCTTGACGACTGCGAAGCGCAGATTCATAATGGGTGGTTTGGTGATGATTTTCGATGAACCTCTGATGTCGTCGAGAAGGAACAACTGGAACATACATGGGCCTGGAGGAGCCAAGGAGGTGTTGGATCTGCTTTCGCCTATTCCTTCAGGCTTCCGCTGCTCTCACTATGCGCCAATCTCTTTAGATAGAGGAGCACATGAGGAAGGAAAAGGAAGAAGGGGTTGAAGTGACAAGGACGAGTCAGGGCTGTGAGGTCGACGGCGAGGATTGGCGTTTGAGGCGGAGATGTTGAGGATGGCGGATGGCGAGTTTGGGAGGGAGAAGTCTGGATGGTCGATTGGCAGTTGATTTGAGGTGGAGATATATATATATATATATATATATATATATATATATAACATTCTTGCAGGCAACCTCGTTAAAATCTACCTCCATATTTAAATAAAATACAATAATCCAAACACAATGAAAAATCTTCATGTTTAAATACGACAAATGCAAACATACAAAAGTGTATATTTGAATCGAATAAATAACATAAATATCTAAACATTCATACTTGAATCAAACAAGTAACATCGATATTTAATTTCACCAAAATGACATCATTTTATTCAAAGGTCGGAAATTGATTGTAACACCCATCAAACTTTACCATCATCATTTATTACATATCATAAAACCATGTAAGTTCACAAATCTTTACTTAAACCAAGTTACAAACTCTATGCATATTGAAATATGTGCAAAGGAAAGTCCCTTTTTCTTTCTCCAAAAACCCGGTTTTGATAACTTGATACTTACTCCCCCATAGCTACTCCAGATATAATGATAGGACATTCTGAATATGCTTGATTAATTTCTATTGTATCTCCCATCAGAGTTTTCACTAATAAGTTTTTGGTCAACCCATCGAGTGTTGCATGTAAGTACTTTGAAAATGATCGAGATACAAAAGAATGAGTGACACTCAAACCAATCAAAACATAAGCAAGGTTATTATGAATAGAAAATATCAGCTTAGTTTCTCTTCAATGCGAAAGCATGAGTTTGAATTTCATTTTTTACTCCTGGTCTACTAGCAGCACTCCTTGCTCCCATAATCCTGCTCCTCCCTCTACTTTCATCTCCACTTGCATTTCCTCTTGATAGATTGGTAGCTACCCTTGGAGCAGAAATAGTAGTCTGTGATAGCACTGGCGTAGCCAGAAATTTTCCTAAGGTGGGTCCAACGACTAAAAATAATAATAACATAACTTATATTAATGTTTTACAAAGACCCACGACGTGTTTTCATATTCTGGAAAGTATGTAAAATACATTCATCATCTAAACTATCGAGGATGTCGCTGTCAATGTAGCCAACTAAAAAATCATTCATGATTTCATCACTCATCCGATTCCGAAACGTGTTCTTCACGAAGTTCATTGCAGAAAATGCTCTTTCAACACTTGCAGTGGCAACAGGTAGCAACAATGCCAACTTCAAAAGTCTATACACCAGTGGGAACACTCAATGTTTTTTTGACACAACCATTTCCCTAGAAAGCTCAGCAATTCCCTTTAATCCTGCAAACCTTTCCACAGTCTTCATATCAAATATATAAGCATCTAGTTGATGAAGCTCAAGATGTGAGATATCATCTTTGGAGAACTCATAAGGATAAAAGGTAGCAAGCTTCAACAACTTTTCCTTGTCAAAGTCAGCAAATGAATCATCTGGATTTAAGCATGCCACACAACATAGCAATTCAGTGTTAATCTCATCAAAGCGACTATTTAGCTCTTGTAGTTGCATATCCACAACTGTATAAAATAGCTCAACCTTGTAATGATGCAGATTGGTGATTTCTTGAGATTTTCTCCTTAGTCTTCCAAGAGGAAAGTATAGATCATCCATGTTGACAATGGGAAGAGATTCCTTATTGCAGAATGAAAAAACACTATCAAGAAGAGAATCCCACCCTTTATCCCTCATCTCCTGCAATCTAAACTTTGCTCCACGAACAAGATGCATAGCATTCACTATATCCTGATCTTTCCTTTACAAAGTTGAAGACAACTCGCTGGTAATTGAGAGCACTCCAATCATCATTTTCAAGATGAATACAAAATCAAAGTTTTGGACTAACCTCAACAAGCAAGATGCATCAGCTTCTGCATCAAAATTTCCCTCCCATCTAATGATATCCAAACACTCAATAAGAGAAGAATATATTCGAGTCAAGTTAAGAAGTGTGTCAAAATGTGATCCCCAACGAGTATCACTATGCCTTTTGAGGCCAAGTTCCTGATTCAACCCCCGCCCAGTCTCAAGTTTACCACGACATAAAGCCTCAACAACTTTAGCAACTTGACATTCTCGAATTTTATCCATTCGTTTAGAAGATCCTCCAACCAAATTAATCAGACCACTCACAGCCTTGAAGAAGCCACCCACATCACCATGATGTCTAGCAACTGTGTTAACTGAAGCTGATGAGCAAAACAATGAACATAATATGCAGATGAATTTTCTACCAAAATCAAAGTCTTGAGCCCATTAATTTCCCCACTCATATTGCTAGCCCCATCATAACCTTGTCCCCTTATTTTTTACAAACTCAACCCATTTGCCACTAGCATGGATTCAATTTCCATTTTAAGTGTCAAGGCTTTAGTATCTGGAACATGAGCAATCTCAGGAAACCTCTCCATCACATATCCTTCTTCATTCACATAGCGTAAGTTCTTTGGAGCATTTTTCAACACAACACGTTCCACATCCTGCCTACCACGAGCATGGAGTTTCAGAAGTTCAGTAAAATTCCCCCTATTCTTTGATGATTCTGATTCATCATGCCCTCGAAGTGCATGACCTTGGCGTACACAATGTCTGATGCAGTCAATTGAAGCTTGTAAACGAGTTCTATAATCCATCTTTGCTTGATCTGATTGTTTGCATAAAGAAATTCCAATGCTTTGTGACTGTGTTAACAAGTCTTCACACTTTCTAACAGCTTTGTTGTGTTCACTATTAACAAGACCAACATGGTTCTCAAGAGCATCATCTCCCCTATTCCAACCTTTAAAACCAGTAGAAATGAAAGAAGTACCTCCACCCTTCTTGCCATCATCACTCCTAAACAAATAGCAATGCAAGCAGTATGCAGCATCTTTTGCAATACTATATTCCAACCAATGATATTTCTTGTACCAACAAGATTTAAAACTTCGAAGTCTTCCCCCGATATATTTAGATGGAAAACTATGATCAGGCTGACAAGGACCTTTTTGAAGGTAGTACCTTCTGACCATATCCCGAACATTAGGATGAAAGCATGAAAGTTGTTCTCTTAAACCCGGATCAGCTTTCAAAGTACTCACATCGAATTCACTTTCTTTATATGGAAAGCTGGGCTTAGAATGATTTACTGGGAGATGTTGTGACATTGTCGGTCATGGTAATTAATTAGGATCATGTCTACCCTCTCTTGATTCACTTACATCATGCTCCAGAACATTTGGAATTGTCTTGGCCTTTTTGGGAAACTATCTCTCCATTATGAAAAGCTACATATCCCATGACAAAAGTAATAAACACAAATTAAAACCAAATCAAATAATCAATTAGAACAAATATATCTATTTGAAAGGTTTGCTTCGTAGATGAGTTTCAATAAAGCACTCGAATTAGCAAATTCAATTGGTTTTTGCTTAATTCATTATTGTAATTTGTAATCCAACTTTATTTGCTAGGTTACTGCAAAAAATTTGTCCTATGTGTAGTGTCCTTTTGCGTGTCCCTATATATCCTCGGTCATTGTCTTTCTCAAATCCAAGCAACCAATTCTTCCCTCTTAAAATAAGAACATATATTCTAGCAAGCTAGCCTTTTAATTAGCTTGCGAATGCAATTGATTAGGTTAATAGGCCAAAGGGGATTTCAATTTTGATTAAGAACAGTTGAACAAGTAGGGAACGGAGATTACCTTGGAAGGGGAGTTGGTAAGCGGCAATTGAACCAAGTAGCGCAGACCTAGGGTAAACTGTCAGGTTTGGACGGCCGGCCGGACGGGTGACGTCCTAGTGGGTGAGAGTACGCCGCCGGCCTTTGGTTGCTGGGTGGAGAGGTAAGTCAACGAACAAGAGAGAAGTCTTTCGATAGCAGCAATTAGGGATTGAGATCTCAAGATTAAACAATTTGCTGGGAGTCTTTCTATTCTGTAAGTTAATTAAAATATGCTAAAAATAAATAAAATATAAAATTGTCTGCTACGTGCATAGCAAAAACTAAAGGGCTTTGTATAGCTCAGTGGAAGAAAGGAACCCATTACAATTATGAAAAGGACAAGGCTCAAAGCCCACGTGCAACACAAACATATATATATATATATATATTTTTTTTTTGCCTTTCTAGACCAAACCCAAAGTAGGTCCGGGGACCTGCCCACTAATGGGCTGGCTCCACCACTATGTGATAGGTGGGAGCTGAATCATCCTGGGAAGAGCACTCTCGTGCATAATGCCCTCATTCCCCACATCGATAACAAACCAGTGCACCGCAATAGCAAGCTCAGAAATGGTTCCTCGCACACTTCGAACACGAAGGACTTTGGGAGGGACCCCTCTGGGTAAAAATATCACTACTAGCCACTGGCAAGCTCCCATGAGGTGATTTGGATCATTCTTCTCGCCAAAACCTCCATCAAATGATCGACCACCACTAGACGACGAGGGTCCCCTCCACTTTCTCTTCATTGGGTCATATAATTGATTTGCTTTTTTCTGAGCTTTTTCTTCATTTATCCAAGCTTCTGCTCGGATTTAACCGACTTTCAATTTACCAAAGGTGTAACATCATTACCCTCATAAATATAATTTTATTATAATGACGTTATTAATGACAGGAATAATTGTATTGTCCATTAAGTTAGGAATTGAATGATTATGGTGATTTAGGAGAGATTAGTAAGTTTTTTTTAGTGTTTTGACAAACTTTGAGGACTAAATTGGTGGAGAAAGGGGAATTGGAGGACTGAATGGTGATAGGGGTGCCAAGTGGAAGTTGTGGATGGAGAAGAAGAGAGTGTTCTACAAGGATTTTGGAGGTGACAAAAATCTGTCTTATCTCTCCCTTCTTTCTCATCTATCATTTTCTTCCCTTATTTTCCAAACCGTCACCACCACCTCCCCAGCACCACCATCTTCCATCATCCCAAAAATCATGAACTTAAGGTAGCTAAGGCAAGTTTGGGAGTTGGAGAATAAGGAGGGGAGAGCTTGAAGAGGTAAGAACCATGGTTGCATCTTCTTCCTTTCTCTAAGAAAAAACCCTAAGCCATAGAAATTATTTAGGGAGCAAAATAAGGATTTTTTTGCTTGATTTCATGCTACGAATATTGTTTGAAGATGTTAGAAATCAAGGGAAGAAAGTTAGAGTTAGTTATGGATCAAAATAGCAACGTTGCCCAAAAACCTAGTTCTTGGCCATACCATGTTTGGCGAATGAAGTAAAGGGTTATGATGATTTTTGTGAGTGTGTATATACATGATTTATCATGGATATTGTCCAAGAGGTTATTGTTTGGGGTTTAAGAATGGATTGGATCAAAAGAAGGGGAGTAGTGGAAGAGGAAGCAGAAATCTGTTTTGAACCTCAACTTTGATTGAGTGTCAAGCCCAAACTACTAGTCCTAATGAAGTCAATTTTTAGTATGTTGAGGCCATGTGTACCTAGTTTAACTAGAAAAAGAATCAGTCGATCTGGTTCAGAATTAAGGGAGGTATTATTAAAATTGTGAGCAGGGTAAGGAAGCTCGTGTCGAAGACTCGGCCGAGTTTTGGACCCATCTGGCCGTGTTTTCACTGCCGAGGATGAGAATCGAGTGGGTCCAGAGGGAAACTCGGTCGAGTGTTGGCAGGGGAGCAGGTCGAGTTTTCTCATAAGATTAGGGAAATTGATTTTTGAACCCAATGCTCATTAGTTAGCGATTCTATATGGAAGTATATGACTTAGATACTTTATCTAGATTATTTAATACGTGTTTATGATATATTAAAGGTAAGGAGTAAAGCCGAAGAGACATCTAGAGGCAAGGGAATCGTGGAGTGACTACAAAAGAGTGAGTAAATTCTAACCTATTAATGTATGAATACAAATATGATATCCGGGTCATGAAGTGGCCCGAATATGGCATGTGAGATGTGAAATGGTTGAATGGATATAATTTATGTGTGTATATAACTTGATGTTTGATGCATGATGGATGGTTGTTATGAATGTATAGTTATGTGATGATATATGTGAAAAAGGGTAAATGATGATTGATTATGTTGAATGAAACTTTGACATGTATATGATGGGGAATAGATTGAATTACCATATAATGTTAATAGGATAACCTAATTGGTTGTTGGGTGATACTGGGATAGCCCATTTAGATATCGTATGATACTGGGGAGCCTACAAGGCCGAATGTGATACTGGTAAGCCTATGAGGCGATATATGAAATGGAAAGCCAACGGGCGATGTTATGCTCATATATGATGGTATGTTTGTGAATGTTTAAATAATGATAATGTATGATTCTCATTGTGTGACTAATAAATGAATTGTTTGATCACCTAAATCAAACTTAATGGCACTCTGCCATGCACTCTATGAGATTTGATACTGTGGCTTTATTCCTAGCTCTTTGGGAGAGTGATACCAGGCCTAGTGTACCGACAATACCTCATGCATCTACTATCGATGCGTCAAGCATCTACTAATATTGTACTGGCGATGCCTCGTGCATCTACTAATGATGCTTCATGCATCTACTATTACTGTACTGACGATGCCTCGTGAATCTGCTGGTGATGCCTTGGGCATCTACTGGATCTACCCAAGGGAGTGCATGACTTAGCAAATTAAAGGCTAAAAGACATATAATCTGACTGACGCTATGTGTGTGTATGAATGTGTGTGTGTGTGTGTGTGTGAGAGAGAGAGAGAGAGAGAGAGAGTGAGTGATTGATTGATTACTAAATTATGCATGGATTGGGATATTAGTATTTTGCTTTGTTTATAGATAATGCAAAACATTTTTCATGGGTCTATTTTCTTAAGTAGAGTATGAGCTAGCTCCCTTGGAAAAATAATTTGTTCAAACACAGTTTAAAGACCATTAAAATTCTTTGTTCGGTCCCACGCGGGAAGTATAATTTAATTGAATTGCTTGCGTTCTACAAATAGATTGTATTCTCCCTCAACAATCTTGCCAGGAGTATCTCAGTAGAATGGGTTGTAAAACAAAAGCATCGCCATGTCTTTGAGTTGACTCGAGCTTTCTTGTGTCACTCTCGTGTCCCAAATAGTTTTTGAGTTGAGGTGGTTCACACATAGTGTACTTAATCAATCCAAAAATAACGCCTTTGTTGGGACAACGCTCGCCATAGATTATTCTGATTAGAGGGTTTTGGATGTGTTTTTTAGTATTGCTTCCTCAAAAAGAACACTATAAATTAGAACCAAAGTTGATCAGGTGTGTGTTTGTTCGATAAAATGATAAGCATAAGGGATATTTATGTAATTACCCGGTGGATCGTCAAATGCAGATCTCATGTCATGTGGTCTTCCTCAAACATGTGATTCACTACTTGACTACCTAGGACGAGCTTCCCTCCAATGATTCGTTGGATTTTCTTGCCCTTTTCCTTCTTTTGAAGCATCCTACCCCATGCACCACATGCAACTACGTCAGGTGAAGAAAGCTCTCGTGATAACTTTTCATCACCATCCGTCTCAAGTAGTTGTTCATCTTTGTCAAGTCCCAGCTCACCTTTGTTGTGTGCTCGTTTGTCCTCCTCATCTAGCTTGGGAAACTCCAGCTCGACCAGTAATGGGTCTCAGATGTCCGAAGATCATGAAGCCTCAGCACTCCCTACTCAGGCTTTGGTTCCACTTCGGACATCCACAAGGGCCACTTTAGGACAACCCCCTGCTCGTATGATGGATTATGTGGGGAATTCAACCAATCCCATTTTAGTTTCATCAAGGAATGTTGTGGCAAAAGGAGATCCATGTTGAGAGGGAGCCATGCACGAAGAGTTAGGCACACTCGAAGCTAATCACACATGGGATCTTGTCCCTTGAGAACTGGATATGCCGATCATTGGCAATCGTTGGGTATTTACCATAAAGATGCATTTAGATGATAATCTCTAAAGCTTTAATGCAAGGTTGGTGGCTCAAGGGTTTCGGCAGGAGTATGACATTGACTATGAGGATACTTTTTCTGTTATTAAGATGTAGACTTTGCAATGTGTGCTTTGTGTATTGCATTGAAAGGGTGGTCGTTAATTCAGTTAGATGTGAAGAATGCATTTCTTCACGAGGATATGAAGGAAGCTATATATATTGAACTAACTCCAAGTTATACTAAGGGTCACTCAGGTATGGTTTGCAAACTTGTTCGATCACTATATGGGCTGAAGCAGACACCTCGTACTTGGTTTGAGAAATTTCATGGCACTATGTTTATGAGGGGTTTGTTCAGAGTCATCATGACCCCTCCTTGTTCATTCGACAACAATGGATGGAATTATGGTTATGCTCATATACATAGATGATATGGTATTGACGAGAAACGATGTGGAAGGGATAAAGAAGTTAACAACATTACTGCATCGCACGTTTAATCTTAAGGAGATATGAGACGTGGAGTATTTCCTTGGGTTACAGGTACAACATTATGATCATGACTTGTTTGTTTCCCAGAAGAATTACATTTCAGATTCACAAGAGGGGGCCAATAAAGTTAGTCTACTCCTTGCGTGAGGCCAGTAGAGCAAAACCTGTGGTTGTATCGAGAGAGTGGTGACTTGTTGGCAGATCAGTCGGCCTAGAAGAACTTGGTGGCATATCCCATTTACTTGACTCATACTTATCTGGATATCTCTTATGCAGTGCAGGTGGTGAGTCGTATATGGGTATGACACAGACAATGCATTTGGATGCGATTCATAGGTTATTGTGTTACTTGAAGCAAACTCAGGATGTAGGCATGTTTTTTCCCCTCGATAGGGAAGCTGGTAATTGAAGCATTTGTTGATGCTGAAATATATATATGGGTATCAATATGTAATAGGCCAATAGCTTATATATGTGCAAACCTATAGTGTATAACTTGTGTACTGTACAGAGTAACACGACAAGAATTACCTTGGAGAGTTCTATCTCTCATGGGGACTACTTCTGACATTTAGGGAGACCACATTAAATCCTTATTATTTAGATGATGTATGAAATTTGACAGCAAGATAGTCAGCATTGCGTGCAATAAGTGACCATGCTATTCTCATTGGATCTAGGCTAGCCTCGACTCATCATGCTAACAAAGTTGTCAAATCGTGCAGTGACTAAAGTTACAGATGTCATCAAGAACCACAAGATACTTCTTTCCCCATCCCACCAGTCCATTCCAAAAATGAAAACCAGACATTATTACTAGAACTAGTGGTAAAGCCAACTTGAATTTCATTGACTATACAGATATAATATAAACAGGCGATGATGACAAGTAAAGTATGCATATACATCCTACTCCTACCGCTTAGGGAAAGAGCTGAACGTAACCAGTAGCCACGGCGATCCCCAAGATGATCAAAGGTGGAAGAAGGACAAAGGCTCCGATAGTGGCAAAGAAAACAGAGTCATTCCTTGTTGATACCTTATTCAAGTAAGCTTGTCGCTTGATGTTTCTCTTCTGGGAAGTTGTCAAGAACTTGGGGCTGGCCTTGTTTAGATTTTTACCCACCAATTTAATGGTGAAGTCGTCACCGTCTCTGTCCCCAGCCAAGCGCACGAGCTGCTCCCGGATCGTCGTGGAAGTTGCTCTATCACTCTCGTAACCTGGTTAACATAAATGCAGAGTGGGACTCAGCCCTTATTATATGAATGGAAGGAATGCTTCTGGGTAATCAGAAACCAGCGCGTTACCTTTACCATTAGGAGATGGTGAGGCCGATGTAAGTTGTTCCAATAATTCCAGCTGTGTGCGTGATGAGGACATCACCAACGATTCTTCAAAACCAAACGACATCATATCAAAACCCTAAATCAGCAGAGGCTCACTGAAACTAGAATCGCTCATTTTGGGTAATCAAGAATCTCTAATTCCAGCCTCAGTGAAGTTCAATACTAACTAAACCGAGTGAGTGGGAGAGCAAGTATGGAACAGAGAAGAGAGATGTACCAGAAGAGGAGGAGGAGGAAGAAGGGTCGGATTCTCCATTGTCAGCGGCTTGAACAAACGCCTTGGAAGAAGGAACAAGGCGCAGGAGCTGCTTCGTCAAGGGATCCTTGTGCTTTTGTTTTAAGAAGACAAACTGATGACCGCCGCAACTGGAGGCCGAAGTAGAAGGGGACGCGGACGAAGAAATCTGGGACTGGGAGAGAGAAGCGGCACTCAGATTCAACGCCATGGCTGATGATGGAATTACCCCAAGTCGCTTGGTTTTCCTCCTTTCTCCCCCTAAATCAAATCTGTGGTTCCTAATTTTCCTCTACAGAGGGAAAAGGGGGGAAACGAAGGTAAAAAGACAAGAGCGGACAACTGACAGCGGTGCAATTTCCTCCACAAGTTAATGCCACATCACCACATCCCGCCACTTGTTCCGGCGACTCTGACCACTCGCCGGAGGCAGAAGCACCAACCATTTTTTCTCCATCTCTTTCGACCGGAATCTGAATTCAAGAGAATAGAACCACAAGTTTTTTCAGACCACGCGTGCTTAAATTCGATGAGAGTGGACTCATTGAGAAGTGGTTACAGAGTTGAGGGGATTAAATGGTAACTTAATTTTTTTTTTGTGGCAACTGGAAAGTTCAGCAGACCGCTGTCGCCGTTCTGCAGAATCGGCTGGAATTCCGGTGACGGCGGAGACTCTACAAACCGGACACCGGAGAACAGTTGCAGCAAAGCCAGTCCCCTCCCCTCCTTCACAATTCCTTCATGCGGGATACAGCGAAACATTAATAAATGCATGGGAAATCAGAGCTTTCAAGCAAACCGCAGCTGTAAATCAACGATCATCATGATTCAAATACCAACCATCCGATTATTGAAGACTAGATATGCATGCTTGCTTGCGTTTTGCACTGAGTTAAAGATAGCAAGACAAATGAGTCGCTAGGAAAAAAATGGGTTAATTGCATGGTTGGTCACTGAGATTAAAAAAACGTTCATGTTTGGTCACTAAAAATATTTAAATCCAATCTTGGTCACTCAAATTAGTTAAATGGTTCAAGTTTGGTCACTCTCCGTCCAACTCCGTTAAATATGTCTGATGTGGCAGTCAACTCTCAAAGTTGACCGTTAACTCGGTGACGTGGCAATTAAAAAATAACAAATAAAATAAATTTTAATCTTCTACCATTTCCAACTCATTTTTCACAATAAAGTAAAATAAAAAAATAAAAAATAATTATAAATGGCTTCTACCGTTTGATCACACGCCCTCACCGCCTTCCTTCTCGCCTCCAATCTGGCTTCAGCCTCCTCCTCCGCCACCGACGACGACGACGAGGACCTCACCTTCCTCGAAGACGACTCGTCCTCCTCCTCTCCCAATTGGCAAAAACCCTCCTAGTCCTAGAGTCCTAAACTAAACTCGCTCTCTCCAGGTCCAGGGGGATCAATCGAATTTCCAAACCCTAAACTAAAAGGCCATTGTTTTTTTGCGGCGGGTGAATGGCGTGGTCGTCTGTAGTGAAACTGAGGGTTCCGATCCCAAACTCGCTGGCGGCACTGCTACGCCGCTGCAGTTCTCGGCTGCAGGAGAAACTGGCTTTGGTAAACAAATCGAAAATGATGAACCCTTCGCTCCTGCGCCTCCAAATCCTATACCTAATAGGCCTCTGAGACGCGAGAGACCCTTCCAGTCCCGCTTCGCCGCCCCTCCGCCGCCACTTCCTCCGCCGCCGCGAGCTTCTCACTTCCCCCAAAATCATAATAATGCGCAGCCACGGACGAGGACGGACAGGGATGTTAATTCCAATCGTGACGATCACATCTCCGATGCTGCCTTCCTCGACAGATTCAAGCTCCAGCCTCGTCACGACCAGCCCGACGGCGGGGATCCCCAAACCCACTCTCCTACTACGGCAGCAGCTCCGCCTCCACCAAAAGAGGGCGGTGGCGATGAAATCGTCCACCTTCCTCGAAGACGACTCGTCCTCCTCATTCATGATCGGAATCGGGGTAGTGCTGGGCGGTGAGGGCGTGTGACCAAACGGTAGAAGCCATTTATAATTATTTTTTTATTTTTTTATTTTACTTTATTGTGAAAAATGAGTTGGAAATGGTAGAAGATTAAAATTTATTTTATTTATTATTTTTTAATTGCCACGTCACCGAGTTAACGGTCAACTTTGAGAGTTGACTGCCACATCAGATATATTTAACGGAGTTGGACGGAGAGTGACCAAACTTGAACCATTTAACTAATTTGAGTGACCAAGATTGGATTTAAATATTTTCAGTGACCAAACATGAACGTTTTTTGTAATCTCAGTGACCAACCATGCAATTAACCCGGAAAAAAATTAATAAAATTTAATTTATACGATATAACTCCAAATACGGCAAGAAAAATCACTAACATGTTATGGGAGAGATTCGTAGTAATGTTCACTCGTTGACAATTGAAGTTATAAAGTAGAAGATGTCGATCTACATATTTGGAGCTCGTCAATCGTTACTTAGAGTATTTACAAAATTTCTGCATTTGAAATGAAAAAAAAAACAAAGAGAAACAAGACGAAAGAATGCGTATGGTTACTTTAATTTCGATGTTATATTCTCCATTTTAATGGAGCGCGAGAAGAGATGAATAAGAATGCAAAACCGATTTCAAACAAAGAGGTCGATTTGCAATACAACGATAAAAAATATGTTAATGAGTGAAACTCGTATTAGAAGATTTCTCCGTCATTTTCCTATTTGAGCTCGAGCGAAATGACAAAAAACGTAAAACCAAATACGAAAAAATAGATCGATGAGCTCGAGCTCAAACCAGATGACTAAAGACGTAAAATCAAATACGAACAAATAGATCGATTTGAGCACCACGACAACAAAAAATACACATATTTAGAATATAAACAATTCAGAAAGTGGAGGGACCCACATAACATTTCTTGTTTTCATTTTTCCTTATTATTTTTTTGGGTAATATCTATTTTTATCCAAAAATTTTGCAGATTATTTTATATTATCAAAACCTATTAAAATGCTATTAATTAACCAAATCTTTCGTTGTGCATCAAAATATCAGTAATTTTTACGGTATCGTTAATAAATTTGTAACTCTTTTCTTAGTTAAAATACTAAGATTTTGGAATATTGACCTTCAAGTGTCTCTTCCAAGTCAATATCATGTTGCCAAGTCAATACTACTAACAAAATTGCTAATTGGAAGTTAACATTTGACTAAGTTTTAGTATTTCGATATGTTTGATTAATAAAAAAGAATCCAAAAAAGGTTTGGCTAATAAATAGTCATTACCCTATTTTTTTAAAACAATTTTCCCTTTATTTCTTAGGATGACAGTAGAGTGGAGAAAGAGGGAACATATTTGGGTGGGACCCACACGATGAACTTTTGTCCTTACAGTTGTGAATTGTGATTAATTACTAAGAGACTGCTTAATGAATTGTAGAAGGGAAGCCTAGACATTTACATAAAAGAAATTAATAGATTGATTTGAGCACCACAACAACAACAAAATACACATATTTCACCTACTGTACTTTGTTAGTGTATCTGGCTGCTTGTTATGCTGGCAAACTTCTTTGTTGCGGTTGCTTTTACACAAACAGCAGGAATAAATTTCATGTTATGAGACCATAACTTCGAAACAAACCAAATTTAAACAATTAAAGGTGTTAGAAGTCCGATGATTCTTTATGGCTTAATTGTTTGCGAATTGGACCTCTGATCTTGGTATCGTTAGAGGGGATGTTTGCTTAATAAATAAACCTTTTTTGTTTGACGTTCATGTTTCTGTTTAACCTAAACTTTAGTACTTCGAATCCTTTGAGAATAATATATTGCCCACTGCACTGTGTCATTGTGTATAGTTGTTTGTTGTGTTTTCTAGAGTTATGAAATAGACCACCCATAAATGTTATCCTTATAATGGTCTATTTGTACTTCTGGTGGTGAGAAATCATGATTTTAGAATCATATTTCTTTTTATACATTGTGTCAGGCTCCATGTTATGTTTTCAAACTTCTTTGCTGCTGCATTTACACAAACAACAGGAATACATGCAAGTTTTAAGATAACATAACTTTGAAACAATGCAATTCATGGTGTTGAATGTCCAATGTTTAATTTTTGTTCTTAATTATTTGCAAATTGTATTTCTTGATCTTTGTATGGTTAGAGGGGATCTTTGCCTTTTTTTTGCTTGAGGTTCAGGTTTCTCTTTGTGGTCCAAATGGTTGTTTTAAACATTATTGAATCAATAGTCAAATTGAAGGGGGAAATGGTGTGTAAATGGGTTATAAAGATTATAGAATAGAAAAAACTCCTATACTTCCATAGCAATTAATGACCCTATCATTTTCATTCATTGGTTTCTTATTCTTCTTTTAGTACGCATGTTACGGTTGTGCAAAAAGAAATGGGTTATAGAGATTGAAGGTAAATGACATTTGATTAGTAAGTATATACTTGACTCTAACATAATCTAAGAAATTTTACATAATGTCATCATGATGCTTCATTTGAATACAACTTGACTTCTATTATCCAGAGATCCGTTATCCTTATTATCAAAATAGGGCAATTAAATCACCTCACCAATCAATGTCATTTAGTTTTTGCTACGTTATTCTTTTAGACCTTTTATATTACTGAATTTCATTCCTTATGTAAAAAGAAAATGCATAAGTAGGCTGCTCTTTTTTCTAAAATGTTTCAGCTCCTCCACTTATTCAGGAGAGAACTTGAGTCTTAAACGTCGAGAAGAAAGCTGCATCCTAAATGGTAAACACTCCAATGGCAAAATAGAACCATAATGAAGACTCGACATCATCGCAATGGAAATGTTTGATTCAAGTTCTCCATTTATTTGTATACTTGCAATTATTGTTGTTTTCATGGGGAGGACAATGGGTAATGAAGTTGTTATATAACCAAGGTTTGATGCATGTGAGGGAAAAGATAAGAGGGAGCTGCCATGCTAAAAAGGGAACGATATCAACTCAGAGAGAGGTACAAAGCGAAGAAGAGATATGTTCCACTCGCAAAAACCCCTTTTCTCCAGTTACAACGTATGTAAAATAACTCTATATACTTGCAATTATTGTTGTTTTCATGGGGAGGACAATGGGTAATGAAGTTGTTATATAACCAAGGTTTGATGCATGTGAGGGAAAAGATAAGAGGGAGCTGCCATGCTAAAAAGGGAACGTTATCAACTCAGAGAGAGGTACAAAGCGAAGAAGAGATATGTTCCACTCGCAAAAACCCCTTTTCTCCCGTTACAACGTATGTAAAATAACTCTATATACTTGCAATTATTGTTGTTTTCATGGGGAGGACAATGGGTAATGAAGTTGTTATATAACCAAGGTTTGATGCATGTGAGGGAAAAGATAAAAGGGAGCTGCCATGCTAAAAAGGGAATGATATCAACTCAGAGAGAGGTACAAAGCGAAGAAGAGATATGTTCCAAGTACTTCTCAAGACACTTCTAGTGCCCCAAAGATGCAATGACTGGTACTTTTCTCGGAAGATCCCGTAGTTGATACAAGATGCAAGAGGGTTGGACCAAATTTAGAAAATTAGGCAATCTTTTTTCTATATAGACATTTTGGGGTACTGATTTCTTTTGTTAGTTTTGTTTAATTATATTGCCTCATTAACTACTCTTTGAAGTTCCGCTATACCGCTATTGGGAATAACAGTTTGTTGGGAATTGTAAGATTCACAAGTTA